>JAAGEH010000012.1:41370024-41532765 GCA_011751065.1 Lasiurus cinereus
TTCTTCTTCTTCTTCTTCTTCTTCTTCTTCTTCTTCTTCTTCTTCTTCTTCTTCTTCTTCTTCTTCGCAGCCTTGTAATATTCCATTGTATAAATCTGCTACGGCTTTTTTACCCACTCATCTACTGATGGGTGCTTGGGCTGTTTCCAGATCTCAGCCATTGTAAATTTTCCTGCTATGAACAGAGAGGCATATATATTCTTTCTGATTGCATTTCATATTTCTCAGGATATAGTCCTAGAAGTGAGATCACTGGGGCAAATGGGAGTTACATTTTAAACTTTTTGAGAAAACCCCATACTGTTTTCCACAATGGCCACATCAGTCTGCATTCCTACCAGCAGTGCACTAAAACAAAAATACTAAGATACTTAATAATGAACTTAACCAAAGAGGGAAAAGACATACACTCAGAAAACTACAAGATGTTAAAATAAAGATAGAGGAAGATATAAATAAGTTGAAGAAAATACAGTGTTTATGTGTTAGTAGAATCAACATCATTAAAATGTCTATACAACCCAAAGTGATATAGATTCAATAAAATATCTATTAAAATACCAATGGCATACTTCATAGATCTAGAGTAAACACTCCAAAAATGTATATGGAACCAAAACAAACAAACAAACAAACAAACAAACCACAATAAAAAAACACCTGAATAGCTGCAGCAATCTTGAGAAAGAAGGACAAAGTTTGAGGAATCACAATACCAGATATCAAGTTATACTACAAAGCCACTGTACTCCAAACAGCCTCGGACTAATACAACAACAGGTCAATAGAACTGAACAGAGACCTCAGAAATTAACCCATTATCCTCAATTAATATTTGACCAAGGAGACAGGAGCATATGATATATTCCTAAGAGTGGGATTGCTGGGTCAAATGGGAGATCTATTTTTAGTTTTTTGAGGAAACTCCATGCTGTTCTCCACAGTGGCTGTACCAGTCTGTATTCCCATGAACAAGGGTCCCTTTTTCTTCGCATCCTCGCCAACACTTGTAGTTTATTGATTGGTTGATAGTGGTTTGGGTGTATATCTGGATTCTCTATTCTATTCCATTGGTCTATATGTCTGTTCTTGTGCCAATACCAGGCTGTTTTGAGAGCAGTTGCTTTGTAATATAGCTTGAAATCTGGTATTGAGATTCCACCTACTTTACTCTTCTTTCTCAGGATTGCTGTGGCTATTTGCCGTCTTTTTTGGTTCCAGATCAATCTTTGAAGAATTCGTTCTAGATCTGTGAAATACGTCATTGGTATTTTAATGGGTAGTGCATTGAATCTATAGATTGCTTTGGGTAGTATGAACATTTTAATGATGTTGATTCTCCCAATCCAGGAGCATGGTATGCTCTTCCATCTGTTTATGTCTTCCTCTATCTCTTTTTTCAGTGTCCTATAGTTTTCTGCATATAGGTCTTTTACCTCTTTAGTTAGGTTTATTCCTAGGTATCTTATTTTTTTTGGTGTGATGGTAAATGGGATTGCTTTTTGAGTCTCTCTTTCTGTAATTTCACTATTAGTGTATAGAAATGCCCCAGATTTCTTGGTATTAATTTGGTATCCTGCTACATTGCCAAAGTAAATTAGTTTTGGGATGGAGTCCTTGTGACACCATTTCTTAACAGTGGCAATACCAACAAATCTTTGAGAAATCATTTCTTAGAACCTGATTTACTCTACTCAAGAAGTTTAGGTTCCCTCAGAATTGTTCAGCATTAAATGAAATTCATCTTAAACAAACTATGAACTGATGATATACTGAATTTATCTGAACCCTATATTCCTTGAGAGCAGGTTGAGAAACAGTCCCCTCCCTTCTTGTATTCTGAGAGTTATCTATAAAGTGTTGTCGTTTCATGGCATATTCCAAAATTTAAGCATTTACAACTTCAAATAAAGACTCAGTGTCATCCTTTTCCATGACTCCCTTACTTATGTAACTCTATGAAACCCTATGTTTTCCTCTAGTGTTTTACAATAAACTAGAAGCCTGGTGCATGAAATTTGTGTATGGAGGAGGTTAGATATCTTTCAGCCCAGTCTGCTTTCTCTCCAATCTGGGACCCCTCACGGGGATGTCTGACTGCTCTGGTAGGATCGGACCTAAATGGGCAGTCAGACATCCCTCTCACAATCCAGGACTGCTGGCTTCCAACTGCTCACCTGCCTGCCTTCCTGATTACCTCTAACCACTTCTGCTGCCAGCCTGATCACCCCTAACCACTCCCCTGCCTGCCTGATTGATGCCTAACTGCTCCCCTGCCTGCCTGTTTGCCCCCAACTGCCCTTCCCCTGCAGGTCTGGCCACTCCCAACATCTCTCCTCTGCTGGCCTGGTCACCCCTAACTGCACTCCCCTGCAGTCTTGATCACCCCCAACTGCCCTCCCTTGATGGCCAACTTGTGGTGGTCATTTTGTGTCCACATGGGGTAGACATCTTGTGTGTTGGAGTGATGGTCAATTTGCATATTACTCTTTTAGATAAGATAGAGGCCTAGTGCAAGGGGAAGTGGGGGGCGGCTGGTTTGCCCTGAGGGTGTCCTGGATCAGGATGAGTATTCTCTTGGAGCATGGGGTGGCCTGGGAGAGGGACCTGTGGTGGTTTGTAGGCCAGCCACACCCCCCATTAACCCAAGTGGAGGCTTTGGTATCTGGGATTTATTTATCTTCTACAATTGAGATTTTGTAGCCTGGTGCTAAGTCAAGTCTTTTGCTTGCTCCACAGCAGCAGCCATTGAAACTTTGTTGCCTTAAGTGGAGGCCTCCGCAGGCCAGGGTATGCGGAAAGCTTGGCTTCCTCCATTGCCAGGGGTAACCCAAGCCTCCCTACTGCTTCTTGAGGCTATAACCATCTTGGTTGGGTTAATTTGCATATTTGTTCTGATTGGCTGGTAGGCATGGCTGGTGGGCATGGCTTGAGGGTGAAGCAGAGATATGTTAAATTGGCATATTACTCTTTTATTAAATAGGATATCCTTATGAATGAATGTTCTTTCTCTACTGATAGCCTGATACAATCAACTTTGCAATTGTCAGTTAAATTTTATCTTTCACAAGACTTGATTTTAATATATTGAATAAAATTTGGTAAATAGCTGACCATTAGGAAGGGTTAGAGTGTGACAGGGAGAGATATTTATTAGGGTTTGGCCAGTGACACAGACTGTGAAAAAATTCACAAACTAAGAGAAGAGATGCAGAGAGGAAGTTTATTTTACTTTCCAAGTGAGGAAGGGGCTAAATATTGCTAGTCAATACAGTGAAGGGAACTAAGGGTGACTTCTGCTTTTAAAGCATTTGCAGTCCTGGTTGATTTGGTTCAGTGATTAGAGTATCAAACCACAGACCTAAGGATTGAAGGTCAAGGCCACCTATCTTAGTTGCAGGGATGATCTCTGACCCTGGTTGAGACACATACAGAAGGACAGCAATTGATGTGTCTCTCTCACATTGAGAAAAAGTTATAAAGATTTCAAAATGGCTTTATCTGAAAGGTGGGAGGAGACTTTCTATTAACTAAAGTCTCCTTGGTGTGAATTATTCCTGAATTGTGAAAAACAGCAGGGAGGAGGAGAGTGTAAGAATGCAATCTTGAAAGTAGTTTGAACAGAGGAGCTATTTGAATCACAGGAGCCAACAATCATGAGGCTTAATTGCCAGTACTTCTCATAAATTACGGAAAGCCACAGCAAAGAAAAAGAGAGGACTTTTTCTGTCTTACAATAATTTTTATACCATTATAACTTTTGCTAATGTCTGATGATTTACTCTTTTGGTTTAGGAAGTTTTGCCTTTTTAAAACTGTCATATATTAGCTTTCCCTTTCTTCTACTACAAAGTTACTTTCCTAATGTAGGAAATCATTTGTTGATCCAGTTATTTGATTAATTTATGCTATGCAAATAAAACCTTTTTTTTTTTGTCTGAGTCAGATTTAATGCTAATATTAATGTGGGCTTTGTTTATCAGAAAAAAATATTTAAGAATCGATTTATACAAATTGACTCAAAATAATTGTGATTAGTAAATAATCTTATAGTTGATACCTTTTGAGTTTTTCTGTGAATCACAGTTCTAGTGGCCTGTGTTTTTTTCTTAAATTTACCAAGGATTTTATGAGGACTAGACATTGGGCTAACTGATTCAAATAACTTTTATAATTAATCTTCTTAATATCCTTATAGTGAGAAAGCTTAGGAACAAAGATAATAGGTAATTTGCCATAGTCTCATACCTGGAAAAAGGCAGAACCTATACACAAGCCTATGTTATCTGAATCCAAATTATAACCTCTTAGCCACTAAAATACTTCCTGAATGTCTAAGAACATCTTTTGTATATTATCAAACTTGCTATACATGTAAGAAAAAAAAAAATATATATACCTAAACTAGTGAAATTGAAGTTCATTCAGTAATTCCTAGAACTTGGATTCTTATTTTAGTAAATTCTTTCTTTTGAATTTATAGTTCTAACGAGAGAAAAGATTGATAAATACAATGTTTCTATTGCAGAGAACTTATAGAAGAGAGAAAGGCACCCTAAAATTTTTCAAATCAGAGTTACTTAGAACTGTTAACAGAAGAATTCAAAAGGATCAGTTGGTCTGAAGTTCCTAAGGATTCATCATAAAATATTTTAAGATTTATTTCTGAGCCTCTAAAGAGAGGACCAAGCAGAAATACCTTCCTCATAGCAAGATTTAGGCTTGCCAGGACCAGTGGAATGTGGTTAGAGAAAAAAAAAATATTGCTTTCTACATTTTACTCTAAGTCTAATTCAGATCCCTCCTCCAGACCTCTCTATCCTAATAAGTAAGTTTCTCTGGTAAATCATTTTTATCTTCCCAAGAAATTTGCTGTTGCCTCAACTTTTTTAACATCTGTCACTTAAATCTATAAGAGCACTTATTCAGGGTATAGAAGTCATTTGCTTATAAGTATTGTCTTTTCCACTGTTCTGGATGTAAAATTAGCCCTCTAATATTGACTTTGATTCCTAGTTTTACAAGATATATTCTGTAAATATTTGACAGGTGAATATATTGAACATAAACATATCACATTTAACTTATCATTGTCCTATAGATTATAGAGAATAATTTATTCATTTTAATATGAATCTGTCATTTCTATATGCTTACAGAATTTTAAGCCAATTGAAGAACTGTGTGTGTGTTTTTTTGTTTTTTTTTTCCTGAAAATTCCTAAAGTGTTATGCTTGGTGTTCTTTTTTTTTAATTAATAGCATTATATATATGCCTCAATGATCAAACGACTGAGTGACTGATGGCTATGATGCACACTGGGGCAGATGAACAAATTCGTGCATCAGGCTTCTAGTATATGAATAACAACCTTTGTCAAAACTTTTTTTAATCACTAAAATAATGATTTTTGTGACCATAGATCTGCCTAATTCAGGTTGTGAATGTATGTCTAGGAGTGTGATATGTTTCTTAAAGATATGTATTAATATAAGTTAAACAACTTCATAAGCAACAAACACAAAAAATTAGAGACTAATAATCAAAACATAAGTCAATATTTTGTTGACTGAGTAATCTACTTCTCTGTTTCTACTCTTTTGGATAACTAGTCAGTGTTGTAGATTTTTTAGGATATATAAAAAAATTAATGTAGCATATTTACATCTATAATAATAAAAGAGTAATATGCTACTTTGACCAGACATCCTTTCAGATGTCCTTCTAGATGATCTTTCAGACAAAGCTGCGGCTGCAAAAGAAGTCCAGGTCCCGGGTGCCTGCTGGCTGATGGAGGGAAGCCCAGATTCCGGATGCTAGAGGGAAGCCAGAGCTTGCATCCAGGGGAAGGAAGGCCTACTCTTGCATGAATTTCATGCATCAGGCCTCTAGTTTATAATAATAAGATAATGAAAAAAGAAAGAAAAAGCATTAATTCAATTAATATGTATTAAAATTAATATAATTAATAAACCACTAAAATCTATATTTTTAGCATCTCTTCATTATGAATGGCCCACCATTGAGTAAACATGTAGCTGACAAGAAGGGCTTCTCAAAGTTTTTTTGTTGGTTAATGGTTCAAAACTTATATATCTCCTTTTAGAGGATAGAAGCAATTTCATTGAAGTTATTTGAAATACCAGACACATTTGAAATAACATCCTGCAGAGGCTGGAGGTAGTACAGACACTCAGATAATAATAATAATAATAAATAATAATATGTAGCACATGTAAATTGAAAAGTAAATTTGCAAAAAGACTCCTTTTCAAGTTTTATAATTTATATGATTTATTCTTTTATTTGGTCATTTCCTTACTTGTATTAACATAAGACAAGTCTGAGTCTGGAAACACTTTAGCTTTTCCTTTACTACATTCTTAGTATAACCCTGCTAGTTCAATTCAGAAGTCAAGCTTTTAGTCTCCATGGTTACTTTTTGCAAATGTAATCGGGTGAGAAGATCAGAGTAAAAATCAATCAGGGCAGTGCTTAGACATGCAATTTAGCTCTTCTCCTTAATGTATACACTTCATTACTTGCTTCCTAGAATCTTTAGAAATTATATTAATTTTTAATTGACTTGAAACTAGCTTTAATATAATTCCCTTTTTCAAAGATATAAAATAAAAAATAAATTTCCTATAAACTTCTTCCATACCTGTTACTATCTAAATATATCATTTATACCAGCTAATTTATACATCATTTATGTCTGATAATAGAAATGAGGTGAGGGGAGCTTGAAAAAGCATGGGAATTCAACTATGTATTATTTTTTAAAATTTAAATTCTTTATTTTCTAAAGTCTTACATAAGTCTCCTTTTTCCCCCTTTGACCTCTCCCCACCTGCCCCCACTCTCCAGCACATGCCTTCCTCCTCCCCTCTGTGTCCATTGGTTATGCTCATATGCATGCATACAAAAATAGTATCAGAGTCATAGAAGCATCAATCAGACTGTCCAACCTATGAGGGAAGGCGTGGGCAAAGGGAGTAAGAGATCAACCAAATATGTATTATTTTTAAAAGGACTTCAACATTTTGTGAGGGAATGAGGAATGGGGGATAAAGGATGTGACAATTGTGAATTTCCAAAAAGTTGTATTTCATCTTTTTTACTTACTACTAAACAGAAAAATAGTTATTTAAAATCATATTCAAATATCTTAACTAACAATGATGATCTATCTTAAGATGGGGAAAAATGTGGTAGAATACAAATATACTTATATTAGATAAAGATTTCAATAGATAATTAGTATAACATTATCTATATACAATAAGAGTTATCTCCACAAATAATGATTTTACCTATATATGGCAAACTTCTGATTATAGAACATCTGCTTTTTTTATTATTTTGCAGTAACCCTTTCAAGACCCAAAGAACCTTATTTCATCCTTAACTCAGAATGCCATAAAAACCTCATTTTAACTTTCTGCCCTTAAATATCTCATGTATGTGGGGTCTCTGACCATGACATGTATATAGGGTTCCTAGGCATACACATGTAAATTCAATTTGGTCATTTTATCTTGCTAATCTTTCTCATGTAGATTTAATTATTAGACCTAGTTAGAAGGGAAAAGAGCCTAGTAAGGTAGAGAAAAATGTATCTCTCCCCAACAATAACAAAGTCCTTGTCCAGGGACTAGATTATGAAAAGCAAATCCAGTACTTTTATCAGATGTCAATAACGTTATTTTAAATAAAGGATTAGAAAGCAAATATTTTGAGATTTATGGCCATCTGGTTTCCATTGCAACGCTTTATCTGTAAGCAGCCACAGACAATGCATAAAGAAATATTCAAGTCTCTATTTAAATAACATTTTATTTATAGACACTGGAATTTGAGTTCTATGTAATTTATGTGTCATAAAATATTAATATTCTTTACATTATTATTTAAAGATGTGAAACCATTCCTAGCTCATAGGCCATAAAGAAACAAACAGCAGGCTGCCTTTGGCCTACAGCATATTTTGCAGACTCCTAACCTAGATAATTTCCTCACCTTGACCCCAATAAAGAAGAAAAGAGGGAAAGAACAAATTTTCTAAAGTGAAATAGAAAAACAGCTAAAGGAGAAATATACTAATTTCTACTGTCTAAAGACCTGACAAAGTGAAATGCTCACTCTCCCTGACTCCATTTGGTTTGGGCCTCATTGTTCCTACGGCCTTCAGGCTAATAGCTCCTGCATTAGATGTGTTATATTCATTAGAGAAGTTTTGCTTGGGGTTTGAGGTTTTACAGAAATAACCTCTCCCACATTTTCTTTCCTTTACATAAAGGAAAGCCTGAAATGTGTTCTTCAAAGATGGATTTGAGAAGCTACTAAAGCTCTTCTTGATTGGGATCTTCCTGATCAATTAAACTTCCTTATTTCACACTCTGATGTTTTGGACTTTGAAAGCATCAAGTACATGGACTTTGGGCGGGTAACAAAGACAAATACAAATAAAGTAGAAGACTTTATTCTTTCTGTGGAAAATAATGCAAAAGATTTTCTTCCCCTTCTTTTTTCTCAGAAAATTTACTTTAGAAAACTTGTAATTCTTACTACTTTATCCTACCTTTCAAATGTATACAAATTTTTCAAAAACTAGATAGGACTTTTGTCAGCTTTATCACACAAGAATTCTTGTCTCAAGGACCTGGGAGCCATCTCTTTGAAGTGTAATAAACAAGGAAGATTTCACCCCTATTTCCCATTTCCTATAGGAGGGTGGAAGTCAATTTTGGTGAAGCTTGCTCCAGGTTGCAAAATTATTTGCTGCCTTAAGTTTTTTAAGTATGTTTTTTCTGGATAAAGCTTGTGAGTTAATATAAATGGTCACCCCAACTCCCAGATAAAGATAATATGAATTATGTTTGACAAATGGTGCTATCCAGTGCATTTAGTTGTGGACTAGTTATTTATCTTGAAATTTATGCATTTATCTGCTTGGATATATAAAATGATTGTATTTCTTTCTGTCTTTGAAATATCTTAATAATAAAAGTTTTCCTTACTGCCTTTGTGGAGAAGATTCTTTAAAATTTATTTTTTCCAACACTGCCACCCATTTACCACATTGCTGCTAGGTTCACTGTCATATAGAGTAGTAATGGATAGAGTAAAAGACCATGAGTATTCAAGGAAAAGAATTTCTTCATGTACCAATGAAGCAGAGAAGAAGCACATATTTTTTTAACATTATCCTCAGGGATTCAGCCCTCACATTCACACAATAAAGTTAGATGTCCCTCATATGTTTCCCACACCAACCTAGAAATTACTTTTCAACATTATTTGAGTGTGATGTAATCGTGTGATTATTATTTTGTCTTCCTTCCACATCTGTGAGCTACTTGTAGGGAATATGCACTGACCACCATGCCTGGCACTTGCAGGCATGATGGTCAGTGCATATTCATAATTTCAATTTTACAGTATTTTATACATATATTCTGAATATATAATATTGTATGTGTAGTAGTTCATGTTAATTTTCATTTATTTTCAAGTATAAGAAATTTAAATGTCAATAAACTTTCTATTCCCAAAAGCCAAAAATTAATAAAAAATTGTCAATTGAAAGTATTATATCAATGTATATAATATATAAATTCACATATTAGAATTTATATATGAATTATCTAATTGTGACTATCACATTATAGAAACTTAGAGCAAAAATAATTTATAACATTTATATTATTATAAAATATTAATTTTACATACAAGACAACAATAATCCACATGATTATGCATTAGGCCTTTTGATATTACTTAGGGTAATTATCTAGTAGAATATTTATAAGAAAACTTTGTAGGTAACAAATTAATAAAAATTGCCTATAGGGGAAGAAAAGTAATTTTTCCTCTACCCTTTTGGGTTCTTGCCTGAAATTCCCCAGTAATAAATGACAGATTAGCAGGATAAAAATAAACAGAAATTTAATAACATATCTACTTCCAGTGTACATGGGAGATACCCAGCAAACCTGAGTACCTTTCTGAAATGGACTAAGCCACCACCTTATATACTATCTCCAGCTAAAGACAAAAAATGTTTGGGATAGGAGAGTCAGTTATGGGAAGTTATCAGGGAAAGTAAGGTAAACATGGTTGTGGTTTTATGAAGATTTAGGTCATTACCTTTTCTATTAACAATGGTTTCTAGAGATTTAGTAACCCTTTTCTTCCTCTTCCTCTTATTAAAAGCAGGGCACCCTTACACATGGAGTGTTCCTTTATAAATGTAAATGTCTTCCACTAGGTTTTCAGCTTTTCCTATGTCTTTTGTTTCTTTAAAAATAACCAGCTCAAGATAATTTTTGTGGACAAAAAAGGGACCATATACTAAACCTGAAAAACTCAGGGGATGCTTGCATGGGGAGGCATACAACTCAAAGACCCAAAGTAACCACATAGGATGGTCTGAAATGAAATCTTTCTAACTGAAAGTGGTCATGGTGGGTAACTATGTCATTAGGCCTATATCTTCCTTGACAAAACTCAGTCTTTACCTTAACTGAGACTGACTGTTGTCCTTTTACATTTAAGATTGTTGCAGAAGAGCAAAGAAAACCAAAGACACTTCTAAGAAAAAAGAGGGACATTGTTTAATTCACCAGAGGTTTCAGGGAACAGCCTTCCAAATATGAGTGAAGGAACACACATGGGACTTTCCTTATATCTCCCTTCCTGTGGTCTTTGACCCACAAACATGTATTATGTTTTTGGTCCTTTTCATGGGCCTTGCAAGAAGGCTTCCAGATGTTGGGGATCTCCAGGCCATATCTGATGGTCTGGCCTGCCATCAGCATTAATAATCCTTTCTCTGGGGCAGTGCACTGTTCACAGTAACAGGTTCTGCAAAACCAGTATTTGGAAAGGGGAGAGAGACTTAATTATAGGTTATCATGAATGTACATTGAGTTTGTTGGCTTGGATTCAGATCACTAGCTCCAAATATCAGGATTACATTGGAATTAGCCCTTTTTAGTCTTATCCCTCCACCCACCTTGTCCCACAAGCTTCACTTAGCCTTGTGGTACAAAGACTATGAGATTTTATGGTGAATATGGACGATGACTGCTCTCAACTGCTTCTAGCTGGAAAGGGGCAATGATAAGGGGTTCATAGGGAATTTTGAAGTTTAAAGGCATTCCTGTCCATTTTGCAGGCAGGCAGAAGCAAGCAGCAGTTACTCACACATAGACTGTTTCTGCAGGGGAGCACCAGGTGGTGTTTTCAGCCTTGTGGGTAGAGGTGCATAGTTCATCTGGGAGGCGACCTGTTGGATGTTGGCCCTGGGTACTGCTGAAATGATAGGAGCAACATTAATTAGCTGTACATTGGCCATAACAGGTCTTATCATTTTTTCCCATCGAATACAAAATCTCTCTCCACATGCATTTGGTAGTGGAGTTGTAACATACTGCAGACTAATAAGTATAGCTAACAAACATCTGCCTTGATGGGGCTTTCCTGGTCTAGCTACACAGTCTAGTATATTTGGATAGTGAGTTTCTAAGCAAGGACATGTGACAATTGTCCCTATGGAAGGCAAGTATGTGCTAGCTAATATTATTAGTGGGAGCATGTTATTCCCTCTATTTCTGTTCAGTGGGAATCCACAAACTGCTAGGACAAAGAGCAGTACTATGGCTATTCCTGCAAGGATGACATAACAAGCTGTAGTCCAACAATTCATGATGAGGCCTTTGTTTCCTTGCTATGTAGGAAGCAGTAACTTTATGATGCTTCTGTGTTCTAGCAAGGGCAGAAGAGTTTTTCTGCTGGTACTAGCCTCGGGTTCTAGTGGTACTCATAAAAAGACAAAATGAGAATTATTAGAAAGATAAAACCAATGATTATTCAGAAGTACCAGAGCATATTACCTTTAGAAGATAAGAAAGAAAATTCATGTTAGGGAGAATTCAGCAGGGTGTTTCTGAATTCCTTGGAGCAGGTTGATTGGCCAGATCTGCTGTCTTCTTGAGAGTGATCCACAGGGGGTGTTTCTGGTCAGAGTTCACCTTCCACTCAGGCTGGGCATCACTCTGCTGGCGGGCTGCCCTCACCTGGGTGTGGTGGATCCAGGTATTCAGTCCTGCAACCTTGAGAGCTGTGGGGGTGGTTTATATGACCAGATAGTGTCTCTTCCAGACAGACATGAGGGGCTCCCTTTTCCAGTCTTTTACCCAAACCTGGTCTCCAGGTTTATGATGTATGACTATTCCTAGAGAGATGAGTAGTTGGTCAGTAACCCATCTGTGTACCACAAAGACAATTTTTCCAAGTCTTTGTATTTGTTTTTGGATTCTAAGTTTCCCCCAAATCTTCTTTTGGCTGAATTAAGGGAAAGGGTCTACCATATAGAATTTCAAAGGGAGAAAAATCTACCTTGGCCTTTGAGGCACAGTATACCTGCAGAAGTGCAAGAGGAAAGATATTTGTCCAGTGTAAGGCTGTCTCTTGGCATAGCTTAGCCATAGACTTCTTTAGAGTCTGGTTCATGTGTTCTACTTTCCCTGAACTCTGAGGCCTATAGGCTGTATGTAGGTTCCATTAAATTCCTAAAGCCTTGGATACTGGTTGTACTACTTCTGCTACAAAGGCTGGGCCATTATTGAACTCTATGGTCAGAGGCATTCCATACCATGGAATTATATTCTTCAGCAATGCTTTAGTGATTTCTCTCATCTTTTCCATGTGAGTGGGATATGCCTTGACCCAGTATGAAAAGGTGCAAACAAAAACTAGCAGGTATTTATTCCCTCTGCTAGGCCCTATTTCTGTAAAATCTACTTCTACGTCCTCAAAAGGAGCTTTCCCATAGTGCTGAACTCCTATTAGCCCCACCAGACCCTGTTTGGCATTGTTCTGAGCACAGAGGAGGCAACATTGAGACTGAGCCACACAAGGAGGAAAGATGGTCAGTTAGGTTGTATCTGCCTAACAAAGCTTCTAGGGCAGTCCTCCCTAAATGAGTAAGTTCATGCTGCTGGAGGACTACCTTATGGGTTATCTCTTCTGGGACATAGATCCTCTGATCTGGGAGTATCCACCAGCCTTCCTTTGTTCTCTTGTCCCCTCTTTCTGGGCCCATTCCTCTTCCTGAGAAGTATACTTTGTAGGTTCAGGTAATTCAGGGGCCAACATGATCCTTGAAGGTGCCACTTGTTCTTTAGCAGCCAGCTTGGCTGAGGCATCAGCATGTTGGTTTTCTTCTGATACTGAGTCTTTCCCTTTCTGGTAACCTTTGCACTTGATGATGCCTGTTTCTTTGGGCTCCTGGACTGCTTCTAGTAACTTTAAAATCTCATTCTGACTTTTGATTCCTTTTCCTCTAGCCACCAAGAGTTCCCTTTCCTTATATATGGCTCCATGGATAGGCAGGGTAGCAAAGGTATAGCACAGGTCAGTGTAGATGTTGGCATGCTTATCTTTACTGAGTTCTAAGGCTCTGGCAAGGGCCCAGAGTTCTTCCCTCTGTGCTGAACATCCTTCAGGCAGGGTCGGTGCCTCGATTGTCTCAAAGTTTGATACCACTGCATAGCCGACTTGTCTTTTTTCCTTCATCTAAGGAGCTGCTGCCCATCTGTGAACAATACCAACTCCAGGTTTGGCAGGGGCCTATCCATTAGATCTGGCTGGCTGAAATAAACCTCCTTTAGGACTTCCAGGCAATCATGCTCAAGCCCCCCCTCAACAACAGGTAGAAAGGTGGTAGCATTAAGAATTCTCACTGCTGACAGGAGAATCCAAGATGGCGGCATAGGTAAACACCTACACTGCTGCCTCGCACAACAATTTCAAAACTACAACTAAAAGACAGAACGGACATCATCCAGAACCACAGGAAAGCTGGCTGAGTGGAAGTTCTACAACTAGAGGGAAAGAGAGGGGCTCACGGAGACCCAGAGGAGTTGCAAAAAGCTGAGGTACAGAGACATGCACGAGGTGAGAGTGGGTGCTGGAGTACCTGGCTGGCTTTCTCTGGCTGGAGTGAAATGGAGACTCTCAAGGGCATTGAACCCCTTATCCTACGACACTAAATCCCAGATCCAGCCAAAACTCATACGAGGGGAGTTTGGACTGTGAAAAGGGAGAAGTGCACGGAAATTTAGGGGAGTCGCAAAAGATCAAACATCTGGTGGTGCCTGCGTGCAGGACAGACTGCTGATTGTGCCGCTGGCTTTCGCGAGTGGGCGGGAGACAGACCCTCCCAACTGTGCCACTTCTAACTTCACTAAGCCCCTGTTTCGGACGAAACCCTGGAGACCTAGACTCTGTGGTCCTGGTACGCAGGGGAGCCGGAATGGCAGTGGTTAGAGGCACTGCAGGCGTGCGCGCAAGGACCGCTCCCACCATTATCCAGTCACGTGAGACTCAGGGGCTGTGGAGGGCGGGGCCGACTGGAAGGCAAGGCTGCCCCTTAAGCCTTGAGACTCCACCCATCCCAAGCTCAACAGCGAGGCTTCTGTGGCTTTGCACGTCTGGTATCATAAGGCTGAATCCAGCACAGAAGTTTCCCTGGCATAGTGAAAATGCCGAGACAAGGGAAGGGATTACAAACAAAAGAAATGGAGGAAAAAAAATGACTGGATATAGAGTTCAAAATCACGCTTATAAGGTTTTTCAAGAATATGCTAGAAAAGTTGGATAAATTTAGTGAGACCCAAGAGGAGATGAAAAAGGACCAACTAGAGATGCAAAAGATTCAATTAGAGATGGAAAAGGTCCAACCAAAGATGAAAAAAGACCAACTAGAAAGTAAACATACACTGACTGAAATAAAAACTATTATACAGAGTCCTAACAGCAGACTAGAGAAAGGCAAGGATCAAGTCAAAAATTTGAAATATAAAGAAGCAGAAAACATTCAACTGGAAAAGCAAGAAGAGAAAAGAATCCAAAAATGTGAAGATAATGTAAGAAGCCTCTGGGACAGCTTCAAGCGTACCATCAGAATTGTGGGGGTGCCAAAAGAAGAGAGAGAACAAGATACTGAAAACCTATTTAAAGAAATAATGACTGAAAACTTCCCACATCTAGTAAAAGAAATAGACTTACAAGTCCAGGAAGCACACAGAATCCCAAATAAAAGGAATCCAAAAAGGACCACACCAAGACACATCATAATTAAAATACCAAGAGCAAAAGACAAAGAGAGAATATTAAAAGCAGCAAGAGAAAAACAGTTCATTACCTACAAGGGAGCACCCATACGACTGTCAGCTGATTTCTCAACAGAAACGATGCAAGCCAGACAGGAGTGGCAAAAAATATTCAACATGATGAACAGCAAGAACCTACAACCAAGAATAATCTATCCAGCAAAGCTATCATTCAGCATTGAAGGGCAGATAAAGAGCTTCACAGAGAAGAAAAAGCTAAAGGAGTTCATCCCAGTATTATATGAAATGCTGAAAGGTACTCTTTTAGAAGAGGAAGAAGAAAAAGGTAAAAGACAAAAAATTATGAACAACAAATACATATCTATCAACAAGTGAATCTAAAAATTAAGTGAATTAAAAATTTGATCAACAGAATAAACTGGTGAATATAATAGAATCAGGAGCACAGAAAGGGAGTAGACTGATAATTCTCAGGAGGACAAAAATCATAAAGCATCAAACAGACTGTGAAATTACAGCTGAAAGATTAAAGTTAGGTGAGGTAGATAAGTGATCAATCAAAGGACTTGTATGCATGCATATAAGCATAACCAATGATCACAGACACTGGGGGGTTGGGGTATGCCTGGGAGGGAGGGGGCGCAATGGGGAGATATGTATAAAAAATTAATAAAAATTAAAAAAAAAAGAATTCTCACTGCTTCTAATCATACCCAAGGGTTCTCACTTAACAGGCCTTGATATTGAGTCATTCAGCATGCATCAGCCAGTGCTGCCCCCTTGCTTCCATCAGGGTGACAACAGCATCCGCTTCCTTGACTCACAATGCAATGGCTGCAAGTGCCTTGAGACATTGAGCCACCTGGACACAACTGGGTCAATCTGCTTGGAGAGATAGGCTACTGGTCTTTTCCAGGGTCCAAACTCCTGGGTAAGAACTCCTAGGGCTACCCCGCTGTTCTCGTGAACAAAAAGATTAAAGTCTCCTGTCACATCTGGTAGCCCTAGTGCTGGGGCCTCAGTGAGCTTTGTCTTTATGGTGATGAAGGCTTTCTCCTGTTGGGACCCCAGTTTATGGGTGCCTTCTCTTCACCTTTTCAAGTTACATAGAGAGGTTTAGCCAGGTCTGAAAACCCTGGGATCCAAATTCTACAGAACCCTGCCACTCCCAGGAATTCCCGAATCTGCCACCAGGTGCTAGGAACTGGGATGGCACATACTGCTTTTTTAGTTCTTGGCCTTCGTTTCCCTTGGGTGATCCTAAATACTTGATTTCTTTCTGACAAATCTGTACTTTTTTTTAGACACCCAATAACTTGTTTCTGTTAATAGTCTCAGAAGGGCTCGTGTTTCCTCCCAGCACTGAGCTCATGAGGAGATAGCCAGTAGGAGGTCATCTATATATTGGAGTAGAACACACCCCAAGTCCTGTTCTGAGAACTTAGGCAGATCAGATGCTAGTGTTCCACTAAAAAAAGTAGGGGAGTTCTTGAACCCTTGTGGCAGTCTAGTCCAGGTGAACTGCTCCTTGGCCCCTGTCGTTGTTTTTTCCCATTCAAAAGTAAAAAGTGGTTGGCTGGACTTTGTCAGGCTTCTGGAAAATCTCAGAGGTTTTATCCATATTGGTGGGCATCTTGACTCCTGTCCTGATCCCCTGGAGGAAGGCCAGCCGATTATCTTTCTAGCCTGGCCTTTCCATGTTCTGAGTTTGGGTTCTAATCAGTTTCCTCATTTGGGAACGCCTCCCTTGCCCGTCAGTCTTTATCTAATATTCCTGCCAGGGCCTGGGCCTGGAGCCACTTCTGAGCCTCTGATACTACTCTCATGCGCTCCTCAGTGTTAAAGAATGTGAAAAGAGCTGCTTGCAGTCCACACAGGTAGACTACTGGGTTTGGAAAATCTTTTCTAGTAGGTCTACCATGGCCTGAGGTTTTTCAGAATAAGCTGGGGTATGATGTTTCCAATTCAGGAAGTCACTTGTTGTAAAAGGCTGATAATAATAGACTGGCCTTTCCTCCTGCAAGGTCCCATCTTCACCAAGCACTTGGGCACCCAAATCTTCTTGAGAGGCATCTGACATGCCGGTTATGGCTTGAGCCCTTGATCAGCTGAATGCAAGCGCCACCCAACTGACTCTGGAGAGCCCAGTTGAGGAGAGACACAGGGTGTTGGTGTTTCCAGACTTTCCAGACTTTCCAGACCAGCGGGGGAAGCACTTGGTGCTGTTCGTGGCACATATAGAGGTGGTAAAACTGGTGGTACTTCCTCAGGGGGTCCTGGCAGAACAGAGGTTGGGTTTCCTTCTGAGGGACCTGTTTCTTTTCTCCTGCCTGCTTCTCTTCTACTTGCTCCTGCCCAGCTTGCCTCTCCTTAGCCTGCACCTGCCCTACCTGCCTCTTCTCTCCTGCTATTAAAACTTTACTCTGTCCCTTGTTACACAAGCAGAACTGGCCCCAAGGTGGCAAGGTTTGAGGAATTTTTAACCAAGTGTCTATGTAGGAAAACTGATCTGAGTGTCTAGGATCTTTCTTGACTACATTCCAGACCACCCCGACCACTCCCTTATGAGTGCCAGCTGACCCCTAAGGCTGGCCATTGCACTTCACAGAATTTCCTCAGTGTTTGGGGGGTTCATTTTAATACCATATTCTCCTTTGAAACCTTTTCAAAATTTTTCAACATGCAGTTGAGAACAGTGGGTTTACTTTGTCCCTATCACATGATGATCAGTGGCGAGAGACAGACAAAGGAGGGGGTGACCTGTTTTCACATATCCTCACTCAGATGCCCGCCTGGCCACATCCCTTGGGAGCTTAGATTTGTCTGAGCTAAGGTGCACCCATGTAAACCCTGGGCCTGGTCACCTCCACGTGGGGATGCGTCACCATTATGCCAAATGACAAAGCTTGGAACAGCAGGTTGGGGCTCACTCGGGCTCTATGACAAAGGTCATGGAACCACAAAAAGGATAATAGAGGGCAGGCCCTCTCCCTCCACACTCACACTTTTACTAGACATTCACTCAGAGTTTAAAAACACAGTACACCCGATTCCTGATCAATTTAATTGATGAAGTCCTACGACTTCCAGGGAGGTGATCTAGCTCCCACTTTCACTCACTGGAGTGAGCCTGACTGACTGGGGCCGCTATGTCACCGATTCTGTCAACAGGTCCAGCAGTCCATCCACTTCTCCAGATGCTGGCCAGGTACTAGGCTGAAGTCTGATAACGCCAGGAGTCCCCCACTTCAATTATGCTAAAATCATTAGGGCATGCCTCTGGAGGCCTATCCTGAGCCCCAAGCCCTGTTCTCTCACCGGAGGCCAAAAAAAGCCAAGTGCAGTTGGTTTCTCGGGATGCGCTTCTGAGAAAAAGGAGTGACACTGTTTAATAAACCTATGGAGTCAGAGAACAGGCTTCCAAATATGAATGAAAGAACTCTCATGGGGCTTTCCTTTTTATCTCCCTTCCTGTGGTCTTTTTCCCACAAACATGTATTATGCTTCTGGTCCTTTTCACGGGCCTTGCAAGAAGGGTTTCAGGTGTTAAGGGTCTCCAGGCCATATCTGATGGTCTGGCCTTGCGTCAGCATTAATAACCCACCCTCCAGGAGAGTGCACTGTTGACAGTAACAAGTTCTGCAAAACCAGTATCTGGGAAAGGGAGAGGGACTTAATTATAGGTTATCAGGAATATACACTGAGCTTGCTGGCTTGGATTCAGATCACTAGCCTCAAACATCAGGGTTACATTGGAATTAACCTTTTTAGCCTTCTCAGCATAACATACTTTTGGAATGTCAGAGTATCTCTCCTTTTCTAGGCTCCTTCAGTGAAAAGTTTCCCACTGGAGCACAAGATCATGGAACCCCTCATTATTATCAAATACCATCTCTTAGTTCTGTAATGTTAATTGTAAACTAATGTAAAACAAGTTTTTGTCTCTCCGTTTTACTCTTTACCCTTTCTCAGAGATTTCCCCTTGCTTTGCTCTCTCCTGCCTTTCTAATCTACCACCAGTGAATTTAATGTATCTCTCCTTATGCATCCTCCATTGATTGTAATTTATAAACTAAACTGCAAAACTGTCATTCTCCAGAGCATTTTCTCAATCCACTGAGATTTTCCTTCCCAGAAATTGTCATCAGTTTGGCTCAAATAAACTCATAAAAATTCTTTACAGGTTTGGGCATTTCTTAGATAGACATCCTTATGCCAAAGAAGTACATTTTAAGGTGGTAAATTCTGCTCCTCTTGATGCCTAAGGAGTTAATTTTAATTCTCATTTCTCTTATTATTTGTACTGTAACTTTAATCTCTTTACAACTACTGAAAACACTATGTACGTTTTTTTATGAGTGACATGGAAATGTTTAAAAGAATTACCCATAGCTTTAAAATCTTAAAAATTGTATTTATTGATTTGAGAGAGAAAAAGGGAGGAGTAGGGGGGAGAAAGAGAGAAAGAGAGAGAGAGAGAGAGAGAGAGAGAGAGAGAGAGAGAGAGACTTGTTTCACTTTTTATACACTCATTAGTTTGTTCTTATATGTGATCTGATCGGGATCAAACCTGAAACCTTGGCATATAAGAATGATTGTACTAGTATTTCATTTCTTCTCCCATTTAATATATTGTTTTAGTATCCAGGCTAAGTATATCATATTTTATTTTTTTTATATTTTATTGATTTTTTACAGAGAGGAAAGGAGAGGGATAGAGAGTTAGAAACATTGAGAAACATCAATTCAGCTGTCTCTTGCATACTCTCCACTATGGATGTGCCCACAACCAAGGTACATGCCCTTGACTGGAATTGAACCTGGGACCCTTCAGACCACAGACCGATGCTCTATCCACTGAGCCAAACTGGTTAGGGATTATCTTTTAAAATTTTATTCAAATGTTACAATTGTGTTTTATTGGCCTTTAAGACACAAGATAAAAAGAAAAATCAGTACTACCATGTTTGGAGATTAGGAAATGATTGTATACTTTGTAAATAATTTTGAGCTGTGTTATTACTATTATCATTAAAACTGAAAATAATCCCTGTAGAATATTCTAAGATTTCATAGTATTTCTTATAAAAATAAGTAATAGTTCAGGAATATCATAAATTCCTAACTGAACAATATTATGGAAAAAATGGTCTTATTGATGCTATTTTCAATGCTTCCTATATGTAGAGATGCCTTATTAATTGAACAGCCAAATACTGACTTTCTGTCTTTTAGCAGAAATTTCATCTCAAAGGGGGATCTTTAGAGTAATTGAATACTAGATTGGAGCCATCGTAAAGTAGGTGCTGAGTCCTAGAACTCATTTAACTTGTGACCATGATGGACAATGTTCTTTTCAGTAATTGGCCAATGATATCTCTTCTCCCTACCTCATATAAGCTTGAAGTTCATTGTTCAAACTGGTTTAATGTCCTCATATGGCCAATTGGATGCACAGACTCATTGCATGCAATATAAACTGTACTAGGCTAATATGATTTAAATGGAAAACACTTGGTTGAATGTATTTGTTTGGAGAAAATTTACATTCAGACAAAAAACTTCACTTATATGGAAAAATACTTTGGTAAATTTATTAACAAAGTTTTAAATATGGCCACTGAAAATCTTTATTGTTTAAAAATAGACATATACCAGTTTATCTTCCCCTCTATTCTTTGAAATTTCAGAAGTAAATCAAATACCTCAATTGTTAATTAGCTAATGCTATTTGTATGTAGAAAAATTGAATATACTAATAACTACTAAACTGTACACTTAGGAATGGTTTAGATGACAGTTTTCATGTTATACATTTTTAATTAATTATATATATATATGATATATATAATTATATATGTATCATATATATATATATATATATATATATATATATATATATATATATATGATATGTTTATTGATTTGAGAAAGAGAGAAAGAGATTGGTTGAGTCTCATACCCGCCAGGACTGGGGATCTAACCCACAACCTAAGTATGTGCCCTGTCGAGGAATGGAACCCACACGCATTTTGGTGTATGAGATGACTCTCCAACTAACTGAGCCACCCAACCGGGACATATATATATTTTTAAAAAAATCATTGATACTTCCTTAGCATCTTATACTTATAATGACATTGCTTTTCTGAAAAAAAAAGACTAAAAAATTGACTACATACACATGTTGGGAAATATCAGATTTACTAACAGCTTCTTGATACAAACTACAAACTACTAGTATTAATCAATATTTCCCTTGCTTATTAGATTTCAACACATTTTGTCACCCAATAATAAACTCAATTCCATGGTTTATATTGACTCAATAAAAAGGGATTGTCTTGCCTTTTTAGATCCTGCACAATTATTAGCAATCTCATTATGGGATGTGTTTTCTAAGCACCAGTGCTAGAAAACAATGCTAACTTGTTTCAAGTGAGTGACTACAGAAGAAAACAGTAATTAAAGTTTGCATTTGTGTAGCCCTGGTTGGTGTGGCACAGTTGGTAGGAGCATTGTTGTCCCATACACCAAAAGTTGTAAACTTGATTCCCAATTAGGACACATACCCAAGTTGTAGGTAAAATTCCAGGTTGAGAGGCAATCAATTCATGTTTCTCTCTCACATAGATGTTTCTCTCTCTCACTCTCTTCTTCTCTCTCTAAAATCAATGATAACATATCCTGGGTCAAGATTAAAAAAAAAATTGCATTTTTATAAGCATAGCATTTAGGAGGAAATAAACATGTTTGTATGGGGATATAAATTTCTTTAATTTTGAAAAGTCAATCCATAAAAATTGCCTATCTTTCTTGACTGAAGAATGATACACTGATAAAAGCAAATTTTCTATCGTTTATTAATTGTATTTAAAATGTACATGGATCTATTAAAGACATTGTGTAATGTTTCCACTTTATGCCATAAACAATGACAAATATCTGGCATAAAATAATATGCATAGCAATGTAACAAGTTTGAAAAGGGGGAAGTGAAAATCTGAAGTCTGCCTTCATTCTAACAATGATTATTAATACTTCAAATGAATGGATCCTAGGTTTCTGTCTCAATATTCTAAGTTGTTGTTTTTTATAAAGAGAATTCTAAAGGACTTCAACATGCAATGAAATATACATATAAATAACATTCAGAATAACTAGCTCCCATGCTTACGACCTCAACATAAGGCAAAAGCCCATAATTGTACTGATACTTTGGCTCAGTGCATTCAGAAAACAAAGCAATGTGATAAGCCTAATGAAACAACCCTTTGCGTCTGCCAGCTTAAATTGCTAATTCAGTTGCCATAAAATCCAACCATCGCTTTTGATGACATATGCAGCTTTGATTAGCAGGTCAGTTTTTGTTTTCTGAATGTCTGAGCCAAACATGAATCTGTTTCTCTAATTATCCTTCTAGGTTAGGTTAGGAAAATGAGGAAGAACATGTTTGTTTTTATAAAACATAATTCTGCCTCTTGGTCTGACCACATCTGATTAGGAGAACAGTAAGCCAATCAGATTCTGTCAGATGAAAATATCATGTCTTCTACACTGGGCAACATCTTGAATATTGTCAGATATTATCAAGCAATTATAAAAAATGAAATTATCCATGTCACAAATATTGGTTTCTCCTTTTAATTGCTCAAGAAAAACAAGCCTTTGGTAACTCCAGCTATTGTATGCTACGATACAAAACAAATTACCAATGACCATTCCTGAACTAATACGTGGCCAGATGTTGTTTCCATAGCAGTTTGATACTTTATTGTTTTCTAGAATTCTGTTTGATCTTCTACCTCAATTGACATCAGTAGGTGATTCTGCAGAAATCCTTGTTCTTGAAGAATTTACATCTCAGGAAGTTCTTATTCTTGCCCTCTTTTATAAAAATACTCCAGCAAATAAAATCTCTCCAAATAAAAATAAGTCAAGGTTGCTTGATGACTACTACACAGGCACCTGCTCTCCCAATATTCAAGGAAGCCATCTGTTAAAAAAATTAAAAACAATTTAAGAAAACAAATCACTCTTTTTGAAAAATATATAAATTCTAATATATTTGACACTTATCTGCATTGAAATTTAAATAATTTTTATTATATTTCCCAATTTATCTTCAAGTAGTACAAAATGTAAATGATGAAAATGGCATTCATAAAAGAAATAATTGATATATTAATGTTCTTAAAATATGTAATCACATGTGATTTTTAATAAAATAATAAGGTATTTTATGACTTTTAGTGAAATAAAACTGCTTTAGAAATTTCCAGCAATGACTTATTCTGGAGCTTGCATGGACATATTTGTAAAGATATTTTACAGTGATAGGTTAGAATACATTTTAGATGAAATAGCTATTATACTTATTGAAATCATTGAAGTTATTTCCCTTGATATTATAATGAATTGAATGTGTTATTCATTCATCCTAAACCTAGAATTCAATGCAGTAACTTTAATATTTTATCATAAATAGGCCATAATTACAACTGGTATAGGGTTTATTTTAAGAATTCTACCTTATGATAGTTATTGAGATGAGAATTGAGATTTTCAAAAATAATCATGAATATGAAATTGGCCAGAAATATATTAAAAACAGTAACTTTTACAAAGTTGTAATAAAAATTTATTTCATGGATGTAAGCCAAGATTATAATAAATTGATTTTTTTAAATCAATGATTTTTATTATAGTTTTCTAAGAATAATTTATATACTTAAAAATATCAAAGAAGACTAGAAATTGCTGGATATTATTTTAACCTGAAAAGAAAAAGAATAATATGTAAGAAATGAAATAGCTAAGAGCATATTAACCTCAGATCACATACATTATCTTATTGATTGAGAAAGGATGTAGTCTTTCTAAATATGAGAATTACTATCATTATCTACTAGTCCTTTAAATGTATTTATTCTTGCCACTCCTTTGTAAGTTAAAAATATTCCCATATGGCATTTTATATTCTTTTCATTTAATATATTATTCTTAAAAAAGAAATTTTAATGTAATGTTTCTTTTCTTTAATATAGTTATCTGCTTAAAATGAAAAGAGAAAAGGGGTATGTGAATTTATTGATAGTATATTTTATTGAGAATGTTTTTTATAGGTCATCACAATCACCTGCATAATCTCATCATGCATTATTATCTTTGTATGGCAAGTGTGTGAATGGAATTCCAGAGACAATATGTAAACCCAAAATATCAATGTATCCAAACTAAAATGTGCACACACTTTCCACTATCTGTCTTTCAGTTTCCAATGATTTTCAGGTCTTGTTTGACATCAGAGTCATCTAAAGAACTCCTACAAAATATATGTGCTAAAGTCCCATCACTACCTAGAAATGGGATGAGTATTGGGTAGTCATGTCTTTTGCAGTTTCCCAAATACCCTCTGATGTTCTTTTTTAAAATGTATTTATTAAGATATTACATATGTGTCTTTATCTCCCCATTACCCCCCAATCGCCCCACTCATGCCCTCACCCCCTTATTGTCTGTGTCCATTGGTTAGGCTTATATGCATGCATACGAATCCTTTGGTTGATCTCTTCCCCTTACCCCCACACTCCCCTACCTTCCCTCTGAGGTTTGACATTCTGATCGATGTTCTTTTAATGCTGAGAGAATTGTGCATAGTTTTTAGATAAAGTGAATAGCTTCATTTTATACCGACATCTACATCTATATCTCTATACAGATATATTTGCCTGTATAAAAAAATGAATCTCTGCTCTTTTTTTTTTAAGAGCTATTCCTAGTGTGCTTTCTATCTCAGTGAATGACACCAATCTGCTCAAAAGAGAAACCTGGAGCACATCTTGTGTCCCTTAATTTTACCTCACTAACCTTATATCTGAATGCTTAACCATGACCAACTTATTTAGACTCATTTCCATGGTCTTCACCCTAATTCAGATTACAATTTTAACCTGAGCATAAAAAGAATAATATGCCACCCCAAGATATTTCACTTTTATTATTGTTTAATTTAAATGAAAGTTACTTGACAGACTAGAGGCTTAGAAGGTACACTTCTTTGTTACTCTGATATCAGGAAGATAAATCTCCCATTTTCATAGTACCTACCTTGTACCAGGAGGGTAGAAAATGTCCTTATCATCAGAAATAGAGAATTTAGGCCCCAAAAGTCTGTATAAGCAAACCTTGTTACTGCTTCATCAATTTACTAGCCCAAGTCCCTTTGTCTTGTCAATTCTTCAGAGTTATTGTTTTTGTGTCTAAACAGTATAAAAGCTTTCTGCTTTTATCACTTCTCTTAGTCTCATATTTATGGAATCCCTGTAAATAAATATTACAGTTTGTTCACTCCTTTAATTTGTTTATGTCAGTTTAATATTAGACAATCCAAAGAAACTAGAAGAGAAGGGAAATTTTTTCACCCTAAAATGGATTAGTACAATATTTTCTTAACATACTTCTCTTACACTAATCTTGGTTTCTCTGAACCATTTCTTTTACGTACTGTCAAATGCAATTCTTTTAAAACTCAATTCTGATTACTTACATTTCCTGCTTAACATTCTCTATTAACTTGTCTTTAGTATTACTATAAAATCAAACTTCTATGACATGGTTTCTATCCCTAGATCACAGACCCTGTTTATCTCTCCAAACTTATTATTGCTCACCAATTCATTTCTTGCCCAGTGTAAAATGCCATGTATTCTCCTCCCTGTGGCTCTTCACAAATTCTGTTCCTTAAACCACTCCCCATATTTTCATTTGACTAAGTATTACTCATCTGTCAGCCCTCTTTCTACACATCATTTTCTTAAGGAAGATTTCTGTATCCTACACACTTAAGTTCTATCACAGTGCTAAGTATTCCCCTAACCACAGAATTCATCATGCTATTTTAAGCATTTTATATATATATATATATATATATATATATATATATATATATATTCAAGAGAGCTTTACCCCTTTTCAACCTGGGCCCAAATTTATGGCTGAGGGTGTAGATATTTCTCCAGCTTTTCTGGAAGCCATTCACAATATCTTATATACCTGAAGTAAACCCATTAATAACAAAGCAAACTGATTTTCAACGATCATTCTCAGTTTATGTAAGAAACATTTCCGTATCTCTTCCATGCCAGCCACTCTGCTAATCTTTGGAGACATGGCAGTAAAATGCTATGCTATCCTTATTTCTTTACAGCTAAAGGTGGATACAGCATAACAATACTCTGACCATGTAACTAGAGAAAACATGGAAGGGTGATTTTATCCAGACTTGAAGAAATGGAGTAAAGCTCACTCTTTTTTCTTAATTTGTCTTAAAATACACATATTGTTTTTCAAGTCAAATGAAAGAAATAAACATAATATTAAATGGTAAAATCAAATTTATTAAAAAAAACCCAAAAACCCTATGTGCATGCATGCATTCTCTGTAAAACTAAGTAATACGAATCTGGCAATTGTTCCCATTCTACTTCCATCATTTCCAGAAGCTATCTTGAGTTTTTAAAATATATGTTTTTGAATTTTTAAATAGAGTTTGCTTGTTTATTTTAATACCTATCCATTAGGGAGTACCAATAATAAATGGGATAAACAATTTTATACATTTATGGGCTAAGTGAAGGGAAAATAATAGGAATTATTTAGTTAGCAAATACAGCATTTTTTTTTTCTAGTGAACTGAAATCTTGAAAATTTTCAAAGGGATCTCATATGGGTCTGCTGATGGTTCTTCAAGAGTGTTAAAATGCAAATAATAAAACAATATGAATGCAAATTTTTGAGAAATTTAAGAGCTTTAACATGGATGTTTATTATATTAAGTTAGTATAAAATATTTTAAATACCACTTTGTTATTTGTAAGATATTATATAATCCAAAAGAATGTTATAAAATACAGAAGAGGTAAAATGGTCTTTAGGAGACTTTTAGCTATTATTACTATATATATTTTATTTTATTTATTTTTTAAAATATATTTTATTGATTTTTTACACACAGAAAGGGAGAGGGATAGAAAGTTAGAAACATTAATGAGAGAGAAACATCAATCAGCTGCCTCCTACACACCACCGACTGGGGATGTGCCCACAACTAAGGTACATGCCCTTGACTGGAGCTGACCCTTGAGTTTGCAGGCCAATGCTCTATCCACTGAGCCAAACCAGTTAGGGAATGATTTCAATTTTAAAAGAATGATAAGTATAAGGCCTCATTATTATCTATCTGTAATAATAAAAGTGTAATATGCTAATTAGACCAGATGTCCTTCCAGACCACTTTCCAGATGAAGCAGGGCTACAAGGGAAGCCCACATCCTGGGTGTGTGCCTGCCCGGTCCTGGGTGCCAGAGGGAAGCTGGTGTCAGCAGCTAGAGGAAGGAAGGCCTACTCTTGTATGAATTTCATACATCGGGCCTCTAGTATCCTATCTAATAAAAGAGTAATATGCAAATAAACCATCACTCTGCTACACCCACATGCCACACCCACTAGCCACACCCACTAGCTAATCAGGAGCAAGTATGCAAATTAACCCCAGCCAAGATGTCTGTGGCCACGGAGCAAACAGGAGGGAGGCTTGGGTTTCCCCAGCGATCAAGGAAGCCAAGCTCTTCACACAGCCTGGCAGGCCCAGGCCTCTACTCAAGGATACAAAGTTTCATTTATAGAAGATAAATAAATACCAACAAAAATGGTGACAGCCATAGAACTGGAGAGATCAGGATGCTAGGGTTGCCCCTAGTGATGGAGGAAGCCGTTTCTGCAGCCCTGGCCTGTCTTGGCCTCTGATTAAGGCTACAAAGTTTCAATAACAAAAGATAAATAAATCCTAACAGAAATGGCTGCTGCCACAGAGTGAGGAGGAGGCTTGGCTTCACTCCAGGCTACAAAATTTCAATTGTAGAACATAAATAAATTCCAGATCCCAGGACCTCCACTTGGATTGCTGGGGGGCATAGGCAGCCTGCCAACCACCATACGCCCCTTGCCCAGGCTACCCCATGCTCCAAGGGAACCCCCATCCTCATCCAGGACACCCTTCAGGGCAAACCAACTGGCCCCCATCCATTCAGGGCAAACCAACTGGCCCCTATCCTATATAATAAAAGAGTAATATGCAGATTGACCATCATGCCACCACACAAGATGGCTGCCCCCATGTGGTCAAAGATCCTGCCCCCAGGAAACACAAGATGACCACCACAGGTGGCAAGCAGGGGAGAACAGTTGGGAAGGACCAGGCCTGCAATTGAGGGCAGTTGGGATAATCAAGCCTGCAGGGGAGGGCAGTTAAGGGTGACCAGGCTGGCAGGGGAGCAGTTAGGCATCAATCAGGCTGGCAGGGGAGTGGTAAGGGGATGATCAGGCTGGCAGGCAGAAGCAGTTTGGGGCAATCGGGAAGGCAGGCAGGAGAGCAGTTGGGAGTCAGCAGTCCTAGATTGTGAGAAGGATGTCCAACTGCCTGTCTATTGGAATCGAGCCTAAACAGGCAATTGGACATGATTCCCAGATTGGAGAGGGTGCAGGCTGGACTGAGTGACAGCCTCCTCTCCATGAACAAATTTCGTGCACCAGGCCTCTAGTATATGTGTTTTTGTGTGTGTGTGTGTGTGTGTGTGTGTGTGTGTGTGTGTGTATATATATATATATATATATATATATATATATATATGGCTAAGAGTCTATCCTTTTGTCCAACTGGTAGCTATGATGTGCTCTGACCATGAAGGGGAAGACGCTCAATGCAGGAGCTTCCCCCTGGTGGTCAGTGTGCTCTCATAGGGAGAGCACTGCTTAGCCAGAAGCCTGGCTCATGGCTCGCAAGTGCAGCTGCAGTGGCAGGAGCCACTCCCACCTCCTTGGCAGTGCTAAAGATATCCAACTGACATCTCTCAAGGGCTCCCAGATTGCAAAAGGGCACAGGCTGGGCTGAGTGCACAAATTTTATGCACTGGGCCTCTAGTATGTAGTAAAGATATACCATCTCATCTATATTTCAATTAACTTCCTTTACTTAATGTTCATTTTTAAAAGTGGTACATTTAAAATATATACCATTGGCCCTAGCCAGTTAGGCTCAGTAGATAGAACCTTGGACTGTGGACTCAAGGGTCCCAGGTTTGTCAACATGTCCCAGTTGTGGGCTTGATCCCCAGTTTGGGGCATGCAGGAAACAGCCAATCAATTATTTTCTCTTATCATTGCTGATTCTAACACACTCTCCCTCTCCCTTGCTCTCTGAAATCAATAAAAATATATTTAAAAATAAATAAATAAATAATGTATACAATTGAATTGGTACATTTCCTTAGCAAATCAATAATCATTAACCCATGCAATATTCACTGGATAAACACTAGGATCTCTAAAAGATAAAGTATATCCTCTAATACTTTAGTGCAATAATTATGAACATTTTAATATTTTCTTCTTTTTGGAGAAGGAATGCTTCTTCTCTCACAAATTAAAGTAAAAATACAAGAACCATGGGACTTAGTTCTTAACTTCCCCTTCTTTCCTTCATTCTACCTTCTTTCTTCCTCCTTAGTGAATTCCATCTATCCTCATTCAAATCAAAGAGCTTTCTCATAGAGAGGAATGAGATTCATAGCCAGGTACCTTAGCCTGTTTGTTATGAATTTGGTTTTGTACTTAAATGCAGCATATCTAAATACTGTATATGAACACATTTCTAAACTGGGAAAATCAAAGGAGTTATGTATCTTTAAAAATAGATATTTTTTAAAAGAAATTTACTTAAAGCACTTTTCAAGTTTTCAGATAAATTTTAGTAAATTTCTGTGACCATAAAAATAAAACCTTTCACCCAGAAAGATGAGAGATGAAGTTATTGTTCTGTTTCAACTAAATAATGCTTCGGAATTTCACCTCACCCATTAATGGAGAAGGTTTGTTTGTTTGTACATTATTTTGCTTTTAAGTTTCTGATAAAGGAATGAGATAATATAGATATTGAGAGATTTGGAAAAGACATAAGGGGAAGAAATTGAATATGAGGACAGAAGTCAGAGAATATTATATCCATTTTCACCATTACAATCAATGACATAGTAGCTATAAAGCACAGGTTTTTTCCACTATAGTTAAGTTGCTCTAGCCTCATTTCCCCCCGAACACTCATACACACCAGCAGAAATTCTTTAGCTATATGACTAAAATGGGAGCTGAGTCTCTAACTACAGTGTATATTCCAGGATAATGCCTCACCTAAGATCAGCCAATCATTTCACTCCATATTTCGGACCAAAGTGATTATCCAGGGATGAGTGTTTTATACATGACAGACCATTCAGAGTCCTTTGCTGTTTGTTTCTTATCAAACAAATAGTTCTTTTATTTTCTGTTATGGCTGACTATTGCTACTTGGAGTTTCCACCCCATGGAAAATTTCTCTGCAATAGGTAACAATAGACTTAACATAGTCAAGCAAAAATGGAAGGCAAAAAGTGGATGTCTGCAGGCTTCTACCCTCTTAATTCCAGTTATTTCTAAAATCAAATATTCTGAAGTTAAGGCTTTATGGAACAATATATTCTACCTTTATTTTTGCCTTTGCTAATAATCATTCAGTTCCTATCATTACCCTATCTAATAAAAAAGAAATATGCAAATTGACCGTACCTCCACTACACCAACAAGACATGCCCAAGAGCCCATTAGGAGCGAGTATGCAAATTAATCCAACCAAGATGGCTATGGCCACAGAGAGATCAGGAGAAAGGCTTGAATTGTCCCCAGTGATGGAGGAAACCATGCTTTCTGCACACCTTGGCTGGCCCAGGCCTCTGCTTCAGGCAACAAAGTTTCAATGGCTGCTTCCATGAAGCCAGCAGAAGACTTAGCTCCACTCTAGGCTACAAAGTTTCAATTGTAGAAGATACCAACTGTAATAAATCCCAGATACCAAGGCCTCCAATTGGGTTGCTGGTGGGGGATGGGGGTGGCCAGTCTGCAAACCACCACAGGCCCCTTGACCAGCCCACCCCACACCCTTTAGGGCAAAGCAGCTGGCCCCCTCCATGCACCAGGCCTCTATTCTATCTAATAAAAGAGTAATATGCAGATTGACCATCACTCCAACACACAAGATGACTGCCCCCATGTGGTCAAAAGATCCTGCCCACACAAGATGGCCATCACAAGATGGACAGAAAGTGAGAAGGGGGTTGGGAGGGACCAGGCCTGCAAGGGAGGGCAGTTGGGAGGAATCAGACCAACAGGTGAGGGCAGTTGGGAGGGACCAGGCCTGCAAGGGAAGGAGTTGGAGGTGATCAAGTCTGCAAGGAAGGGCAGTTAGGGATGACCAGGCCAGCAGAGAAAGGAAGTTGGGGGTGACCTGGCCTGCAGGGAAGGGCAGTTAGGGGTGACCAGGTCCATAGAGGAGGACAGTTAGGCTGACAGGGCAGTGGTTAAGGGGTGATCAGGCTGGCAGGCAGAAGTGGTTAGAGGCAAACAGGAAGGCAGGTAGGCTAGCAGTTGGGAGCCAGCAGTCCTGGATTGTGAGAGGGATGTCCAACTTCCCTTAAGGGGTCCCAGATTGGAGAGGGTACAGGCTGGGCTGAAGGAAACCCCTTCTCCCCCTGCTCCATGCACAAATTTCATGCACTGGGCCACTAGTTTATAATTTATAATAAAGTAGGGACATGAATGTCACTTTTTAATATAAATGTTATTAAAATACTAGAGGCCCAGAACCCTAGTATTTTAATAAAATGGTAGGATCCCTAGCAGCTGCTGGTTGTTGGCCGGGTACTCCCTCCCTCCCCTCAGCCGGCCCTGCCCCCTGGTCGAACTCCCTATTGAGGGGACAATTTGCATACTACACTTTTATTATATAGGATATAATACATTAGAGAAAAGTGCACAACAACATGTAACTAAATGAACTTTTACAAAATGAATACAATAGATTAAATCAATCACTTTGGGTTCAGTGTAATTTGAGTAGGTAGATTAATATATGTATCCTTTCCTCCAAAGAAAGTAAATACAATTTATTCTTATATTTGAAGTAAAGTATGCTGGCAATAACCTTACCTGTGTCCACTCATTAGTCTGTGGATCATATGATTCCATGGTGTTGAGGTATGTCTGCCCATCGTAGCCACCAACAGCATATAATCTGTCACCAAGGAGACAAACTCCAACAGCATCTCTGGGCATACTCAAAGGAGCCACAGTGGTCCATGTGTCTGTTTTGGGATCATATCTAAAGTGTAAAGATAATAAGACATGTTCTAATATATTCAAATTTTACTATATGGATGGTGCCCACTCAAAAGAAAGCCATGAAAAACAAAATTGTGATTTTGTTTCTTTCCTAAAAGCTAAATTTTTTGAGCAGGTTTTCAAGGGCTAAAATCCACAATGTTTAGCTCTCTAAATTTTAAGGTATTTAAAACATATACCTAGACTCTTATTTATATAGCTACAGTCATTTAACAAAATGAGTATGAAAATAGTTTATTTTCATAAGGAAATCAAATATGCAAATAATTATTTACCACAGCATAAGCAGTGTTATAATAAAAAAAAAAACAAAAAAATAGAAGTAATTGTTAAAAATCTGAGAGAAGTATGCAATACTTCACTATTGAGGTCTCCGTTAAATCAGGTCTGAAAGTCTAGCTAAGTTTGCTATATAGATATAAAGTTGTTTAAAAGTACTGAAGTGTTAATAAAAATGCATAACCAACTTTAAGGAAAGCAGGTGTGTGGTATGGCTATGTTTAAGGATATATGAAACAGTAGAGTGCCAAAAAAAGTGCATGTGTTTTTTTAAAATATATTTTTATTGGTTTGAGAGAGGGGCGGTTAAAGAAAGAGGAGAGAGATCTATGTGAAAGAAACATGATCATCTGCTCCTTGCATAGCCCTTACTAGAAATCCAGCCCACAACCTGGGCATGTGCCCTGATGAGGAATCTAACCAGTGACCATTGAGTGCACAAGAGTATGCCAACTTAGCCACACCAACCAGGGCAAGGTGTTTTGTGATCAGTTTATGGATGTTTGATTCCCAGAGTAGGAAGGTGTTTTGTGTTTTCTCAATAGGAAAATCAGGAGCTTTTGAAACTTGGGAAAATAATTACAGCATGAACAGAACTATATTTTAGTTATATAACTCAGGATTTTCCATAAGGGAGATATTGGCAAATCAAAAGAATTAAGTAGGGGATATAAATTATTATTGCTGATTTTAAACCAAAATTCATCTAATTTTCAGGAAGTTTGACTACCATACAGTAAATACAAATATTTCATATTTTAAGTAACAAAAATCTGAAGAATACTTAGTAAATGAGCTTTGCTTCAGTAAAAATAAAATTAATTATTAAAACACCTCTTTGCTTTTAATCTGCATCTGTAGGTTCAGATGCAGGAACAAGAAAGCTAGTAAAAAGTAAAAACCCATCAGAGTAAATGCAAAGGAAGCGGGGGAGGTGAAAACTGGGTGGAGGTGGGAAAATAGGTGGAAAATGGGGACATCTACACTTATAAAAGAGAAAGATTGAGCGTACCTCCGTGACACCCACCATCCAATCAGGAGTGAGTATGCAAATTAACCTGACAAAGTTGGTGAATTAATTTGCATATGCAGGCACTGAGTGGCCTGGGTCCCAGGAACATCCTAGGACCCAGGCCACTTCTAGCCTGTAGGTCCATTCATAGGCCCTGAGTGGCCAAGGTCCCAAAACACCCTTAGCCACTACAGGCCTATGGGCTCAAATGCCATGGCAAGGGATGTTCTAGCTCTGCGGCTGCTTGCATGTGCACTAGCACCAAGCAGTGGCCCAGGTCTATGCCCCCAGCCTGGCACCTATAATGTGGGGTTGCCTGCCAGCCTTGAAGGTGTGCATCCCCCAGGCAGCAGGGACATGCCCGTAACCCAATATGCAGGGGGTTCTCTGTACATGAGCTGCAGGGGAAAACACATTTTGTTTTCTTTCTTTTTTAAAAAATATTTTATTGATTTTTTTACAAAGAGGAGAGAGGGGTAGACAGTTGGAAACATCAATGAGAGAGAAACATCGATCAGCTGCCTCCTGCACACTCCCCATTGGGGATGTGCCTTCAACCAACATACAAGCCCTTAACAGGAATCAAACCTGGGATCCTTCATTGAACCAAACCAGTTTAAGTGTAAACACCTTTTCTGACCGCTCATTGGCTAAACTCCCTGTATGCTGCCACTTGCAATGTTCTTGGTAACTTGGGTGATAAGAATCCAAGAAGGTGATCTAGGGTTTTCCCACCACACTCTTGGAGGAAAACATGAAGGTCTGCTATTGGAGGAGCTAAGAAATGTCATATCCTGCCCTAGCCGGTTTGGCTCAGTGGATAGAGCCTCGACCTGCTAACTGCAGGGTTTGGGTTCAATTCTGATCAAGGGCATGTACCTAGATTACAGGGCTCTCCATGGGCTGGGTCCAGGTCAGAGCTCATGCAGGAGGCAACCAATCAAAGTGTCCTTTTCACATTGATATTTCTCTCTGTCTCTCTCTTCCATGCTCTCTAAAAATCAAAGGAAACATATCCTCAGGTGAGGATAAAATAAAAGAAAGAAAGAAATGTCATATCCTATGAAAGATACATCTTGAAAATGCCTAAAGAAAGTTGTCATTTTTTCATGGTGAAGGGAATGGAGTCCATGTTGATGAAAATACTTTGGCAGCTGTGGTAGCTGGCAGTGGCTGCAGCAGTGGGATGATAGGCCTGGTGCCTTCTTCTGATCAGCCCGTTCGCCTCCCACAGAGGAGCGGACCTAAACCATCTGTAGGACATCCCCTGAGGGTCCCCAGTCTGTGAGAGGCAGCAGGCTGGGCTAAGGGAACACTCCCCCAGTGCACAAATTTTGTGCACCAGACCCCTAATCTGTAATAATATCTGTAAGGACAGCAAAGAGGCCTTTCTGTTTCATTGCTGTGGCCTTGCACAACTTAGAGAAACACCTGATAATTAAACTCCAAGATTGTTGACTCCTCTGTTCAAACTAAAGGTTAAGATGAGATACTCTCAAGGCTACATTCTTCCATCCAACTCCTCCCTGCTGTTTTAACAGTTTCAGAATAATTTGCTCCTCCTCATCCTCTCCTTTCTTTCCCTCTCCCCTTCAAACATATTTCCCTTTTGATCTCTATAACTTTTGGTCTAAACTTGTTTTATAACTTTGGAAAAAATACTGATAAGAGACCTCCTTAGAATATCCTCTGGACTGTCTCCTGGAAAGTGAATAAACTGTAACTTTCCAAGACAACCTTTCTGGTGTCTACCTTATTTCAACACCATTCCCCTCCCTTCCTTGTCCCTTAACAACTAATGAACAATGCAAACTCCCTTTGTTTTCAGCCCTGTATTGACTAGCAATACTTGGCCCTTTACTTCCTTGGAAAAGAAAATAAGTTTCCTCTCTGTATCCTTTTTCTTAGTCATAAATTCTTTCACAGCCCAAGTCACTGAGCAAGTCTCAACAGTGCCAGCAATAAGATAAAGGGGGGTGAAGGAGGAGAGGACTGAATTATTTTTTTTTTTTTTACAAATACAGCAAATATACTCTTTCTTTCTACTTCAATCTTGTTTTTTATGAATTGAAACTTTCAATCCCCAAACTCTTGAAGAAACAATCCCCCAAAAAGCCAAAAACAAAACAAAAAAACAACAATCACCTGTAGTTTATTAGAAATAAAGAAGGTTGTTAAAACAAATGATTGGAAGGAGCCCAAGGATCTGTAATTCATATTTTATAGAAAATATTTATGTTATTCAAGATATTACATGCAATTATACTCCATGGTTGAAAAAGTTGGAGCAGCTTATAAAATGAGAGACTGGTTGAATGCTTGCAAAACCAGGACCACCTCAAAGCACAGGCTGTCTAGTAAATAGAAATGCAATTTTACATGTAGCAATTAATAAATGCAACCATCACAAAGAGACATAGACACCCAGTCATAATCTATGCCATCATGATCTTCTTTACAATATTTAAATTTATATCATGAACATTTTGGCATTTAAATTATATATTTTTAATGAGAACCAAAAAAAGTAGACAGAAGAAAAGACACAACAAGGAGTGAAATAGTACAATCTATAGTATAAAGTAGAATATACACAGGATAACTGAATTTTTCAATTAAAAAACAATAGTAATAATAAATAAATAAATAGATAAATAAATAAATACATAAGTAAGAAGTAACTGTCATAAATTAAATGTGATTTAAAAACATAACAAAATGAGTGGATCTTATTTGGATCTCAATTTAAACAAGCCAATTATTAAAAGATGGTTGAGACATTTTGGAAATTTTAATTTTGGGCATCAGAGTTTAATAAGCCATTATTGAAGTTGCTATCAATAATGATATTGTGACTATGTTGAAATACAAAGCTCTGATTATTTTAATTGCTTGTTTCTGGGATGAAATCAAATATATATTCAACAAAAACGACAGCTTGAATAATTTACTTAAAATAATACTTTAGGAAAAAGGAAAGGACAGTGAAGGTGAATGAATAAAACAAGAATGACAGATTGGTGATAGTTGTTGAGGCTGGGTAATGATGTAGGGGAATATATTGTATTGTTTACTTTTTGTTTGTTAGGAAATTACTGTTGTAAATATAACTTTAAAAGGAAGAATGTAAAATATACTTTAATTTCAGTGAACTGTGAACATTCTTTTATTTTATTCATTCTGCAATATAAACCAATCTAGCTTTTGTCACAATCAATTCACTAAGACTGCTTCTTCTGAAGTCATATTTTAGTCCTCAATTAATTCTTATTCAGCTCTACAGAATTCTTTCCAGCAGCTTGTCTATGAAGCAGACTTCATTTATCACTTTGCAAAAAAGCAGAAGAACTGAGAAAACAGCTAACAGTAATACACTAAGCAATAATAAATGAATTTCTGAAGGCTTATGAATCTTCAAGTGATATTCAAATATCAAAACAATTCTCAAATACTCATGTTCCAGGATATAATAACACACGAGGGTGTTCTGTATGATTTAAAGAAAATATCCTACATTTAGAAATAGATATCATTTCTTTTATATTTTACAAATATTCTTGAAGAGAATTTTAAAAATCTAGTGCACTCTGTTATAAAATTTAAATCTTTGAATTAGATGTACCTCTCATTAGTGGAAGGTAATATACTTTATATGTGTAATTCAATCTTTTATAATTAATAACTGGCAATGTTGATTATATTTAAATTTATATATTATTAGAAAAACAAACTAAAAAAGACAAATAAGACAAATACCAAGTACAATCTCCTCTCCTCCCAAACAAATGCTCTCAGCCTGGAGATATGTAAGATTGCTACCCCAGAAAATGAAAGAAATGTTTGCTTGTTTGTTTTTGTTTTAGCTTAGGGAAGGATTTACAGATGGATAAGCATTTTCAAACAATTACTAATAGTGAACTCTGTCACTATCATTCTGGTTTTTGACAAGATTTAGTTCTAAGCATTTAGAGAAGTGAGTCTCTGGTTTCCTGTTCACTAAAAGGAAAAAGGAAAAGTCAGGGGCTGCCTTCATATTGAGGCTCTTTTCCTTTCCGACGTTTCACCTTGGCCTTCAGGTCAGAGTATGAGCTCTGCATCAGGAACTCTATTAAAGTTTATAGCCCTCAAGCAAGAGAAGCACTGTGTGTACACCGTGGCTAAAATTGGCTGCAAATGAACACTTGCTCAAGGCATATAGCAGTTAGAGAACAAAAGTTAGTTTCTCATTGAAAATCTTTATTCAAGTTTTTCAGGTACCTTTAATTTTCAAACATGGTCATTTCTATAGCTTAAGGATAAAAGTCAATCTTAAAATATTTAAAGGGGAATTGTTTTAAATATAAAAGCATTACTTTGATAGCAAATAGAATTTAAAATGTCCGTTTTCCTAAGTTTATACGGCTAATTTTCAACTAGAAAGCAAATTATCAACACAGAAATGGCTTGTAGTCAGGTAGATTTTCCTGTTAAACAAAAACAAATAAGGAAGCAAAGAAAAAGTAAAAGAAAAATAAAATAACAGAAAGAGCAGTCTTTAGATTTTTAGTAAAATAATTATAAATCTATATTTGAATTGTTTTTAATAAATTATTTGTGAATTATGAGTAAAAATAAAATAATTTATTTTTCCTATAAACTGACATCATAATAGCTATCATGAGATTATTAAAGTGACTTTATTCTTAATATCTATTTCTTCTTCAAGGTTTTCTTGGGATTTAGGACTTTTCATTTTTATTTAAATCATAGGATCATGTTTTCAATGTATATACCCATAATCACAATCCACAACTCTTGATAATTTAATAAGGACTGCATTATATTTAGATTCAATTTAGAGTAGAATTCAACTTCTTATAATTTTCAATCTTCTAATCCATAAAAATGGCATTCCCCTCCATTTATTTAAAACTTTTTAAGCTTTTCCCAATAATGTTTTATTTTATCTTTAGTATTTATTGCTAGATATTGTAAACTCATTTTAATGGTAATTTTTATACATTAATTTTGTTATTTATTCCTTACATGTGGAAATACACTTAATTTTATATATTGACTGAGTATATAGCAACCTTACTAATTCACTCAGTATTCTGCTTAGATTTTGTTTAGATTATCATTAGATATTTATCATGCAAACTTGAATATTGACAGTTTTATTCATTTCTTTGCAAGTGTTATTTTCTTTCTTTTTATTACCTTACTAATGATTAAAACAATGGTATTGACAGCAACTTTGTTTTCAATCTAATAAAAACTTCAAAATAAAACATTATATATATATATGTATATATATATATGTGTGTGTGTGTGTGTGTGTGTGTGTGTGTGTATCCTAATATGCAAAGTGTCCCCTCGGGAGTTCAACCAGGAGACCTGGAGTTCAGTCGCTCACTATGACATGCGATGACCACTAGGGGGTGGTATGGAACAAAGGAAGGACCCTGCTGGCAGCCAGAGAAAGGAGACCCCAGGTGGGCAACTGGCAGCAGGAGAAAGGAGGCCCTGATTGGCTCTGATAGCTGGCCCAGCCTAAGGACCCTACCCATGCACAAACTTCATATACCAGGCCTCTAGTATTTCAATATTTTACTATGAATTTTTGTATTAGTTTCACTTCCAAATTTGTTGAGAGTTTTTATTATAATAGGTATTTAGTTTTTTTCATGTATTTTTATTGATTTCAGACAGGAAGAGAGAGGGAGAGATAGAAACTCTGTCAATAATAAGAGAGAATCATTTATTGACTTCCTCCTGGCCTTCTGCACACCGACAAGCCAGGAAACCCGGCATGCGTCCTGACCTAGAATAGAACTGTGACCTCCCGGGTCTTAGATCAACACTCAACCATTGAGCTATGCTGGCCAGGCAATAGGTATTTCCTTTTATCATTACTTTTGAACTTATTCATATGTTAAAACTGTATTGAGTCATATTGATTAACTTTACTATTTTAAATTAATCTTGTATTTCTGGAATAAACTCAAATTTGTTGAGATAAACTTTTTATTTCAAATTAGGTTTGATTTGCTAATGTTTCTTTTGGATTTTGCATCTATGCTCATCAGAGAGTTAGTAACATTATTTTTTTCTATTGTTTCTTTTTATATAATATTTATAAAATTGTATTTTTCTATAAGTTTGTTCATTTTAGCTAACAATTCAAATAATGGTATGAAAATATATAAATTATCTCTTTATATAGTCTGCAAACTATACAGTGAATTTTGTTTTTTTATTTCTTTATAGGTACTTTTTCTCTTCTTTTTCTTTATACTTGTGAATAGTTTATAAATTTTATTTCAAACGTTCAGAATAAACAACTCAGACTTCTTTTAAATCCTCTCTATTATATTTTTCTTATTTCATTAATATTTCATCATTATTATTTCACTCTTGTATTTGTTATTTGATTTTTAGTGTAGTTATAATTTCTTGAGATTGAAGCTAAAACTTTTGCTTTCAGATTTGTAATTTGTTAAATAAATTAACTTGAATCTACATATTTGTCTGTAAGAATTTTTAGCTACATTCCACAGAATTTGATATATCATATCTTCATTACTATGCAATTAAAATATTTTCTAGTTGGAGCTACGTGCCATTTAGAAGGGTATTGTCTAATTTCAAATTGTTGAGCATTTGAAAGAAAAGTCTTTGTTATTTATTTCTAGGTCAATTCCTCTGTGACAAGAGAACATGCTCTGTGAAATTTCAAGATTTTGAAGTTTGTTGAGGTTTATATTATGTCCAGAAATTGTAAATTTTGGTAAGTATATTAAATGAACTATAATTATTTAGTGTTTTTCAAAACAAAACAAAACAAAACTATATCCAATAAAATGAAATGTAGAGAGAAAATTATTTCCATTTCAAACATATGCTACTGTAAAAAAATTAATTATTGGAATTATCTTAGCAGAAACTTGGCTTGATAAAATATAAATTCAAGGAAGTCTATCATTTTCTAGGTAACTTGTTCAATGGACCCCACTTTTGCACCACTACAGGTCTGCATGGCTCTTCTGCCTCTCTGAGCGTACCTGGAGTGGTCTTAGAGATTGCTCATTCTCTGTGGTGGTCAGTAAACCATAGTGTCTTTTGGCGCTCCTATTTTTACCCACAAAGGGGCCCACAATGGCAGTGCCACCTGACAAAGTGGATGGTGGCCAATCAGACCTCTGGGATTGTTTTAGCTAAGGCTGAGAAAGGATTCTGGTTACATAAACTGTGTCTTAGAAAAAAAAAAGTTTCAGGAGATGAGCATTTTATACTATTTTCAGAATATTTATCTGATTTCAGGATGAAAAATTACTTTTAAAATATAAACAAAAGAAAAACCAAGATGGCAGCGTAGGTAAAAACCTCTACTTGCTGCCTCCCACAACCATATCGGAATTACAAGTGAAATACAGAACGACTATCATCTAGAACTATGGGAAAGTTGGCGGACTGAAAGTACAACTAGAGAGGTAAAGAAGAAAGTGTATTGAAACTGGTAGGAGTGCAGAAGTACAGAGGCTTGGAATGGGCTGGCACCCAGATGTGTTACTTTTTTAATTGAGAGGAAGATAACAAGCTTCTGCTTGCTCATAGCTCTAGTGCCAGGCAAGACTTTGGGGGACCCAGACATATATGGGGAGAAACTGGACTGTCTGGCATTGGGTCAGGAATGTAGGGGCATCTTTCTTCCAGATGGAGCTGCTCACAATGGTCATTGTTCCTGAGCTGGGACCTCCCCAATGTTGGGCTGACTGACATCCATTGTTGTTTGCTCTGCTCTGGAGATTCCCTGGGACCTCATCCCATCCAATTTACAAGCCCGCCCAAGCTGTGCACAGTGGCTTTTGTATATGAATGGCTGGTCCTTTCTAGCCTAAATCTGTCGAACTGCAGCTGAGGCAGGGAGCCCCAAAGCTATCAAAATAAGTCAAAAGCCAGCCCCCCAGCAGCCTGCATTGCTTCACAGCTGGGCCTCATCTGTGAAAGAGGAGGAATCTGAATATTTCTCTGTAGCTCCTGCTGAGTGGCTCCAGACAGTGGCTTACTTTGCACTCCTTGAGGATCCAAGAGCCAGTGTACTCAGTGGTCAGTGTGAGATCATACCAGATTACAACTCTTCACATTCATAAGTGACACACTTAAGGGACAGACTCAGTGAGCACCAAAGCCCCACTGAAGTAAGTCCTGCCCCATAAGGTTGTTTCCAGCACAGCAGCTCTTCCATTGTAGACACAGCTGGTCCTCACAGTTAATTGGCCTGGAGAACAATTCCTCCCAATGATACCAAGAGCAATCAAGGCTTAACTACAACAAGACTGTGTACACAATCCACAAAGAGGTGAACCAAGAGTGAACCAATCAACAATTCTGTTGATTGGTGAAGCTGAGCCACTGGGCCCCTATAGGACACCTACTATACAAAGCCACACCATCAACTCAAAGAGACTTAGCAGCTACTCAATACATAGAAACAAACACAGGGAAGCAGCCAAAATGTGGAAACAAAGAAACGTGTCACAAATGAAAGAAATGGAAGAAAGCAAACTACTGGATATAGAATTCAAAACCACAGTTACAAGGTTACTCAAGAATCTTCTAGAAACTTCTGAGGAACTTAGTGAGAATCTTAAGGATCTTAGTGAGACTGCCAAAAAAATGGAAAAGGACCAGTCAGAAATTAAGCATACATTAACTGAAATAAAGAATAATATGCAGAGATTCAGCAGCAGACTAGAGGATCCCACGAATCAAGTTAAAGATTTGAAGTATGAAGAAGCAAAAAGAAACCCAAAAAGAAAAAGAAAAAATCCAAAAATATGAAGATAATGTAAGAAGCCTCTGGGACAACTTCAAGAATACCAACATCCAAATTATGGGGGTGCCAAAGAAGAATGAGAGCAAGATATTGAACACCCATTTGAAGAAATAGTGACAGAAAACTTCTCCTATCTGGTGAAAGAAATAGACTTATAAGTCTAAGAATTGCAGAGAGCCTCAAACAAGAGAAATCCAAAGAGTACCACACTAAGACACATCATAATTAAAATGCCAAGGGCAAAATACAAAGAAAGAATCCATACAGAGAGGAAGTGAGAGAGATAGAAAGTCAGAAATATCAATGAGAGAGAGACATCTATCAGCCGCCTCCTGCACACCCAACAGTGGAGATGTGCTCTCAAGTAAGGTACATGCCCCCAACTGGAATCGAACCTGGAACCTTTCAGTCTGCAAGCCAACGCTCTATCCATTGAGCCATACCAGTCTCGGCCAAAGAGAGAATCTTAAAAGCAGCAAGAGAAAAATAGATAGCTACCTACAAGGGAGTACCAATATGACTGTCAGCTGATTTTTCAACAGAAACTATGCAGGCCAGATGGGAGTGGCAAGGAATATTCAAGGTGATGAATAGCAAGAACCTACAACCAAGATTACTCTACCCAGCAAAGCTATCATTTAGAACTGAAGGTCAAATAAAGAGCTTCACAGATAAGGAAAAGCTAAAGGAGTTCATCACCACCAAACCAGTATTACATGAAATGCTGAAAGGTGTTCTTTAAGAAGAGGAAGAAGAAGAAAAAGGTAAAGATAAAAAAGTATGAACAACAAATACGTATCTATCAACAAGTGAATCTAAAAATCAAATGAATAAAAATTCTGATGAACAGAATGAACTGGTAAATGTAATAGAATCAGGCGCATGGAAATGGAGCAGACTTACAATTCTTAGGGAGAAGAGGGTGTGGGGGGGTGAGGAAAGAAATGGGACAAAGATCTTATATGCATGTATACAGTACCTATAGACATGGACAGTGGGATGGCAAGGGTCTGGGGTGGGATGGGAACTGGGTAGAGGGGAGCTATGGAGAGAAAAAGAGGAACATCTGCAATAATTTGAACAATAATGATTAAATTATATATATATATATATATATATATATATATATATATATACACACACACACACACACACACACACACACACACATATATATATATACACACATATATTCACACATACACACACAATTGTAAATTGTTACTTTGCTGGCTCCTTCCTAATGAAGCCAGGCTCTTAGTGTCATGTTTTTGAGAAGATTCACTCCACCCTAAAGGTCACTGGCATGGGCCAATGCAACTTTATCAAGTGTGATGGAAGCAGAGGCCTGATGAATGATTACAATGTACACCTGTCCTTTTTGAGATCCTTTCTTTTGAATTCCTTTACCTTGAAACCTCAGGTACCACTTGGTGAGATATTCAAGCCACAAGGAGAGTCCAGGATAAGAGACCCACAGCGTTCTGAAACCCTTGGCTAAGCTCTCACATGACAGATAGCCCTAATGACCAGCTCTCTGAGAGAACCATTTTGAATATTCTAGTCTTGTTGAGCCCCAGATAAGTGTAGCATCAGGCAACATCATGTAGAGTAGAATAGACTAACTGAACCCAATCAACACAGAATCATGAAAGAAAATAGATGGTTATTTTAATTCACTAAGATTTTGAAATTATTTGCTGGAAATGTATCATCCAAACAACAGTAAACAATTTCATGAAGAAATATATATTTACCTTAAAAGGAATGTAAAATATCTGAATATAAAGCATATATTGTGAAATATATGATATACATTTATCTATAATATCTATATCTAAAATGTATAAAATAAATAGACAAAATAATTTTCTTGTATTGTTAGTCCAAACTATAGAAGAAGAAAAAAATGATATACCATAATTCCTGGTCGGATTTAAAATCAAGACCTAATTCATCGGAGAATGCACATTAATCCATGCATTGACTTTTTTCAGTCAATATTTTAAGGCATTTCTTATATGCTATCCTCCTGGGAAATAGAGCCTAAAGCTACAGTTGCAAAGAGACAAAGAAACAGACTGCAATTTGGCTAAAATTTAACCTTCCCTAGAAGTTATATTTTAAAACAGCAAAAGATGCCTAGACCGGTTTGGCTCGGTGGATAGAGCGTAGGCCTGCGGACTGAAGGGTCCCAGGTTTGATTCCGGTCAGGGGCATGTACCTTGCTTGCGGGCACATCTCCAGTGTGGGGTGTGCAGGAGGCGGCTGATTGATGTCTCTCTCTCATCGATGTTTCTGACTTTATATCCCTCTCCCTTCCTCTCTGTGAAAAATCAATAAAATATATTTAAAAAAATAAAACAGCAAAAGAATCAAATATAGACATCAGTTTATGTAAATACATAAATATGGCAAAGCTGCTGATGAAATTGCTTTATTTTATCATCTTTCTCCTGATTTTTTAAATCATCTGTCACAACCACTGCCTAAGTTAAAAATATAAAAACTTTAAAATAGTTTGAAGATATCAGATAAAATTTCTTACTTTCTAATTCAGTCTCAAAATACAAATTATTCTCTGATCAGAATATATTCTTCAATACAAGCTCTTCCACAGAATATCTATGGATGTGTTCTGTTTGATTAAGCTACAGCAGTCCTGTTACTTAGGGTTACATGTGAAGTGAAATGGTTTTGAGTTGATAAGAATCCATATTTTAAATAAAAAGTAAATCCCTCCTATATTATCTCTCTTCACAGACAAGCTAATCTTGATTATTATCAGAACATAGAACCTAGTATAGTAAAAAATGTATGTAAAACAAGTATTTTTTTATTATAACATTGATATTTGACACTAACGAAAACTTGTGCTTTCAAATTCTGCATTATGGAAAGATCCCTCTGGTTACTACACAAGAAGAGACTGGAAGAAGCAAGAGTGGTTATTACAAAAGCAGTTATCTTGACACCCCTCTCCTATGAATTCTCATTACTGGTATGCAAATTTAAGGGTAAAGGTGGTCCTGATCTGTTATTAGCCAGCAGTAGACTTATGCCTTTCAGCATTTTTTCTGATCCATTGTCTGGTTTCTAGTTTTATTTTTTATCTTAAAGAGTTCTAATTAGCTACTTCTTTTTCTCTTTTTTACAATACATTTTAAGCTCTATGCAACACAGTGAAAAATACATCTGAAACAATGTATATTGAATACGTAAATAGGTGAATGTGACTTTTCTAATAGAGTAGACCTCCTGGGCTTCAATTTGCTAAAACTTACTGTATATTTTGGACATTGATTTTGGCCCCTAAGATGTTGTACTTGGAGTGAGGCTTGGCTACAAAATTAGTTTTCTGTGTTTCATCAACTATTCTAATGTTCCTGTTCATGCTCAGTCTTTGTCTTGTTACCTGATTTGATTTGAAATGCCAGTGTTCTTTGTGTGTAAGGTAGTCTGACTCTTCACATTTTTTAATAAATATTACATAAATGTACTTTAATACCACTATTATATAATACCTTTACATTTCCATAAGAATTATTGTCCTATAATAAATTTTTCCACCTACATATCCACCCATATATTTATGTTTAAAACAACATTGTACACTACTTCTTGCTATTCCTAATGATTTATTTGCCTATAATTATAAACATTTTTTATATTATATGTGCAAAATAATTTTACAGCAGTACCTTGACTTATTGATGATATACATGAGAAATTATTAATACAGAATATATATTGTAGAAACTGCAAAAATGCTATTAATCTGCCACATAGCATGAGCTTGAATAAGAATTAGGATAATGTCATGTGCTTCTGCATTACTTAAGCAGCTTATACCCACTGCACTCCTATAACTTAAAATAGCTATGCTTATTTAAATCTAATTTTGCACCATAAATGTATTCCTAGGCTGAATTATTTATGTCTCTGTTCACAAACAGCATTTCAATACATTATACAGTAAAGTTAGAGGAGAATATATATATGGAATATCATTTCATTGGTAGCATTTATACAAGGTATCACGGTAAAAGTAGGAGCCTCATCATATTCATTTTCTTTGTCATTTTTCCCAAGAATTTAGCTGTGGAAAATGTAAATAAGCTGACAGTCTATTAGCAGTGTTTAAAAAAATGAAGGAAAAATTAAATAAAATATAAATGATTGCATATCTGTATATATAAAATAATACAGAATAGCAACAATTAAACATGTTCTTGTATTTTATCCAAGATGTGATTTAAGTATGAGTACTGCCTGTACACTAAAAGCTATCTCTTATCATTGGACTTATTCTCAGTAAAAGTAGCCATATATCTGTAGGAACAAAATATCGTGAGAGAAAGCACCTTTCTCCCTCAGACTGGACATACCACTTAAAAGCATTAGTATCAAGAACGTGCTTTTCAATATCAAGAGAAAATTTGTTTTTGTCATCAGTGTGATTCACCAGATAATTTGTTCTTCATCCAGGTATAATTTAAAATACTGTCCTCCCACCCTTTGAAGTTCTCTGTGGCCATGTGACTGGCTTATCACCAAAGTATACACAGAAGCTAATTATTACTTGCAAGTAAAATTTTTGAGGACCAGAGAACAATTTACTATTCTGGCTTTTCCCTTTTGTCATGGAGAACAGCAGTGCTCACATTGCAGCTTATCGGTCATTCTGGCTCCTATACCAATAGTAATGATATCATGTAATTGTCATGGATGTGTAGCAGGAGTAAGAAACTTACACATTACAGTAGAATTACTTATCCTAGCCCAGCTGATAAAACAATTAAACTCAATATCCCTATTCTCACTTCCCCAAATATCAACATGTATCCTTATATATAGGCAATATCACCATGAGTTTTTATAACTTTCTAATTCTTAATACATACAATATAAGAGTTCTAAGTGATGTGCAGGGATGAAAGAATACTTATGTGTAATGATAGGTTCTAGTTGTTGAGCAAGTAAAAGAGAGAGACTGAGAGAAGAAGCTCTAGGAATTGAATTTCTCTTTCTTAAATGTAGTCTTTAGAGTCTCTTGGACTAGGCATCAGTATAATTTGTCTCTCACTTAGCAGTGTTACTTGAGGTCTTACCTTTCTACATAATCAAGTAGCCGGGAACAGTGATTTGAAGCAGGAGCATCATGACCTCCTACTGCATAAAGAAAACCATCACATGTGGCTACTCCAACACCCCCTCTTCTTTTACACATGGGAGCACACATGTTCCATTTATTTGTATGTGGATCATAATATTCCATTGAACTCAAACATGAGCTTCCATCACGACCTCCAACTGAATATAACCTAAAAAACACAATTGGAAAAACATGACTTAATACTATAGTATGGATAACAAAATGTAGAAAAAGAAATCCCATTTAAAGATAAATTTAATCACAGTATGAGCCTCAAATATACTTGAAATACTACTTCACATGGAAATTTTTGTTAGAGGTACTCTATAAATAACTGCATGTGCCTAGAGTTCCCATCATTCTAATATAAATAATATCAGATGAAATTAAAACAACTATAATTTTCTAATCTGTTATTTCTAGAATGTTAGATAGATTTACACTGCTTATACCATACTAATTCAATATTTTAATATATTATTTCAATAAATATTAAGGAATTATTATTTAAAATATATAAAAATATATATATTTACCCCCAATTGTTCTTGTAAATTCCCATAATCAAAAGAAAACTGATTGTCTTACTTGATGAGCAATTGATTTACACTGACAAATAAATCATGCCTATTTCTTGTGTTCTATCCCTACTGTTTAGAACACCAACTAAATGGAATATCTAAGCAACTATTGTCATAATATCAGCTTCCTTCATCAGTGCTTAACCTATAGCTAATGTGTTACATAGATAAATCTTCATAGGAAAAAAGTGTGCAGTCATGTTAATCTGAATTAATTTTTTGAAATTTATTATTTAATACACTAATTTTCCTATAGTTATTTCATTAATGACAAGTATGCTACATACCTGGGAAAATAAATGCTACAGCATAAATTATACTTAAATGATTAAAAATATACTATTTATAATAAAATAGATCTTTTCTATTTGGTATTCACTATGAAAATTTCATCACAGGTGAGGTACAGAGTTGCATTTATTTATTAATTCATTCAGCACATGTTTTGAGTGCCTAGTTTATGCCATACACATCATATAAAGTCTTGCAAATGCATACGTGAACAGAACAGGATAAATATTCCTGCACTCAATTCTTCTGGAAGGGGTAGACATAACATACAAAATAAATACATATGGTTCTTTAGAAAGGCTGTGGGCTGTAGACATAGACAGAACAGGAAAGTGGGGTCAAGTGTGCAATGGTAAGAGGGAGATTGTGGTTATAAATTTAAGTATATCATCTGGATGATGTTTGCACAAAAATTTGAAGAAGACAATAGTGGTTGGATGTGAGTTCAGAGATATCTCCCATAGAAGATTCAAGGCAGACAAAACAGGTGACTACCAAGTTCTAGTAGCAGCAAGGAACCCAGAGTGGCTGGAACAGAGATTGAGGGGGGGGGGAAGGGCAGATGAGGTAAGAAATGGGGGGGTTACAGGGTGGCCCAAATACAGGTATTTATAGATGCTGACTCTGAGTGAAATAGGAAGCTGTATGTAAGACATTTTTTGAGTAGAGAGTGATATGACTTGCTTGGGTTTTAATATGGTTAGATGTTATAAAATTTTGTCTTATTTATGGACATTATGCTTAATATATTGATAAATAGACAATTCAGTACTTTTCAATTTATAAATAAATGTTCAGGAAGATGTTACTACTTAGCATATAATTTAATTCAGGTCTTATATTTACAAATTTATGCTCTATTCTGTTTTACTAACTCTAAAATATGATGGCTAAGTTGATTCAAATATTGGAGACTTACTTTTTAAAGCTGTTTAAGTTTCTTTGAATGCCTGCCATGATATAGTATTTCTGATTGCCCAAGTGTGACCTTTATGGACATAATGCTTTTTCATTTGATTACTCAGTAAATTGTCAGCCAGCTCTCAATATTGCAACATGTTGATATTAACTAATAGGAGCATTTTCTAGAACAAGTATTGGATAATTTAGTCTGCAAAAGCCCCCAGAAGTGAAATAATTATTCACTCAGAAAATTTTATTTTCCTAAAAACTGTCTGAAATCTGAACTTCACTTATGTTTTTGTTATATTTATATTGAAGATCTAACACAAGGGAAGTATGCAATAGCTTGATGCATTATTATTAAAATTTAAATAAATCTTTTTGTAGGAATTTTGTTTATTGGGTATCTTCACATGAGGCACATAGTCCTATCTAATAAAAGAGTGACATGTAAATTGACCATATCTATGCTATACCCACACCCATGCCCACCAGCCAATCAGGAGCAAGTATACAAATTAACCCAACCAAGATGACTGAGGCCATGGAGCTGGAGAGAGCAGGAGGCTTGAGTTGTCTCGAGCGATGGAGGAAGCCAAGCTTTCTGTACACTCTGGCTGGCCCAGGCCTCTACTCAAGGCTATAAAGTTTCAATTATAGAAGATAAATAAATCCCAACAAAAATGACTGTGGCCAAGGAGCAAGTAGGAGGCTTGGTTCTACTCAAGTCTACAAAGTTTCAATTATAGAAGATAAATAAATGCCATATACCAGGCCTCTGTTTGGGTCACTGGGGGGTGTGGTCAGCCTGCAAACCACCAAAGGCTCTTCACCCAGGCTGTCCCACAGCCCAAGAGGAACCTCTCTGATCCAGGACACCTTTCAGGCAAACCAGCCAGCCCCTACCTGTGTACCAGGCCTTCCTCCCATCTAATAAAAAAGTAAGATGCAAATTGACCATCACTCCAACACACAAGATAGCTGCCCCATGTGGTGAAAGATGGCTGCCTCCACGTGGACACAAGATGGCCAGTAGTTGGGAGGAACCAGGCCTGCAAGGGAGGGAAACTGGAGTTGATCGAGCCTGCAGGGAAGGGATGTTAGGAGTAACCAGGTTGGCAGAGGAGGGAATTTGGGGGTGACTGGGCCCACAGGGGGGAGAAGTTGGGGGGACCAGGCCTGCAGGGGAGGGCAGTTATAGGCAAAGAGGCTGGCAGGGAGCAGTTAGTGTTCAAACAGGCTGGCAGGTTAGTGGTTAGGGGGTGATCAGGCTGGGAGGCAGAAGTGGTTAAGGGCAATCAGGAAGGCAGACAGGCAAGCAGTTGGGAGCCAGCAGGCCTGGATTGTGAGCAGAATGTTTGAATGCCCATTTAGGCATGATCCCAGTAGGACAGTTGGACATCTCTAGAGGGGGCCCATTTTGGAGAGGGTGCAGGCTGGGCTGAGGGACACCCCTTTTCCCCATGCATGAATTTCATGCACTGGGCCTCTAGTTTATATATAAGAAAAGCATTCCCTCTTCTGTCTATTGTTTTAAAGAAATTATTGATTTTAAGCTGTTCTATTTATTTATACACATAACAGTGATAAATTATGGTATTGCTACATATGAACTCAGTGTTGCTAACAATACATTATTTCTATGCAGCAATATATGAAACATTTTCTTTTTCTGAGATTATTAAATATGCTAACATATACAAGTATATAGCTAAATGTTTGTGAAAGTAATGGTAATTAATATAACATATTGCTTACAATATAAAAATCAATATTGAGCTTATTAGTATAGGCTTTTATTTGGAAATTAAACAATCCTATGAAATTTGTTATATAATCATTGATTATCTTATCTAATAAAGAGGGAATATGCAAATTGACCATCATGCCATCAACAAAGATGGTGATGTCTATAGCCACAATATGGCATGCCCAGTCCCTCAGTCCCACAATCCTTTCAGCCCATCTGGGAGGGGGGGTGCGGGGGTGGTAGGTGCATGTTGCAGCCAGACCAGCCCTTAGCCCTCCCAGTTGCCCAGGGCTGGCCAGAGGTGCAGGCAAGCCTTGGATGGCAGCTGCAAGCCACCCAGGGCCACCTGAGGTTAGGTAACTATGGTTGGCCAAGGTTTGTGCTGCTGGCAATGGCAGCAGCAGAGGTATGATCGCCAGGTCGCCTCCCAACCCTGAGGGCTCCCAAACTGTGAGAGGGGGCAGGCCAGGATGAGAGACATCCCCGCCTGTGCATAAATTTTCATGCACTGGGCCTCTAGTTTAATATAATTACTAGCACATATATTACAAACCACTATTCATTCAATTTATCTTCTGTGTAAACCTCTCCTAATAAAGTCTAATAACACAAGGAATTATAGAAGAAGTAAATTTATGTAATGCTTTAATACAAATGACCTAAATTTTGACAAATAAGTGTTTTGTAAAATAAGTGTTTTATATATGTATGGTAACTCTTACTTTATAAGCTATTTACTAAAGCCTAAGCTAGGTTATCAGTGATTCTTTTACTTTATATTTAGCTTTTTAAATGTTTTTCATAATATTATATAATCTACAGATCAGTAATAAAATTATTGTAACTTTAATAATATAACATAAATTAATGATAATTATTGATAATGTTAGGGAAAAACTAATTGAAAAGAATAAATACACTATTTTTTTCCTCAAGAACAAGCTGTGAAAAAGAAATCAGAAAATTTAACTTATGTAAAATATATGATTATGTCCTTTAGGACTGCTTTATGGATCTATTGTAAAAATTAATAAATGTATTTCAGTATTTGAAAAGACCTTGAAAATTGTGTACTTTACAGATATATGTTATTAACCGTTATCTATAATCCACTGATTTTGAAATGGAAATTTGCTAAGTGACTAAAAATTTAAATATAAAAATAAATAACAACAATAATAATAACTGTTACTATATTTACATTAAAGCTATAAAAATAAACAAAGATATAAACATGATATTCTAAGCAGTTAGCATAAATGCTGGAAGGTATGCATCAAAATTTATGGACAATTATCAAAGATTATCTTCTCATATCTCCCCTCACAATCTATTTAAATATACTGTAGATTGATTTCCTGCTTTGTTTCTACAAGGGCAAGTTAGATGTTGAGAATCTGAAGACAAAGAAGAATCTGTTCCCTGACAACATAGGAAGTGACAGCTGACAGTTTCACAGCAAGAAAGGAAATTTGACATTTTAACTTAGAGTTGAAAGATGAGTAGAAATTTGAAAGATGAAGTAAGGGAGAAAGCATTACATGCAGGGAAAACATTATGAGTAAAGACAAGGGTCATGGAAGGTCATAGAAGGTGATAAATAAAGAGTGGCAGGTATGTCATGTTGATGGAAGAGGATGTAGTGATGGGAGGGAAAGAAGAGATACAGCTGGTAGAATGAGAAGATTAAAAGGAGAATGAAGGGGGTGTGTGTCCTGCTCTAGAGTTGGAGTTTCATTCTGAGGCAATGAGAAAATGAAAAAAAAAAACCAAAACAACAATATTCTCAGAAATCATCAAGGTCATAGTTTAGTTTGCTGTGCATATTAACTAACACTTCCCTTATAAGGCAAATATTGGCTGGGAATCAGAAATATTCTTGACTTTAACAAACTCTTGTAGAATTTTGCTGAGTATGGCAAGAATCTGAGTCTCCCCTACTGTTTTCCCTAACGTATGTATTTATTCAGCATTCCTATGAGTTTTACTGAAAGTTCAGCGACCAGGTGTCAGTATGTTGAATACTATTTGCCATGTGCCTGGGTATTACATACTTACTACTCTAGCAACTACAAAATAGCAGTTGCAGGAAATAAAGCTTGTATTAGGATATGGTTCAAATGTATGTAAAATAGATAATGAGAACCAGGCTGTTCACATTTTTAACTATGTCATATGCAGAATCTGACCATTTGAGTCTGAATTTAATCCTACTTGGCAACTAGCAGATTATCCTATCACAGCTGAGAGAAGGCACAAGATTCCTGGGTCAGAGAAAAATGACTTTATTAGTCACCGCACAATAGTTAGTATGAGCTTCATGTTCATATTGCTGCTTCATGTCCTCCCAAGTCCCACCAGGCTGATGCAAAGAGATTCAGGTAAATGCTGTACACACACTGGGTTTTTCTCACATTTGAAGGTCAGCAAGTTTATGATATGCTTATTCTTTAAAAGAGGATGCCAACAGACCTACCTAACATTTGCTCTGAAGAGGGACATTATTATTCAGGAGAAGAAACAATTCTGCTTTCTGTCCCAAAGAAAGTCACTGTGTCTATCTTCCAAACCTGTCTGATTTACAAATGCTCTGAATAGGATAGTATGAAAAAACGTTGCCAATACTTCTTGTTTGAAAAATGTGCAGTAATGCTAAAACCTGATGGTTAAATTATCTGTAAATCCTATTGTCCTGATGGTCTACAAACTGCAGCTTGTGAGCCACATGTGGCTCTTTGGCCCCTTGAGTGTGGCTCTTCCACAAAATACCATGGCCTGGGTGAATCTATTTTGAAGAAGTAGCATTAGAAGAAGTTTAAGTTTAAAAAATTTGGCTCTCAAAAGAAATTTCAATCGTTGTACTGTTGATATTTGGCTCTGTAGACTAATGAGTTTGCTGACCACTGTCCCAAGGTAACCCTTACTATCACAACCATAGTTCATGTGGCAGGATGACAGAATAGTGGGAGAAGGAGCACATCCTCTACCTTTAAGATTTCATCTTTTAAGTGCACAGCTCACATCTTACATGCCATTGGCTAGAACTTAGTTACATGCCAATACCTAACTTGTAAGGTGCTGGAAATGTTCTTATTTTAGGTGACCATATGCCTACCTAACAATTAGTGTTTATATTGCCACTAGAGGCCTGGTGCATGAGATTTGTACACTTGGGAGAAAGAGGGTCCCTCAGCCTGGCCTGTGCCCTCTTGCAGTCCAGGATCCCTTGGGGTATGTCTGATTGCTGCAGAGGCTCTTGCCACCATCACTGCTCTTGCCAGCCATGAACTCAGCTTCTGAGAGTGCACTGATCACCAGGGGGCAGCTGCATTGAGCATCTGCCCCCTGATGGTCAGTGCACATCATAGCAACCAATCATTTGGTCTATTTACATATTAGCCTTTTATTATATATCATATGAAAATGAGCAAATGAATATTAGGAGATACTTAGAAGTTTCTAACCCAACACTAGGTCACTAGGTCTTTTTCAGTCCTGTGTGCCATTGTTCCTTCTATCTTAAGTACTTATTTACTATTGAGACTAGGTTGCTGCTCCTTCATCTCTAATCAATGAATTCAGTTGTGTCTCTACTAGACAATCTTTCCTCAGACTACTTTATCTTCTTCCAGAAATGTAACATTATTTCCAATCTGGTATTCCAAGTAAAATAATTTAATACTTGCCATACTTTATCAATAGCACATACTCCAGGAATGGCTATGGAAAGTGCCTCCAGTCACGTGTTCTAAATATTTTAAGGTTTTACTGATTTATCCTGTGATATTAATTATGGTTACACAGAAGCTTTGTTGTCATCCCTTCCTTTGCATAATAAAAGTGTAAAAAATTCACAACCCCCATAACATAAATGCTTCGAAACAGCTCCCTAGAGCCATAACTCTGTTTGGTCCTTTGTGTCCCAGAGAGAACTTTTTAATTTAGTCCCAAAGGAAGGCTTGTTGATAGATCCTGCTATCATAATACTTCACCTCTGCCATTCAGTGAACCCTTTTGTGATACTTGTTGAGGTGTCTTATAGTACAGTGAGAGGATGTCGGGAAGCTTACAACAGATTGTATGCTGCTTTCATTCCTCCTTACTAAAACTGTGGATGCATGGGGCAAACACAGACCTAGACTTTCTGCCATTAAAACATGGCTGGCACGCAAGATTGTGGGTTAAAATTTGGAAGAAAACACCTTGATTTATTAGAATTTGCCCATATTTCCTAAAAAGAAAAACAACTCACCATTTTAAGTATGCAAATTAACTTGGGTCAATTAACTACATCCCAACACTTGGTAGAATTCAACAACCTAAACCTGATAGAAATGGCCACTTCTATTCTTAATCCGTCCCTCTTTCCTTGTCAACTCATGCTCTATCCCTCTTAAAATTCTATAGTCCCTTTCTTAGTTGTTTTAATATTTCCTGACACTATTTTTCCCAAGTCTAATAAACTGCATCCTGTTAGTACTGATCTTGCCACATGGAATCTCATGCACATAAAGAGCTTGAGTTATTTTAGGCTATCACTCTAGAGAGCTTTCAAATGTCCCTGAAGATTAGATGAAAATCTGAGGAGAGAAACTAAGTGGATAGTCACAAGTATTTAAGAGTAAACAACAGAAAAAAAAATAAAAGCAGAAAGATGAGTATGTGAAAAGTCAAAAGGGTGTGACTATCAAGGCATGTTCAGGGAAGCGGAGTGATTCAGTATGTCTGGGACATAGGATGACTGTAAGGCCAGGGTAAGAGTGAAGGCTGGAGAAGAAAGAAGAGTTCAAAATCATAAAAGATACTGTATTCCAGCCTGTGGAGCCTGGTATTGGCTGTGCTCAAATTGGGGACCAAAATGAATTATCTGTTGTTTCTGATATATTCTAATACTGAGGCGTGATTTATTAAATAATCCCTTTGAACCACTGGAGTACATCTTAGCCAATCCACTATTATGATGGAATTTCTTTGAACAATTACACATTATTCTTCACCAGAGTGATCTTTATAAAATTGAAATGCAACCATGTCACTGCCCTGTTTTAACCTTTTTAACATCTTTACTTTAGCCAAGTTGTTATGTGACCTGAGGCCTACTTTTATATCCAATCTGTTAGGGCCACTGTCTCATTATATTCCAGCCACCAAACTCAATTCCCTTCCATTTGTTTGCATTTCACACTCCAGGACTTGACACAAATAGTTCCTTCTCCTTGCTTTTCATTGATTTCCCCACTTTCCGGAAATCTGTTAAATCAATCAAGTTGCAGCTTAAAAGTCATTTCCCACCCTCACACACCCCCCAGGAGGCAAATTACAAACCTCTCAAGTGAGATTCAGTAAACAAGGAGTTTCATTAAAAAAAAAGTGTGAATCTAAAATAATACAAATTTTAATATAAATTACTTATTATATAAAAGCTTATATGAGTTCCACTTTTTAAGAAAGACGATACTAAAGTTTCAATACAAAAATAGAAATGGGGTATTTGGAATCACCAAACCAGTGATGGGCCTTGAGGCATAAATTAGTTACTGTGCTAGATAGGTGCACACCAAATAAAACAACAAACTTTGACACTTGTTCTTGTGATTCTTTAAGCTGTATAAAACTCAGGCTGCGATTGCAAAAATTGTGACTTGCAGAAATGATAATTCTCCCCAGAATATAACTAACATGAGATTTTGAAAGAATGATTGAATAAGTTTTGAATGGAATAATGAAACAAACTTTGCTGTTTTGGGGGATTAATAGGGGCAATAAAATGCATTTATTAAAATTCAAGCATTTATGTATGTACTCAATGTGTCAGTATCAGCTGTATGAGTAGAAAAAATAAAAATAAACAAACAAGAAAGAGCTTTTAGGTACAAAGTTTGAAAGACCAACCTAAAGCTAAAAGCACAAAAGAATCACATAAAATCATTAGTGGAGATATTCAGGAGTTATATGGCCATATACAACCAATATCTGTTAATTGTTTGGTTATATTTTCTTTATTCATTGAGTAAGTTTGTAGCTATGTTGACATAGATGATGTAACTGCCATTTAGCATAATCTTTCTTATTGGAAGACTGACCAAAATGTTTCATGAAATGGATATAATTTTTCCCTTAAATTCATCAGAATGCATGCATTAATTTTAAGCTATAAACCAACTTCATATTTTCCCGCAACAAATGGTATCATAAATAATCTAAATTCAAGAGGGATGTTCACTATTTTGATTAGCCCTAATTAGGAAAATTATTCAAAATCACATTCAGAGAAGCAACAGTCAGATCAGAATGACAAATTAGAGAGATGTGAAAATGACAGAAGAGGGGAAAAACACACATCAATAGAGATTAGAAAAAAAAACTGTCAAAGGGTGATGTTGAAACAATTTTCTATTGGTCTAAAGTGAAAGGTGAGTTTCTAGTGATTATATTTCTTTCTGAGTACAGCAGGAAAACAACAAAAAGACATTAGTAGACAGTCATCAAACCACAGAATGTTTAGGCCATTAAATCATACCTGGAGTGTGGGAGATATTCAAATAAGAGCTGTACTATTTTGTTTAAAAGGAGAAAGGTTAATTGAAGTAAATGTAGCATTATTTAAAACATTCCATAGAATAAAATTAAAATTTGGGAAAATGCACTCAATTAGAAAGTAAAAACTTTGAATACTACACATTCTGATATTTGGTATGAATAATGCTTTAGAGCAGTGGTTCTCAACCTTCCTAATACCACGTCAACGAAAACAATTTTATGGTTGGGGGTCACCACAATATGAGGAACTGCATTAAAGGGACATGGCATTAGGAAGGTTGAGAACCACTGCTTTAGAGTAAAAGATAATTTCTTAAGATATTAAAAATTCTAGCTGGCCCAAAAAAAAACAAACACAAAAAGCCCCTCAAATAATAAATTCCATGTATAACTAAATTAAAAAAGGCATTTAAAAATTGGATCAATACAATTATAACAACATATGAAATTTATAAAACATTTTCCATTAAATATTTTACTTATTAGATTTTCATCCCATTTATTTCTGATTGAGTTTGGAGGGGATCTATTAAAAATACATATTTTAAGATATTTCAAAGTTAAGTATTAGGGAATGATAACAAAGTTATAATGCAAGGTAATTATTAAAAACCTAGAATAAGATAAGTAACTTTCATATAGTCTGTGTATACGTGTATATGTATTGTCCTTACAGAATAATGCTGCAAATAATAAAATAATAAAAGTTTAAGGATATTTCTCATCCCTGTTAAGAAAATTTGCTGATATACCTTGATGTGGGGCTTTAATGACCAGAAGAAATAAAACAAAGAATTTATATACTTACTGGTGGACTGGTGCATGAAATTTGTGCACATTAAAAGGAAATTAATTTGAAAAAAAATTAATATTGTTATTTACCTTTTCTCTGTAATAGAAGTATCAGAGATGAAAGATAATAAGTAAAATGTATCTGAAAATCTCTCTCCTGTCAAAGTCTGGAGCATGCCATGGGACCCAGAGTCAAGTCCCTGCCCACCCGCATATGCCTCAAAATTGAGCGAGACCCATGCCTAGCCAGCCCCATCCCCATTAAGCCCCATGGGTGGGAGACACAGCCTGAGGTTCCCTGTCAAGCCCCGCAGGGTGAGGGGCTCAGCCTCAGGTTCCCCAACCTGGTCTTAGGTCCCATGGCCTCAATGCCAGGTTTGGGGGCACAGCCTCAGGTCCCCTGGCCATGGCACCAGAGTGGGGGACAAGGCTTCAGGTCCCCAGTCAAGCCTCACCAGACAGGGGTTGCAGTCTCAGGTCCTCTGTCTCAATCTAAGGTCTTCCAGTCCTGATTCTGGAGTAGAGGATGCAGCCTTAAGTCCTCTGTCAAGCCCCACTGGGTGGGGGGCACTGCCTCAGGTCCCCCAGCCCAGCCTCAAGTCCTCTGGCACTGGCACTGGAGCAGGAGGCACATCCTCAGGTCCCAGGGATCAGGCCTAAACTGGCAGTTGGACATCCCCTGAGGTATCCTGGATTGGAGAGAGTGCAGGCTGGGCTGAAGGGACCCTCCTGCCAGGCACAAATTTTGTACACTGGGCATATATATATATATATATATATATATATATATGTGTGTGTGTGTGTGTGTGTGTGTGTGTGTGTGTGTGTGTGTATTTACAAAGTTACTATTATTATACTAATATATATTTAGAAAATACATTTAGAGTGTCAAAGGTTATTAAGAGTAACTAAATTGTGCATGATCAGTGTCATTCAGTGCTTAGAGTGCCAGTCTTCCCACTAAAGGGTCAAGGGTACAATGCACTGTCAAGGGCATGTAAGTAGGTTGCAGTTTACATCCCTGCCCCATCAGGACATGTGGGTGTGCATGGGGGAGAGAGGCAACTAATCAATGTATCTGTCTGTCTCTGTTTCTTTCTCTTTTTCTCTTCCTCCCTCTCTCTCCCTTCCTTCTACTCTCTCTAAAAATCAAAGGAAAAAATATCCTCAGGTGAGGATTAACAAAAAGTTAGGGCAATTCATTCACCATTTACTGAGTACATATGGTAAAGGGTTATCAAACCCAAGAATATAACAATGAATGATGCTTATAAAATATCAACATTTAGTGAACATATACTAACTAGTAAAGAGAAAAACAATAACATATATAATTTCAAGAACAGTAAGTAAATAGTTTGGGAAGGTTTTCAATGTTGCCTATCTCTCTATATCAGTGGTTCTCAACCTTCCTAATGCTGCGACCCTTTAATACAGCTCCTCATGTGGTGGTGACCCTCAATCATAAAATTATTTCCGTTGCTACTTCATAACTGTAATTTTGCTACTGTCATGAACTGTAATGTAAATATCTGATATGCAGGATGTATTTTCATTGTTACAAATTGAACATAATTAGAGCGCAGTGATTAATCACAAAAACAATATGTAATTATATATTGTGAAATATTTATTTCTAATTACAAATAAATGAAAATTTGTCTTGAATCGTGGTGTAGCATGGGTAACAGTCTCAATATAACAACAGTAAACTACATTGCTACACTTTGCTACACTGAGGAGCAGTCTGTTGGTTCCTAAAACCATGGGAAATAGGTTTTTCCAATAGTCTTAGGCGACCCCTGTGAAAGGGTCGTTCAACCCCCAAAGGGGTCGCGACCCACAGGTTGAGAACCACTGCTCTATATAAAAGCTTAATGAGCAAAGTGTCCCGTTGGAACTTTCACCTACCAGGAGTTTCCTCGCTCAGTATGATGTGTGCTGACCACTAGGTGACAGCATGGAATGAAGGAAGCCTAGGTGGCTGGCAGCAGCCAACGAAGGAAGGCTCCTGCCGGGCAGCTGGCAGACACTAGGGAACCTACCCATGCATGAATTTCATGCACTAGGCCTTTAGTTTTAAATATAATGGCTAATAAATAACTTCATGTGGACAAATTCTGAGATGAAACCTGAGGGATGAGAATGATAGGCACCTGAGATTTGCTAGAAATAGCATCTCAGAAAAAACAAACAACAACACAACAACAAAACAAAACACACACAAAAGGACTGAGTCTGCTTAGAAGTTGCCATATTTGAGGTATAGGAAAAAAGGGTAACTTGGTTGGTACACAGAGAAGAAAAGGAGTAGACAAGGACAAGATCTAAAAGTCCTTGTAGGTAAAGATATGCATTTTATTCTCATTACAAAAAGAGCCCTTGAAGGACACATTATTTTCATTTATAAAGATTGTTCTGGCTGCTTTAGCAAGTGAACTGTATGGGGATGAGTAGGGAGACCAGATTGTTAGTTTGAGCAGTTGTCTAGGCAAAGATTGTTATTAACTTTGTTTAGGCCAGGGGTTGTCAAGACAATGAGAAAGAGTTCATTTGTCACCCCAAGGACATTTGACAACTGGAGACCAGGTGCACAAAATTCATACATGGGGGAGGGAGGTGTCCCTCAGCCCAATCTGCACCCTCTCCAATTTGGGACCCTTCCCGGGATGTCCGACTGCCCATTTATACATCCCTTTCACAATCCAGGACTGCTGGCTCCCAACTGCTTGTTTGCCTGCCTTCTAAATGCCCCATAACTGCTTCTACCTGCCAGCCTGATCACCCCTAACCACTCCCCTGCAAGCCTGATTGATGCCTAACTGCTCCCCTGCCAGCCTATTTGCCTCTAACGGCCCTCTCCTGCAGGCCTGGATACCCCTCACTACCCTTCACTTGAGGCCTGGTCACCCCTAACCGCCCTCTCCTTAAGCCAGGATCCCCCTCAACTGTCCTTCTCTGCAGGCCGAGTTGTCCCCAACTTCTCTCCTCTGCCATCTTGGTCATCCCCAACTACCCTCCCTTGCAGGCCTGGTCCCTCCCAACTGCCCTCCCCTGCTGGCCATCTTGTGTCCACATGAGGGCAGCCATCTTTGACCACATGGGGGCAGCCATCTTGTGTGTTGGAGTGATGGTGAATTTGCGTATTACTCTTTTATTAGATAGGATCAGACATTTTGGTTGTTACATTGGGGTCAGAGTAATTAGCATCTAGTGCATAGAAGCTCAGAATGCTGTTAAACACCCTCCAATGCACAGGACAGAGCCTCACCCCCAATAAAAATTTATCTGGCTCAAAAAATAAAGAGTATTAAGGCTGAGAATTCCTTAAATAGAGTAAAAGAAATAGAAATTGTGAAGAGTGACCAGACTGTTATAATTAGACAAAAAATTATATATTGGGCACCAAACTTCTTGTACCCTTTTTTCAATATATACTTAAAAAAATTGATTTCAGTGAGGAAGGAAAAAGGAGAGAGAGATAGAAATATCAAGGATGAGAATCATTGATTGGTGACTGGAATCAAACCTGGGACCCTTCATTCTGTAGGCTGACACTTTATCCACTGAGCCAAACCAGCTAGGACTCTTGTCCCCTTTTGAATTCTCCTCATGTAATTTTATCAGAAAGAATATTTAGTTTGCAGATCTTTAGTGAATGCAATTTTCAATGAAATGTATTTGATACATCTCTAACCAGAAATTCATGTGAAGAAGTTTTGGTTTCTATTTTATATGAAGACACAACCAGAAAAATAGCATTGATTTGTCAATTATTCATGAAGACTAATATTTTAAAACAATTAAAATCTGAAGATATTTAAAAATATTTTAATTGAACAATTTTACTAAGTTCATTTATAAGAATTTTCAGTCAAAACCTTTTTTTTCCCCAGTTAAAAAGGAAAAATCTACTTACTTGCCGTTCAATGATGCTACACCAACTGTGCTTCGGGCAATAGACATACTTGCAACAAAAGTCCATTGCTGACTCTGGGGATCCCATCTCTCCACTGTATTCAGATAGCTCCAGCCATCATGGCCTCCCACAGCATAAATCGGGCCTTCAAGTACTGTCACACCTAGAACACAGAAGTGAAAACTGAATGGATTTATTTCACAGTGAAATTTTAAAAATCAAATTGACAGTAAGCCCAGCTGGGGTGGCTAAGTGGTTGAACATCAACCCATGAACCACAGGTCACTGGCTCGATTCCTGGTCAGGCTCGGTTGCAGGATCGAGCCCCTCTAGGAATGTACAGGAGGCAGCTGATTGGTTATATTTCTCTCTCAGCACATGTTTCCAACTCCCCATTCTTCTCCCTCCGTCTCTCTCTAAAAATCAATAAAAACATATTTAAAAAATTAATAGTTAAGTATATGATGCTATTCAGTAGGCTGTAGCTGTTAGGAAACAATTGCAATGCTGTAGAAACTGTTTACTAAAGTTTAATCATTAAATTGAAAACATTTAGAAGCCAAAATAAATAGTATGACCTTGATGCTTTACAAACTTAAATAATTTTTTTTTTATTTATGTCCATATGCAAAAGAAAACTCTAAAAATCGGAGATAATACATCTTGTGCCTCTTCTTTGAAGAATATTTTTATATTACCATTTCAAATACTTTATTATTTTAAGCAATGTTGTATTAAGCAATGTAACATCAATTTGAACAGAGCATAATATACATCTCTATGTTATTAAGATTGTCTAATTTCTCCCAGTAATATTTTTCTAATTAAAAATTCCTATTTAATGTATATTTTATCTTTCTTACTTGATTCCAATCTATGCTATCAATATTTATAAATTCAATTTTTTTCTTGTTGAATTTATTTTTTAAGTTATGAAATATTTATTTTCTATACAGTAGTGATTCTCACCTTAAAGGTATATTTTTTTTAAATTATTAATGAATCTACATTAAGATTGTTTTTGTTCCAGAATATTGATATTTGACTTACATGGTTAATTTAATCCATCTATATTTAATCTAATAGCTGATTATTTTTAGATTGAATTTTAATGTTTCTCCTACTTGTTCTTTCCATTCATTTTTATTTATTTGTTTATTTAAATTTCTCTTTATTGTTGAAAATGTTACAGATGTCTCCTTGTTTTCCCATTGACCGCTTCTAGCCTGCCTTCCCCATTCCCCTTCACCTCTCAGGCCTTCACCATACTATTGTCTGTGTCTATGGGTTATGCATATAAGCATATAAGTTTTTTGGTTAATTGTCTCCATCCCCTGCCTTACTCTATGTCCCTGGATTTATTTTGCTCATCAGTTTATTTTGTTCTTTAGATTCCACATTCTTAAAGAGTATCTATTTATAGCATTTATGTTGGTAGATTAAATATACAAGTCATAGTATGAGTTTATTACTGGTTGATAATTAAGTTAGTAAATGTTAATTGTTATAAAAATAAAATGGTCAGTTTAGTCCCTCTTAGAATTATTTCCTAAAGCTGCTTTGTTAAGATCTGCAAGCAGGACAAAAGCGTAATTGTAACATATTCTTTCACTTTCAAAACTTATATTCCTTTCCCAAACAACTCTAATAGTTGAATAAGAACTATATTCCAAAGATTGTTTATTTTAATAAACCAAATTTGAAAAATATTCAAGTTTACTTTAAAAATATTCATATTTGATGCTTACAGATTATGAAGAAAGATATTTGTATAGATGACCACAGGATTTCTGAACTCTGGATGCCTTCTAATGTGATTTGCATGTTTCTTGCAGCTGCGATGATTCCCTTGCAGAAAGGTCTCATTACTAGTAAGTGATGTGAATAATTGGACCAGAATAATTTGAAAATCAGAATAAAACTTCAATTTCCTCCTTGTGCTTACTAAAAATATCTTTACTGAAGTAGGAAAGCAAAGCCAACAATGCAAAAGATGTTTTTCTGTGCTATATTCATGTAACAATATTAAACCTGCATTAAAGCATAATAATCTAATGAAAACAATAGAAATATCTAAAGTCATTTTTTTAAATCCTCATCCAAAGAGGATATTTTTTTTCCCATTAATGTTTTAGAGAGAGTGAAAGGGTTGGAGGAGGGGCAGTGTTAGAGAGAGAGAGAGAGAGAGAGAAAGAGAGAGATGTGAGAGAGAAATATCAACTGGTTGCTCCCATTTGGACCCAGACCAAACCAGGGAATGAATCCACAACCAAAGAATGAAACCCAGGACCCTCTGGTCCACAGTCCAACATTTTAACCACTGAGCAAAAACAGCCAGGACTCTAAAGTCATTTTTTGTGTCTCTAACTTAATAATTGTATGATTTCTTCTGACAAAAATTTATAAAATTTATTTTTGATGTTTTAAGTTACCAAAATTTTCTTTTTTTTAATTTATATAATTGCTTATATATTTTATACTATAACTATTGTAGATATTATTTCCCTTGAGAATTCTGCAGTAAACTCTCCTTTAGAACTTTTCTGTATAATTTTCCTTCAAGATAATTCAATGAAAGTAGCAACCTATCCTACATTTTTAGATAAGACAGCAAAAATGAAAGGTAAGAACTTTCCATATGGGTTTTAGTTGCTAGTAATATTTTTATGGAATCCTACAGAGAATCCTACCCTTGACCTACTGAATTAAAATTTTTATTTCAAGAAAATTCTCAGATAATATGCACACTAAAATTTAAGAAGTACCAGTGGTCTCCAAAATGGAGGACCTCTTCCTCAGAGAGTGCACGATGCTATCATCTGGACATGCAAATAACATATTAGAAATTATATTGTCTTATTATTTAATGTGTACCTTTGCATGTTTTATAATAATTGAAGTTTTAAACAATATATTTTATAATTAAAAAACCCGTGAGAGTAAATAATTAATATATTAATATAAATTATGAAAAATCTATTGGAGTAAAAATTTGTTTACCAATAATCATGCTCATACAAAAACGTTGGAGATTATTTCTTATCTAATCCCTTGCTTAGCTATCACATATTTACATACTAATTGCAAGCAAGGTTTTTGAAATCAAAACTAAAATTGCTTTATAATTAGAGTTAAACTCTTTCTACTGAATTTTTGAAAAGCTTAACACTTATCTTTGATCTCTATATTATCTATGTAGTAGTGACTGATAATTAGTATTCACCCTGTTTCTTCATATTCTATCATAATAAAGCCACTAATTTTTAAGTGGTCACTTACACACTCAAAAAAAATGTAAAAAAAGATAAAACATCAGTCTTTTCTAGGCAAGTGAAACAAATTGACTAAAGCATAGGTATGCTGTCTGTAACAACGATGCAATGGGTGAATGGAAGCAGCATATAGGCAATGAGGTGCCCTTGGGCCTGTTGTTACACACAGGGGAATAACACCAAAGCTGCTGGTGCTTTCAGGGTTTTACAGCTAAATCGTGGTCTTACTCAAAGATGCTCAAATCCTCCCTTTATTCTTGTTAAACTATTGCATTTCTGGGTTTTACTCGGAGACCAGCTGACTTGGTTCTAGTCCACTTAACTAGGAGCATTCAGCTTTCTGACTTTTTAGATAATACCTAAAATCTTAGCAATATCTACCAAATACATACTCTAATTTTGTTTTAAAAAATTGTATGTTACCAACATGTATAATAATATTTTAGAACAATACAAATCTATCTAATAAAGAGGTAATATGCAAATTGACTGTCATTCCATCACAAATATGGCAGTGATGATAGCCACAAGATGGTGGTGCCCAGTCCTCTCAGCCCTGCCAAATTTCTCAGTCCTGGAAATTTGAGAGCAGGCAGCGTGAGAGGCCTGACAAAATGCTTGCCTCATTTCCATTCCACCCTAGCCATGGAAGGTCTCTGGGCAGTGGGCATAGAGTGGTCGGGGCAGGGAGAACGCTTGTGTCATCACTACAGTGACAAGGCAAGCATTCTGCGCCTGGCTGCAGAGGGCTGCTGGCCAGGCTGGGCACAGAATGCTTGTGTTGCTGCAGGCCAGGCTGAATTTCATGCATTGGACCTCTAGTCCTATATAATAAAGAGCTAATATGCTAATGGTCATGATATCCTCAGAAATATCCCAGCATATTTTTTCCATACTTCCCTGTTCAGGGCTCAGTAACAAGCCTATCTTTAGTCTAGAATAATAACTATCCAAGACAGTGATTTTAAACCTTTTATATCTCATGGCACATATAAATTAATTATTGAAGTTATGCAACACACCAAAAAATATATTTTTGCTAACCTAATAAAAAAAAGGTATTATTTTGATTCATTCACATCAGGTAGCAATTGTTCTGTTGGCTGTTTGTGGGTGAGCACAGGAGACTTGTTTGGAAAGTTTGTAAGGAGGAAATTCCATACTAGGCAAATTGGCTGAGGGCAGCCACTCAGCTTTTCAGAATTCCAACCTAGCGATGTTGGCCAAAGCTGTCAGCCCCTAATTGTTCCTTGATCTTTCCAAACAAGTCTGTGCACATGCAGACTCTTGGGTGTTTATAGCAATCTTTATGCATAATATTTTGGTGTCCTTGCTTAAAGGACATTGCAGACACATGTGTCCTCCCAAGATCATTTACTTTCTGATTATATCTAAAATATAAACTTTATCCCAAACTGCTATTACAATAAAAGCTTGAAGAGTCAGGTGAACAAGGCTCTCTGGTTCCTATAGCTAGGCAGTCCCTTAGCCCTCTCTTTCACAGCAGTCGGGTGTCAGAGTAATCATTCATCCATTGCTCAGGGTCTACTGGTCTGCCCCAGAAAGTGGTACCCCATGTGAGGACCAAGGAACACGATGAGATGAAGAGTAAGAAAATGAAGAGTAACTGCACAGTAAGTCATTAGAGCTCACTGGGATTTCCATATTCGATGGGATTGTGTCTTAGCTAAGTTTTCACAATTGGACAGCAGCTGCCTGACAAGTTGACATGAGAGGGGGGAGTCCCTCAGCCTGGCCTACACCCTCTCCAATCCAGGACCCCTCAGGGAATGTCCGACTGCCTCTCGCAATCTGGGACTGCTGGTTCCTAACCGCTTTCTTGCCTACCTGATTGCTCCTAACTACAGCTGCCTGCCTGATGACTCCTAATCACCTCTGCCTGCATGCCTGATCGCTCCTTACCACCTCTGCCTTGCCCCACAGACAGAATCCAGGATTCCCTCCTCCAGCCAGTCCCAGGCACCTCGGAGCTAGGCTTACCTCTCTCTGGATAGCTTCTGGCCACAGCTACAGGGGACTTTGGGCAGATGGATTCATCTGGACTGAAGCCACAGGCACTGGTGCCTGGGACTACAGGGCGGGAGGTTTGTCCCTCTCCTGGGCCACAACCTGGCTGGTCCTCATTCCTCTTTTGCAAGCTCATTTGTGCCTGGCTGGTCCCCATTCATATCTCATAGTTCATTTGTGCCTGGCAGGTCCCCATTCCTCTCTCCCCAGTGTTGAGTGTCTGAGCCATAACTACATGATGTCATTTGCATATTAGCTTTTCATTATATAAGATAATCATTGGTTCCTTGATGCTGGAACATTAGACCTTGATCTCTGGGAACAAGTAGGTAGAAATTTAAAGAGAAATCAGGCCCAGGGAAAACAAATTTCCTTGTCGTCTTTAACTATTAGAGCTCTTGTTTGAGCTGCAGTATGCCTACTTTATATTGAGGATCAAATGCCAGGAGGATTTAGCATTGTCCCTTCCTCCTGAGGTAGAGCTTGTAATACCTAAGGCGTCAGAGGAACTCCTTCCCAATTCTCCTCCTCCAGAGTGGGAAGGCTCATCAACTAGATCCTCAATTAGGGGATCATGTGCCAAGCAAGCTATGTTAGAAGAAGAGCTTTTGACTTTCATAGTTATGCAAGATAAGCAAGGAAATAGGACTCATTACCTTGCTGATCTTTCATGAGCCACTGTCCTTTAATACCTTTAAGAAATAAGGATTGGCATTAGAGAAAATAGCTCAAACAGTCCATTCATAATATAATTTCTTAATGCCTTGTCTGTAAATAACCATTTGATTCCTTGGTATTAGCATATTTTGGCCAAAACAACTCTGGATGACAGTCAATATTTCTTATGGAGAGCAGAATATGATGAGAGCTATGAACAACAGGCTATTTGTAGGTATTCACTGGCGACTCCACCTTGGAGCCCTCTGGGTCACATTCTGGCTGTAAGTCCCAAGCACTTTAAGATATCTTCTGAAAGATCCATGAAAAAGACTCTGATTTATTAAGTCTTGTATGTGGGTTATGCATGCCTATATATATATATATATATATATATATATATATATATATATATATCTATAGAATATAAGAGTGTCTCTTTGTTGTTTGGTTTCTAATGAGTGTTCTTGACTGTCTGTAATGTAACTTGGTTACTGATTGATGTTTTTTGCTTGCTTTCTTATTTTGGGGGGACTTAGTTTGCATTTCACCATTTTATGAACATAGGGAATCCACTGTCTCTGCTGTTTGGGCTTTGTGCCACTCAGAACCCATTTGCTGTGCTGGATTAGTGTGAGATAAAATTTTAAGGCTAATGTCCTAGTACACCATTTTATGAGTACTCATTTATTTACTGTATATTTTTTTTTGTTTCTGTTTTTTAAGATCTCTTCTTATATGCAAAATTTCCTATTGTTAGTCTACTCAGAAAGAAAAAAAATATGGGAAATAATTTAAACTCTACAAGTCTTTTGCCTAGAATGATTAGAGCTATAGAAGTGCCTTCTAGCAGTCTGCAGAAATAGCAGTGGGGGTCAATTTGATTTGCAAGGAAAAATAAAATAGAATAGAATTTTCACATTAAAGTCATTAAAGGCTGTTGAGTTATCCCAGTTACAAAATTTGCCAAGAAAATGCCTTGGGTAATAATAATTGCCTTTAAAAATCTCAAAGTTGTTAAGGTAAAATACATATAACTAAAACTAAAGGTATATGATAAAGCTTTTTCAGTGGTAATTATATATATATATATATATGTGTGTGTGTGTGTGTGTGTGTGTAAACATAGTTTTCCAAAGCCTTTGGCAACTTAAAACTTTGGAGTTTGTTGTGTTAAATAGTAAAAATTATTAAGTATCTAGGTATTTTGAAATGATTGGATACTAGAATATTAATTAATCTGAATTTGCCTCATATGGAAAATCTAGAAGATGGGTTTGAATCTGTTAATGTATAAGTCTTGTATTCTATTCAAAATATATATTTAAAAATCTGAATGTATTGGTCATCTGAGAAATGTTAATTACTTATATGTAACCTAAAAAATAAAGGATTCTAAGGGGTAAGAATTATAACTAACTGGTAAGAAACTATGGTTTTGATGTAATAGAAGGCATGAGATTTAGAGAAGCACTTTGAAAGAAAAAAAAAGTGGATTATAAAGCTAGTTACTTTTGAAAGTTATAAGGTTCTTAAGAAAAATTTGTGAAAATTATAAAATATCCATAAAGATAAATGTTGAAAGGAAGTTATATAAATGACACAAGCCAGTAAGCCAGGACAAGTAGAATAGGAAAATTGAGATGGTTAATTTGGAGCCATCTAGATAAACTTCATACCAAACTGCTGTTACAATAAAATCCTTAAGAGGCAGGCAAAGGAGGCTGTCTGATTCCTATAGACAGGCAGTCTCTTAGCTCTCTCTTTCATAGCAATTGTGTGTCAGAGTAATCATTTATCTATCATTCAGGGTCTGCTGGTCAGTCCCAGCAGCTGTTGTCATTGTTTTATTTGACAATCTAAGGGAAAAAAGGCCAGTACCCCTAACTAATTAGTCAGGTATTACATGTTTTAAAAATTCTTGCCCTATCTCAGTGGTCAGCAAACTGCAACTCTGTTGACTAATGAGTGTGTCGACCATTGGACTAGACTAAATGTTACCATGTAGTTGGAAGCTGTGAGGATTAGGCAATTGTGGAATATTGTGTACAAAGAGGTAAAGGGTAGTATATGACAGTGGTTGCCAAACTCATTAGTCAACAGAGAGGCAAACTACGGCTCGTGACTCACATGTGGCTCGCTAGCTGCAATTTGTTGACCACTGACCTAGCTGGTTTGGCTCAGTGGATAGAGCAATGGCCTCTGGACTGAAGGTCCCCATGTTCAATTCTGGTCAAGTGCACATGCCCAGGCTGTAGGGTTGATTCCAATAGGGAGTGTGCAGGAGGCAACCAATCAGTGATTCTCTCCCTCTGAAGTTTCTGTCTCTCTCTCCCTCTTCCTTCTTTTCTGAAAAAAAAAATAATATATATATGTTTAAAAAAATCTTGCTGCACACCCATTGCAGACTGCTGGTCTAAGGGAATAGGTTTTCCTTCCTGATACTCCTTGGACTTCACATGGCATCCATATAAAATGAGGTTATTTTAGGAAAGATAAAGTAAAGTAGCTGGTAGAGAGGCAATCAATAGTATCTGACCTGAGGATTACAAACCTGAACAAGCTTGCCTTAACATAAATGTGATGGGTAGTAATAATGTTAGTCTAAATTAACTTCTAGAGAAATAAACCATAACCTCCTTCCAATTGGATTACCTGCTATAAATCAACAACTTAGAAAATATTAATATCTGCTGTACAGTACCCTGTTGGAAAGGACAATTGATATTATTGTAAGATTTTTCTCCACCATTTCAGAAAAGTAACAGGAAAGAGAATAGGTGTGGGTATATATAACTTAAATTTATTATTGCTACATTTATTTGTGACTAAATCATTAAGAAGTATTTTTGGAAATGAAACAAACATGTTATTCATTGCTTTTTTTTTAAGGCTTAACCTAGAATTATTTGCTTAAGTAAAAAAAAACAACAACAACAACAACAAAAAACATGATTTTAAATATTGCAAAACCCAGATTTATTTATTTTTGGCTTTACCATATAGATAACATTTAATGTATCAAAGGAGTAGTAGTGAGGAAAAACCTATTTATTATACCTGCCTTATCCTTTTTAACAAGTTTTATACACTGACAAATAAAAACTGTTTTAACAATATATCTTCTACTCAATTAATAAATATTGATCTACACTAACATAATCACTATCATCACTAATATTAAAATTAATTCTATGAAATATTAATACATCAACCACATAGTAATAATTTTAATGGAAGATTTTATTTGCAAATAACTTTTCCATCCAGTCTTTCTTTCTGATTTCTCCATAATTTGTCTTATTTAATTTTCACTTTATATATTTCAGCAGCTTTCTAACTCAGTTTACTAGCTGCCTATCTTCCTTCTCCAACTGATTTTTTGATGCTTCTATGAAATTGAGATTGATCTTCCAGGAGCAAAAACTAGTCGTGCTCAAAAACTTAAAGATTTTGCTCTGTTGAGAAAATTTTAAAGAGTAAACTTTATTATGAGATATGTTATTCAATAACTGGCCTCAAACTTTTAAAATTCCATCTACCAGTAGTATATTGATAAATTATTCAATCAGTCTGATGTAATACTTGGTGTTTCATTTATATTTCATGTAGGCTACCTTTCATGGCTTTTCTTATATTGGAACCTATACTGCAAAAGATCTCTGTAGCATATAAAAATTCTACCCATCGCTTCTCAGCCTTTTGGCTAAGATCAAGTGTACTAAAAATTCTACCCATCATTGAAATTTTTATTCATGTTTACAGAAATAAAATTTTATTTTCCTTACCAAGCTGAAAAAAAATGCAACTGTTTTTGTGTAGTTTTTAAATAAAGCTTGTATTATTTTCTGGAGTATATTAAAATAACTTAGGGTTTGTATCTAAGAAATTGCAGTTTCTGCAAAAATAAGATTTTTTCTGATTAACGCTTTCATCTTAAAAAGCACATAAAACTGTCATTTAGACCTAATGAACATTCAATAAATATGTGTTCACTAGTGGCATGAGTAGATGAACCATGGCAGATTATAGGGAGTAAAAGAATTTGTTAATTCAGCGAACTAAAACCTAGAGTAACAAATTGATCTTCTTCAGTCATTTGAAATGCAGAATCTGATAGTAAAGGATACCTATAAAGATGTGGAAAGGGTTGTGTGGTAATTTGAAAGTAAATTGAGTGATAATGCTTTAAAATTTTTTCTCTATGAAAAAATTATACTGATTGTTAATCATATTTAAGTTTTAATAAAGAGCATAATGCTGAACTAATGACAATTATTTAATAAACTAGAGGCCCAGTGCACACAATTTGTGTACTGGGGGTTGGGGGGTTGTCCCTCAGCCCAGCCTGCACCTTCTCCAATTTGGGACCCCCTGGGATCAGGCCTAAACTGGCAATCAGACATCCCTCTCATAATCCAAGACTCCTGGCTCCTAATCATTTGCCTGCCTGCCTGCCTGCCTGCCTGATTGCCCCTAACCACTTCTGCCTGCCAGCCTCATCGCCTGCTAACCACTCCCCTGCCAATGTGATTGATGCCTAACTGCTCCTCTGCCAGCCTCATCGTCCCCAACTATCCTCCCTGATGGCCTGGTCACTCCAACCACCCTCCCCTGCTGACCTGTTCACCCCCAACTGCTCTCCCTTTCTGGCCTGATTGCCCACAACTGCCTTCTCCTGCTGGCCATCTTTGTGGTGGCCATTTTGTGATGATGTGGGGATAGCCATCTTGTGGTGGACATCTTGCGAAGACATAATGTGGCCATCTAGTGATGACATGAGGGCATGAGGGCTATCTAGACTTTTATTAGTATAGATATTTATAAAATAAATTTTCAAATTATAAAGTAAAAACTATAAATTAAAAATTACATGTTTTATTTAAAAATATTCTTTTTGCAAATAGTAAAATGAAACAATTATAGTTTAAGGACATAAAAACATTTTCCCTATTATTTGATATAAAATAATCTGAGTTTTTTTCAGATTAAAGAAACAATTTCTGTATGGTAAACCAAAAAGAAATTACAGTGTAAACTTTTTAAGCCAACATAGTTTGATTTATAGTGAATCATAGGATTTTTCCAGGGTCACTTTCATTAAAGTTTTTAAAAGTAAAGAATTACATAACAGATAAAAAAATAATTGAACTGTTGTCTTGACTAAAACAACTGTCCAAAGGTTTAAAGAAGATATTTTATCAAGTATAAGGTCAAGTCTTAATATATCAAGTGATTTCTAGCTATTAAAAAAAAAAAACAACATTTTCTATCTGACTCTCTTAGGGATTAATTATTCCCAAATTTGTACACAGTTTGTTTCTGTTACACATTAACCTTGAGGTAGTATTATTAAAACCCACTGACTAATTATTAATAACTTCATTAGTTAAGGTCTTTTGTATACTTATGTTAATTGTTATCTATTTCTTCTTTGAACTGAGATTTCTTGACTAAATATATATGTATTTGAACATCAGGTACTTATAGAAATTGAACAAGTATGGTTCTTAACAAGAAACTAAAATGTTTTTAAAGGTTTTATTCATATACTAGAGGCCCAGTGCACATGCATCAGTGGGACCCCTCAGGGGATATTGGAGATTCAGTTTTGGTCCGATCCCCCACAGGCCAGGCCAAGGGAGCCCACTGGTGCATGAATCCATTCATGGGGCTTCTAGTATGCATATAAGATCTATGGTTAATCTCTTCCTGCCCTCCCCCACCCCTCTTCCCTCTGAGCTATTCATAAATCTGTTCCATCTTTCCAGGCCTGTGCATTGAGCATCTGACCCCTAGTGGTCATTGCATGCCTTAGCTACCAGTCAAATGTCCTATGGTTGTTTAGACTTTTATACAGAGAGATTTTTGCAACTGATGACAGTATTTTATAATGATTTAATGAGAGTTTTAATGTAAGCTAACAATGTTTGTGAGCAGTTAAATAAAATAGGTATGACTGCCCTGGCTGTTGTGGTTCAGTTGGATGGGCATTGTCCTGTTCACTGAAAGGTTTTGGATTTTATTCCTGGTCAGGGCACATGCCTGAATTATGGGCTCAATCCCCAGCAGGGGTCATGAAGGAGGCAGCCAATCCATGTTTTGTTCTCACTTCTATATTTCTCTCTCTTTCTTTCTCCCCCTTCCTTTCTCTGTAAAAATCAATAGAAAATATTTTGAAAAAATGAGCATGACATAGTCTCTTCTAGAAGCTAAGAGACTAAGTGTGAAACATGTTTAATTAAACAATTATGATCTACAATAATGGATGCTAAGCCACCCACTATGTATCATGAATGCAGAGGAGAGGATAACTAGCATTACCATGGGTAATAAAGAAAGACCTTGTCTAGGAAATGACATTAGACTCACTTTTATGGGATGAAATTCTAGGTAGGAAACAGAGGAAGGGTCAACTTGAGCAAAGCAGGCTATAAAGTAGCTTTGATATCTAGCTTGGCATGATATCTAGTGTGATAAATCTCAGGGTGTAGTAAGAGAGGGAAGTAGCAGAGTTTAAAATGGCATGAGACAAACAGTAAATATTAATGAGCTGTGAATATTACTTTAAGGAGCTTCTTCTTCATATACAGGTAAATAGACAGATTTGTATTTCAGAAAGTTAACATCTCTTAGCGCAGTGGTCGGCAAACTTTTAGTCAAAAGAGTGACAAACTGCGGCTCTCGAGCCGTATGTGGCTTGTGAGCCACAGTTTGCCGACTACTGTCTTAGGGAGAAATAAATAAAGGAGAGAGATCAAGTTTACATATTGATAGTTTTTCATCCATTGTCTTCAAAGTTATCTTAAGCAATGAGAATAAACTCCCTCATTTTACTTTTAATAAACCACTTAACTTTCACCTCTCATCCTAAATCTTTTAGGGAAATGCAGACAAGTTAATAAACATTTCATAAATTTTTAGATGTAAGGGCAAGGTTAGACACCCTATCTATAGACTCTTTCAATAATGGCCCTTATCTGTCATTTCATGCTTGCTTGCAATCTGGTAGCAATTGACCTTTGCTGGCACAGATTTATATGAGCTGTTTCTAGTCAAAAGTGAGAACCAGATATAGTTTATTTACCAAGAGGGGCTAACAAAAAAGGGGTTGGGGTGCATAGTTTTAGGTGTTAAGGTTTTCTAAGTACTAAGATTGAGGGATAATATAGTATAAAATAATTTTGGGTGCATTATGTTTAATCAAAATGATGTTGTAATGTTCTTTACTCCTTGCCAAAATAGTCTCAATAAGGGGACTTAAATAAAAAAGTGAATATATAATATCAAAACAGTAAATTTCACTAAGATATATTTCAGATTTATATTATTTTAGTATTGCAAAACTTATAAATAAATAGTATAAATTAGATAAAATAATTGCAGTAAGACTAGGATCCCAGAACATCATTTTAATGTCACAGTCCTTAGCTGATACTAGAAAATGCTACTTTTGAGGCAGCAAAGAAAAGCATGTTTATTTACATACTAGAGGCCCAGTGCACAAATTCATGTAAGGGTGGGAGTCCCTAGGCCTGGCCAATAATCAAGGCCTATTGGAGCCATCTTGCCCAGTCCCAATCAAGGATGGCCGGTCAGGGCCTGCCACTGCTGGCCGGGGCCTGGAGGCCTGCCAGCCGGGGCATGGGGCCCTGCTGGCTGCTGGACAGGGCTTGCTAGCTGCCCAACAAGGTCTGCCAGATGTGGCTTGCCAGATATGTGGGAGGAACGGGAGGAGGGACTGGGGGAAGTTAGCTGTGGGAGTGCACTGACCACCAGGAGCAACTCTTGCGTTGAGCATCTAGTGTGCTTCATAGCTATTGTCAGCCGATTGTTCCAGTCGTTTCAGTTATTCGGTCATAACGGTCACTTAGGTTTTTATATATACAGATACCAGTTCTGTTATACCTATGCAGTTGTCTTCAATTACATGGAAACAAATGAAAATTAGCATGAGCAAAATACACAACTGTAGCAAATAACTGCTCACTAGTTCCTGAGATGTTGTTACCTGTTGACACTTTTTTTTTTTTTAGTTCTAGCTAGACACACATCATTTCATTAAAAAGTCTCAGAGGGAAGGGGGGGTGGGAATAGATAAACCAAATAACTTCTATGCATAATTTCTGGACACAGACAATAGTGTGGTGAAAACTAGAGGGGAGGAGGCAGGTGCAGAGTGGAGGGGGCCAATGGGGGAATAAGAGGACATCTGTCATACTTTCAACAATAAAGATAAATAAGTAAATAAATCTTAGGGATTCACCCATTGCCTGGGAGTTATTGACTGATATGAAGGTTTTCTAACTTAGAACTGAATATTGATAAATATTAATAAAAAGTAACAATTAGAGCATGAAATTGTGCAAACACGTTTTTAGTATCCTTATGATAGTAAGTCTTATGCTTCAACACTTGCAGCTTCAGTTTTCTTATCTGGAAAAGAGTGGTAATAATGGCATTTACCTAAAGGGATTGTTGTGAAAATTAGGTGCAGCCACTGTGGAAAACAGTATGAAGTCCCCTCAAAAAATTAAAAATGTAATTGCATTTTGACCCATCAATTCTAACTCTGGGAATACACTTTAAGAATCCCAAAACAGAGAGAAAAAAAATGGCGGCAGAATAGACGGACGCGTCTGGAGCTTTGTCACTGGGCAGAGGGAGAGAGAGCAGCTGAGAGTCGCACGGGGAGTGTTTGTTGGCAAGTTAAGAGTCAGTTATCCTCCAGGAGAAGGTGGAGAACTGCTGGAAGGGGCTCTCCTGGCCAGGCAGCCACACTGCCGTGGGGTTTTTGTGGGCCGGAGCCACCAGCGCGAAAGCGGGGACCACGCCATCTTGCCGAGGGAGGTGGATGTCTGTGGTGGTCTGAACACTGAGGCTGAATTACTCACCGAACAGCGGGGGACCCAGAACACCACTCTCCAATTAGCACAGACAAGTGGGTGGCAGATTCAGAGATCCACATGGCACACAGAAAGGTCAGATTTCGCCTGAGATAAGGTGAGGTCTCCTACCCCTCAGAACAGAGATGCGCACACTGTGGGAGCCGGGCTGCAGGAAAGCTGCCTCTGGAGAGGTCTGCGGAGGTGAGCAGGGCGTGATCCCTAAGTGTGGAGGCAAACTCTCTAAGCTGTTGACAGAGGGGAGCTCAGGAAAACGACTCATTTTTATCTGAGGCAGAGGGATAGCTTGGGAATTATTACAGTGTCCCGGCTGCAAAATCCCCACAAACCGGCTTTGAGAACCACAGAGTAGCAGGATCTGAGCACAGCCTAGAGAGGTCCTGATCTTTGCCCCAGAGATCAATTCCGAAACACTGCCACCCAGTGGATGATGCACAAATGGACTCTCGCATAACCACAAAAGAATAAAGAGATTAAAAAGTCAACAGTGCAACACAGGGAACTGCAATACCTTCCCTACTGGGAAACAGGAGTGCCAAGCAGAATAATAGTGGAAGTGAATGACCATTCTATTTTTTTTTTAATTTTATTTTTTCTTTTTATTTTTACATATTTTAATTAAAAGACTATTTTTTTTCTTTCCACCTCAATTGATATTACCTTTTTAATTATTACATTTTTGTTTTCAATTACTATTATTACTACTAGTTTTTTACCTTTTTGGAAAAAAACAAGTGTCATTTTGTTTTCTCTTTATTTTACTTCAGGATTAGAGTTTTATATTCTATTTTCATCTTTCCTTTAGCATAATTTTACTCCAACTCAACTCTACCTTTATGACAACACTTTCCACCTAACTTTACACATTTTGTTGTCTTGTTTCTCTTTCCCTTTTCCAACTTTAGATTCTCCCTATTCTTTCTCTTTACCTGGTTAAAATTTCACCCCACTTAGATATCTAATTTCAAATCCCCTACTACAAGTCCATACAAACCTCTCCCTTCTTGTCTTCACTAGCCAAAAAGTTGTTTTTTTTTCTATGTCCTTTTTTTCCTATTTGCCTGAACAGTGATTATATCGATTTTTTAAACTTTTTTTGTGAGATTGTTTTAGCTTATTCTACTTGTTTTATTTTGGTTTTTGCTTGCTTTATATTCTACCTCTCTTTTCCCTCACCACCCTCGATACCAGTTGTTATTTGCAGTTTGTATTAATCTCTAGGTACTGGTTGCTGGCCTTTATTGGGATTAGTGACTGTTCTATTGGAGTTTTCTCCTGACATCTATATTTTGTTCCCCTTTTCTCTCTTACCCACTTTCTTTTCTCTCTGACTTTGTTTCTCTTTCTCTTTTCTTTTTCTTCTTCTCCTTTATTTTATTTTTTGTTTATTTAGTTATTTTTTTTCTCCCTCTCCCAATCTGATTTGGGCACTTGTTTCCTTTCTTTTTCCCTCATTTTCCTCTTCTTCTTTTTCTACTTACCCCTAATTTGTCTTTCATTGGTGGTCACCTTATTGGTGATTATTAACATCGTGAATACATTTCTGTTCAGTGCCTTGTGTGCTGTACCGTGTTGTAGTTTGTGCCTTTGAATCAACGTAAGAGAGAGAACTACGTAACCAAACACGCGAAGAAGAAAAACCATGGGCAGAAGAAGAAACAGCCCGCATACGACAGATAAGCAGGTAACACCAGAAAAGGAAGTAAATGAAATAGAAGCAGAAATAAGCCTGCCAGAGAAAGAGTTCAGAGAAATGATCATAAGGTGGATGAAAAGAATGGAAGACAAAATCGACAATCTGAGTAAGAGCCAAGAGGAAATGAGGAAGAAGAATGAAGAAATACACAAAGAAATAAAAAATGACATCACTGCTTTAAAGAACTCAATAGAAAGCATCAAAAGCAAACTAGAAGAAGCAGAGGACCGCATCAGTGAGCTAGAAGACACGGTAGGAAAAAATACCCAAGTACAACAGCTTCTAAAAAAAAAAAAATTAAAAAGCAAGAGGAGAGCCTAAGGGAACTTTGGGATAAACCGAAAAACAACAACATCCACATAATTGGGGTTCCAGAAAGAGTGAACAAGGATTAGAGAACCTGTTTGAAGAAATAATGATAGAAAATTTCCCCAATATAGGAAAGGAAAAACCCACACAAATCCAAGAAGCTCACAGAGTCCCAAGCAAAATGAAGCCCACAAAACCAACACCAAGGCACATTATAATTAAATTGGCAAACAGCAATGACAAAGCAAGAATCTTAAATGCGGCCAGAGAGAAACAGAAAGTTACCTACAAAGGAAACCCCATAAGACTAGCTACTGATTTTTCAACAGAAACTCATCAGGCCAGAAGAGAATGGAATGAAGTATACCAAGTCATGCAAAGGAAGGGTCTGAATCCAAGAATACTGTACCCTGCAAGGCTTTCAATCAAAATTGAAGGTGAAATCAGAAGCTTCACAGACAAAAAAGGACTAAGGGAATATATTTCCACCAAACCAGCAATGCAAGAAATGTTAAAGGGTCTGCTGCAATAAAAAGAAAGAAGAGGCAAAGAAGGAACTCGGGAGTAAGGACTAAAAATGGCAACAGATAAGTACTTATCAATAATAACTTTAAATGGAAACGGATTAAATGCTCCAATCAAAAGACATAGGGTAACCGATTGGACAAGAAAACATGATCCATATATCTGCTGTCTGCAAGAAACCCACCTCAGGAAAAGAGTTGCACAGAGATTGAGAGTGAAGGGATGGAAGATGGTATTTCAGGCAAATGGAAATGAAAAAAAAGCTGGGGTTGCAACACTTATATCTGACAAATTAGATCTCAAATTTAAGGACATAACAAGAGATGAAGAAGGCCACTTCATAATACTAAAGGGAACAATACAATAAGAAGAAATAACTCTGGTAAACATATATGCACCCAATATAGGAGCACCTAAATACATAAAAAAAACTCTTGGAGGATATTAAGGGAGAGATTGACAGCAATACAATCATAGTAGGAGACTTTAATACCCCACTGTCACCATTGGAAAAATCCTCTAAACAAAAATCAGCAAAGAAACACCAATCCTAAATGACACACTAGACCAGATGGAATTAATTGACATCTTCAGAACATTTCACCCCAAAGCCACAGCATATACATTCTTCTCCAGTGCACATGGGTCATTTTCAAAGATAGATCATATGTTGGGTCATAAGAAAAGTCTCTTCAAATTCAAGAAGATAGAAGTCATATCAAGCATTTTCTTAGACTACAGTGGCATAAAACTGGAAATCAACTATAATAAAAAGAGAAAGAAATCAAACACATGGAGACTAAACAGCATGCTATTAAACAATGACTGGGTAACCAGAGAGATCAAGGAAGAAATAAAAAACATCATGGAAAAAGTGACAATGACAACACAACATTACAAAATTTATGGGACACAGTGAAAGCAGTCTTGAGAGGGAAGTTCATAGCCCTACAAGCCTACTGCAAAAAACAGGAAACAATGGGTAATAAATTACCTAACCCTACAATTCAAAGAGCTAGAACAAGAGCAACAAGAAAAGCCCAGTGTACTCAGAAGGAAGGAAATAGTGAAGATCAGAATGGAGATAAACAACTTGGAGACCACAGAAACAATTCAAAAGATGAACAAAAAAAGAGCTGGTTCTTTGAAAGGATAAACAAGATTGATGGACCTCTAGCCAGGCTCACCAAGAAGCAAAGAGAGAAGACCCAAATAAACAAAATCAGAAATGAAAGAAGAGAAATAACAACAGACCCCGTGGAAATAGAAAGGATTGTTAAAAAATACTATGAATAACTCTATTCCAACAAATTGGACAACCTGAAAGAAATGGACATTTTCCTAGAAAAATATAACCTTCCAAAACTCAATGAGGAGAAAACCAAACATCTCAATAGTCCAATAACTATGGAAGAAATTGAAGCAGTCCTCAAAAAGCTTCCAGCACATAAAAGCCCGGGACCAGATGGCTACACAAGAGAGTTTTACCAAACATTCAAGGAAGCATTAAAACCTATCCTCCTCAGACTATTCAAAAACATTCAAGATGAAGGAACACTTCCAAACACCTTCTATGAAGCCAGCATCACCCTAATAACAAAACCAGATAAAGACAACACAATGAAAGAGAATTATAAGCCAATATCTCTCAAGAGCATAGATGCCAAAATCCACAACAAAATTCTAGTAAATCGGATCCAGCAGTACATCAGAAAGATCATACACCATGACCAAGTAGGATTCATCCCAGGAATGCAGGGATGGTACAATATCCGCAAATAAATAAACGTGATACACCACATAAACAAATTGAGAGATAAAAATCACATAGTCATATCAATTGATGCAGAAAAAGCATTTGACAAAATCCAACACCCTTTCTTGATAAAAACTCTCAGCAAAGTGGGAATAGAAGGAGCATACCTCAACATTATAAAAGCCATATATAATAAACCCACCGCTAACATCATATTCAATGGACAAAAACTAAAACCATTTCCCCTAAGACCAGGAACAAGACAGGGATGCCCACTCTCAACTCTCCTGTTTGACATAGTACTGGAAGTATTAGCCATTGCAATTAGACAAGAAGAAGAAATAAAATACATCCAAATCGGAAAAGAAGAAGTAAAGCTGTCCTTATTTGCAGATGACATGATATTGTACATAAAAAATCCAAAGGACTCCATTCCAAAACTAATTGACTTAATTAATGAATTTGGCAATGTACCAGGATACAAAATTAATGCTAAGAAGTCTGTGGCATTTCTATACACTAATAGTGAAATTATAGAAAGAGAGACTCAAAAAGCAATCCCATTTACCATCACACCAAAAAAAAATAAGATACCTAGGAATAAACCTAACTAAAGAGGTAAAAAACCTATATGTAGAAAACTACAGGACACTGAAAAAAGAGATAGAGGAACATGTTAACTAATGGAAGAGCATACCATGCTCATGGATTTGGAGAATCAACATCATTAAAATGTCCATACTACCCAAAGCAATCTATAGATTCAATGCACTCCCCATTAAAATACTAACAACATATTTCACAGACCTACAAAGAATTCTTCATAGATTCATCTGGAACAAGAAAAGACCACGAATAGCTACAGCAATTCTGAGAAAGAATAATAAAGTAGGTGGGATCTCAATTCCAGATTTCAAGCTATACTACAAAGCAACTGTTCTCAAAACAGCCTGGTACTGGCACAAGAACAGACATATAGACCAATGGAATAGAATAGAAAACCCAGATATCCACCCAAACCACTATGCTCAACTAACATTTGACAAAGGAGGCATGAACATTCAATGGAGCCAAGAGAGTCTCTTCAATAAATGGTTTTGGGAAAATTGGACAGATACATGCAAAAAAATGAAACTGGACCACCAACTTACACCAAATACAAAAATAAACTCAAAATGGATACAGGACTTAAACATTAGAAGTGAAACCATAAAAATACTAGAAGAATCCACAGGCAGCACAATCTCAGATATATGCCAAAAGCACTTCTTCACTGATACTCTCCAAAGGCAATGGAAGCTAAAGAAAAAATAAACAAATGGGACTACATCAAAATAAAAAGCTTTTGCACAGCAAAAGAAACCATCAACAAAACAATAAGAAAGATCACTGTATGGGAGAACATATTTGCAAATGATATCACTGATAAAGGTTTAATCTGCAAAATCTACAGCCAACTTATACAACTTAATTAAAGGAAGATAAATGATCCAATTAAAAAATGGGCAACGGACCTAAATAGAATCTTTTCGAAAGACGACAGAAGGAAGGCCAAGAGACACATGAAAACATGTTCAAAGTCACTAATCATCTGAGAGATGCAAATCAAAACGACAATGCGATACCATCTTACACCAGTCAGAATGGCAATCATCAACAAATTAATAAACGACAAGTGTTGGCGAGGATGCGGAGAAAAAGGAACCCTTGTGCACAGTTGGTGGGAATACAGACTGGTGCAGCCACTGTGGAGAACAGTATGGAGTTTTCTTAAAAAACTAAAAATGGATCTCCCATTTGACCCAGCAATCCCCCTCTTAGGAATTTATCCTAAGAAATCACAAACACCAATCAGAAAGGATTTATGCACCCCTATGTTCATAGCAGCACAATTTACAATAGCCACAATTTGGAAACAGCCTAGGTGCCCGTCAGCAGATGAGTGGATCAGAAAACTGTGGTACATCTACACTATGGAATTCTATGCTGCCATTAAAAAGAAGGAATTCTTACCATTTGCAGCAACCTGGTTGGAACTGAAGAACCTTATGCTTAGTGAAATAAGCCAGTCAATGAAGGAGAAGCATCACATGATCTCACTCATTTGTGGGTAATAAAGAACATTATAAACTGATGAACAAAAGGATAGATACAGAGGTAGTAAAGTATCAGACTGTGAAATTACAGCAGGAAGATTAAAGTTAGGTGAGGTAGATAAGAGATCAATCAAAGGACTTGTATGTATGCATATAAGCATAACCAATGAACATTGACATTGGGGGGTTGGGGTATGCCGGGGAGGGAGGGGGGGAAATGGGGAGACATGTATAAAAAATTAATAAAAAAAAAGATTAAAAAAAAAGAAAAAAAAAAGAATCCCAAAACACCGCATTGAAAGAATATATATGCCCTTATGTTCATAGCAGCAAAATTTACCCTAGCTAAGATCTGAAAGCAGCCCATGTGTCCATCAATAGATTAATGGATAAAAAAGCTGTGGTGCATTTATACCATGGAATACTACGCAATCATAAAAAGAAGGAAATCTTACCTTTTGTGACAGCATTGATGGACCTAGAGATTACTATTTTAAGTTAAATAAACCAGCCAGAGAAAGACAAATACCATGTGATCTCATTTATATGTGAAGTCTAATGAACAAAATAAACTGATGAATAAAATAGAAACAGAGTCACGGATACATGGAATAGACTGACAGCTGTCAAAGTGGAGGTGGGAGGAGGAACTTAATGAAAGAAGATGAAGGGATTAGACAAAGAATATATATGCATAACCCATAGACACAGAAACAGTGTGGTGATGGCCAGAGGGAAGGTGGGGGTTAGGTTGGAGGATTTGTATAGGAGGGCAAAGCGAGAGGAAATGAAGACATCTGTAGTAGTGTCAACAATAAGCATAAAAAAAATAAAATGTGCTTAAAGTTCATGGGAAAGTTTTTAGCACTTAGTTTTTTTTTTTAATAAAACTCTTAGTTTATTGTGATTTCATATACTAAGAATAAAAAATAAGGTCAAGTTCAAAACTCAGTCTAAGAAGAAACAAAAAAATGATCTGGATTCACATAAAATCCAATTGCTTTTTGCACCATTTTTCTTAGAATTCTCTCTTTATTCTTCTTAGATATAAATTTTACATATACTAGTGATATTATACATGTATTTCTAAAGTTTGACAATTATTAAAATTCAAACACAGTTACTGCTTGAAAATGTTGAATAATCAATATCTTTTTTGTGCATATTGATTTATTGAATGTGCAATCATTTATATTTGTCATCATCAAAACAAAAAAATCAATAGTAATATTTATTTGATTTTACTCTATATAATTAACACAGGCATATATATGTGTGTGTGTATATATATATATATATATATATATTATAAGATAAGAAAAATAATAGACTGTTTTAGAAAAAATTAATAGGTCTGTTGTTTAAATAAAAGATAAAACCTTAAAGTGAAAACAAAAATTGTAGAGCAAAGCATTTGTCTTTTTATTAACAAATGGTATGAGAATCTATACATTTAGCATAAGATAATGTAGAGCAACATTTAAATTTTTTATTTATAAAAATACAAATGTTTCAATTTCTATATTCTCTGTAACTTTTCAGACTATGTCAGCATAAAAAGTAAGATATATATTTTTTCATATATATTTTTTTTTACTTCAGTTTTTGGGATCCATTCATTGAAATTTAAATTAGCTGCTGCAAATAAGAGTGGTTTATTGTCATTTTACAACTCTTAGCAGAAGCTCAAATACAGGTGCGGTCTATTATAAGATCATTAGCTATGTCAATCATGTTTGTTTTGTATAATTGATAGAAATATTCTGTCTCTTACTGAAGTGTGTGATCTTTAAATTAAAGTATTAGAATAAGATGAAATATTTTATAAGCACCTCTTCCTTTACCAACAACAAATTATGTGATTTGAAAAGAAGGTTATAAGATTGTAACAGACTGTTTAGTAGCATATTCAAGGGCCTTTTTAAGAATAGCCAAATATGGGGATTCTATTGCCTAATTTAAAAGACAAATTTTGCTATATGTAGCTACAAAGAATTGCAATTTGTTTAGCATACAAATCAAGTAGTGTATCTAGTTTTCCTTTTTTTGGTTTGATTTTTGTACATCAGAATTTAACACTTTATTTTTCATTGACACAGAATCTGTGGGGGAGAGAAGTAGGTTCCAGCTACAGATACCTTCCAAAGAAACCCAAATTATTATATTCTAAAATCAATATATTATATAAAAGACATTTTTTATTATATATCCATGTATATAATTCATTTGTATTTCCTCAGAGACACTCATTATTTTTTCACTGACACAAATAATATGTAACAGTTTTTTATATAAATTTATTGTTATTTTAATATAATAGCATGAAAATGAATAACTTTCTTATAGAAAAACTTTAAAAACCTCACTAGTATGGTTATAACTATTATAATAATGTACACATTTTATTTATAAGTATAGCATTTTCCTTATTATATATTCCCTAAAAGAAATTGTGCCAGAATCAAAATGAATTGTCCTAAAGTCAACAGCTATTAAATACATAGTTTTTTTTTTCTGTTACAAAATCCAAAGCAGCATGAGAATCTTGTTTTTTCAGTTTTCTGTTTGGTATCCAAAAAAGTCTTTGCTAAATGTTTAAAAATTACACTGGATGTTTTGACCTAACATAATAAAACATCAAGTTGAATTTAGTTTGGCTCAGTTTATTATCTAAGTCTGCTAGTGTTATTACAAATCCTATGTTAAAATCTAATTATTTTACAAAATTAAAAGTGAGATAGTTTTATTGCAAAAATAACAAAAAAAGACTCTTTTAATCTTATTAAAAGAGTTTATATCAAAGAAAAAATGATTTGTATGCTAAGAAGAATAGTAACTATGTTGCACTACTCATCTTAACATAGTGATCTGAAATTTAGGCCTTTTAGGATAAAATTATAATGTACTGTTCTTTGTAACAATATACAAAATCATAAATATATACATATATGGTTGAAAAATGTATTAAAATGTCTAAGTCAAAAAGGCTTTAGTTAGATTTTGACATAAAACTACAAATATATTTGTGTGTGTGGGTATATATATATATATATATGCATATATATGGATATTGTATATAAATATGTGGTCTGTTTTAAGTTCTTAAATTTTAATATATTGGGGTTTTGAATATTACATTAAAATAATATTAATCATTGTGAATTTTTAGCATCCTTTAAGAATGTAAAATAGTATTGTTTGGTAAGATAATGAAAATGATTTTTGCTTTATTCTTTTCCTTTTACCAAACATAAAATACTAGAGACTTGATGCATGAAATTCATGCACAGCAGGGGGGATCCCCTCAGCCTAGCCTGCACCCTTTCCAATCCAGGACCCCTTGGTTGATGCCCAATTGATGGTCTGGGCCAGATCCCGGGGATCGGGTCTAAACCAGCAGTCAGACATACCTCTCAGAATCCTGGACTACTGGCTCCTAATCGCTCACTTGCCTGTCTGCCTGGTCACCCCTAACTGCCCCCACTGCCAGCCTAATTGCCCCCACCAGCTCCCTCTGCTGACTTGGTCTCCCCCAACTACCTCCTCCCCTTCCCCCCTCCTCCCGCAGGCTTGGCTGCCCCACACAGCCTGCTTGTTCAGTCATTTGGTCATCCCTCACTATCCCCTCTGCTGGCCTGGTCATAGTCAGCCATTTTGGAAGGGCATGATGATTAATTTGCATATTACCTCTTTATTATATAGGATAGTATTAGTTCATTTTTGTGTTCTTTTTTCTTTTATCCCAAAGTTTAAAATGTATTCTACGTGTAACTGATAAAGAAAAGTATAAGTAGCTTATGCCATTCTATTCAAGGGGAACACGTTGATGTTATAATTTTTTATATTAACTTTTCAGAGAAAATTTAATTGAAATCCTGTAATTTATCTTTTATTGTATAAGTCAGCTTACCATTAAAGCTACTTCTAAATCCTATTTGAATATCTACATTTGAAACTATATTTTAACTGAAACCATCAGGAAATAAAATGTTGCTAGGACATCATTTTTCATCTTTATTGTTTTATGAGTAGGAGCTTTATGTCTTGTGAAAAGGTGAAATATTTTCGGAGCAAACTTTTTTCTATATCAAGTCTGACAATCTAATCCCTTTCTCAGGGCAAAGGAATAAAAAAAAAACATACATTTTTGTTTAAAGCTTTTCCTGGGAGTCCTGAATAATGAACTAATCTGATCAAACTAATAGATAAGTCATGACTAAGGGCAGGACTAACTTCCTGTATGTGGCAAAGCTAATTCACTCAAACCTAAGTACTTAATATCTTGGAGTGTTTGCTGTTACATAAATGAGGACAGAGGCACTATGAGCCCACAATGTCAGTCAAATGCCATTAAAGTAGGTAGTAGTGATTCAAAAGATTAAACATTTAAATAAAAAAAATTTATATTACTTGTCTTATAAAATTAAACATTCTTACACTATTCATATAAATAATTGGTAACTATAACAATACCTTCAAGTTTATAGGGCACACTCTTTTAATTAAAAATATTAATCCATTAAAAATATTTAATTTCCTATATGTGTTGTGTATTTAAAAGACCAGAACAAGCAAAAGATTGTATCCTCTTAGGCTTACATTCTAGCAATGATAATTTTGTTAAAATCATGAAGAGGGTTGATTTGATTCACCTAAAAATTGAAATACAATTCACACTAGCAAAAATCCTAATTCATGCAGTCATTTTAAAAAGTTTTAAGCAATAGAACATTTATAGCCTGAAGGTATAGGCCACAATGCTTATGGCTTTTCTACACTCCATGAAAAAGAAAATATTTTTTAGAAAATTTAAAACAGTATATAATCTATTTTAAAATTTTATCTTTATTGTTGAAAGTATTACAGTTGTCTGCTTTTTCCCCCATTGACTCCCTCCTCACCGCCCCTCCCATGGTTTATGCATATATACATATCAATTATTTGTTTAATCTCTTTCCTTTCTCTAATCCATCTGAGATTTATAAAACTAAATGTACTCTTGAATGCAGTATGAATTTATATGTAACCCTTATAAAAATAAAACATATCAAATTACATAATTTATTGACTAAAGCAAAATATAGTTTTAGGGTTAATACTGATTACCCTGCTCATTGAGAAGGGATTTCCTGTGAGGCAGATGAAGCTTAAGGTTCAAGGCCCCTCACCAGGCTCCTTTTGGTGCCCTAAGGAGGGTCCCATTTTTAAACTCCTCAAAACCTGGCTAGTCATATTTAAGCTCATCATATTTTTAAGCTCATCATATTTTTAAGCTCCTCATATTTACTATGAATAATGAACTTAATATATTCTAGAAATAGTAACAAATACATAATTACAGTGAGGTAGAAAATCAATGCAAAAAGCAAAGCAAGTCAAAACAAACCTGAAAGCTATGAAGAATTCCAAACCAAGCTTTGCCACTAAAGAACTGTATAAAATTGAACAAATTACTTAACTTTTCTCACCCTAAGGGTTCTCATTTATAAAAATTAGATTCTCGAGTAAATACCCTTAAATACTCTCTAGGTTTAAATAGCTATTAGTCTCCATAATGTTTTTGTTTTGATTACTTTGGCATCCCATTACCACCTGCACATTGAGATGGGAAATTGTTAGAACTATAGGTATTTTATATTAAAGTAGCTTTAACATGCATTTTAAGTTGAGATATGGATGATTTGCATGGTCATTCAGGTTGAAGACATATATTTAAAAAGTTAAAATGTAAAATAAAATAATCTCCCCAGATAAATCTAAAAAAGCAAAAGCAAGCAATAAATTAGCAGTCCAAAACAGAACAACAGCTTTTCCTCTCTGTTAATAGCTCTTTGTGAGTGATTCACCTGAGTGAGTAGATTATCCTCTAAAAATCCAATCTCATTCCTTCTCTATTCAAGGAAAGCAAGTGAATGCATACCTTTATTATTTGAAATTTGGGCCAAATTCAAATATACCTGGACAATAAACATTTCATAATTTTATTAAAATGCTAATTAAAATATCATCATAGAGTAGGATTACAGAGGTCATATTATATTCTCAGACATGTTTTATGCTACAGATTAAATATGAAAAAGAATATTCCTTACATTTTAAAATATATTCATGTGATAATTCAACATCTTTGAAACTAATTTGTTTCCTAATCACCTAGTGATTTGCTACTCAAATATCTTATGTTCTCTTTCATATTTGTGTTTTACATATTTCATTTTGTTTACTTAAATGTAATTTTTAATTCAGTTTATCTGAATACTAATTCTCAATGGATCAGTTTAGTAATCACTTCCCATTTGAAATTTTTCTTAATTATCCATTTAACTTAAAACAATACAATAATAACATTCTTAATTATTACACTTAAAACACTTCATTTTAATTATCCTTTAACTTTTCTGGCCTCTCATTCAAGTGTAAGATCCTTGAGTGCAACACCTTTTTATTCTAACACTAGTGGCCCGATGCACGGAATTCAGGGGGAGGGGAGGTTGTTCCCCAACTTGGCCTGCACCCTCTCCAATCTAGGATCCCATGAAGGATGTCTACTGCCAGCTTACAGGGATCAGGCCTAAACCAGTAGTTGAACATCCCTCTCGCAATCTGGGAAAGCTGGCTCCTAACCGCTCACCTGCCTGCCTGCCTGCCTGCCTGTTTGCCCCTAACAACTCTGTTTGCCAGCCTGCTCACCCTCAACTGCCCTGCCCCCTGTGCCAGTGTATTCACCCCCAACTTCCCCCCCTGCTGGCCTGCTTGCCCTCACATTCCCTCCCCACTAGCTTGCTTACCACCAACTGCTCCATTGTTAGCCTGCTCACTCCAAACTGTACCCCCACTGTCCTGATCACCTCCAACTGACCCCCACTGACAGCCTGCTTGCCCTAAGCTGGCCCCCCTGCTGGTCAGCTTACCCCCCAATGGCCCCACCCCCCACCAGCCTGATCACCCACAACTGCTATCCTATCCTGGCCTGATCACGCACAACTACCCTCTTGGTTGATCAGTCCAGAATGGGTTGGCAGTTGTGGGTGATCAGGCTGGTGGGGGTTGGGACCATTTGGGGTAAGCAGACCAGCCTTTAACTGCCTCTACCTCAGCCCCACTACCATGGCTTTGTCCAGAAGAAAGTCTGAAAAGTCTCCTGGAAGGTCTCCCAGTCTATTTAGCATATTACCCTTTTATTAGTATAGATAGAGGCCTGGTGCACGGGTGGGGGCTGGCTGGTTTGCCCTGAAGGGTGTCCCAGATCAGAGCTGAGGTCCCCAATGGGGTGTCTGGCCAGCCTGGGTGAGAGGCTGATGGCTATTTGAAGGCTGGCCACAGCCCTTTTTTTTGGGGGGGGGTCCTTCTGGGGTGCCTGGACAGCCTCAGTGAGGGACTTATGGCTGTATGCAGGCTGGCCACCACCCCTGCAGGGTGGGGGTCCTGATGGGGTGCCTGGCCAGCCTGGGTAAGGAGCTGATGGCTGTTTGCAGGCTGGCCATGGCCTCTGGCAACCCAAGTTCCCAGCCCTCCTTTTTTTTTTTTTTTTTAGCACCTCTTTGAGTGGCCAGGGCCAGCTGGAAACAAATATCTGAGATTTATTTATCTTCTATAATTGAAACTTTGTAACCTTGAGTGGAGGCCAGGTCCATTGCTGGGGGCAACCCAAGCAGGACCCTCTTCCATCTCAGTTGGGTTAATTTGCATACTTGTTGCTGATTGGCTGGTGGGCATAGCTGGTGGGCGTAGCAGAGGTATGGTCAATTTGCATGTTTCTGTTTTATTAAATAGGATGAGTATTATAGTGTATAGTAGTGCAATTTAAGGCTTGAATAATTTAACCAATAAACATTTTTACACAAATCTTACTCGTATTTCTGCTAAACTTTTCTTTAACTTAATACCTGATTTTATTATTGAAAAATTAAGGTGATTTCAAAAATGTATAAAATAGAGATTGATATTTTTTATTAAAACTAGGTAGTCAAAATAATAGCAAAATAAGCAAAGAAATGTAAACTTGAGCAGTGGTCGGCAAACTCTTTAGTCAACAGAGCCACAGTTTGCCAACCACGGAACTAGAGCAAAGTGAAGATTGCTAGCAAAAACACATGCATATTTGTTCTTGTTCTGCTGCATATTTAATTCCAGGATTGATAATATTTAACTCACAGGAGAGAACCAAGTTAGTGATATTAAATATAACATTCTTAGGAAAATTGATACTGTGACTCTTAGATCAAACAGATACATCTCTAAAGGTTGCTCATAAAGGGGAAAGCATTTATATTCAGAATCTAGATTCAAGGGCCAGTGTTCTAGAATATGTCCTATTAGCCTTTAGCATTTTATCAAAGCATAGTGCAATAAAAGAAATTCTCTCTATTCAGTCCACAAATTGTTAGCACCACTGCAGAATACAATGTCTGTATTCCTTAATAGAATACAATGTACAAAGATAAAATATAATTTTGATTATTTAAGGATGGGATATCCAGAGACTGTAGAGGAATTATATTAAAGATCATTCACACACTTTTGTGGTATGTAATTTTACCTCTGGAAATGAAGATTAGATTAAGTAAAACATTATCTGTACCTGAATATATAATTTTTAGTTGTAAGAGAGAAACAGTATAACCAGTGTATGCAATATTGCAAATAGGTATTGATTTTCATTCTTATCCTTTTTCCCTAATCCATAATGGAATTCTTAGCACTAAAAAGTCATCAATGTTCATTTAAATAAGAATATAGTTCAGTGGAAAGACACCAGAAAATATCTAAGTTTAGAATTCAACACATACCAGGAACACAGAAGACCATATAATAAGGACTTCAATGATACTTATAGTTTATACATCAGGGTATATAAGATCACATTCTATTAAGAGTTGAGTTTGTGGTTGTTTTTCCTCCCTCACTTTCTTTTTTGCTGACATTACTAATGGCATATGTTTTATTTCCCAAAGAAAGTGATAAAATAAAAGTAAAGCAACAAATGTTAAAAAATATTTCAACTGTACACATGGCTATGTCTATAGCTCATCTGCATAAGTAATAAGAAAGGTGACATTATGATTTTGTTTACTGAAATATTAAAATTTGAAACAAAAATGGTCAAGTTCTTTGCTTTAACATCTTCTTGTAACTTTTTCCTATTTTCTCAATCAGATATGCATAATTATTGAAATTTTGAGTCAGTGTATACATATGTATATATGTTCTTATGAATGTGTATAGAAATGCATATTATCAAAAAAGTAAGTCTTTTTTGAATCCCAATGTATCTATTATATATACATATTTTTTTTATTTTTACTCTATCTTTTTTAATATATCTGATATATAAAACTGAATTGACAGTTTTAAATCTTTAATTTTGAACTCTAAAGAAAGAACCCTTTTGTATAAACATAGGTCCTCTTGGTTTTGTGAGAAAATTAATTTTAAAGTAAAAAAAAAATGAAGAAGAGGACAAATATCACTGATATAATTAAAGAAATGTAATTAAAGGATAAACCTGAAACAAGTGTTCCTTTTAAGACCAGTTTAAAATAAGATTTTCTAGTCTAATGGGTTATATCACAAATATATGAAAGACTTTTATTATGCTGATTTTTTCAGTCTATTTATTATCTGTTGTTGTATGTTTTTCTAAAAGCCAGTGAAAAGTCTCATAGTAAATGTCCCTTTGTGTTCCTTTCTTTACATATATATACACACACACACTAGAGGTCTGGTGCACAAAATTTGTGCACAGGTGTGTATGCCCCTCAGCCCATCCTGCACCCTATCCAATCTGGGACCCCTGTAGGGATGTCCGACTGCCCGTTTAGGCCCGATCCCAGTAGAATCAGGCCTAAACAGGCAGTCAGACATCCATCTTACAATCCAGGACTGCTGGCTCCTAACTGCTCACCTGTCTGCCTTCCTGAATGCCCCTAACTGCTTCTGCCTACCAGCTTGATCACCCCCTAACTCCCCTGCCAGCCTGATTGATGCCTAACTGCTCCCCTGCCAGCCTGTTTGCCCATAACAGGCCTGCTCACCCTTAAATGTCTTCTCCTGCACCTTGATCACCCCCAACTGCCCTCCCTTTCAGGCCTGGTCCCTCCCAACTACCTCCCCTGCTGGCCATCTTTTGGTAGCCATCTTGTGTCCTCATGGGGGCAGCTATCTTGTGTGTTGGAGTGATAGTCAATTTGCATATTACTTTTATTAGATAGTGTCGGAAACCAAACATTGTTCTCACTAAATGGATGTAAACAGGAGGCCAGAAGGCTGGTCAACCTTAACTGCTCTGAAAGGTCAGAGCTAATTACTCACTGTTTAGATGAAAACATTGTTAGCTGAAGTAGCCTTTACCTGTTTGTTTCATGTTAATTTCTGTTTTGTTATTTCCTGCCTAAAGGCTAGGGGTGTGTCCCAAAGCCTTAACAAAAGGAAGAAAAAGGCCAGAGCAAGTGGCAATCCTTTCCACTAGAGGAAGGCTCCCACCTGGCCCCCCAATATCGCCAAATTAATGTTTTCTATTCTCTCATTTCGTTTGGGTGCAGCCTCTTTCAGAGCCCGAACCCTGAACCAGGAACCCTGAACCACGCAGGATGTGGAAAGAGGTTCCCACATCTGGTGCCCAACAGGTGATTCAGAAAGAGGTGCCCACATCTGGCACCTGACCGTGGGACGTCTGGAGGAGAAGGTATTTGCCTAAGAGCGAAGGAAGGAAAATTCACCAAGGAAAATGGTGAGGGAAGATTCACCTAGGAAAAGGTGAAGGGGACTCAACGTACGCAAAGCCCACGGATTAACTTCAGACTCTCGATCTATAAGTAGGGTGGGGACGTCTTTTGCAGCCTGGTTAATGGGGAAGAATTAGGCTATAAATAGAAAAGTAAACTTTACTATAGAATTTTGGTTTATATGCTTAAAGAATTAAAAGTCTCAGAAGATATTCTTTTAAGGTTTTTGTTTGACGTTATAGAACATAACCCTGGTTTCCTGAAAAAAGTACATTAGATCGTGAGTGTTTGGCAGAAATGTTGGTCAAAATTAAAAAGAGAGCTCAGCAGCAGGGAAAAAACTCACTTCAAAAAAAAAAAAAGATAAGAAGAATAAGAATAGCAAAACAAAAAACTGTTTCCCCAAGGGGAACATACTATTGTGTTTGCTAGAGCCTTTTAGCGAGGCTGAGGAGGAGCCTTCTCTCCTGGTTCCTTCTGCTCCTCCTAGTGAGGAGCAGAAAAAAAATGGAAGGAATGGCCTTTTTGGCCCCCTCCACCTCCATGTCCTAATCCTGAAACATTTAATTCACCACCAATAGAGTCATCTGTACAGAGAGCCATTAAAGCAGGAATGAAGGGCATGTTGGTGGAAGAAAGGCTTGCTTTTCCTATTATACAAGTAGCTGACCCACAGCTCCCAAATCAGATGATGAGACAACATGAAAAAATTGATTTTAAAATGATAAAAGCTTTGCGAGAAAGCATTATTCAGAATGGCCCAACGGCTCCTTTTAGAGGAGAAATTATGAATAATATTTCTGAAGCATTTTTAGCCCCTTATGATTGGTATTCTCTGGCTCATGCAACTCTGGATGGAGGAGATTATTTACTATGGAAGGGAGAATATTTGGAGAAATGTCAAGAGCAAGCCCTTGCAAATGGAGGGCCGAATGCTCAAATAACGTATGAAATGTTGGCAGGACTGGGAAAATATATGGATATACAGTGGTACCTCGAGATACAAGTGCCCTAACATACGAGATTTTTGAGATATGAGCCATCGAGCGAGCGACTTTTGCTTTGAAATCCGAGCAACATTTGAGATAGGAGTAATGGCCTGATCGGCCGGCTGTACATGACCCACCACCTTACCGCGTCTGGAGCGTCTCATAGTTTCCCATGCCTCAAGGTTACGGAACGAATTAAACTCGTATCTCGAGGTACCACTGTACAAAATCAGTTACAATATGTACAACAGGCATATGAGCAAATTAGACTTTGTGGAAGGAAAGCTTGGTGGGCTTTACCAGCAAAGGGGGACCGTGAGGGAGCTTTTAGTAAATGTATGCATGGACCTACAGAGTCATTTTCTGATTTTGTGGCTCCTCTCACTGGAACAGTGAAATGACAGATTCAATACGAGACAGCAGGATATACTTTAATTCAGCAATTAGCTTATGAAAATGCCAATGCTGATTGTAAAAAATGCCTGATACCTCTGAGAAGAAACAGTACCATTACAGAGATGATTCGAGCATGTCAGAATGTGGGATCAGGCACTTTTTAAATTAATTTACTCGCTGCTGCAATAACAATGGGAAATAAAAGGTGTTATAGGTGTGGAAAAACAGGACACTTCCAAAAGGAATGTAGGCAATTGAGAAGGACACAAGGTAGCACTCTAGGGAGAGACATAAACACTCAGCCTCTGAGAGATCCAGTCTCTCAGTGTCCTAGATGTCAGAGAGGTAACCACTAGGCCAGACAGTGTAAAATCAAAATTTCATAGAAATGGGCAGCCTGTAGATCCAGATACAGGGCATGGTCAACCGTGGGGAAACAGCCAGAGGGGTGCCCCCTAGCCCCGTTATTAATAGGGAAACCTGCCCTGCAAGGCCCTCATCTGAGCAACTCCAGGAAGCGCAGGACTGAATCTTAACAGCACCATAGTGGTCACTTTGACTCCCAATAGTGCTCGGCAAGCTATTCCTACAGGAATTTGGGGTGCTATGTCACCGGGAACTTTAGGATTAATCTTAGGGAGGAGTGGAAACACCCTAAAAGGATTAACTGTTCTGCCTGGAGTCATTGATTCAGATTATGAAGGAGAAATTAAAGTTATACTAGAATGTAATAATATTATGCAAATTACTCCAGGACAAAGAATTGCTCAGATACTACTTCTACCTTATTTTCAGCAAGGTGAGGCTATAAATAGGATAAGAGGAATGCAAGGATTTGGAAGCTCAGACATCTATTGGATACATGAAATTAGCAAAATCCGTCCTATGATTAATTAAAAAAAGAGGGAAAACAATTTAGGGGTCTAGTGGACACTGGAGCAGATGTTAGTGTTATCAGCAAAGAATTCTGGCCTCCAAAATGGTCCATGGCAGAAGCTATGGGCTAAGTTAAGGGGGTAGGAATTCCTGATGATACACAATGTAGTGCTACAGTGTTAAGATGGCAAGATGAGGAAGGACAGACAGGATGGTTTCAACCCTACATCATCCCTAAAATTGCAGTCCATTTATGGGGTCGGGATGTTTTATAAGGTTTACGGGCATGTATTGTTACTGGCAAAGGACAGCAGTTAATGACTCAGATGGCATATCAACCTTTTTAGGAGTGGTCACTGCTCAGTCTCCTCACCCTCATGCTGAACCAATACAATGGAAAGATGATAGACCTGTATGGGTGGATCAGTGGCCATTAACCAAGGAGAAATTAGGTTGTATTCATGAATTAATACAAGAACAAATAGAAGCTGGCCACATAGAACCTTCCACTCGTCCTTGGAATACGCCTATATTTACAATCCCTAAAAAGGCAACAGGAAAATGGCGATTATTACATGATCTTAGAGCAATTAATGCTACTATGCATACCATGGGAGCTTTACAACCTGGACTCCCAGCACCTTCACAAATCCCTTTAAATTGGTTTCTTATAGTGGTAGATATTAAAGATTGTTTTTTCACCATTCCCTTGGCACCTCAAGATAAACAGAGATTTGCATTTTCGGTGCCATCTATTAATAATATAGAACCCATGAAAAGATATCAATGGAAGGTTTTACCTCAAGGAATGGCCAACTCCCTACTTTGTGTCAAAAATATGTGGCTCAAGTTTTTCAGCCTTTAAGAGACAAATACTCCCAATGTTACATTATCCATTACATGGATGACTTGCTCTTAGCAAGCCCAAGGGAAGAACAGACCTTGGCCATGTTTTCCCAATTAGAAGAGGAGCTCCCTAAATGGGGCTTAAGAATTGCTCCAGAAAAGGTACAGAAAGAAACGCCTTTCCAATATTTGGGAACCATAATTGAAAACCAATGCATTAGGCCTCAGAAGGTAGAGATAAGAAAAGACTGTCTTAAAACTTTAAATGACTTCCAGAAATTATTAGGGGACATTAACTGGTTAAGACCTTATCTGAAGATCTCTACAGGAGAAATGACAAATTTATTTAGTATGCTTAGAGGTGACCCTAATCTTTTCTCTCCCCAAACATTAACAGATGAAGCTAGGAATGAATTGCTAAGAGTTGAGCAGGCAATTTCCTTAGCCCGAGTAGCGCAGGTACAGCCCGAATTACCTTTATTGGGACAAATTAACCCCACTGCAAATAGTCCCACTGAAGTCATCTTTCAAAATAAAAATTCTCCTGCTATTATTGAATGGGTCCACCTAGGGCATCAATCCTCTAGAACTGCAGTTACATCTGTAGAACTAATGGTCCAATTAATATTTCAAATTAGAAAATGTAAACAGCTTAGAGGGGAAGAGCCTCAGTGTATCTACCTCCCCCTCTCTGGGAAGCAATTAGAAATATTATTTCAGACTGACATAAATTGGCAAATTGGGTTAAGTGGATATTCAGGGGAACTTAGCTGTCACCTATTAAAACATAAATTACTACAATTTTTATATAATACCCCCATTATTATACCAAAAAATACTAGGCAGGAACCTATTCCTGGAGCTTTAACTGTTTTCACTGATGGATCATCTAATGAGAAAGCTGCCTATCATACAGTAAATTCAGACAGAGTTATACTGACCAGTCATACTTCTGTACAAAGAATTGAACTAGAAGCAATTAAGGCTGCATTGCAGGATTTCCAAGAACCTCTTTTTTTTTAATATATTTTATTGATTTTTTTACAGAGAGGAAGGGAGAGAGATAGAAAGTCAGAAACATCGATGAGAGAGAGACATCGATTAGCCGCCTCCTGCACGCCCCACAGTGGAAATGTGCCCGCAGGCAAGGTACATGCCCCCGACTGGAATCAAACCTGGGACCTTTCAGTCCGCAAGCCGACACTCTATCCACTGAGCCAAACTGGTCTCGGCAAAGGAACCTCTTAATATCATCTCTGATTCCTTTTACTCTTTGAACTTAGTGAATAGAATTGAAACTGCCTGGCTGAAATGGCTTAGTGACCAAAGTTTATTTTTATTATTTAAACAAGTTCAGCAAATTGTACAACAAAGACAATATCCTTTTTATATCATTCACATCAGGGTTCATAGTGTTTTACCTGGTCCTTTAACAAAAGGAAATGCACATGCTGATCAATTGGTAGCTTTATTAAAAGAAGCCTTAGAATCTCATAAGCTTTTAAATCAGCCTGCCAAAATGCTGTCTAGACAATTCTCAATCACTGGACAGCATGCAAAACAGATTATCAAGGAATGTTCCACTTGTATGTTACATCTACTTCAAGGGCCTAGCACAGGAGTCAACCCTAGAGGTTTGCTAAGAGACCATATCTGGCAAATGGATGTAAGGCATTATACTTCCTTTGGATGCCTTGGGGCATTACATGTCTCTGTAGACACCTTTTCAAAAGTACTATGGGCTACTGCAGCTACAGGAGAAACGGCAAAACAGGTTATTAATCATTGCCTAGCTGCTTTTGCTGTCATGGGAATTCCAAAAATTATTAAAACTGATAATGAGCCTGCTTACATAGGCTGTAAATTCCAGGAATTTTGTAAAAGGTGGAAAATTCAGCACATTACAGGGAATACCATATAATTCTCAAGGACAGGCCATTATTGAATGACAGCATCAGCGACTAAAATCCCAACTTGAAAAACAAAAAGAGGGGATGGTGGAGAAATCACCTGTGGGTAGGCTGCACCAAGCCTTCATTACTTTAAATTTTTTTCACTTGTGATGCTGATGGACAGACACCTACGGAACTACATTGAGGTCAGGATAAAACCAAAGGAAATGGTTCAGTTAAATGGAAAGATCCCGAATCTGGTTTATGGAAGGGACCCTATCCATTATTAACCTTTGGGAGAGGGTATGCTTGTATATTTCCAGAAAATTTTTCCAAACGCGTGTGGATTCCTGCTAGAAATATTAAACTGCAACAGGGATCCAAGAGAGAAACTAGTCAGACTAATAAAGACTTTGCACCAGGAGCCACACCATGCACCTGCAGATAATCAGCTACCTCAGCCACAGAGAGCAGTAACTTCAAGCAATCCATTGAAGATGAGGAGCAGGAGGAGGACAAGCAGAACAATAATTAGCCCAAAGGCCACCAGGAGCATGGTAAAGAGGATGGTACAGACACCTGAGAATGTCTTTCTTGGAATGCCAACAGTTATTAGCTGTACGGTAATATTACCTGGGGCACATGGGGAAGTATTTTTCACTTATATTCCTGACCCTTCATGGGTAAGAACCCTTAGGTGCACTAATTCCCCTGTTTCTTGTAGTCTCTAAGAAGGGCAAAATTAAGTAACTAAATATTTCTTAAAATTCCAACATTAGAATTTAAAATGACAAAAAGCCCACAGCTGCCTGTATAGTGCTATCTCGAGATACGAGTTTAATTCGTTCCGTAACCTTGCTCACATATCAAGTTGCTCATATCTCAAAGCAAATTTCCCCATTGAAATCAATTGAAATGCCATTAATCCGTTCCAGCCCCCAAAATGCCACCCCAGTTGTTCTTGTTACGTGTTTTTGAATAAGAAAAATGTATTTATAAATGACAAATATTATATAAAAACATAATAAAAGAGAATGTAAAGGAATAAACTGGTTTTATAAAGTGTATTTACCTACTCGTTACACTCTTAATGCTACACTTTATCCCTAAACTGAATGTAACTTAATTAATCTTCCCTGAACTTAATTGCTACTGGTCTTTGCATTTTTGGCCGATTTAAAAAAAACAAAAAAACAAAAAAAACATGTTCAACTAGGTTTGCCTCTTCCTCCCTTTCAGAATGTTTCTGAAATGGGTGAGGCAAGTTTTATTGAACAGCTCCAATGCACGACCAGTAGCAGCTTTTTCGGGGTGTTTCTTTTCCACGAAGTGTGACACCCTCTCCCACATTCCTAAGATCTCCTTTATCTCACTTGTAGAGATCTCCTCCACCTATGGCTCCTCCTCGAAACCAATTTCTTGGAGAACCTCTACATGTTGCTGAGACTGCAACTCCAACTCTTGTAACTCCTCCGTGGTGAGTTCCGGAGAGTGCTCCTGTACGAGCTCATTCACATCTCTCTCATCCACCTCCAGGCCCATGGATTTTCCCAGAGATACTATCTCCTCCTCCACTGGCACCTGGGGTTTGAATCCTTAGAAGTTCCTTTCGGCTACAGCCTCAGGCCACAGCTTCTTCCATGCAGAGGTCAAAGTCCTCCTTGTAACACCCAGCCAGGCCTGATCAATAATTCTGAGGCATATCACGATGTTCAAGTGGTTCTTCCAGAACTCTCGAAGGATGAGGTTTGTGTTCTTCATCAGCTCAAAGCAGCGCTGGAACAGGTGCTTGATGTACAGCTTTTTAAAATTAGAAATCACCTCCTGATCCATGGGCTGCAGGATAGGAGTGGTGTTGAGAGGTAGGTAGACGACTTTATAAACTTGAACTCTTGGAGGAGTTCATCTTCAAGGTTCGATGGGTGAGCAGGAGCATTGTCCAGGATGAGGAGGGCTTGCATGGTTAGGTTGTTTTCCTGTAGATGTTTCTTAACAGAAGGGCCGAAAACCAGGTTTACCCACTCCACAAAGAACTGCCTGGTGACCGATGCCTTCGGGTTTGCCCTCCACATAAATTGCAGTTTATCTTTTAAAATCTTAAGTGACTTAAAGACTCTGGGGTTTTGCGAATGGTATACGAGCAGAGGCTTGATCTTGCAGTCGCCACTCCCATTGGCACACAGTGCGAGAGTTAGGCTATCCTTCATGGGTTTGTGGCCTGGCATCGCCTTCTCCTTTGCCGTTATATAAGTCCTATTCAGTATCTTCTTCCAGAAAAGCCCTGTCTCATCACAGTTGAAGACTTGCTGGGGGATATATCCTTTGGCTTCTATCAGTTTGGAAAAGTTTTGAGGTAATCCTCAGCTGCCTTCATATCCGAACCTGCTGCCTCACCATGCCTGAAGATGGAGTGAATGCCGGACCTTTTTCTGAAGTTATCAAACCAGCCTCTACTGGCTTTAAATGAGTCTTTTGATGTTTCGTCCATGGAAGTGCGTGGGGTCTGCTCCAGCAAATCACCATAAATCTCTTACGCCTTCTCACATATGATGCCCTGTGTTAATGTATCTCCTTTAAGCTGCTTCTCCATCACCCACACCATCAGTAGATTCTCCATCTTTTCATGGATAGAATTATGGAGCTTAGAAATTATTGTAATGCCCTTAGCTGGCGATATACCCTTTATCGACTCCTTCTGTTTAAGCACAGTGCATATCGTTGAAGTACTGCCTTGCCAAGTCAGCCACTCGCACACCTTGCTCATATTTTTCTATGATTTCACGCTTTAATTCAATAGACGTCATCCTCTTCTGAGCACTGACCTTTCCACTCTCTTTCTTTGGACCCATTGTTATAAAAAGAAATGTGATAAAGTATGTAAATGCACAAAAGATGCTTCGACAACGAGGTAAACAAGCACACTGACTGAGGCGTGGGAAATTATGAGACACTCCAGTCGCGGTAAACTGGTGGGTCCTGTGCAGCCGGCAGATCCCCGGGATTACTTGTATCTCAAATGTTGCTCGTATTTCAAAGCAAAAAAAACAGCTCACTCCTTGGCTTGTATCTCAAAAATCTCGTATGTTAGAGCACTCGTATCTTGAGGTATCACTGTATTCTTAAGCTAGAGGGGGGCAACATTTGTGGCTTGTGAGACATAAACATTTACTAAATTTCTTTTGCTTTTTAAATTAAGATACCTACTTTAATTAATAAATTAGCTTTTTAAATAAAAATCAAGGCTTTCAGCTAAATAAAGAGCCAATGTTTTGTAAGCAATTTGATTAAGTATTCTAATAAAGTAACTAAGACCTTGTCTATACAAAAAGAGATTGATAGCCAGTTTAAAATTGAATTGCCATAGCCTAAAACAAAGAATATCCTTACATAATATTATTCTACAATGTCATTATAATTTTTTGACAAATATCGCAAACAAACTTACAGTCTAATTCTCTGAATATTTGGTAGCAATTTTAAAAAATAACATAAAAGGAATTAATGCTGTGAGAAGACACTTGAACATTCTATATTGTCTTTTCTTGCTCTTTTTGCCAAAAGGAACTCTCCCACAGCTGTTGCCTGAGCTTTCTGTTCATGCTGAGGTTGAAGTCTCATGGTGGCTGGTACCATGGATCTGTCTTTCACCCAGTGGTGTGAGCTGGGCCCTCCCTGAAGAAGGAACCTGGGTTCCTCAAGATATGTGATCAGTGCTGGGACCCTGCCAGCAGGCTAGGGGATCCCAAGGCAGGTACTGGGAGTGGAGGCTACAAGGGCATCAGCTACCAAGGAGATGGAACTGAACTTCACATCAACCTGCTTGGCCCCGGAGGATGGCTGGTTAGCCAATGACGGGTTAGATTCATCAGAGGAGAAACAACCTAAGACAGGCACAGTTGCAGAGGGGCCAACAGGAGAAAACTTGGGGATCAACAGACGTGAGGCACAGATCCTCACCCCCCCCAACATTGCAGGAGCTTAAACCTTCGCCCCTTCTAAGGGAGGTCTCCTGCCCCATGGCTGCTTCACTTCCCATGCCCAGCTCCAATTGGGACCCAGGTGACAAGACAGAGATTTGGCCCAACTCAGTTCAGGACACAGATGACAGACAAAGATTTGGTGCAGCTCAGATCAGTACCCAGCAACAGACAGACTTGGCTGATAGTTGCCCTATATTCTAAATCCAACTTAACACCAGGAATGCTTAGGGCCTACTCAAGAATGCAAATAATTCTTTCCACTAATATTTACAGGATAAAACTAAGATTGTTGTTAGAATATTAAATTTGACAATAAAATAGTAGTTAAATTTTCAAATTAATTTAATTGGTTAATTGAAATAAGTGAATATTAAAGAAAATTTAATTGTACTGGAAAAAAGTTGTTCCTAAAGTAATAACTTAAATTTCAATTGGTAGTTCATTGCATGGTAAAATTACTTAACATGCAATAAACATAAAGCAGTCATATTTGCATTATAAAAATTTTCCAAAAGCCTCCTCATAATTAAATCATAAAAGGGGGGATAGTACAGTAATATTATGTAAGGAAAAGTATCCTGTAAGCAAATTACATCTAGGATTTTTTTTTTTTACTTAACAGTAAGACACCCATGAAAAACATACATAGTATTAAAATAAGCCAAAGGAAAATCATTTGGGCAAAAATAAAAAGGATCCAAAGTCAAATTTATAGAAAAAATTCCTTTACTAACTTTTGGTCGAGAATGTTTATATATTTTCAGAAAAACAGCCATGTGAATTCCTACAACAGAGAATGCTCCAGCTATGAAGACAAGAGGAGAAACAGTCCAGAGACGGAAGATGCTGACGACACCTTGCCATCGTAACAGTCAGCAGCTGTGCATCGATGCAGGTTGCCCAGGACCAAACCAGAGAGAGTCAGATGTGCAATGCCACCATTTGTCCACCATCCAGAACTGAAATATCATTGCTAACATGTACACTCAAAAAACTGTTGGACATTGAAACTGGGACTCAAAGGACTGTTGGTCCAGAAAGAAAGATATTATAGACTTATTCATTTACCTCTTAGCATAGCCATTGATGCTTGTCTTATTTTTTGTTCTTAATATTTATTTCTAGTCTGCAGATGCAAGATTTTTTAGAGGAAAGAAAATGGGGAAGATGTCGGAAACCAAACATTGTTCTGACTAAATGGTTGTAAACAGGAGGCCAGAAGACTGGTCAACCTTAACTGCTCTGAAAGTTCAGAGCTAATTACTCACTGTTTAGATGAAAACATTGTTAGCTGAAGCAGCCTCTACCTGTTTGTTTCATGTTAATTTCTGTTTTGAATTTCCTGCCTAAAGGCTAGGGGTGTGTCCCAAAACCTTAATAAAAGGGAGAAAAAGGCCAGAACAAGTGGCCGTCCTTTCCACTAGAGGAAGGCTCCCGCCTGGCCCCCAATATCACCAAATTAATGTTTTCTAGTCTCTCATTTCGTTTGCATGCAGCCTCCTTCAGAACCCGAACCCTGAACTGGGAACCCTGAACCACATGGGACATGGAAAGAGGTTCCCACAAGATAGGATATAGGCTGGGACACAGGTGGGGGCCAGTTGGTTTGCCCTGAAGAGTGTCCTGGATCAGGGTAGGGATTTCCTTGGGGATGGGGTGGCTTGGGTGAGGGGCCTGTGATGGTTTGCAGGGCAGCCACACCCCTGGTGTCCCAAGCCGAGGCTCTGGTATCTGGGATTAATTGATCTTCTATAATTGGAAGTTTGTAGCCTTGAGTAGAGTCCACGGCAAGCCAGGGTGTGCAGAAAGCTTGGCTTCCTCCATTTCTGGGGAAACCCAAGCTTCCTGCTTGCTCCATGGCTGCATCCATCTTGGTTGGGTTAATTTGCATACTTGCTCCTGATTGGCCAGTGGGCGTGGATTGTGGGTATGGTAGAAGTATGGTCAATTTGCATATTACTCTTTTATTAGACAGGATTCAGGAATTTTATCAACTTAAATAAGTTGAGTTACTTCTTTTTATTGACTCTGAAAAACGAATTAGTGCCTGTTCCTATAAATAAAGTTTAGCCAATAAGACACTCCCAACAGGATTTTAAATTGGAATGAACAAAGCAAAGAGAGAAAATAAAATTTTGTTTTATTTTTGATTTGGCAAAGTTTGCAGCAGTATCTAAATTCTAGGGCAATGTAACTGAGAGTTATCTCACAGACAGAGTACTAGAAGCAGAGATGCCAGCTCCAGTATCTTCCATGGAAGCATGTTTTTCCTAACCAGACTTTTAAAGGGATGTACTTTTTATTTTGAATGAAATACCAGGTGTGTCTTGGTTCCAGGACACTTAATCAGTTTTCTAAGATAACCAATATATTTTCTTTGTTTGTTAGTTCTGGTAAAGTGCATTGTTTGGGAATTTATGCATTATGTTCATTCATTATGCATGTGTTTTTGTTTTGTTTTTTTTCAGCTGAAACATGGCTGACCTTACTTTCCAAGGGGTCATTAATAAAAGACCAATGTAAGAGTTATTCTCATTGCTTTGAAAATGTTTTCCTGGTAATGGAAAAAATTTAAAAAGAAAGAAAATGTTTTTCTGTTGGTGATGGGAAGACAATGTATGTCATTTCCAAATTCAGAAAATTGTTATTATATGACCTGCCTGGCAATTTTCTGGAAATTTTCACTTGTAGTGCTTATCTTTTTTTCACCTGACTGAGGCTTTCATTTACTGAGAATGTCCAGGGTATGTGTCCAAAAAAACATTAATTAGTGGAAATTATATTTGTCCTTTGATCAACACTGGTTTGAACTGTGTGGTTCTATTTATAAGCAATTTTATTTCAATAAATAGGTAGTTGGCCCTTGTATCCCCAGGTTTTATACCTATGGATTTAACCAAACAAAGATCAAAATTAGTATTTTAAATCTCCAGTTGAAAATCCACCTAGGTAGAATGCCAACATAATATATAAAGAATTTTGAGCTGTTTGGAAGGTTGGTGCCCTTAATGCTGCATTGTTCAAGGTTTAACTTGAACAATGTTAAATTTAACATCACTGCTGCCTGAGGTGGTAAAAAGAGTTGGGGTAAACAAAAAGTTGACCAAAAACTTAAAAGTAGAACTGGGAAATATGTCCATGGGGGCATTTGAAAAGATTAATACATTCCTGGTACTCTTGAAGGTCATGTGCACGTTCAGGGTTATACACATGTTCAGATAAAATCTGAGAAGGTATTAGGTTCTCATCTCTGGCTGGCCTTGAAGATTATTGTAAGCAGAAAGTGAAGGTGAAGACATGAGTTCAGACCTGATTGTAGACAATTACAAAGGCTTTACCTGGCAGTAAAGCTGTTCTCCTCACAGCAGTCTACAAAACCACAAATCCAAATTAAGAATAAAAAGCCATGGTTAGGTGAATATATTTTTAAAATAATGTATAATTGCATTTTTTTTGTTTGTTTGTTTATAATAAGGAGACAGAAGAAAGCTAGGTAGTCAGGAATCGGGACCATGGGAGGAGGAGGAAATAAAACCAAGGAATCCAGCTGGATGGAGTTACTAAGACACTCAGACTGAGTAGGGAGGCCTCCAGGAGAGGCACGGATTTCAAAAATATATGGGAGTTGCTAAAACAGGCAGCATGCAGATAACCAATCACAAGGCAGTGAGGTGTATAAACCAATCTCAAAGAACTTGCTAAGACAGAATTCTTTGAAAAGATCAATCAGGAGCTAGCAAGACTGTATCCACCCGCTAAATTAAAAAGGATGAGTTTCCTCTGGTGTTTTCTCCCTCTCTCTCTCCTCCAGGTGCACAATGGATTCCTGACATTCCTATGGCAGGGAAGCACATCCCCTGCACCCATGAGGCTCATGGTCACGTGGGACCCTGAGTAGATTTTAACACCTGATTGCAACATGGAACAGAAGCTCTGGACACTAGCCTGCTCCTAGGACCCCAGCTGCACCTTTTCCAGGACTGGCTTCTCTCAATAAACTTTGCTTCCTCTAACCACTTTTGTCTACAAAGCCATTCTTTGGTTTTGTGAGACAATGAACTCAGACTCACACACTCCACATTTCGGTTTTAATAACATTTTATTTTCTTCTATCTTACTTAAAGAAAACTGCATAAGACAATGGTTTAAAAACCATGTTGATGGATGTATAACATGTAAACATGTAATTTGTATGACAATAATAACAGACATGTGGAAATTAAAAACACTCCTTCAGCTCTGACCAGTATATTTCAGTGGTTAGAGCATCAGCCTTCAGGGCTGAAGGTTCAATCCCTGGGCAAGGGCAAATACTGAGCTGTAGATTCAAACTCCAGCCCAGTCAGGGTGAACATGGAGGCAACCAATCAATGTGTCTCTCTGAGATCTCTCCCCCTCCCTCCCTCCACCCCGATCTCTCTTTCTCTTTCCTTTTTCTTCCCTCCTTCCCTTCCACTCAATGGGAAAAATATTCTCAGATGAAGATTAACAAAAACAAACAAAAACAAAACCAAAAACATATAACCAATGCTCAAAGGTGAAAAAAATAATTAAAAATACATTGAAATTAATGAAAATGAAGGCACAACACTTCAAAATGTATGGAGTTTAACTAAATCATGGCTTACATGGAAATGTATAGCTATAAAAATGTATAGCTATGAAATAACAGATATAAATGAAATAGTGAATTACAAGACAAAATAAAACATAAAACTAGCAGTAGATTATTTGAAAAATTGCAAAATTTTACCTAAACTGAATAAGAGATAGAGAAATGTTTAATTATTAAATCAGAAATAAAATAGGAAACATTACTGCCAACCTTATAAAAATAAGATGGATTAAAGGGAATACTATACATAATTGTATGCTATCAATTTAGGTATCCATTAGAGATGAAAAAAATCACTAACTACAGAAACTGACTCAAGAAGCAATGGAAAAACTGAAGAGACCAATAAAAAGTAAAGAGTGATTAATAATCTAAAAAGTTTCCATAAAATAATGCACAGGTTCCCTTAGCTTTACTGATGAATTGTACTGAATTTTTAAAGAAAAAGTAATTTTAGTACTTCGCAAAATCTTTCACAGGTTAGAGGACAGCGAATGGTATCCAGCTCATTCTACAAAGCCAGCATTGCCTTGATACTCAAACCAGAAAAGATATCACAAGAAAACTATAGACCAATGTCCCTTACAAATATAGATGAAAATCTTGCATGTTATACTAACAAAGCAAATAAAGCAACCTATTAAAAGTATTATTATTCATAACCAAATGAGGCTTATCTAAAGAAGTTCAGATGAATTAATATCAGAAAAACATTTGATGTAATATACTATACTAGTAGAATAAAGGAAAAAATTGCATACTCTTTTCAATAGATGCAGAAAAAATAATTGATAAAATCCAATAGCCTTTCATGATAAAACATTTGCTGAACTAGAAAAATAAATGACCTTCTGTAACATAATAAAAAGCCTCTCCACAAAACAAAACAAAATAAAACAAAACAAACAAACCAAAAACCCCACCAAAAAAATGATAACATCTTATTTAATGATAAAAGATTGAAACATTTTCCCCTAATTTAAGAGCAAGGCAACAATGTCCTCTCTTGTCAGTTCTATTCAGTATTGTACTGGAGGTTCTTAACAAGGTAAATAAGCAACAGAATGAAATAGAAATCATGATTTTAAAGAAAAAAGTAAAAACATTTTTCTTCTCAGATAAAATTATTTTATTATATATAATCAAAAGAAGAATCTACTAATCAAATAAAAATGTTTCTTAAAGATGCATACAGACTGAGTGTGAAGGGATGGAGAAAAGGTTTTTCAGCTGAATGAAAATGAAAAAAGAGCTGGGATAGTAATACTTATATCTGACAAATTAGATTTCAAAGTGAAGGACATAGCAAGAGATAAGGAAAGTCACTTCATAATACTAAAGGGAACAATCCAACAAGAAGAAATAACTCTGGTAAACATATATGCAGAAGCACCCAAATACATTAAAAAACTCCTGAAGGACATCAAGGGAGAGATTGACAGCAATATGATCATAGCAGGAGACTTTAATACCCCACTATCACCATTGGACAAATCCTCTAAACAAAAAATCAGCAAAGAAACATCAATCCTAAATGACTCACTAGACCAGATGGAATTAATTGACATCTTCAGAACATTTCTACCCAAAACACAGAATATACATTCTTCTCAAGTGCACATGGATCATTTTCAAAGATAGACCATATGTTGGGTCATAGGCAAATTCTCTTCAAATTCAAGAATATAGAAATTATATAAGCATCTTATCACATCCCAGCAGCATAAAACTAGAAATCAACTACAATAAAAACAATACAACACACACACACACACACACACACACACACACACACACATGTGCGGAAATTAAACATCATGCTATTAAACAATGACTGGGTTACCAGAAAGATCAAGGAGGAAATTAAAAAACATCATGGCAACAAATGACAATGAAAACACAACAATCCAAAATCTATGGGACACAGCGAAAGCAGTCTTGAGAGGAAAGTTCATAGCTATACAAGAAACAATGGTAATAAATTACCTAACCTTATAACTCAAAGAAGTAGAAAGAGAGCAATAAGAAAAGCCCAGTGTAAGCAGAAGGAAGGAAATAATAAAGGTCAGAGTGGAGATAAATGACATAGAGACCAAAGAAACAATTCAAAAGATCAACAAAACCAAGAGCTGGTTCTTTGAAAGGATGAACAAGATTGATGAACCTTTTGCCAGGCTCACCAAGAAGCAAAGATAGAGGACCCAAATAAACAAAATCAGAAATGAAAGAGGAGAATAACAACAGACTCCACTAAAATACAAAAGATTGTTAAAAAATACTATGAACAATTCTATTCCAACAAATTGGACAACTTGTAGGAAATGGACATATTCTTAGAAAAATACAACCTTCCAAAACTCAATCAGGAAGAATCTAAACATCTCAATAGGCCAATAACTATGGGAGAAATTGAAGTAGTCATCAAAAAGCTTCCAGCAAACTAATGCCCGGGGCCAAAGGGAGTCTTACCAAATATTCAATGAAGAATTAAAACCTATCCTCCTCAGACTATTCCAAAAAATTCAAGAGAAAGGAATGATTCCAAACTCATTCTATCAAGCCAGCATCACCCTAATACCAAAACCAGATAAAGACAACACATGAAAGAGAATTACAGGCCAATATCCCTCATCAACAGAGATGCCAAAATCCTCAACAAAATTCTAGAAAATTGGATCCAGTAGTAAATCAGAAAGATCATATACCATGACCAAGTAGGATTTATCCAGGAATGCAAGGATGATACAATACCAGCAAATCAATAAATGTGATACATCACATAAATAAATTGAGAGATAAAAATCACATAGTCATATCAATTGATGCAGAAAAAGCATTTGACAAAATCCAAAACCCTTTCTGGATAAGAACTCTCAACAAGGTGGGAATAGAAGGATTATACCTGAACATAATAAAAGCCATATATGATAAACCTACAACTAACATTATACTCAATGGGCAAAAACTAAAACCATTTCTCCTAAAAACAGGAATAAGACATGGATGGATGCCCATTCTTACCACTTCTGTTCGACATAGTACTGGAAGTATTAGCCATTGCAATTAGACAAGAAGAAGAAATAAAATGTATCCAAATTGGAAAAGCAGAAGTAAAGCTGTCCTTATTTGCAGATGACATGATATTGTACATAAAAAAATCAAAAGACTCCATCAAAAAACTAATAGACATAATAAATGAATTCAGCATGTAGCAGGAAACAAAATTAATGCCAAGAAATCTATGACATTTCTATACACCAAAAGTGAATTTAAAGAAAGAGAGACTAAAAAAAGCAATCCTACTTACCATTGCACCAAAAAAAATAAATTAAGATACCTAGGAATAAACTTAACTAAGGAGGTAAAAGACCTATATGCAGAAAACTACATGACACTGAAAAAAAAGAGATAGAGGAAGACATAAATAGATGAAATAACATACTATGTTCATGGATTGGGAGAATCAACATCATTAAAATGTCCATAATACCCAAAGCAATCTATAGATTCAATACACTCCCCATTAAAGTACCGGCTGCATATTTCACAAACCTAGAAAGAACTCTCCAAAAATCCATTTGGAATAAAAAAAGACCTGGAATAGCCACAGCAATCCTGAAAAAGAAGAACAAAATAGGTGGGATCTCAATACCAGATTTCAAGCTATATTACAAAGCCACTGTTCTCAAAACAGCTTGGTACTGGCACAAGACCAGACGTATAGACCAATAGAATAGAATAGAGAACCAGGATATCAACCCAAATCACTATGCTCAATTAATATTTGACAAAGGAGGCATGAACATACAATGGAGTAAAGACAGTCTCTTCAATAAATGATGTCAGGAAAATTGGACAGATCCATACAAAAAAATGAAACTAGACCATCAACTCACACCATACACAAAAATGAACTCAAATGGATACAGGACTTAAACATTAGATGGAAAACCATAAAAATATTAGAGGAATCCACAGCAGAGAAATCTCAGACATATGCCAAAGCAATATCTGCACTGATACCACTCCTAGGGCAATAGAAGCAAAAATAAACTAATAGGACTACATCAAAATAAAAAGCTTTTTCACAGCAAAATAAACCATTAACAATACAACAAGAAAGCCCACTATATGGGACAACATATTTGCATATGTTATCACTGATAATGATTTAATCTCCAACATCTACAGGCAACTTACACAACTCTGTTAATAAACATAAATGATCCAATAAAAAAAAAAGGCAATGGACCTAAATAGAATCTTTTCAAAAGAAGACAGAAGGAAAGCCAAGAGACACATGAAAACATGTTCAAAGTTACTAATTATCTGGGAGATGCAAATCAAAATGACAATGAACTACTATCTCATACCTGTCAGAATGGCAACCATCAACAAATCAACAAAGGACAAGTGCTGGGAGAATACTGAGAAAAAGGAACCCCTTGTGCACTGCTGGTGGGAATGCAGACTGGTGCAGCCACTGTGGAGAACAGTATGGAGTTCCCTCGAAAAACTAAAAATGGAGCACCCATTTGACCCAGTAATCCCACGTCTAGAAATATATTCCAAGAAACTAGAAACACCAATCAGAAAGGATATAAGTATCCCTATGTTCATAGTAGCACATTTCACCACAGCTAAGATTTGGAAACAACCTAAATGCCCATCAGCAGATGAGTGGATTAGAAAATTATGGTTCATCTACACAATAGTATGCAGCTATAAAAAAGAAGGAATTCTTACCATTTGCAGCAGCATGGATGGACCTGGAGAGCATTATGTTAAGTGAAATAAGCCAGGCAATGAAAGAAAAATACCACATGATCTCACTCATTTATGGAAAATAAAGAACATTATAACCTGATGAATTGAAAGGTAGATACAGAGTTAGTAAAGCACAGAACGGACTGTTAAATTATAGTGGAAGGCTGGGGAGTTTTGGTGAGGAAGGGAAATAGATCAACCAAAGGACTTTTATGCATGTATATAAGCACACCAATGGACACAAGACACTGCAGGGGTGGGATGTGGGCATCTGACAGGGATAGGGGAAGCTGGGGGAAGGTCTATGAGGGAAAAAAAAGGAGATATATGTACTAATATATGTAATATTTTAAAAAATAAACATATTTTAAAAAATAAATAAAAATGTTTCTTGGTTTTCATGATATGAGTTAATTACACAAATATACATTGTATTTTTATACATAAGTAATAGAAAACTTGAAAATGAACATAATAAATTATTCATGTACAATAAAATCAAATATAATAGATAACTTAGCTATAAATTTAGCAGAAACAGAAATTTGAGTAGACCTAAGTAAATAGTATGATATTTAATATTCATTGATTGGAAGACTGAAAAACTGATAAATTGATACACAGATTCAGTCTAATCAATATTGGAATCCCAGATATGATTTTGCAGCAATTGAAAAATTAATTCTAAAATTTATATGGAAATGTAAAAAATTCAAAAAAGCCCTCCAAAATGTTAACTATCTTGAAAGAAGAACAAAATCAAATCTTACTACATAGAATGTAAAATAAACAATTACAACTTAATAAAAATATAAAAATATCCCAAACAAAATATGGGCAAAATCTTTGAAGAGAGATTTATTTATGGCCTATAAATACATAAAAAGTTTTTGAAAAATATATGCCTATAAAGTACAATGAGGTACTACCTTATAAACTTTACAATTGACATAATGAAAAAGAATGGATAATAACAAATTTGGGAAAGATGTGGAAAAACTGGTGTCCTCATACATTGCTGAGGAGACAGAAAATGGTATAGCCATTATGAAAACAGCTTGGTTGTTCCATTGTTAAAAATAGGGTTACCATATGGATTAATAATATCCCTCTTATGTATATATCCAACAGAATTAGAAATCTACAAAAAAATGCATACATGAATGTGCATAACAGTTTTATTCATAATAGCTAAAATGCGAAAACAACCTAAATTTCCTTTTATTGATTACTAGAGGCCAGATGCACAAATTTATGCATGGGTGGGTTCCAGAGGAGGTTGGCTGGCTGACCCTGCCCCCTGGTGGAACCGAACTCCTGATTGAACTCTTGATCAAGGGGACAATTTACATATTATCCTTTTATCATATAAGATGTATAAATCAAATGTGGTAAATTCTAACCAAGGAATATTATTCAACCATAAAAGAAATGGAGTATTTATACAGGCTATAAAATGGATAATTATTGAAAAGTTTATGTTGTGTGAGGGAAACCATACATAAAAGGCCACAAATTATGTGATTCTGTTTATATGAAATGTCCCAAACTGGCAATTCCATAGATATAGGAAGTAGAATAATTGTTGTGAAAGGCTATGGAGATGAGGCAATAAAGAGCGACTATTCTCCTTGTACAAGTGTTTTAGGAGGAGAAAAATGTTTTGGAATTTGATAATGAGGATGGCTTAGCAAATCTGTGTATATACTCAAAAGTATCTACTCTATATGTTAAAACTTAATTTTATGGTATGTGAATTTTATCAATTGAAACTAAAAACCACAAAAACAAAAAGAGTCTTCATCATGTACTTAACATACAACATGGTGCCTGGCATTTATAGAATCTTTTGAAACAGCACTAAAGTAATCTTTATCAAATTTTTTGAAACTAACTTAATTGCAAAATGTTTATTGAACTAATATTTTATTTAATTTTATACAATATAAAATGTGTTGAAAAAAGGCATGATGTATCAAAATGTGCCTCACAGACATAAATGCTAAAATGAAAACTCTAAGCATATTGAGCAAACTGTGCTCTTAATTAGTTTAACCCTCTAGGTAGATGCATTGCTCCCTTGTGTCATAGACTTAAAATGAATATAATTTTTACAGATTATTTTATGCAGCAGAATGAGCCTTCTTCATTTATTGATAAAATATTTTTGACCACATAATCATCTTTAGCAATCAAGTAATCATGTGACTTTCTTGTAAAATTATACAAGGATTTTTTTTTATATATATATACAAATTAAGGAAAGGGGAGCTAAGCAATAGTTTAGCTTTCTGGGTCAAAGAAAATATTTTGCATTTGTATTTAATATATTAAATTTTACTTTAGACTCTAATCTCTTGTCCTTTTAATGTATTATATTAAATTACATAGTCAGTTTTGTAATTACACTGTGTACCACAAAGTAGGCACTGATTCACTGTGGGAAATAACATAGTGCATTCTAGTTTCTGAAAAAATAGAAAATTAGCTCAGGCAGCTGTTGGTTTACACTCAAAACTAATTTTGATGATTACACCAAAGGGAGAGTCATGATATGTGTTTGAAAAATTAACATCAAAATTATAAAAAAATAAAAATAAACAACAAATCAGAAATCAGTTGCAGCTTCCTCAGTGAGAGAGAAATTCAAGGAACTCCCTTTAGGGAATATCCTGGAGGAAAACTTGATGTGTGCTCTTTTTATTACCACATATTTTCTTTAGAAGAGCTACTGTGTCTTCTACACTCCCAGGCAGTGAAATGGCAGTGCCTATTGATAACTTGCCATGATTGGTTGGATAACATCAAGTTACCATAGAGCCCAGCTTCGATGTAGAACTGCTAACAGCAGAATCAAACTTGTTGGTCCAGAGCATTTCCTTCTCACCTCAGCTCCCAGCCTTGTGGTAAGGGTATCAGAAATGAGGAAAAAATGCCCAAGGAAATTGATGTGCAAATGTAAGTAAATCATTATGTGTCCCTGGCACTATATTTTAGGAATAATATCAGATAGGATGGACAAAGTTAACTTGCAGGGTAAGAGCTTTATGCCCACTTGTAATTCCCCTATCCACTATTGAATATTTGGGGAGGACACAAAAATATCAAGTGCCTCAGCCTTTCATTCAACTAGTCAAACTATCTTAAATGTTCATATGAGTGCACAGTTAAAAATTACATATTTTATTAGTTATAATGACTGTTAAATAGAATTAGAAGAGGAAAAAAGAAAGGAAGAAAAACAAATGATGGGAGATGAGGAAGAGGAGGAATAAAAGAAAAAGATACAGAGGAGGAGATGAAAAGGCTAACGGGAGAAAGAGAAAAGGAAAGAGAGCTTGTCAAGGAGTAGGGGGAAGAGAAGGAAGAAGATAATCACTAATCCTATCTAATAAAGACGGAATATGCTAATTAGACCTCACACTGTCACAAAGATGGCAGCACCCACAGCCAATAAGGAGGGAATGTATTAATTGATGCCACACCCTCAAAGATGGCAATGCCCAGTCCCCTCCGCCCCACTGGGGTGGCAGGTGCATGTGTCTGCCTTCAGGGTTCGCCAGTCCCCTTAGTCCCGTAGCCACCCAGAGCTGGCTTGAGGTGCAGGAAAGCCTTGGATGGCTCCTTCCCAACCACCCAGGGCCCCGTGAAGCTCAGGTAATCAGGCAGTGGAGCAGCGGAGATGTGATGGGGCATTGTCTTCCCCTGATCACTAAGTCACCTTCCACTCCTGAGGGCTCCTTGACTGTGAGAGGGAGCAGGTTGGGCTGAGGGACCTCTCATCCAGTGTATGAATTTTTATGCACTGACCCTCTAGTAATAAATAAAAAACAGGTAATTAAGTAAGCAGACAAGAATTTGAAAAAGATATAATAAATTGTTTCACAGAGATAAAGGAAGTTATTGATAACATTAAAAAGAAGAAAATAATTATAGTTTATTACCAAGTAGGAACATGATCTCACTCATGTGAAATCTAAATGAAAGGAATTTTTAGGGGTGAAATAGATAGGTTTAGAAAATTTTAGGAATTAAAGCCTCCATGGAAAAAGCACTGGATTACAGAGCTGCAAAAGGTACATTTCCCTAAGACAAGGGAGTTGGGAGAGGCAACAGTTATATTTTCTTTTTTCTCTTCTTTTTTTAAATTTTTTTAAGTATATTTTATTGGTTTCTTACAGAGAGGAAGAGAGAGGGATAGAGAGTTGGAAACATCGATGAGAGAGAGACATCAATCAGCCGCCTCCTGCACACCCCCTACTGGGGACATGCCTGCAACCAGGATACATGCCCCTGACCGGAATAGAAGCCGGGACCTTCCAGTCCACAGGCTGACGCTCTATCCACTGAGCCAAACCGTTTCGGCAGCAGTTATATTTTCATAAGATAAGGAAACTGGGAGTAGCAAAATATATACATTGATATAATAAAGGGGAGGAATAAAGCCCAGAGAGAATTGGAGAACAATGAGAAAAGAGGACCTCACAAATCCCATGTGAGGTTTTGACCTTTGCACTCATGTATTATATGGTGACCAAATCAAAGGGGAATATTGACCAATCAAAGGAGATATCAAAGCACAAAGAACTGCACCTTTATAAACCATGGGAAAAGAAATTTGGTGGGACTCTGTCCTCCTCCCCAAATGGGAGTCTCTGCTGTGGGATTCTCTCCCTCTCCCCACATGGAAGTTTGTTCTTGTTCTTCAATAAATTTCACCTTTACTGTACCATCTTCCATTCATGTTTCCATTCTTTGATTCTGATGGACAAAGACCCTGGGAAAAACCATCCTGCCCAGAGAACACTCTGCGTTCCAGTCCAAAAATTCCCATATCATAAACTGAAGAACAAAATAGATCCAGAGACATAGAAGCATGGAACAGACTGTCGAAGAACAAAATAAATCTCAGAGGAAAGGCAAGGGTGGGTATCTGGGTGAGAAGAGATTAATCCAAGAATTTATATACATATATGCATAACCCATGACACAGACAATAGTGTGGTAAAGACTTGATGTGGGGAGAGGGCAGGCTAGAAGGAGTCAATGGGGAAAATAAGGGAACATAGGTAATACTTTAAACAATAAAGATAAATTAAAAAAAGAAAAAAAACAAATTAAGATCAATATATACAATTAATAATATGGTACACACAGATTAAGAACGATTTGAAGGGCTGGATATTACAATTATTTATCAAATAAATAAATAATTAAGTTTATAAGACATGATGTATTAAATAAGGAATATAAAGACCTAAGTAGTAGAAGTCCGTAGAAGAGGAAAGATAAATCAAAGACTGATATGTTATTTTGAAGGAACAAGAACATTAGGCTGAGGATGTTAATTGCATTTCAGTATGATACATAATGCTGAACTTCCTGAGATGCGACTGATATAAAGAATGTGATTGATCCTAAAGGAAGCACTCTGGTTCATCAGAGAACATACATGTGTCTTATGTTACTACGAAACGATTTAGAGATAAGGAAAGGCAGTTAGGGAAGGCTCCATGGGAAAGGAATGCATACGTGATGGGTCAGAGATAGTTCTAAGAAATCAGATTATTTATCTTACATACACAGAGGACAGAAGAATATAACAAGCCTAGAGGCCCTGTGCACAAAATTCGTGTATGGATAGGGTCCCCAGGCCTGGCCAGCAATCAAGGCCAATAGGGGCTTTCTTTCCCTGGCTGCCAGCTGCTAGCCAGGGCCTTCCGTTGTTCTGTGTCACCCCCAATCGTCAGCACATGTCATAGTGAGTGGTCAAACTCCCAGTTGGTCGAATTCCTGAGGGGACAATTTGCGTATTAGCCTTTTATTGTATAGGTTAAGGGGGAGAAGATAGGGTGAAGCACTGGGTGAGCTTTGAAACTGATATCATGCCGGGAAAAGGGAGAAGTTGGAAAAAACACAGCAGACATAAACTAAGGAAGGGTCCAATTAGAAAGTAGCATATATAGGCAAAGAAGTTGACAGCATCTATAAACCCTTAGACAAAAAGACTTCACTGGTTATCTATTTGGGAACCCCTCCCCATGTGGAAGGTTATATATACTTGCAATAAATTTCCACATTTTTGCTTAAAATTCTTTGTCTAAGAATTTTCTTCTTCAAATTCTGTGGGACAAGAACATGGATCCAACTTGCCATTCAGGATAGCACTATCAATCTAGCTTTAATTGATTGGACCTGGATTGGCATCCATGTCAAAGGCAGCTCTACAGGACATTGCTAGCACCTTATAAAACACTCTGAAATGAGAATTTGATGCCTCATGCTATGATATTACCACTTACTCAATCAGATCAGTTCTTGGAAAGCTCTGTAGTAGAAGTTTCAAAAAAAAAAACACACAAAAAAAACCTGAATAAAAACAAAAAATCCTAAGAAGTAAAACACATAAGAACCAGGCAGCACACTCTATATAAGAGAGGTGACCCACCTGACAGTAGAAGTGAAGGAAAACAATGAAGTACAAAACAGGAGGAAAGGCTTCATCATGAAAATAGTCAACTATGAGAATTGCTATTGAGTCACTAAAACCTGTGGAAAAACTACATTACATTTTAATAGTGTGATGCTTGGCACATGTAACTTTTTTATGTAGCCTTATTTCTATATGGACCTTTACAATGAACTCTTTAACAAATAAGACAAACCAAAAGACATTATGTGAGATTACCATCCTGCTCAGCACTGGTGCTGGTGTAATAGAATTTGAGACAAATAGAATTTAGTATACTTGAAGCACATGAAATTATACCACTTAAGGTGTATTCTTGGTGAAACATTTTCATGTATATTCTCTTGACATGTAAATGTCCTACATAATTGAACCTTGGTATACATTAAAAGAAATGAGTTAAATTTTCTAAAACAAAAAGGGATAAAGAGACATTAAATTCTAAATAGTCCAATCCACACTGTGTATTCTCTATATCCCCGCAAAACAGAAGCATAGGCTGTTAGTTAACTAATAAAAACAACACAGAGATTTTATATGGATATGAAAGCCAAAATGTTGTAATTTATTTGGGAGGAAAAACCATACACAAAACCTTGTATATCCATAAATATTACCTGAAAAAAATCATTTGGTATTCATGTTTTTCATATTCTAATTTGGTTCTATATGATTTAAATAATTTATATGGCTTTTATGTAAAACACAGAATTTTAGAACTTAAACTTTCTCAGACATTTATTATCTATACTAATAAAAGGGTAATATGTTAATTAGATCAGACATCTTCCAAATGATCTTTCAGACAAAGCCATGATGGCAGGGATGAGACAGAGATGGTTAGAGACAATAAGTCCAGCAGGCAGGTGAGTGGTTAGGAACCAGTGCTCCTGGATTGTGAGAGGGATGTCCGACTGCCGGGAAATCCCTCTCACATGCCCTGTGGGATCGGGCCTAAACTGGCAGTGGGACATCCCCCAATGGGTCCCAGATTGAAAAGGGTGCAGGCTGGGCTGAGGGACCCCCTCTCCATGAATTTTGTGTACCAGGTTTCTAGTTATTTTATAATTTTACTAATGAGCAAATTGAAGTAAAGGAGGTAAAAAATGATGATCAAAAAGATAAGTTGATTTAGTTAATCTCTTTTAATAATTTATTTTTTATTTTCACTTAGGTTGACAGTAGACAAGAATGAGGAATGCAGTTTTGGAGAACTCAAAATTAACCTATCCTATATAATAAAACCCTAATATGCAAATTGACTGCACAAGAGAATGACTAGCAGAATGACTGATCATTATGACACTCACTAACCACCAGGGGGCAGATACTCAATGTAAGAGCTGCCCTGGGTTTGGGCCAGTGAGAGGGCAGCAACAGGCCACAGCCAAGGAGGGGTGCCAGTGCTCCCGCTCCCCTCAATGTCCCTTCCTGCTGTTCATCCCACAGGTTGGCCCTGATTACCAGCCAGGCCTAGGGACCTACCCTATATATTGGGAACAGTTTCTTCAATTTAAAAATTAAATCCTGTTAAGGCTACTCTAACACTGAAAAAACAGGATGATGCAGTGATGACTTGCATGGACTCTGGCTTGCACATGTTATAGTCAGCCCTGATTCTGACACTTATAACTGTGTGATAAGGCCAATTACTTAAATTCTCCCTGATTCAGTTTTTCCACCCATTGAGATGGGGAAAATGGTACTACTGCCTCAGAAGGATCATGTTATGTATTACTTTTTATAATCAGGGCAAAAAATGTAGCTGCCCATATAACAGCAAGATGCCTTTCACCTGTATGAAAAGTATGGTCACTGGTGCATACAGTGTCCTGGATTGCAAGACGGATGCCCGACTGCCAGTTTAGGCCCAACACCCCTCAGGGCTCCTGGATTGTGAAAGGGTGCAGACTGAGATGAGGGGGTCTCCCCACCCCATCATGCACTATTTCATTCACTGGGCTTCTAGTCTTTTAATATTTGTTTTTTGAAATGCTCTCTAATTTTGCTTGTCTATTAATGTCTAAATCAGTAGATTTGCAATTACACCCTGATATCTCTCTAATGTGTATATTCAAAGTATATGAAAGACACTTAGTTAACTCTCTGTCATATTCCAGACCTTCAAAAAAAGTAATTTGCATTTCTTATAATCCCCATGATACAAAGTGCAAATTCAAAAACTATTAGTCTTTATTAAATTCCTCTTTTTCAAATATTTGTATGGGATTTGACAATTACCATTTTTGTATTTTTTTTTAATCTACTTAATGACCTTGAATTGGTAGTGAGTCAGGAAACTATGGCTCATAATTTAAATTCTGGCCCCAAATCATGTCAATATTAAATAGTATATTCAAGACAAGACTCACAACCAGATTTGATATAAATGTAGTTCTATCTTCAGGTTACTCCACAATAAAGATCAAGTGAATCCTATCATACTGACCCCTTGTAACAGCTGAAAAATCACTTTTTCTCTAAAACAATATTGCCCTCTCCCCATGGATTTTCCAAGATGGAAAAATTTAATGCAGCAATATAACTAGGCCTGTTTATCCAATAATGTAGAATGAGTCTCCTTAATCCACATTAACTACTTCTTTTTCTGAGCTATATTGCTCTCACCTCTCCATGATGGCACTGCATTTGCTACATCAAATTTCACATGTTAAATGAACATCCAATTGTGAAAACTTTGTGGATAATTTGAGGCTTACTCATTTTGTTAACATCTCTCTCAACAATTAAATGCACATTGGTCAACACAGGAAAATGTCAAGAACTTTTAAATGGTGCTCCAAAAAAGCCCTAGTATACCTAAAATTAATAGTAATCAATGGCAATAGTACCATAGTTTTATATATATTTTCACTATTAATAAAAATTTTTCTAAAATTAGTATCAATAAAGTAAAAAATCTTACCTAGACCATGTCTATGTGTTGACATCGGTGGTAAGACAGTCCAAGTCTTTGTTTTGGGATTGTAACATTCAACAGTGTTCAATGTCTTTAAACCATCTCGACCTCCAATTACAAAGAGTTTGTCATCAATAACAGCCACACCAAACTGTAGTCTCCGACCATTCATCATCCCTGCTTGGATCCACAAATTTGTTCTGAGGTTATATTTCTCTATGGTTGTAGGTCCTGATTAAAAAAAAATAAAAAATCATATAGTCATTGTTTACTATTTCAATATACAACCTGATCAAGTTGTATAAATTATCAGTAGTGTAAATTTAGGATATGAAAATGCTCTTGTCATGGTCATTTTTCTTAAAGAAAACATGTCAGAAAAACAAAGGGAGTAGTAATTTAACTACTACTATATTTTCTCATCTACCTGGTGGATACTAATGATGAAACAGACATAAATGGTTCAGCTTTTTTGAATTACATACTGGTGCCATGTTAAAATATCAGTTAATTAGAATCATTTTGGGCATAATACAGTTCTATCAGTAGATTTTATAAGTTCCCTCTATCACTGTTTGCCAGTTAAAAAGTATAGCAAAATCCTAGCCTGAAAAAATTAAACCTTTTTAATCCTAAACTAAGTATATTATATGTAATTCTGAGAGACAAGAGGAGTTAATTTGATAAATTATTTCCATGTTTCTCTTTAAATTTGTCTTATGAATTAAAAACAAAAACTTTTAATAGTCTATTTTAAGATATGCAAACAAATGTCAGTTATCCTTGCTTTGTTTTAATCCTCACCTGAGGATATTTTTCCATTGACTTTCAAAGAGAGTGAAAAGGAGGCAAGAAGAAGGAAGAGAGAGAGAGAGAGAGAGAGAGAGAGAGAGAGAATAAAGAGATAGAGAGAAACATCAACTGAGATAGACACATTGATTGGTGTTTCCTGCCCTTGCCCAGATTCAGGGATTGTGGGAAAGAGTGAAGAGCAAATCTGTAATGCCCTTGACTGAGAATTATTGAATGCAGGCTGATGCTCTGACCACTGAGACAAACCAACCTGGGCAGTGTGATTTTTTTTTTTAATCTTTATAAAAATGCACTTGGAAAATACTTCAAAAGAATTTAGAGACACATGATGATCTATCTTTATCAACCATATTACAATCTTTCCTAAAAGCTTTCTATGTATAGAGGCCTGATGCATAAAATTCATGCAAGAGTAGTAGGCCTTCCTTCCCCTGGCTGCTGGCATCAACTTCCCTGTAGCACCCAGGACCCAGGCTTCTCTCATAGCTCTGGGTTTGTGGGGAAGGGTGTCCTGTCTAATTAGCATATTATGCTTTTATTATTATTATAAATTTGAGAAACATGAGAGATCTTATGAATAAAATCAATATTGAAAAAAGAAATAAGCTATATTACTGTGAAATATGTTTTAACAGCTTCAGTTAAATATCTAACATTAAAAATATCTTTCTTGAATAAGTTTACAAGTGTTTATATCATAACATATAAGCTAACCAACACTGATCTTTTTTCAGTATTTGGTCTTCTTTTATTGATTTCAGAGAAAGGAAGGGAAAGGAAGAGAGAAATAGAAACATTAATGATGAGAATCATTGATCTGCTGCCTCCTGCATGCTCCCTAATGGGGATTGAGCTCACAACCCAGGCATGTTCCCTAACCAGGAATCTAACCATCCATGAACTTCTTGATTCATGGGTCAATCAATGTTCATTCACTGAGCCAATCTAACCAGGGTATGTATTTTTTAAAGATTAAGTTTTTCATTGAATTTTATGTTTCTACATATTTTAAAAAATAGCTTTAGGATAACATTTATCCACTTATATGAAAAGTATCATTTCAGAGAAAATATTTGTTAAGCAGAAATAAAAATTTTCACTTTTTTAAAGGTGGCATTGTAAAATTCTTATGGTCATAACAATAATTTTTTGTATGCCTAATAAGCAATCAATATCTACATTTCTGCATGCTGTAAATAGAATCCATTGATAAAAAAATAACAGAATGCTATTTAGTTATGGGTACAGATATAAATGTAAATATATCACTAAGCTTAATGCTAGATTTTGAAATAAATACATAATCTCAAAATCCAGTATTACATTTGTTTAAACTAATTTAACTATCCTATCTAATAAAAGAGTAATATGCAAATTGACTGTACCTTTGCTATGCCCACCAGATACGCCCACCAGTGACACCCACCAGCCAATCAGAGCAAGTATGCAAATTAACCTAACCAAGATATCTATGGTCACAGAGGAAGAAGGAGGGAGGCTTGGGTTGCCCCTGGCGATGCAGGAAGCCAAACTTCCCCTATATCCTAGCCAGGCCTCCATTTTAGGCAACAAAGTTTCAATGGCTATGCAAGCAGAAGGCTTGGCTCTGCTCCAGGCTACAAGTTTAAATTGTAGAAGATAAATAAATTCCAGATACCAGGGCCTCCACCTGGGTCATCAGGGGCATAGCTGGCCTGAAAACCACCACAGGCCCCTTGACCAGGCTGCCCCACACCCCAAGGGAATACCCACCCTGATCCAGAACAGCCTTCAGGGCAAACCAGCTGGCTCCCACCTGTGTACCAGGCAGCCTCTATCCTATCTAATAATGAGTAATATATAGATTGATCATCACTCCAACACAAAAGATGACTATCTCCATGTGGTCAAAATATCCTGCACCCATGTGGACACAAGATGGCCACCACAAGGTGGCCAGCAGGGGAGGTCAGTTGGGAGGAACCAGGCCTACAAGGGAGGGAAGATGGGGGTGACCAGGCCCACAGGGTAGGGCAGTTAGGACTGCCCATTTAGGCCTACCTGGATCAGGCCTAAACAGGCAGTTGGACATCCCTTGAAAATTGAAACTATTGAAATAAGTTAATTTGAATGAATGGTAAGAATCATACTAAATTTTAATAAGATAATGTTATTTTATATATGAAAACTAGAGGCCTAGCACAGGAAATTTATGCATGGGGACAGGGGTGTCCCTCAGCCCAGTCTGCTCCCTCTCCAATCTGGGACCCCTCGAGGGATGTCCAACTGCCGGTTAGGCCCAATCCTGGTAGGTTCTGGCCTAAACAGGCAGTCAGACATCCCTCTCAAAATCCAGGACCAGTGGCTCCCAACTGCTCTCATGCCTGCCTTCCTGATTGCCCCTAACTGCTTCTGCCTGCCAGCCTTATCACCCCCTAACCATTCCCCTGCCAATCTGATTGATGCCTAACTGCTCCCCTGCCAGCCTGTTTGCCCTTAACTGCTTTCCTCTGCAGGCCTGGTCACCCCTAAATGCTCTCCCCTGCAGGCCTGGCCCCTCCCAACTGCTGTCTCCTGCAGGCCTAGTCCTCCCAACTGCCCTTCCATATAGGCCCAGTCACCCCCAACTTCACTCATCTGCCAGCCTTATTACCCCTAACTGCCTTCCCCTGCAGGCTTGATCACCCCAACTGGTCTCCCCTGCTGGCCTGATTGTCCACAATTGTCCTCCTTTGGAGGCCCAGTCACCCTCAACTGCCCTTCCCTGCTAGCCATCTTGTGGTGGCCTTCTTGTGTCCACATGGGAGCAGGATCTTTGACCATATGAGGGCAGCCATCTTGTGTGCTGGAGTGATGGTCAATCTGCATATTACTCTTTTATTAGATAGGATAGAGGCCTGGTGCATGGGTGAGGGCCAGCTGGTTTTCCATGAAGAGTGTCCTGGATCAGGGTGGGGGTTTCCTTGGGGTGTGGGGCAGTCTGGGCGAGGAGCCTGTGGTGGTTTGCAGGCTGGTTACACCCCACTTTGACCCAAGCGGAAGCCCTGATATCTGGGATTTATTTATCTTCTGTCATTGAAACTTTGTAGCCTGGAGCGAAGCCAAGCCTCCTGCTCGCTCTGTGGTGGAAGCTATTTCTGTTAGGATTTATTTATCTTCTATAATTGAAACTTCATAGTCTTGAGTGAAGGACTAGGCCAGCCAGGGCAGGCAGAAAGCTTGGCTTCCTCCATCTCTGGGAGCAACTCAATCCTCCTGCTCTCTCTACTCTGTGGCTGCCACCATTTTTGATGGAGTTTATTTATCTTCTATCATTGAAACTTTTTAGCATTGAGTGGGCTTGCAAGGGCAGGTGAAAAGCTTGGCTTCCTCCATTGCAGGGAAACACAAGCCTGCCTCCTGCTTTCCTAGGCCACAGCCATCTTGGTTGGGTTTATTTCCTCCTGATTGGCTGGTGGGCATGGTTTATGAGTGTAACAGAGGTATGGTCAATTTGCATATTACTCTTTTATTATATAGGATGATTTTCTTATATAAATACAATTAATGAAATAATGATATATATTTGCATTTTTCTAGAAACCCTATTGTAAAATATTAGAAAATACATTTTTAAAAGCCAAACAATCTCTAAATACAAAGGAGTTCTGAGGAAATGGCCTACTAAATACTAAAAAAGTATTATATGCATATAGAGATTTTAAAAATTGATTTATGATGAAGAATAATTACTAAGTTAATGTATCTATAAAGAAAGCCAGAAATAACCCTAATACATCTGCCATAATAAAAGTATAATATGCTAATTTTACAGGACAGCAGAACAACCTTCTGGGCATCCTTCCAGACTAAGCAGTAGCAGTGGGACTGTGGCAGAGGTGGTTAGTGGTGAATAGGCAGGCAGGTGAGTGGTTAAGAGCCAGATGTCCTGTATTGTGAGAGGTATGTCTGAGTGTATGTGGTATTAGGCCTAAACTGGTAGTCAGACATCCTAACCCAAGGGGTCCCAGATTGTGACAGGATATAAGTCAGGCTAAGGGCACCCACTCCTATGCACAAATTTTGTGTACCAGGTCTCTAGTATAAATCTAATATAATAAATATGGCTGTTCCAATTAATGTAAAACATTTTATTATTCAAAAGAAGCAATGTGTAGATAGCTAGGTATCCTTTGGAAATAAATGAATAAGTAAACTTGGACTCTGCCTATTCTTTACATTAGAATAACTTTAGTTGAACCAATAACTAAAGTACAATCCACATGGCCACAGAACTCATCAAGTGTTTGATTCTCTTTTCAGGGCTCTACAGAAATAAACAGAAACAGGGATACTTTTAAAATAACCTGCTCTGGGTCATGCACTACTAAGCCTTAAGTGCCTTTGAAGATAAAAAGGAGGTGTTTAATTTTTACTTAGAGATGGGAATAAAATCAAAGGTCCATGAGGGAGAGCCACAAGACCTAGAAGTTATATTTATCTAAATATAAAGATCAAATGCACAAGTAAACAAAACAAACAAACAAAAGGCTAAGAACATTAACAAAAATATTTTTATAAATATAACAGAAGATTGATTTCCCTGATACATAAAAAAGTTTTTTAGCCAAAACTGGTTTGGCTCAGTGGATAGAGCGTCGGCCTGAGGACTGAAGGGTCCCAGGTTTGATTTCTGTCAAAGGCATGTATCTTGGTTGCCGGCACATCCCCAGTAGGGAGCGTGCAGTAGGCAGCTGATTGATGTCTCTCTCTCATCAATGTTTCTCTCTCTCCCTCTCCCTTTCTCTCTGTAAAAAAATCAATAAAATATATTACAAAAAAAAGACTTTTACAAAACAAGAAGTAAATATACAGATGATCTATAATAGAATTATAGACTTGAAACTTACATACTTTTATTAACTAATGTCACTCTAATAAATTAAATAGTTATTTTTAAAAAAGAGGTAAATTGGAAACATTAAGTAGAAATAGGTTAATGATGTGAGCAGGCAATTAACATGAAAGCTATGTTCATGACATGCAAACTTCAGAAATGTATTTATGCTTTCCTAACAATTAAATATTTCTAATACAGTGGTACCTCGAGATACGAGTGCCCTAACATACGATATTTTTGAGATACGAGCCATCGAGCAAGCGAGTGATTTTTGCTTTGAAATACGAGCAACAGTTGAGATATGAGTAATCGCGCAGATCAGCCGGCTGCACACGACCCACCAGTTTGAGCGTCTCATAGTTTCCCACGCCTCAAGGATATGGAACGAATTAAACTCATATCTCGAGGTACCACTGTAGATTTCCAAAAGGGTTAGAAAATGAAACCTTTTGATGTTGACATCAAAACCAGCTGGCTCCCCAAGGGTTGTGGCTCACTTGGTTGAGGTGTCTTCCCTTATATAAAAATGTGGTTGTTTGGATTCTGGGGCAGAGTTAGACACATACCTACGTTGTAGGTTCAGTCTCTGTTGGGGCAGGTATGAGAAGCAACCAATTGGTGTTTTTCATGTCTTTCTCTCTCCCTTTGTCTTTCTAAAAAAATCTGTAAACATAACCTCAGGAAAAGATTAAAAAAGGTAACAGTAAAACAAAACAAATAGCTAGATGACATTAAATTGATGTAACTTTTTGGGAGGTGTGGTGTGTATGTGTGTTGTGTGTGTTTTAAAATACATAGTATATTTAGGAAATAGCGTACTTGAGTTTTTATTTTTAACTTCCTATTTTATATATTTTACCATAAATATGTCTTAGTTTTATAATTAAAATACTAATTTCTTATATTTAAAGACAGCTTTTGATATTGCTAATAATATTATAAGAAATGGACTTTTTTTGGAAAGTTAACTTAAAGATGGTAGTATTGTGATCATCATTACTTCCAACAAAGTGCTCATATCTATATAAATAAAAGCCTAAGCGACCCAACAACTGAACGACCAAAGACCCATCAACCAGTTGCTATGATATGTACTGACCACTAGGGGGCAGACACTCACTGCAGGAGCTTCCCCCTGGTGGTCAGTGTGCTCCAACAGCAAGAGTGCCACTCAGCTGACTGACCAGTCCTAGTGGCCCACCAGACTGGCGGCAGCCACTCCCTCCCTCAATAGTCCTATAGATCCAATCTCCAGAGAACGGGCCAGGCACCAATGGATTGACACCACTGGCATGATCCCAACAGCACCACCGACCTCCTGGAAGTCAGCCTCAGGCACTCATCCCTATAAGCTCCTCAAGGAAGAAATGATATAAAAGCAGGTGCCAGGTGACTCCTGGCTACTGGCATGAACATCAGCGAGATGAACCCACATCCTGGGCCTGATGGGCATTCGACCACCTGCCTGGAGGGCCAATGGTGTCCTAGTCCTCACACCTCACTTGGGATGGGTGCCAGACATAGGTCTCATGACTGATGAGTGCTGCTATGGCAAGAGTTTCTCCTGATCAGGACAAACTGGGCCCAAGCCCATGGCAAGTACAGCAGGGCTGGGATGAGTGGGAGTGGCAGGCAGGGGCAGCAGGCAGCATTAGACTGTCAGTTTTGGCCCAATCCCTGCAAGCCATGCTGAGGCACGCCACCCATGCATGAATTTATGCACCAAACCTCTAGTAATAAAATAACTTTACAGCAAAAGAACAGATGTTATAGCATTATTACAAGTATATTTTACTTTTTATATTCTTAATACATGTTCTCTGAACATAAACTCATACAACTTGATATTTTTAAATTAAACAGTTAGTTTTATAACCAACATTTGCCACAATGAACCACGCCCTTGCTATTTACAGTACCTCCCCCTCTCCCTCTGCCCCACCATGCCCCTTATCCACAAGGAATACATTCCAGCCTATGGATGCCAAAACCATAGAGAAAATAGAACTCCATATATACTACACTAGAGGCCTGGTGCACAATTCATGCACCAGTGGAATGCTTCAGCCTGGCCTGCACCCTCTTGTAATCCGGAAACCCTTGAGGGATGTCAGACTGCCATTTTGGGGTCAAAACCAGGAGTCTGACATCACCTGAGGGATATAGTGGTGCGCAAAGTGGCAGTGGCTGGAAAGGAGTCTAAATCCTGGGCCGGGTGCCACACCTCTCCCATTCATCCTGGCCCTGCTGTGCCTGCTGCCATTGCTGAGAGGTGGGTAAGGCTCATACCACCACAGCTGCGCTTGCCAGCCATGAACCTGGCATCTGGTATTCGATGGTCAGCTGAGTGTCGCTCCCACTGTGGGAGTGCACTGCCCACCAGGGAGCAGATCTGGCATTGAGCATCTGCTTCTTGGTGATTAGTGCACGTCATAGCAACCAGTCGGCCAGTCATTTGGTCATTTGGTCATTTGGTCATTTGGTCTTTGGTCCTTCAGTTGCTTAGGCTTTTAGATATAGATGATATAGATATAGATATAGATATAGATATAGATATAGATATAGATATAGATATAGATATAGATATAGATATATAGAGATAGATATAGATAGATACAGACATAGACATAGACATATATATATAGATGTAGATATAGATATAGATATAGATATAGATATAGATATAGATATAGATATAGATATAGATATAGATATTGTAATGAAAGCTGTATCAGTGTGTCCCTTTCTCTTTCTCTGATAACTCATTTGAAATTGAGAAGGCTGCTAAGTGATTAATGGGTGGGTAGCAAAGTGTGGAGATGCAGAACTAAGGGTTAATTCACATCCTGGGCAGAATGGAGGAGAATGATACATGTTTCCACCACACTACTCAGTATAGCATGCAATTTAGAACTTATGAAATGTTTATTTATGGAATTTTTCATTTAATATTTTCAGACCACCAATATTCAGACTATTAATATTTTCAGATCACAGGTAACTGAAACTGTGAAAGCAAAGCTTTGGATAAGGGGGTAATAATGTAGATTATTATTAAAATACCTTAGGTTCCAACAAATACTTTCCACATAATTATGTTAGAATTTTTCTAGCCTTCCTTAAAAAATATGGGTACTGGTACTACAGAAAAGATTAAATGCCTATCATGATATCTGGGTTCTAGTTCTAGTTCTACTACTGACTGTATGGCAGAAATACAATCTTTGAAATGTCTCTTCATAAGTATAATAAAAGAACAGGAGTTTTCCACTTAAACTATAAATTCTTGGAAAATACATTTTTGCCTTTTTCATAAAATAGCACCCATCCTTACCAAGATATATTGATTGAAGGCTTTTGGGGACCTACTGATATGTATTCATTTCAAAGTGAATACTTAAATTAATAACACAATAGGTAAAAGTATAACATAGCAGTAATTTAAGCTAGCCCTGAGGAGTCTCTTTCATTGCCATAGAAGAGCCACACACTTGAGGATTAAGAGCAGGAATGCATGAAATATAAGCACAAACACACAGGCTTATTTCCCCTGTCGGTCTGAGGTAATTCCATTACTGTATATTAACAGGAGATTGACTTAAAAATAATGTATTAAGTACTCAAGGATTTATAAATATAGTGGTCATTTTATTACAACACACAAATTTATTATTCAATCCACGTTCATTGAAAGACCTAGAGAATGAATAGTGATTTGGCCCAATTCTCTGACTACGAAAAAGTAAATTAAAGTATTGATAGGCTAAATTTTGAGTATTTGGCCTACAATTTTAACTTTGAACGACCCTCAAAAGAGACACCAGAAATAATAACAGCCTAGATAGTCACTAAGCTTTGTCTGTTTTTAGTGAAGCTGAGGCTACGAAAGAAAACTTTGCGGATAGATCATTCACTTTTCAGCTGAGAGAGCCTCTTTTCACTTTTCAATGAAGTCATGACTTCCGGGATCTGAAACTTTCTTGTCAGGTGACTCACTGGGAATAATATAAACAACTGAAATTTAACTTAACAAATGAGTATATATTTTTTCTGATTCTAAACATTTTTAAATAAATAGATACTTCAACTTCATTTAGTTTTTCCCTGAGATCCTTGGGGAAATATGGTTCTTCCCTTGAACAATGATTTAGCGGCCCAGTAAGGAGACATCTTTTCCATAAAGCAATTCTTTGTGTCTGAAAAACAAACCGGGCTCAGGCTGATATGATGTCATTCATGGTTTTCAGTTGTTTCTATGGCTCTGTGCAAAGTGATGACCTTGAACTGGTAATCTCTAATGATATACTTCAAGTTCAAAAATAAAGTACTGAAGTGGAACCAAAGTGACTGAACGGAGGTATTGAGGCAGACATTCCAAAGGGCAAAGATGAAGGAATACACTTTCTTTTGTTGTATTGCTTTTCTTCAGAAAAATCTGCACAATATTTTTAAGTTATTTCTTCCACCTAATGGCAAATGCTCAAGTTTTTTCTGACGGGGGAATTCTAAGTGAATCATTTTTTTAAGCCACATGATGATTACAATTGAGTATAATGCTTCAAAAAAATACTCAGTTTTAGAATTGCAGTATGAAAAGCTTTTCTTTAAAAGTTCTTGATAGAATAGCTTGTCCAATTCTAGCCAAGGAAGTAAAAATCAGGTCAAGATGTTTAATTCTACCTCTTTATTTCACTTTCCATTTTTACCTTTCAACAATACTGATAAAAATGCAGAGTAAGAAGGCAAATTCAGGGTTGAATGATCTGGCAAAGTCCTTTGAATAAGAAGAGAAATATATCAGGAGTTTATCCCCAGATTAGATAATTTTTAAATTTTAGGTATGTGAAAATAGGAAGTATACATTCAGATTTTTAATTATAAGTATTAATTATTTACCATGATATAGGCTCTATAATAAAATATTTGATAAAAATATCTCAAGAAAATAGTTTTAAATTTATAGTTAAGAATTGAAGCTTTTCTGGTCATTTTGGTTTTTAATTATCAATATTCTCCTTATTATTAGCTATATTAATAAAATTTGTTTTGCATTCATGTGAAACAGTTAGGGCTGTCTCATCAAACACCAGGCTTAGTGAAAATCGATAACTGACCTGTGGCTGCCACTAGGCTGTCAACAAGGAGACAATGCAAATATACAGAAATAAAAGACAGTTTAATTCTTCTCCTGTCCCCTTAATCAATTACTATCTAAGAGAGGAGTCACTACCACTGTGACCTTGGCATGCCATCTGCCTACTTGGTATATCTTTAGCTGGGCTCCATTTAGTTTTCACATCAATCTCTCATAAGATAATAAACAGAACAATGCGATAGTGCTATTTTCTTAGTGTTTTTCTTTCTGTTGCATTAAAAGAATATCAACCTAAAACATTTTTGACTTTTACTCTTTGCTTAATCTTTTTTCTTTTTTTAAACTAAATGATTTTTTAAATGCCTTAGTCTCAGTCAGAGACCCTGTGCTTGCCTGCTACCACACTGTATGTAGGAAGCACATAGTGGATGTTTCCTGTCAAGAAGAAAGCAATGCTTCCTTGAATCTTGATTCTTCTTCAGCCAAACAAAGGAGGGCTGTTTTTTTCACAGGCTTGCACCTTCAAAGATTTTGCATTTGCTATCAGCATTATGCCCTAATGTTCTAGTCTTATTTCTCTGTATAAAACAGCATAATTCTACAATATTTCCTCAAATACAGACAGCCTGGCTTGCATGTTTCTGATATCCATAAATTCCAGTTACCATGATTTGGTTAAATAACACCAGTCCCCCAATAAATTTCAGTAACTATAATACAGGGGTTTTCAAAGAAAGTGTATAGTTGTGAATATGTGAAACACAAACTTTAGTCTTTTTATTGTTTATTAATTCTTATATTATTTATTTGTATTACAACTATACACCTACTTTTGCCCATGCCTGTATATTAACTGTGAATAATTTGCATAAAGTACAAACTTTGCTGTTAGCTCTTCAGCCCACAAATCACTACCAAATAACAGATGCACATCATAATCAGTGGCCAGTCATGCCACTTCTCTCAAAGTCAGAAAGGTGATTAATTATTGCACTTTTGTTATTGGGTTCATGCACAGGCTATAGTGTTGCCTTTTTGTCTTGTAGTGATAGGAGTCATTTTATAAAATAAAATGGATAATTAAAGTGAGAATTGGCCAACAAAGATATAAGTAGAATATAAAAAGGAAAAAGTGATAATGCTGGAATTAAAATTACAATGGAATCTCAGACTTCTATACCAGAAGGTTGGGGGTTACCTCAGGAGCTTTAAATAATCCCATCCTCTAATTAAAGAACTGGGCTTTCTACACAACAGAAATCAGAATCGACCCTGTTAAACCTTCTACTGAAGTCTACTTGTATCTTTTCTCCACTCACAGTCTGAGCTTGCTCTCAATACCTTAAGGAATGCTCTTAGGCAGATAAGCAGGTAGCACAGGAGGTTGCTTATGATGGGACATTATAAACATGCACAGAAACTGCCTACTCTAGCTGACAGTAAATTAAACTTGGGTCAAGGGAATGTAATATTTGACAGTAGGAGTTTCTAGAAATATGGTAGAGAGGTCTATTTTCTCTGTAACAGTGGTTGGGAAAATCTTCCTGTAAAGGACCAAAAAGTATCTTCTTATGGGGACTCTTTGTTGCAACCATGTGGTCAATAAAGGGGGAAGCAACCATAAATAATGGATAAACAAATGAGCAGGTCTCAATAAAACTTTATGGCCACTGAAATTGAATTTTATGAAATGCAAATGTTCACTAAATGCATCATTAAATATTATTCTTTATTTGATGTTTTTCAACTACTCCTATCTAATAAAAGAGTAATATGCAAACTTACCATCACTCCAATACACAAGATGGCTGCCCCCATCTGGTCAAAGATGGCTGCCCCCATGTGGACACAAGATGGCCACCAAAAGATGGCCAGCAGGGGAGGCCAGTTGGGAGGAACCAGCCCTGAAAAGGAGGGCAGTTGTGGGTGATCAGGACTGCAAGGGAGGGCAGTTGGGAATGATCAAGCCTGCAGGGGAGAGTAGTTAGGGGTGAAGAGGCTGGCAGAGGAGGGAAGTTGGGGGTGACCAGGCCTGCAGTGGAGGGGAGTTGGGAGGGACCAGGCCAGCAGGGGAAGGAAATTAGGGGCAATCAGGCTGGCAAGGGAGCAGTTAGGCATCAATCAGGCTGGCAGGGGAATAGTTAGAGGGTGATTAGCCTGGCAGGCAGAAGCGGTTAGGGGCAATCAGGAAGGCAGGCAGGCAAGCAGTTGGGAGCCAGTGGTCCTGGATTGTGAGTGGGATGTCTGACAGCCCTTTTAGGCCCGATCCCAGTGGGCCTAAAAAGGCTGTTGGACATCTCTAGAGGTGACCTGGATTGGAGAGGGTGCAGGCTGAGCTGAGGAACAACTGCCCCCACCCAATGTGTACAGATTTTGTGCACCAGGCCTCTAGTTTAATGTAAAAATCAAAGCCATACAAATAAGACAATGGGCTAGATTTGGCCTGTGGGCTAGTTTGTCAACTTTTATTCTTAAATAATAATAAAATATAAATTTTCAGTTAAAATGGCACTTTAAAGGTGTTTATTGGTCATAATAATGTAAAGAAGTTTCATTTTATAAAGAAACAGATTGGATTTCCAAATAGAAATTCATATATAATACTAGTGGCCTGATGCACAAAATTCATGCATTGGGGGTGTCCCTCAGCCCAGCCTGCACCCTTTCCAATGTAGGACCCTTTGGGGAATGTCCAACTGCCGGTTAACCGGCAGTTGGACATTCCTCTCGCAATCTGAGACTGATGTCTCCTACCCACTCACTTGCCTGCCTGCCTGTTTGCCTCTAACCATTTAGCCTGCTGGCTTTCTCATCCCCAATTATCCTCCTTGCTGGCCTGATCACCCCAACTGCCCCTCCTCTGCCAGCCTGATTGGCCCTAACTGCCCCCCCACCTGCTGTTCTGCTTGCCCCTAACTGTCCCCCTGCTAGACTGCTCAACATCAACTGCCCCACCTGCTGGCCTGCTTGCCCCCAAATGCCCCCCTGCCAGCCTGCTTACCCCCAATTGGCTCTCCCTCTCAACTTGCTCACCCTCAATTGCCCTCCCGCTGCTGACCTGATCACCTCCAACTGCCCTCCCCTCCTGGCTTGATCGCCCCTAACTGCCTCTGCCTAGCCCTGCTACCATGGATTTGTCTGGAAGGTCTCCTAGAAGGTCTCTCAGTCTAATTAGCAATTACCCTTTTATTAGTATAGATTTCACTTATCAGAGTGGCCTTTTGTAGCTATCCTTTATAGATAGCAACATTGTCCCCTCATCCTGACTCTCCATTATCCTTTCTTTATATTATATTTCACTATAATTCATCATCCCATTAACTATAATAGCTTGTATGCTTGTTTATAGTTTCTTAAAGATAATTTAAGCTATAACAGGCCAGGAACTTTGCTTTTTAGTTTACCAGAGCCAAGAACACTGCCTGTAAATTAATAAGTACTCAACAAAAAAGTGAGTTGATCATCTGGAAACCCTAGAAATACTTAGAAATGGACAGTAGAAAGACTACATTTATAATCCAATTTAATAATTGATATATTTCAATTATTAAAGCACAAATCTTTTAAGAATCTAATTTTTACTAATTTGGAAGAAAAAACAATATTAACAAAATTATCAGAAAGGTACATTTTGTACTCAACATGTGAGTACCTAAAAATGATTTTAGTCTAATAGAATTATAATTAGTAAGACTGCAAATATATGGCACCATTATTTATTCATGCTCATTTTTTAGAGCTAGAAAATTTTCCCTAATGTTGTTTATATTGGTATAATTTTTTTTTCCTTATGCAATATGGTGATCATTTATATAAGTATTTTTATGTATATGAATATCTTATTGTCTTATTTTCTCTCCTGTGTCTCCTCACTTTATTTTGTAGACTCCCTTATAATCTCATGCCTCCAAACTTCCAAGATGGCTTCACCTTATTCCATATTATGATTAGGAAGTTTAGCCACAAGTTACTACTGACTTCTCCTGTAATCTCTTTGATATAAAATATGTTAGAATAACTTGTAATAGTTTAGTCTATTTATATACTCTAACTCATTTAATTATTATAATTTTTACAGAAATAGAATATAATACTGAGAAAGGATAAAGTGTACTAGAATTTTAAGTGACACTCCTACATTTGAACAGGCATTTTTCTGATTTTAAAGACTACTTTCTCCACTAGAAATGTCACCTGCTTTCTAAGGTCTCCAGAGTTCAAATCAGAATCAACCCAGTTAAGTCTTCCTCTGAAGTCTGCTTGTATCTTTCTTCCACTCACATGCTTTCATTTCCCCACATGCTGTATTCCAGCATGACAATTTCCTTCCATTTTTGAAGATGTCATATTACTTCAACTGTAAAACTTCACATTTGATGTTTCTCTAGTCTGGAATTTACCACATAACCATTATGACATTTCAATAATGTGCTAAACTAATGCTTAATAATGCTTTAGATTTCAGCAAGGAAACAAAAAGGGAGGGGGAGGGGCAGCATCAAATACTTCCCTTGCACTCCCTTATTTTTCTACACTAGACTGGGATGGCTCCCAAACATTGTACTGATTTCATTTGTAATTCCCTTCTGATAACACTCATTTTACTCGTAAATATTTGCCTTACTATTTGTTTTCACAGATTAACTTGGCAACTCTGGGAGACAGAGTTCATGTGCATAATGTTCACCTTGGTCACAAGTTCTTAGCATAGAGCCTGGCACAAAAAAAAGATGCGCATCATTGTTGAATGCATAGATATCTACACTAACAAAAGAGAATGATGCAAATGACCGTACCTACACTATGCCCAACAATCAGGGGTGAGTATGCAAATTAACCTGAAAAAATGGCAGCAGTCCCACTCCCCAGCCACTCCAGGCCTGTGGGAGTTGGATAAATTGGGTGCTAGCACCTGAGGCTGGCTGTAGCCAGGAAGATGAAGAAGCTGCCTGCCATGATTCCAGGCCGCCACCAGCAACAGAAGCCTCATGTCTGCCTGCCCCATGTCCTGTGGGAGTTGGAGAAATTGAGTGCCAGCACCTAAGTCTAGCTGCAGCCCGGGAGATGAAGAAACCACCTGCCCTGTGATCCCATGCTGCATCCAGCCGGATTCATGCACACTGCATCCCAGAAAAGATGGAGAAGTTGCCTGCCTGAGGTCCAGGCACCAGCACCTATGGCTGGCTACAGCCTGGTAGACGGATAAGCCGCCCACCCTGTAGTCCCAGACATAAGTACCTGCAGCTGGCTGTGGCCTGGGAGACGAAGAAGCTTCCCACCCCGCAGTCCTGGGAGCCAGCACTTGCAGCTGTAGCCCAGGAGAAGCCACCTGTCCACCATCCCCTGTGGCTGCAGCTGGCCTGGGCACCTATGGCTGACTAGAGGGAGGGAAGCCCCAATCCCAGGTGCCTGTGGTCAGCTGGAGGAGGGAATCCTGGGTCCCAGGTGCAAGGCAGAGGCAGAGGTTGTTAGGGGCAATCAAGGCAGCAGGGGAGCAGTTAGGGACAATCAGGCTGGCAGACAGAAGCAGTTAGGAACAATCAGACAGGCAAGAGAGCAGTTAGGAGCTGGCAGTTCTGGATTGTGAGAGGAAGTCCAACTGCCAGTTATCCTCTGAGAGATCCCAGATTGGAGAGGGTGCAGGCTGGGTGAGGGAAACCCTTCCCCCCTACTGTGCATGAATTTCATGCCCTGGTCCACTAGTACTATATAATGAAAAGCTAATATGCAAATTGTCTGAACAGTGGGATGACTGTTTGCTATGATGTGTGATGACCACCAGGGGCAGATGCTTAATGTAGGACCAGGGCATTTACCTGAGGTGGACACTCTTAGTGTACCCTTTTGTGAACTGTGTGTATAGCCTTGTTGTAGTTAATTCTTGATTGTCGTTGGTATCACTGGGGGGAATTGACCTCCAGGCCAATGGGTTGTCAGGATCAGCTGTGTCTGTGCCCGGAGAACTTCTGTGCTGGACTCAGCCTTAAGACTTGCAAGATTGCAACAGCCACTGTGCTGGGCTTGGATGTGGTGGAGCCTCAGGGCTGAGCAGGCAGCCTTGGCTTCCTGTCATCCCTGCCCTACAGGGCAACCCTTGGATCTAAGTGCCTCTGGGTAATCTCTGTAACCCTCCCTGTGCACATGCACATTAGCCTGCAGAACTCTGCCTTTCTGGCTCCCCTGAATTTCCATGTGCTCTAGGGACCCGTATGAGTCTGGATACCCAGGGTCTTGCCCAAAACTGGGGTTCAGTGCAGTCGGACCTGGATTTCAGTGCTGTTGGGAGGTTCTGTTTTCCTCCTGCTAGAGAAAGCCAGTGGCACAATCAGCAGTCAGCGCTCTGTGTGTGCACTTTCACCTGCAGTTTTGTCTACACTTTCGCGCTCACCCAGACCTCTGTCTTTCGCAACTCCCCTAAGTTTCCCTGCTCCTTCCTTTTCACAATAGTCCAGATTCCCCCATATGAGTCTTGCCTGGAACTGGGGTTCAGTGCAGTCAGAAGTGGGCTTCAGTGCAGTGGGGATTTTCCCTCTCCCTCCCACTAGAGGAAGGCAGCCAGACCCTCCTCTGCCCATCCTCTCCAGGAGCGTGTCCCAGTACCTCAGCTTTTTGCAGCTCCTCTGAGTCTTTGTGAGCCCCTCTCTTTACTTCTAGTTGCAGAATTTTCACTCAGCCAGCTTTCCTGTGATTTTGGATGGTGTATGTTCTATCTTTTAGCTGTAATTTTGAAATAGTGGTGTGAGGCAGCAGTTTAGGTGTTCACCTATGCTGCCATTTTGGTTTCTCTCCCATTTTTGTAGATTTTACAACAACATATTATTTACACTTTAAACATTATGGTTATGCTTATTTTATATTATTTTAATGCTCATTTAACATGATAATTACTAGAAATCAATATTCTAGTTAATAAGAGTTAGACTTTTGAAAAAATTAAACTACTTAAAAGCATTTAAAATCTACAAGATTTGTCCATTAATACTAAAATGGGAATGCATCATTCCCTATTGATGATATTAAATTGTTTTCTAATTACATACATTATTATTATTATTTAATTGATTTCAGAGAGGAAGGGAGAAGGAGAGAGAGATAGAAGCATCAATGATGAGAATCATTGATTGGCTACATCCTGCATGCCCCCTACTCGGAATCGAGCCCACAAGCCTAGCATGTACCCTTGACTGGAATTAAATCCGGGACCCTCAGTCAGCAGGCCAAAACCGTTAAAACCATTGAATTTGTAAGTTATAACTGCCACATTTTTACACTTATTTGTAATTGTTTATTTATTTGACTGGCTTCTGTGTGAAATTGGGAACGTCTCACAAGCATAAACTTTCTATCTAATATTGCTTTCAGCAAGCAAATACCTGGCAACATTGCATTTCCTTTACTTAGAATGGAAATACAGTTCTAAATATGTCCAAAAAATATTTGGCCTCTACTTTATAAGTGCTTTAAATCCCCTTTTTTGTTTCATATGAAATTTGAATATAATACATTAGAGTTAAAGGACTTAAAGATGAATAAGAAGCAGAGGTAGCAGCTATAAACTAAAAATAAGAGGTGTTTTCTAATTATTTCCATAATCTTAAATCTTAATGGATAAAACAAAGTTTATGAGAAGTTTGTTGACATTACATAGATTGCAATGTTAAAATTGTGTCATGGTATGATATAGGCTATGTTTTACATCTATATCTAGATTTATATACCTTTGTTGTTATCCATTCCTCCTACAGCATACAGAGTTCCAACTGTAGATTTTCTAGGTTTAGTTCTTGGACTTTGCATTAAAGTTCTTCTTTCTGGCAATAGATGATACTTCATTGCTTCCAGAATCAACTTTTGGCATTCCAGATCATTCTTAAATAATGCATGGTTTTCTAGGTCAGCCAATATCTGTAAAAAATACACAAATACTGTTAATGCTTTATGGAAATGTGCATATGACATCAGTAGTTAAAATTAGAAGCTTAATGTCTATGATATTACCAGTTTATTGAGAAGTATACAGAATGTAATAAGAATTAATTATATTGACAAATAAATATAAGTAAAATGCGTGCCTTCTAAGAGAAACAGAATGGATACTGTTTTCCATTCAACCATTCAATATTTTTTTATTATCACTTTAGGACATAATAAAAAGAACCTTCTAAAGATTTATTTTTCATTTTTTTCTCTTACAAAAGCTATTTATAAATCAAATATACTTCCTGTGTTGGCCATAAGTAAGTCTGGTGAAAGAAATTAAAAAATAAATTTCAGCAAATTAGCTTATAACAATCCTATAAATACTGGGTGGGGCAAATGTAGGTTGAGAGTTGTTCATATGGAAAATAATGCAATCATTAATAAATAATAATACAAGAATAAACTGTGTTTCATATAAACCTACTTTTACTCCACCCTGTATTTACGTATTTCCTTTAAGATATTCCAGGTACAATTTAAATTCATTGCAGATTAGAAAACAACTCAATAAAAATGAAAAAAATGGCAAAAATAGTTTTCAATAGTGAAACTAATAATTTATTTTGAAAACTCCAGTGCCAGAGAGAACAATAGAGTAAGAGCAGCAGTTTTAAGTTACATTATGTCTCTCTTGGATGCTCCAGGTTTTCCTCCCCATAAATTTTTCTGTGTATATTTCTTTGAACATATCTATAGTATGCTTTATTTCTTCTTCCTCTATTTCTCTGGAGATTCTCTTTTTTCTTAATTCTTTAAGTATGGCATTATCTTTCTTAATGAATCAATATATCATTTTGAGTGACAATTAAATCTGTTACATACATTTAGAAAACTAATAAGTAATTACTAAAGAATTTAACATTAGCTCACTGACCTTTCTGCTACATTGGTAGGAAGTTGTACTTCATCTGAATACTAATGTTTATTTAGTGAGTGAGTTAATATATGATGGCAGCATAAAATTAAATAATTATTTTTAATGCTATAAATTTAACCTTAATTAAGTAAATTTATTTAGTCCTTTAAATACATAAATTACTATTGGATGTGCCAGAAAGCATATAAAAGACATATAAGATGTTGGAAAGAAAACCAGGATAAGTCTGAGATTGAATAGGAATATAATGTATTAGCGTTATCAGATGCTTTGGAATATGGAAGGGAAGATGTTTAATTAAATCCAGGATATGTTTTTCTTCTTGTATATTAAACCCAAGTTTCTTTTCTACCAAAATTCATTCTGAAGACTAAATAAGAAAGAAAAAAAATTAGAAAGGATGAAGGGATTAAGTAAGCAATAAACACACACACACACACACACACACACACACAAAACACACACACACACACAGCCACAACAAAAGAAAAAACTCATAACAGAGACAACAGTATGTTGTTTACCACAGAGAAAGAGAGATGGGAAAGGTAGAAGAGGGTAAATGGTGAAGATTTGGAGTGGTGAGCACACAATCCTATGTAATAAAGAGGGAATATGCAAATTGACTGTCACTCTACCACAAAGATGGCTACACCCACAGTGAAGGTGGGGCTTCCATAACACAAGATGACTGCACCCACAGCGAAGGCCGAGTTTCCACAATGAATCTTAAGGAGCAATAAGCAGGGACCTGAGGCTGCGCCCCTGCCCTGCCTCTGTGGGGATTTACGGGGACCTCAGGCTACACTCCGGCCCAGCCAGCCCCTGTGAGAATTTATGAGAACCTCAGGCTACGCCTTCCACCATGGTGCCAGTCCAGGGGACCTGAGGCTGCGCCTCCCACCATGGCACTGGACCAGGGACCCTGAGGCCACACCCTCTGCCCCAGTGCTGGACCAGCGAACCTGAGTCCATGCCCCTGTCCAGTAGGGCTTGATGGGAACCTCAAGATGTGCCCCCCACCCTCAGGCTGTTCCCCTTGCCCTGTGTCAGGGGACCTCAGGCCATGCCCCAACCACTGGGTCTTGACAGTGGCCTGAAGCTGTGCCTCCCTCCCAGTAGAGCTTGATGGTGTCCTGAGGCTGCACCCCCCACCCATCACGGCTTGTCAGGCTGCTTCCCTCACCCAGCAGGGCTTGACGGGGGACATCATGGTGTGCTCCCTGCCCCAGTCCAGGCTGGGGGAACTCAGGCCATGCCTCCTGCCCCAATGCTGGGCTAGGGGACATGAGGCTGTGCCCACCTCCCACCCAGTGAGGCTTGATAAGTTTGGGACCAGCGGATCTGGATCTAACCCAAAGTGGGGGGGCCTGGGCTGGTTTGGGACTCCTGTGATGTTAAGGCACACATGGGTGGGTGAGATCTTGACTCTGGGTCCCATAGTGTACCCCAGACTTTGACAGAAGGAAGATTTTCATATAAATTTTACTAATTTTCTTATATTTCTGACACTTCTGTTATAGAGAGAAGGCAAATACAGACTTTAATGTGACTTTTGGGCATTTTGTTGTAAAAATAGATTTTCTGTAAATCTAAGTCTTTTTCTTTCCTTGAAAATAAAAATACTTAGCCTTTGATATGATAAATTTATAAATGTCTGAAAATGGCTTCCATCAATTCTTTCTTTTCTCTCAATTTTTATCTTTTATGAGAAAAAAATCTGAATATATGCTTCTTCACTCTGTTTTTCCTTGGAAAATATAACTCAGAATTAAAAAAATGATAATAACTGGGAGTTTGAGTAATGGTATAGGTTTTTGATAAGTTGTAAGTAACTTTAAATATAAAGGGTCATTTACATTATTAATATTTCATATACTATTTTGATATTTATATAACTCTTTAACTAAATAGAATTGATTAATTTTAGCTTAAAATGAATTGTATGCCTTCTTGATTTTATTGCCACCCAAAAATAACTTTAGCACAATATTTAATTAGTGTAAAATAGATTTAATTTTTAATATATTAAACTTTAGAAACATTGTATATTAGTTGCATGGATCCACCAGGTAATAATTAATTTAGAAAATGGCTTAGAAGTAACAAAATACAAAATTACTTAAAAGAAATACCAATAAATTATATCTTCTGTAATTGTTTGACCTTGTGACTTTTGTAGTGCTATATAAAAAAATACTTATTGTGTTGGATTACATTATCATTTTTATTTCTTTGGACAAATTTAAGACACTAGACTAATATTAAGTTGATTAATTAATTAAAATTCTTGAATAGTTTTTGATTTATAATTAAGAAAAGTTACTAAAATGTTAGTTTATATTATGTAATTTGTCAAAATAAAATAAAATGTGTTTTTTTGGACAGTTTCCAGTGGGATCAGCCCTAAATGGGAGGTTGGACATTCCTCAGGGGGTCCCGGATTGGAGAGGGTGAAGGCTGGGCTGAGGGAAACCTCCCCTGTACACAAATTTTGTGCACTAGGCCTCTAGTGAAAGGACACTCAACAATAAGTCTCTAGGTTTGTAATACATTCAAATAATAATTTAAAAAAATTAATTGCTCTATGTTCAAGGATGCATGCATAGTGAAAAAAATATTATGAATTATTTATTTCAAACTCTGGTATGAGAAATATAGAAAATAAAATAAAAATTGTATTATTTCTATAAAATAACCAAGGTATTCTATACTTAAGTAATATTTTTCATTTAATTAATAAGCCACTGCATTAAATGTATTAACTTTTGTATACTTTTAATCATTTGACAAAGTTCTATATTTTTTAAAAACTGAATTCATTATTGTGTATTTTCAAGTTATTTTTTAAGTATGTCTTGCTTATGATATTATGAATAGTGTCTATATCATCTCTCTGACAATATTTTTAGGATTACTATTCCATCCCAAAGTAAAGCAAAAAGTCAGGATAATAAAATGACTGAGCTGATTTTTAAACTTGTATTATCTTTAGATTTTCTGGAATGATCCAAGATTAACACAAATATTGCTCCTCTCTATAAAATAAGAGACAGACCAGCCTGCAACATGGCTCAGTGGTTGAGCATTGACCTATGAATCTAGTAGTTATGGTTAAATTCCAGGTCAGGGAACATGCCCCAGTTACGGGGTCAATCCCCAGTGGTGGGTGTACAGAAGGCAGCCCATTGATGATTCTCTCTCATCATTGATATTTCTATCTTTCTCTCCCTCTTCCTTCCTTTCTGAAATCAATAAAAATATATTTTAAAAATAAATAAATAAGTTTCATTTTTTTAAAAATTCTTAGATTTTTAATGAAAATGGAAATACTGTGACAGCTTTTTGCTTGTCTAACTTAGAAAAATATCAATATCTTTCAATAATTGTATACTACTTAGAAATATATTCAAGTTTTTGTATATTATTTGTACATCATATCATACATTATTTGTACAATAGTTATCTACACATTACATTTTATTCTAAAGATTCTACATACCAATGTCATATGCAATCAGGGATAAATATAGCAGAATTCAGTTTCCAAAAATAAATGCCCTTGCAAGTTTTTCAATATCTTCACTGTTAATACATTCTTAAACTTAGAATAATCATCCCCTACTACCATTTAAACTAATTATATACTAAAACTCAAGAAAAGATTCCACCGTTTACAAATAAATAATGTTTCAAAATATTTTGTCATTTAGATGACATATCAGAAATTAAAAAAAAAAACTCTTGAGACTCAATATGAAGGGCAGCATGAGTTATATTAGCTATTAAAAGTACATACAATTCTAAAAGGTTGATATTCGGCAGTCATTATACAAATATGTTCTGTTTCTTTGTAGCTTTGATAGTTGTTTTTTTTTCTGTGACTAATGATCAGTGAGTTATAGCATAAACCTGTAACTACATAATAGAACATAGTCAAGAAATTTATATAAGAACCCTCTGTATGATATTCCACATTGACTAATATGAAAAATCAGAATAATTTATCCATTTATAGTTAGAACTCTCAACAGTTCCTTTGTTGGAGCATTCCATTTGCCAGAAATGTTATGCAGTTTTTGATTAGAATATATTCTTTACAAACGTGTACATTAAAACTCTTTTTTTTTATACATTGTTCTTAAGTTCCACTGATTTTACCACTAACTTTGCTTTGATTGGAAGAAAATAAAGCCCTAGCTGATTTGAGCATCAACCTTGAAGACTGAAGGGTTCTGGGTTTTATTCCATTCAAGGGCACATGCCCAGGTGGTGGACTCATCTCCAGTGGGTGCATGCAGGAGGCAGCCAATCAATGACTCTCATGATTGATGTTTCTATCTCTCCCTCTCCCTTCCCCTGAAATCAATAAAAATATATTTTAAAAATACAATTATTAAAACAATAGCTCTTAGAAATGTCCACTGTTTGCTATTATAATACAAACAATTTGTTCATTTATAAGGAATTGAACCATACGTTTAAAATATATTTGACTACATGAAAATATTAATGAGTGCTTTGATCCTGTGTATTTATACATAGTCACTCCCCAAAGTTCAGTTTTCTAAGAATATTTAGATGAATTTATTTCAAGTGTTTGCAATATATTGAAAATTATTATACTGAAACTATTGTTTCATCAAAATGGAATGCAGTATTCAGGTAGCTAGATTTCACATTTTTCCAGATTCCAAAATAAATTTTTATATAATTCAAATTGTCCTTCTTCCTGTATAGATCACCTTAAGATGTCAAAGAATGTACTTCTTTGAGATAATTTTGTGATGATTCTCTATATTAATCTACATTTGAAGATACTTAATATTATAAATAACCATTTTATCATCATAAGCAATCAAATCCAAATACGTGGATTTAGTTGTGCTACACAATCTAATCTTATCATATAAAGTGTATTCAACTCTAATTTTATACCAAAAGAATATTTGCATTATAAAAATTAGCATTATAGATAACCTTCTTAAAATGTCATAAATTAATGTTATTAAGCAAATGTTTCAGTAACACTCCCATAGATAAGAAAATATTTATATGACATGCTATTTTTAAGTAAAAGTGATACTGCATGGATAAAGGCATAATCTGAAAGACAAGTAATGAATAGAATCTGTACAAAAAGTAGAAAACGCATGTATATCTTCCATTTGGTCGTAGGATCCATTGTAAAATGGAATGCAATAGTGAATAAACATTTAAGAAAAGATAAACTGAAACTTACTATGGACTAAAGAAAATATTGTCTCTTCTAATATATATATATATCCTTGGGCTATCAAGGTATTGGAAACATTCTCATATTCTTATGAATGTGACAAAATTTCATATACTCCGTGTTATTGCATAATATGTCAGTTTTGTTTTGCTGCTGGGTATTGTGCTAAAAAAATCAGCTTACAGAATTTGAATCTATAAAACAAATTTGAGTCTTACTAGAAGTGACAGTCTTTAGAGAGCAAGTGACAGTTTTATACATATTCTTTCAAGTTTTCTGCTTGGCAAAATGAATAAAATGAAAGATAAAATATTACATGCTGTAAACTAGATAAAAAATGAATTTCTAATTTAATGTATTATAAATAGGTCTGATAAAAATAAAATATTATCAGATATTTCAGTTAAGCAGTTTTTAAGACATTACATAATTGCACTTAATGCTTGCTATATGGTCTGTTTAACAGTATAAGATGCTGGTGAAAGGAGAAAGTTGTTATCAAAAAACTTTGTAGTAACACAATAAATGATAAGGTTATATAGGTAGGGCTCACCCACTTCTCAAGGGAAAACATAAACTATTTCATTCTTAGAAAAGTTTTCTGTATATCTACTCCCTTTCAGATAGATTTTCAAAGACAGAGGAAAATGGACAAGTGAACTGAAAATCTGGCAATTTTATTTAGTTGGTTCACCAATCCTCATAGCATTTCCTCACTTACTATATGAGTTTCTGCTGTGATTGGAACAGTATACGCTTGTACAGAGAGAAAAATAGTTGAACTATAGCTATACTATCAGTCTGAAGCCTGAAAGAAACTCCTAAATATGAGTAGATAAATCCTCATATTACACTTAAAGTCCTGTTAGGTTTAGTTGAAAATAATTTTGGCCAAGGCAGAATCATGAATTAAAGAGTATGAACTATATTTTTATGTTTTGACTGGTAAAATCACTATTATTGCTAAATTATTTGAGGATATTATATCTATTTTCAAATAAGTGAGAAAAGTAGATATAGTAGAGTTTCTGTTTTCTTTTTCAGTACCTTCATTAAAAAACAACAACAGACATTAATTCCTGACAAACTAAAACTTGCATCAGTACAGCTGAATGATTATTGCTCAAGTGTTTGTAAAAAAAAAAAAAAAAAAGAAAAAGAAGAAGCCATCTGTGAAATAAGGAGCAGGTTCATTAATTTTATTCTGAATACAGAAATATTTTATTGCCTAAAAGGAAAAGTAATTGGCTAAGTTGACAGTACAAATAGAGAAGAATAATGACATCACCAAAACAAGTAGAGCTTATAAAATTAACTCAAATAATAGTTCTTATTAGCAACAGATGAAATGGATTAAATGATGCTATCATTTATGATTACATTTTTATTTATTTAATATGAGTTTACATCTCATAGATATTTTGAAAACTCAGAATTTCTAAAAATAAAATAAGCAATCTTCTCCCCTGCTTGAAAATGGTCACTGAATTCTAAGCAGACTCTCAACTTTGCATTCATTCATTCATTCATTCATTCATACATTCAGTAAATATCTAGTCAGCACCAATTCTATGCCAGGTACTGTAACAGGTCCCAGATATCTGCAGCCTCTCTCATCAGTAATTTATTCTACTCAAGTTCACCCTACTTCCAATTCCTTAGAACACATGTTCATGCCTACACTATATTCAAAACCATGCATAATATTCTTATTGTTTGCAAGATATTATTCAACATTCTCAGACCAATATGCCAAAAATTCTATAATATAATTCCATATTAGATATCCACTCACTTTCAACAATAGTGCACATTACTCTATATTTCATAATTTAGCTCTAGTGATCTCTTTAATCTGAGTATATCATGCCTTTTTTTAAAAGGAATATCTGTGTAATATTAAGTTATGACCCAAGTCTAAGGGTTCAGTTTTAGTTCTTTTATTTAAGTGAGGAATTACATAACTGCTCAGGCCAGAGCTGACACAATATGTTTTTATCAATCAGATGAGACTTTAATCAAATGTCATCAGTGTAGACACTTAAGGGTTTATCAGTCACGGTAAAGTCATAAACTTATAGGAAATCAGTAGAAATCAGGCAACTCTTGTTGGGTACTATTAACAGGGTTATAGGCTCCTAGAAATTGTTCCATAACTATTTAAATGAATTATCATTTACTTTAATTATACTATTACTAGAGGCCTGGTGCATGAAAATTCATACACTGCAGGGGGGGTGTCCTTCAGCCCAGCCTTCCCCCTCTCAGAGTCTGAGAGCCCTCAGGGGTAGGAGGCAACCCAGCAATCAGGTGAAGGTGATGTCTTCCTCACAAGCCTCAGCTGGCCCTGGTTACCTGATCCTTGGGTGGCTTTCAGTGGCTAGATAGCTGCCATCCGAGGCTTGCCTGTCCCTCAGGCCAGCCCTGGGAAGCTGGGCAGTCACCATTCAGACTTGCCTTTGCCTCAAGCATCAACTAGTCAGCCTCCATCCAAGGCTTGCTTGAACCCTGGGCCAGTCCTGGCAGCTGGGGGGCTGAGGAGACTGGGGGATTCCGGAGGTAGGCATGTGGAGCAGCTGGACCTGCCTGTGGATGGGCCCAGCTGTGCTGTATGAGAGCCGCCCTGGTGGGGCTGAGGGGTCTGGGCGCTGTCATCTTGTAGCTGTGGGCACTGCCATCTTTGAGGATGTCACAGTCATTTAGCATAGTCCCTCCTTATTGGCTGTGGGTGGACCATCTTTGTGAGGGTGTGAGGGTAAATTAGCATATTCCCTCTTAATTAGACAAGATTTTTAAATGATTTATTCATTATTAAAGTCTATACACACATACAATGCATAGGCAAAAATATATTAAATATTATACAGTGGTACCTCGAGATACGAGTTTAATTCATTCCCATAACCTTGCTCATATATCAAGTTGCTCTATCTCAAAGCAAATTTCCCCACTGAAATCAACTGAAATGCCATTAATCCGTTTCAGCCCCCAAAATGCCACCCCAGTTCTTGTTACATGTTTTTGAATAAGAAAAATGTATTTATAAATGACAAATATTTTATAAAAACATAATAAAAGAGAATGTAAAGGAATAAACTGGTTTTATAAAGTGTATTTACCTACTCGTTACACTCTTAATGCTACACTTTATCCCTAAACTGAATGTAACTTAACTAATCTTCCCTGAACTTAATTGCTACTGGTCTTTGCATTTTTGGCTGATTTCAAAAAAACGTGTCCAGCGAGGTTTGCCTCTTCCTCCCTTTCAGAATGTTTCTGAAATGGGTGAGGCAAGTTTCATTGAACAGCTTCAATGCACGACCTGTAGCAGCTTTTTCGGGGTGTTTCTTTTCCACGAAGTGTGACACCCTCTCCCACATTCCTAAGATCTCCTTTATCTCACTTGTAGAGATCTCCTCCACCTCTGGCTCCTCCTCGAATCCAATTTCTTGGAGAACCTACGCATGTTGCTGAGACTGCAACTCTTGTAACTCCTCCGTGGTGAGTTCCAGAGAGTGCTCCTTGATGAGCTCATACACGTCTCTCTCATCCACCTCCAGGCCCATGGATTTTCCCAGACACTATCTCCTCCTCCACTGGCACCTCGGGTTTGAATCCTTCAAAGTTCCTTTTGGCTACGGCCTCAGGCCACAGCTTCTTCCACGAAGAGGTCAAAGTCCTCTTTGTAACACCCAGCCAAGCCTGACCAATAATTCAGAGGCATATCACGATGTTAAAGTGATTCTTCCAGAACTCTCGAAGGGTCAGGTTCGTGTTCTTTGTCACCTCAAAGCAGCGCTGGAACAGGTGCTTGATGCACAGCTTTTTAAAATTAGAAATCACCTCCTGATCCATGGGCTGCAGGATAGGAGTGGTGTTGGGAGGTAGGTAGACAACCTTTATAAACTTGAACTCTTCGAGGAGTTCATCTTCGAGGTTCAGTGGGTGAGCAGGAGCATTGTCGAGGATGAGGAGGGCTTGCATGGTTAGGTTGTTTTCCTGTAGATGTTTCTTAACAGAAGGGCCGAAAACCAGGCTTACCCACTCCACAAAGAACTGCCTGGTGACCGATGCCTTCGGGTTTGCCCTCTACATAACTTGCAGTTTATCTTTTAAAATCTTATGTGATTTAAAGACTGTGGGGTTTTCCGAATGGTATAGGAGCAGAGGCTTGATCTTGCAGTCGCCACTCGCATTGGCGCACAGTGTGAGAGTTAGCCTATCCTTCATGGGTTTGTGGCCTGGCATCACTCTCTCCTCTGCCATTATATAAGTCCTATTTGGCATCTTCTTCCAGAAAAGACCTGTCTCGTCACACCTGAAGACTTGCTGGGGGATATATCCTTTGGCTTCTATCACTTCGGAAAAAGTTTTGAGGTAATCCTCAGTTGCCTCCACATCCGAACTTGCTGTCTCACCATGCCTGAGGATGGAGTGAATGCCGGACCTTTTCCTGAAGTTATCAAACCAGCCTCTACTGGCTTTAAATGAGTCTTTTGAGGCTTTGTCCATGGAAGTGTGCAGTGTCTGCTCCAGCAAATACCGTAAATCGCTCACGCCTTCTCGCATATGGTGCCCTATGTTAATGTATCTCCTTTAAGCTGATTCTCCATCACCCACACCATCAGTAGATTCTCCATCTTTTCATGGAGAGAGCTACGGAGCTTAGAAATTATTGTAACGCCCTTAGCTGGCATTATACCCTTTATTGACTCCTTCTGTTTAAGCACAGTGCATATAGTTGAAGTACTATGCCCGTATTGCCTCGCCAAGTCAGCCACTCCCACACCTTGCTCATATTTTTCTATGATTTCACGCTTTCATTCAATAGACATCATCCTCTTCTGAGCACTGACTTTTCCACTCGCTTTCTTCGGACCCATGGTTATAAAAAGAAATGTGATAAAGTATGTAAATACACAAAAGATGCTTCGACAACGAGGTAAACAAGCACACTGACTGAGGCATGAGAAACTATGAGATGCTCGAGTGGAATTAAACTGGTGGGTCGTGTGCAGTTGGCCGGTCCATGCGATTACTTATATCTCAAATGTTGCTCGCATTTCAAAGCAAAAAATCACTCGCTTGAAGGCTCATATCTCAAAAATCTCATATGTTAGGGTACTTGTATCTCGAGGTACCACTGTATCTTAAATTACTTGCATAAATTAGTCATCTTCATAAATATGTATACGGTCTTTCAGGAATATCTTTGATTAACAACAATATTTATATATTTAAGTGATTTATCCCATATCCAGCTGATGGTATGCTTATTTCCAGTCATAATAAATAGCAAAATTACATTATACAAATAATTTGGCATCTTGAACACTATTTTCTTTCCTTTCCAAAAGCCATCTCACTGGTTGACTTTCTTATCAACTCTTTCTGAAATTTCAAGAAAGATTAATAATTTAAAATATTTTATGTGGTACAAACAATCATAAAAAAGTTCGGACTGTTCCCACATAATACCTTAAATCAAAAACTTTCAAAATTTACTGTATTGCTGTCTCATTTTAATTTCTGGCATTACACTCAAAAGTATTTTCTAATGTAATTTAAAGTACCTCATTGAGGTTCATTTTCCACTGTATGTCCAGACCAACTTTGTGTTCTGACAAGGCTATTCTATTTTGCTGCTATCACCAAATGAACAATTTGTTACATCTTTAATGTAATTTTTAAATCTTTGAGCTCTCTGAATTTTATTTACTCAACTTCTTTTAAATCGACATTTAAAAGTGTATCTTTTCATATATAAATCAATATGCTTAGAACTTAAGACTATGATCTATGATGTCCTCAATTCATGACCTAGTACTGTATTGCTTATACTTAGTAGTCACCAATAAAAAAATATACTGTTTTTAACTTTCTTTTATAGGTTTATATATAGTTGCCTCATTTCTAAATATTAATTGTATTTATTTGAATTTTAAAGGTGAAATCTGGAAGAGTATATTTTTATAAAATCCTATTATTTGTAATTTTATTTTGCAAGAGGATAATTGGAAAAGAGCATGTTCAAATGTGTCCAGATTGATCAGAGGGACCGTTATATGTGTTTATTTTTTTTAATCATTCACAAACATATTTCTGACTGGGAAACAGAGATCATAGTGCTTGGTAAGTTATCTCTGCCATTTCAGTGAGGAATCAGACACACACAAATTGAGAAGAATGTAAAGTGTACCTTTATGTTTTGGGAGTATATCATGAGGCTTATGATACCGAGGTTTGCTTAAGCTGTAGCACTGTATTAATTGAAGACATTTTTAACCTTTGAGTCATATGTGGTAACAACTTTCAACTTGTTAAATACTATTGGAATATATTTGTATTATACTCTACATGACAGAGGTACCTTAAGCCCAGTATTTGTTTTTAGTTATATTATACTTTAGACATTATCATATTGTTTAATAAATATTATTGATACATCAATAACATTATATTTTTCTAGAATAAAACTATTAATATAAATTTGTCTTTGCCTTGCTATTTACTTTCTAAAGATGCATAGCATCTCTGAAATTGTATTATATGTTAAATGAGGTATTCAAATCATAACCTAAATTCAAACCATCCTGTGGTAATTAAATTAAGAATACAATTGAATTGTGATTTCAGTGTGATCTCGCCTTTCTGTGCATTTTTCCAGCATGACATTTCTCTGAGTTAGTAGCTAATGCCCACATACTACCTATAGCTAACAAGTGCACTAGACGTAAGTGCAAAGGTCATCCTCAAGTATACCTTCCTTGAAGTGGACATATCTGTAAGTGGTCTACACACTATGTCCAGAAGTAACATCCAGGAGCCTGTAAAGAGTACCTGGTGCTAGAAGGAAGATAGAAAATTCTTCCTCTGCTTCTTCCTTGTTTTATTTCAGAGATATTAAATCTGATAGTAAGAAGAAAATGATGATCCTGAAAGTTCCTTGACACAAATCTTTAGGAAAGCAATTGAAGAGACTGCATTCAGTACTATTAGGAAAACTGGATTCCCCAATTTCAATAATAATGTAGACCTTGTATTAAATATTTGTTGGTTTTAACCTTATGTTAATTAATTTTAAATACAAGCATTTTAATTTCTCTCACAGTAATTATAAGGTATCAGTTCGTTCTTTATTTCCCTCCTTTCACTAAGATGGAGATAGAATTTTAATCACTGAATATTTGCAAATTTTCAGATTTCTTTAGATTTACTCTGATCAAAGCCCAACATACCTCTTTTGATCATCATCAGTGAACTAAGTTTCTATAAAAACATCAAGGTGGATGCATCTTGCAAGTCAATAAGAGATTATATTAATTCTCCCAAGTGATGCTAATTCCACTGAGCATACACTTTGTAGAGTTTCTAAAGTTTGCTCATGAAATGAGTTCTCAAACAACTTGACTGAACAAACTTCAGGGATAAAATAAAATACACTGAGTGGCCGGATTGATCTCTGAATGCATAATAATCTGGCCACTCAGTATATAATCCTTATAATAAAAGAAAATATGCAAATTGTCCCCTCGACTAGGAGTTCGACCAGCAAGCAGGCTGGCCAACTGCCCATGTCCCCCCACACCCCAGCTCCTCTGCCCCCAGGATGGCTGGACCCCATCCATGCACAAATTCATGCACTGAACCTCTAATATATATATTAGAGGCCAAGTTTGTGTGTGTGTGTGTGTGTGTGTGTGTGTGTGTGTGTGTGTATGTGTGTGTGTGTCTGCCCCCATGCTCATTGTAGCATTATTTACAATAGCCAAGCCATGGAAGCAACCTGTGTCCATTAATAGATTTATATATATTACTAGAGGCTCAGTGTGGAGGGTGTCCTTCAGCCCAGCCTGCTTGCTCCCCCTCCAATCTGGGACTCCTTGAAGGATGTCCGACTGCCTGTTTAGGCCCTATCCTACCTGGACATCCCTCTCACAATCCAGAACTGCTGGCTCCCAAATGCTCACCTACCTGTTTTCTTGATTGCCCCTAACCACTTCTGCCTGACCACCCCCTAACTACTTCCCTGCCAGCCTGATTGATGTCTAACTGCTCCCGTGCCAGCCTGTTTGCTCCTAACTGCCCTACTCTGCAGGTCTGGGTTTCCCCAACTGCCCTTTCCTGCAGGCCCAGTTGCCCCCAACTTTCCTCCTCTGCCAGCCTGATCATCTCTAACTGCCCTCCCCTGCAGGCTTGATCACCCCCAACTGTCCACCCCCCCTTCTGGCCATCTTGTGGTGGCCATCTTGTGTCCACATGGGGGAAGGATCTTTTGACCACATGGGGACAGTCATCTTATATGGAGTTATGATCAATCTGCATATTATTTTTTGTTAGATAGGATAGAGGCCTAGTGCATGGGTGAGGGCCAACTGGTTTGCCCTGAAGGGTGTCCCAGATCAGGGTGGGGGTTCCCTTGGGGTGTGGGGTGGTCTGGGCAAGGGGCCTATGGTGGTTTGCTGGCGAGCCACATCCCCTGGCGACCCAAGTGGAGACCGCAGTATCTGGGATTTATTTATCTTCTACAATTGAAACTTTGTAGCCTGGAGCAGAGCCAAGCCTTCTGCCATACAGCCATTGGAACTTTGTTGCCTTAAATGGAGGCCTGGGTGGGCCACGGTGTGCAGAAAGCTTGGCTTCCTCCATCACCAGGGGTAACTCAAGTCTCCCTCCTGCTCCCTCTGTGGCCATAGCTATCCTGGTTGGGTTAATTTGTATACTTGCTCTGATTGGCTGGTGGGTGTGGCTTGTGGGTGTAGAGGAGGTATGGTCAATTTGCATATTACTCTTTTATTAGATAAGATTATATTCATTATTTGGCTTCAAAAAAAGCAGAAAACTTTGCCATTTGCAACAATATTGGTTGGATTTTGAGGTCATTATGCTAAGTGAAATAAATAAGACAGAGAAAGACAAATACCATATGATCTCAACTTATATGTGGACTCTAATAAAATCCTGAACTCATACATACAAAGAACAGATTGGTGGTTGCCAGTGACAAGAGGTAAGGGTGGGTGGCCAAAACTGGTGAACATGGTCAAAGGCACAAACTTTCAATTAGAAAGTAAATAAATAAGTCCTAGGGTAGCAAGGTACAGCTGAGTGACTATAGTTAACAGTACTGTGTTATATATTTGAAATGTGGAAGTTCATCAAGACTCAGAGGACAGTGTGTGGAACATAAGCTTCTCTACCATTGTAAATACACGTAAGCATCCTCTTTCAACAGATACTACTCTAGGAAGAAGGAAGATTGGTTAGGAACCACTTGAGAGGGAAGAGAAAGCCTTACTTGGATAGTTATAGTTATGAAGCCATATAATTTTTTTAAACTTTCTATGTTTTTTGACTATTAAGTATAATTTATTCTGCCATCCAAAAGAATAGAAGCTTAAACACAAGATGATACAATTTACAAAAATTAAATGACTTCCCACTTTGTAGAAATATGTGTTAAGATGAATATTTCTAACATTCAATGGAGTGTATTTAATTAATTGATGTAATAGATATTTATTATGTTCATACTGCTTTAAAGGCACTGTCTTAGGAACATAAATATCAATATAATTCATTTTTAAGACTAAGGTGTGATAATTTACTAATAAAAAGCGATGCATCTATAATAACATAACCAAAATCTTCTATTAGTAATGATAACTACTAATAGAAATATGGACAAATTGCTGTAGGAAACAAAAAAAAAAAAGCATGCTTAGCCAATTGTTATGTGGTAAATGAATACAACAGGGATTTTTTTTTTAATCCTGAATCAATATGAATAAATGCCTGTTTACCAGGCATGGAGAAAAGTAAAGGATATTTTAAGAAGATTCTAGGTCGAGAAATAAAAGGACATTTAGTAAAATTCAAAGTAATGACATTTATCAAAACCCCAATGGCAAGGGATAGAGAGTTAGAAACATTGATGAAGGATAGACATCGATCAGCTGCCTCCTGCACACCTCCTACTGGAGATGTGCCTGCAACCAAGGTGCATGCCCTTAACCAGGAATCAAACCTGAGACATTTCAGTCCACAGGCCAACATTCTCTCCACTAAGCCAAACTAGCTTCAGCAGATATTTAAAACTTTTTAAAGTACATTTACCAAAAAAACTCAGTTGACATATTAAATGATAATGTAATAGCTGTTTAAGACTTTATGCAAACAGAAAAAACACATAAGTCTATTCCTAGACATGGGATCATGACAAATTGGTATTCTACTTTCTAGAAAAAAAAAAAAGACCAATCAGGTGAAATGGACCTGTATCACTTAAATAGATCTTTGCACTCAAGTTATACTTGAAATGCAAAGATCTAACAAATTATATATATAAGCTATAATGAACATTAGCATAAAATCTAGTACGGAAAACTATATTTTTATAATAGATGAATATTATGAGTAACTACTGAATGAAATCAGATTTCAGGTATTCATTGTGATTAAAAATTCATAACATCCTAAATTATTAACATATATATATACCATTTGTAATTTTTAGCCACCTTTTGAAAAGATAACAACACTTATGCTGAATTGTAGCAAATTGGAAAGTTGTTTAATGGTTTGGAAAAGCTGCACAGCTGACTGAATCGAGAATAACACACATTATTATTTATGAACCTATTTCCAGGTCTTCCTAGGTCAGCTTATTGAATTCACTGAATATGCTGCTTTTCCAGTTCGGCAAAGCCAATTTTGCAGGCTACATTATAGATATTTCATAGAAATGGAAGCAAGCCAATTTTGTAAATATAAATACATCTAGAACACCTTTAATTTAGGATAACTTACTCTAAATGAACATCCATTGTTTAAAAACTTTACCATTGAGAATTCCAAAGCTTTCAAAAATGGGACCACCCAGAACAATGTTTCCCTACTGTATTCTTTAGATAATTCTTTCCACGAAATTTTAATAGCCATTGCTTAAAATTAGGGCTCTTCAGAAAATCCAGGGATTTCACAAATTCAAATTAAGTGAGTCTCTTTATTAGGAAATTTTGATACTGTTGTAATTAATGTAGTTATTAATAACAGGTAAGTTTCTAAAAAAGAAGGCCAAATATTATAGGCATGTCATTTGGGCAGCTTTGTCAGGCAGCTACAACTTTACACTCCCCAGGGATCCAGCAAAGGAAAGATAAATGCATGCCTAATAAAGTTAGAGTGACATACGGAAGGCACTTTTCTGTCAGTCACACTTGGGAACAGGCCATTGGTCAGAAAGAGTATGGCCACTGCAAGGGTGAAAAATTTGGGATATTTAATCTCTTACATAAAGGAATTTGTTCATGTGCTTTTGTTGCTTTTGGTGTGTTGTGCTTAACTCCTAACATGTGGGGCTCTGTCACTTCTGCTTCCTGGCATTCTCCCAAATGGCCCACAGCCATGTGAACTCCACACAAAATGGATTAATGGACTGCAGCTAGCCAGATGCTGAACTGGACCAGGCTGCAAAATGGTGCTGAAATTCTGGACACTAGCTTTGCTTTTTTGCTTTATTGAAACACCAGTTACACTTCTATGACTGGAATGTGACTTTGGAAACCCAGGGCTGTAATTCCACAAGAATAAAATCCACTCATCCTCCTGTGTGACTCTCAGAAAATTATTTTTCTTGAGATATTATAAAGATTCCAACCCTAGCTTCTGTTAGGGAAGAAGATACTCTAATTTCTCCAATAACAATTTGAGAGACTTTATCTTGACAATCTGCACTATGAAATTTCAAAAGGTGGATATGAAAAATGAGTTTATAAACTTACTTTTACAAGAAACAGTTTTGTGATGAGTATCTCTAAATAATATCTGACCAGGGATAAAAGACTGGTGAATGTTAATCTAGAGCAAATCATTGAAAATATTTAAGAGATGAAATATAGATATAATAAAAAGACTTAATACAAACCACACCTATTGTAGTAATTAACAATTTTAACATCAACATTTGTCACTTTACCCTTTGGAAAATATGGATAAATTTGGGCTTTAAGGCTCATAAATTTAATTCTTATACATATGTTTAATGTGTATTTAATGTACACATGTATTTAATAATATAACTCTAGGCTGCCTGAGTTATTAAAAAAATAAACAAGTAAACCATGGAATTGTCAAGGATTTAAATTTTGCAGAAATACACCAATAGGAATATATAACTTTATGCACATCATGTATTAAAACACAGGTGGGCATAAAAAAAAAATTAAAAAGTTCAAAGGGGAGGAGTCTTGGGGGCAGGACATGAGTGAAAAAGGTAAAGGGATTAACAATAAAACCCAAACTCAGACACAGACAACAGTATGGTGATTACAAAAGGAAAATGGGGTTTGGGGGAGATAGAAGAGGAGAAAAATAGTGATGGAAAGAGACCTGACTTTGGGTTGTGAACACACCATACAATATACAGATGATGTATTTTAGAATTGTACACTTGATGCTATATAATTTTACTGACAAATGTCACCCAAAACATTCAAATAAAATTTAAAAATAATTTAAAGTCTCCTTAAGATAGTCTATCAAACTATTTTATGTGAAATAAAATTTAATTATTTATATTCAATAACATTAATTTTTTTTTAAGAGGAGGTGAGTTTGCTATCCCAAAAGATGTCTCTTTAGGGTAGTGATTATCTTAAATAGGCTATTGTTAAGAAACAAAAGAATCAAGGTAAACATTAGGCCTTCCTCCTAACTGCTTAAAAGGAATTTAGATGGAGGACCTGCTCCATGAAGGGAGATATCACAGGTACTAGAGTTTAAAATGAAATAGTGTGATAGAGAAAGGAATCTAGAAAGGCTTCTGTGATCAAACTCTGCTCTGTGTCTCATTGTTAAAGATGGCCCAGCAAACATTTACTCTAAACATTAGCTTTTCTATTTACATGTAAATTGCCTTTCTGCTCTTTAAAGTCCCAAACCACAACCTCCCTTCTCCTAAGCTCAAGATAGCCTCTAAGACTTGACCACCCTATCTGGTCCTAGGTCTCACATTCATATAGAACTCCCATGTGTACATACATATTAAACTTGGTTATTTTTCTCCTGCTAAAATGTCTAATGTTAATTTGATTATTAGTCCAGCCATAAAAACTGATAAAGGTAGGAGCAAAATATATTTTCCCATCCCTACACTTAAAATATAGATTTACTAGTCATGAATGCCATAGTATTTAAAATACACAAGTATTTTAAAATAAATAATACAAATAATACCTTTTTGTTTATCCTCTCCTATTTTTTTACATTCTGTTGTCATTGATAAACTCTCATATACTCAAAATCCTGATTTTTTAAAAGTTAGTTATTGCAATCTCTTGTCACACCATGACTATAAGAAAACATATATGTAGCCATGTCCTAGAAACCACACAATAAAAGAGTTTGATGATAGAGTATCATTTATATAATTTTTATTTTAAAGCTATTTTCAACATGTTATTTTTAAATATTCTTTAGAAAAAATATTTTGCTTTAAAATTAATAATTAAATTTGATTCTTTAAAAATCAATTTATCAAATTATTATTCTATGCCCAAAAATATATTTTCTTTAGTGAAAAGAAATAGATTCTTAGAAGTATTCCTGAGATATTTTAAAGTATCACAGTATCACCTTTAAATCATAGTTCTATAATTCATTTAGATTAAAAGAAAAAAGATTATCAAAACTGATAGGGTTTTGATAATCTAAATGCAAATACATTTTTTAAATTAATATTTTGCAATAATATTCTTTAACCTCTTTCTATAATACTTAACTTCAGATTAATTAAGTCTCCATTTCCTTATGTATAAAATAAGCATCCATAACACAAAAATAGGTTTGTAGTGAAACAATTGATGAGTTAAGATGCATAAAGAACTGAGAAATGTATCACCATATTTTACTGATAGTAAATCATAAAGTAGACATTATGATTATTAGTGTAAAAGTACAATTTTAACATGGTGATATAAAGGTATAAATATCAATTTTCATTAACATTGTAAAAATACATCTAAAGATAATAATTATAAAGAGAAAAATAGATGTAGCTGTATATTTATTAAAATGATGGTTATAATGAACATTGAGTCAATACATAACATGAATGTGATTATAAATTTCAAGGAAAATTTTATAGGTAACTAAATACTGCTTATTTGTTCATAAAAAATACTAATTAAATAAAATATCTAGATTCCTAGTTGAGATATAACCTGAAACACTGAGTTTCTCCGCATCTGCATTTTTACATCTGCTGTAGGTGTCATAATGACAGCTTATTCTTCAACATGGGATAAATGCCAAGACATGAGTCAAAAGATATAACTTTTTTGCATGAAAGCTTATTATCAGTGGTAGGGGAAAAATTGTTTGGGTTAAGCTTCCTAAATTTAATTTTGCATGTATCAGTGAAATTTTCACTTAAAAATATTACCTAAAATAGTTCATTTTAATTCTCAGAATCTCAATTTCTACCTGCAAAACATGGCAATTATGGAAAATAAATTCTATGCTGATATCAATTGGCGTGATAATGAAGCTAACAGTGGGTAGAAAATGACTTCCAATTAACAAAGGTGAACATATTAACACTGATATTTCATATATCATGAGAAAAGTAATGTATCCACTTAATAAATTATACTTGATGAAGTCAATGACAGAATAACAGAAGTTTCTTATAATAGTAAAATCTGAAGTTGTTTTCATTAACTTAAAACTGATCAGACAGTAAATTTCTCTCAATTCATCAAGAGTATTGAATGTAAAAGTTTGATGTATATGTGGGAAATAGTAAGTTGGTATGTGTACCATTTTCTTTGTAGTTAGAATATGAAACAGCGTGGTACTCAGCACCATAAGATTGATTATTCTAGGAATATTTTCCTTCATATATTGAAAAAAAGTGCTCCAATAAATTTTGAATGTTTATGTAAAACTAGAGGCCTGGTGCATGAAATTTGTGCACAGGGTGGTGGTCCCTCAGCCCAGCCTGCACCCTATCCATTCTGGGACCCCTTAGGGGATGTCTGACTGCCTCTAGCAATCCAGGACTGCTGGCTCTTAACTGCTCATCTGCCTGCCTGCCTGATCACCACTAACCTCCTCTGCCTCACCACCCCTCATCTGGCACCCAGGATTCCCTCCTCTGGCTGGTAGCAGGAACCCAGGACCCAAGCTTCCCTCTCTCTGGCCAGCCACAGTCACCCAGGACCCAGGGTAGCCTCACCCAGGCCGGCTGCCAATGCAGGGGCCATGGGTGGGCAGCTTCCCCTGGGCCACAGCCTTAAGTGCCTGCGACAGCAGGGTTGGTGGCTTGTCCCTCTCCCAGGCTGCAGGTGCAGGTGCAGCTGTGGGCACCCAGACCATGGGGCAGGTGGCTTGACCCTCTCCCAGGCCTCAGGGCTCGAGAACATGAGGACATGATGACCATTTGCATATTAGCCCTTTATTATATAGGATAATAAACAAGTACTTATCATTTTTAACATTAACAGTATACCATTTGCTACTTGTTAAATATTATTAAATTAACAACTTTATGATTTGGGTTGACCTATAGCTTTTTTTCCATTTTATTTGAATGGAAAAGAGTATATGTGCCTTATTCTCTGAATAGCCATCAGTGTTAAATAGCTCTTCTCTAGGGGTTGTTTTCCATTTTCATATATATATATATATATATATATATATATATATATAT
>JAAGEH010000012.1:41532865-41556137 GCA_011751065.1 Lasiurus cinereus
TCCTGCACGCTCCCCACTGGGAATGTGCCCGCAACCAAGGTACATGCCCCTGACTGGAATTGAACCTGGGACCCTTCAGTCTGCAGGCCGACACTCTATCCACTGAGCCAAACCGGTTTAGGTTGTTTTCCATTTTCTGATTCATTAATATAATAAACTGTTTGATTTGACTGATAATCTTGGGAATTATAATCTCAGTAGTAGTTGTTTCAGTACATGTGTAATAAAGCTCAATTCACTTAGGGTTCCTTCACATAGTTCATAGTTTGTTTCCTTGTCTCTTAGGAATGTTTTAAATTATAGAAGTTAAAAAATCATTTTATAGTTTATTTTTTAAGTTATAAAATTTTGGGCCATTTAAAAGTTGTGAATGATAATTGTGAAGAAAAAAAATTACTACAATGGAAGGATCTATATTCCACTAAAATCAATTTATAATTGAGCAAAAAGAGAGTTATTTATTAATTGTTGTTTGTTTTTCTTTAGTATATTTTGAATAAATGAAAGGATCATGAGAAGTTTGAGGCAATATGAAATTGTTTTACATAGGTAAAAGTGCATTTCTTAATTATCTATAAAATCATCTATGGCACATAATTTTGAACAGGCATCAACATTTAGAAAATTAAAAACTATTTTCACTCATACAGTGTTAGTGTTAGAAGGAATTATTTCCATCTTCTCATAGCCATGATGTGAAAACTGAAATCCAATGAAATTAAGTAACCTTTCAGATCAAACACTAAATTAATTTAATAATCAAACAGTAAATTAGTTTATAAGAATCCAAATAAACACATACACTATTGCATCTGCTAACCTACCAACTTCTGCTCACATATATTTTTACTTTTTACCTGTTGACATAGAAAATGTTCAAATCTCTTCTATAGCTGTCTATCCATTGTTCATAAAATCTTACATACTCCAGTACTTCCAAAGAAAATATTCCATTATTTTTTTCTCTCTTATATCATCAAATTTTCTAGATTATACCTGTGGATATAGAAACATGCTCAACTCTGCTACCTCAGTTTGGCCTTTATCAATTTATTAACTCTCAGCTCCAAAATCATCCATTTTGACTGTTTGTGAAAATGAACTCTCGAGCCCTTTAAATATATATATTGTTTTCTTTATCAGCTGGCATTATGCTAAACTTTGTACAGGGCTCTGGATAGACACTAGGAGGAAAAAGTTTGCTTTCCTGTTAACTATGTCCCTTGTCTGGATTCCTGCAGTGATTCCAGTTTCATCAATGCCTGCCTTCCACAATGCATACTGGCCAGGAGCTCCTATTGTCTTCCCCCAATCAGAAGGTCCTTCAGGTGATTTTTTAAAAATATATTTTATTGATTTTTCACAGAGAGGAAGGGAGAGGGATAGAAAGTCAGAAACATCGATGAGAGAGACATCAATCAGCCGCCTCCTGCACGCCCCACACTGGAGATGTGCCTGCAAGCAAGCTACACGCCCTTGACTGGAATCAAACCCGAGACCCCTCAGTCCGCAAGCCAACACTCTATCCACTGAGCCAAACCAGTCTCGGCCCTTCAGATGATTTTGAAGGAGGGCAACTCTATTGGGAACTTAGATAGAAATTTATTGTAAGTTCTAGAGGACATATTTCTAGCAAGTTCTGTCATTTTTTCACCACTTCTCTGACATCCAGCGAACCATAATTGTGCCCTCTTCGAGAGATCTAAATCTTACTTGTGGGGTTTGGTAGTGATGATGGATGCTTCCTAGGGAACTCTATTTTAGCCCTATAGGTAGTAGCTGCTCTTTATGTCTCCTACAGTACATATTGTCAGTTAATATTGTCAATAGGTTCTGTGACTTTAAGTGAAATTACATATAATGAAACCAAATTTGCCACAGGCTAATTGATATAAACAAGAAATAAGTTTATATGGCATCTCATCAAAGTTAGCAGCAAAATGACATTGAACAAAATGATGGTTTGGAGACCTATTCTTTAACGTTTTCTTAACTTTTACTTTCCAACTCTTTGTTAGAATTAATTATTCTTTTTATTTTAATACCCCAACTTGAAATTTCAATGTGTTTATCTTTTTCCTAAGCGGACCAAGGGTTGACAAACCCTCTAAACTAAGTTTTCTGTTCAGTTTTGCAGCTTTAAAGATTATATATATTTATTCTATATGTAATTACTAAATTTATAAATTATTAAATTTCAGTTTTCTCATGTTTGCTTGACTTATCTTGTCAAAGTCACCTAATACCTTATGTTGTGGAATTAAAAAAAAATCAATTATTGGGCATCATTCTATTTGACCTCTCAGCAGCATTAGGTATTGTCGATCACTCACTCCTCTGTAATGATTTATTCTCTGAAATCCCAGGACATCCAACAAGCTCTCTGAGTGTTTTATTCTCTTTGAGTAGTTCCTCTATTTTGGTTACTAGAATCTTTCTTCTTTGAAATGTTTCAATGGCCCAGAAAATCATTCTCGGTTTCTCCCCTTACTTATACTCACTTTTTTGATGATACCATCTCATATCATGTCTTGAAATTACATCTAATGCAAACAACTTCCTAATGTATACCTATATCTTGGCCATACCTGCACAACTCCTGAATGATGCATTTAATGCCTACTCAACATCTCCACTTAGAGGCCTCACAGAAATCTTAAGAAGTCAATGTTCCATAGCATCTTTTCTCAATGGGGTTCAAACCAAAAAAACAAGTGGACTTTCTATGATCCATCTCTTTCTCTCATTTTCTCATCTAGCCAGCTCTACTTTAAAATATACCTAGAATACAGACATTGCTCACCAACTCCATTGCTACTACCTCACTACCCTTATCTGACCCCTTAAAAAATATCTCACCTCTATATTCCTGTCACTTAGTAACTGAATTCTATTTCCTACTTTTGTTTTCCTCAAGATATTTTCAACATAACAACTACAGAATGCATTTAATTGTGTATCTTAGATCAGGCCCTCCTATGTTCAAAATTCTGCAATGGCTTCTATTACACATCAAGGAAATTCCAGTGTTCTTATAGAGGTTTCCCAGACATTTAATGATTTGCATCCTCACCTTACCTGAATTTTAACAACTCACTGTTTGTATCACTCTGCAGGCCACCTAATTGATCCTCAAAGAATAAGCAAAAATGTTTTATAAAAACAGCAATGTGGGCACTGGATGCAGGAACAAATGTATTTTGTCTACATACCCCCAAAATTACTTATAAAAATAAAACAACTATATAATTAGATCAATTAAATTTCCTCTACTAAGCTTTGAGATTTTCCCAAAGCTTAAGAGTATTCTTAAGTCTAAGGATCCTATTTTAAGCCTTAGATTTAATCTCTATATACTCCACTTACTAAAATATTAAAGTAGCTTCAAGAGTTATTTCAAAATTCACTGAATTCTAAATACAAATCACTGGAAAAGGTTTAATGATACAAACAGCTTTTGCCTTTATCCCAAATGTTCCACAATTTTTCTTAGTCCTCTTACAAATATCGTGTTCTATTTTAATTTTATCATTCTTATATAAAGTAAACATGAATAAAACATAAAATTATCTTTAATGTTTAATTGAGAAAAACAATTGCTTTTGCACTTTGTGGCCTCTTGGTAAATACTATGTATATTATTTAATATTTACAAAAGTGCTTATGATCTGTTTTAATATTTAAATTCAGTTTTATTTTCTACATAAAATGTACTTTGTTTTCTGATTCATTATGCTAGCAATGCAAGTGAAACTATTTTCTTATAGCCAACTTATTTTTGAATGTACCACTGATAGGTATGAAAGTGATTTTGCTAAATTTATGTTTTATGCATATATCTAATGGAATAAAGAAATAAGGAATTATATCCTATTCAAGTTTTGCTTCCCATTATCCATTCAATAAAATATTTTTAGTAAAGTCTGAATTATGTTCTGATCCCCAGTATTCCTAGCACCCATTGTTAGCTTCATAGTTTACACAGTTGTAGAGCTGTCTCTTATAGTCCAAGAAGATAAGATGTCAACAAATAGTTAAAATAAATGAAGTTAAAATTCCTAAGACATAGCATAAAGTTTTCACTTATTGGTTAGCAAATACTGAGTACGGACTATGCTATGAACTTTATGAAAAAAGACCTTCGAGTCTGTTTTTTTGAAACATATAGTTATGAGGAAAGATAAAAACAAACTACAACTAAGCAAAAAAAAAAAACAGTGGGTGGCAGTGCTAAGAACAGGACACATTTAAGGCGAGTCATATTTAATAAAAAAAAATTGGTTATGCTGTGATGGGGGTAAACACATTCTAGGTAGTAAAGCAACAGAGGAGAATGGTGGGCAGTTCTACCCAGGAGATAGGAGTGTGTAACCACAGACATTGTTTAGAACTGCCAAGGTATAGTAAAAATAAGAGCAGACTGACTTTTGTGTGTATGTTTATTTTATTATTGTCTTTAATTACCTATCAATTATACCTCCCTCATCATTGCTAACTCCTGAAAATAGTTCAACCAACTCCACTCTCTTCTCTTGACATACCTCTGTTTCTAGTCCCCATAATTAGGTGGTACAGGATACTATAGAATAAATAAAACTAAATTGCTCAAGAAACATAAAAAAATATCAATATGCCTGTAGGATCCTGAGAACTGGTAGAAAATGAGCTCAGATGGATAGCTATGGGACAGTTGAGGAAGGGCCATGTAGGACAGAGATATTAGAATTTTGTCCTAAGTGAATATATCTTAAAAGTTTGAGAAAAATTGAACTATTCTAGTTGCTAAATGGAAATCATTGTAGTGGTTAAGTAAAAAAAAAAATAGTAACTATTTAAATGGTGCAGAAAAAGATGGTGGTGGTTTGTTTTAGGATGTGGCTGAAGACATAAGTAGAAAGATTCAAGATATGGTTTGGAATACAGCCAAAGGACTTTCAAGGAAATTAATGTTAAAGACAATGTAAAGTGGATAATTACAAATGATTCTAGGACTTCAACCTGAGCAACTAGCAGGTTGGTAATAATATTTACTGAAATGAGAGGAAAGAGTCTTAGGACTTTGAAATCTTCCATTTCAGACATGGGGAGTTGTAAGTAGCTATTTAATATTCAATTAGAGATGTCAGGTTGCTAATTGAGTATTTGAATCTATCTTTGAAGAAAAGTTTGAGGCAAGAGATATAAATTCAGAATTGGTAATTGACTCCCATAAAGCATTTAAAAGCACAGAAATAGATGTGAATGTCTATGCAGAAGAAACTGTGTCCTGGACATTGCAAAATTACAGAGTAAAAATAATTAGCTATGACAATTGAGTAAGAGTGGCCAGATCAATTGTGTCAAATGCTGCTGAGATGCCAAGTAAGATGAAAATAAGTGAGAAGGGGAAAATGACAGCATAGAAGATTTGGCTGACCTTTATCATTTCAAAGGACTCACTATAGCAGGTTGAAGAGAGAATGATGAATAAATAGATTTAATGACTACAAACAATAACTGTATATTGTGCTGGAAAAAAGAACTGATAATTGGAACAGTTGCCCCAAAGGAATACAAAGAATTTTGTTTTAAGAGGCCTAAAAAAATCTCACATCTTTCTAAATTAATTGGAATAATCCAATCTGAAATAAATTGATAATATAAATATGGACAGTTGGTATACTGCAGTAAAAATAAGACTTTCAGATTACATTTCAATTTTTCTACTTTTTTTGCTTTACCACAGAGAATAATATATATGTATACATTTATACATATGCATATCTTTTTTTTATATTAAAAGCCTGCTGACTAAAACTTGTTGAAGTAAATAGCTCATGTTTTTTAATGTTATAACCTGAACTGTGAACATCATAAGTGAGTTAAATAACTGTGAATACTATTTTTATTCAAGAAAAATTTTGTAAGATTTTAGAAGCATGCATAACCTAAAAATTTATAATTTAAAGTCACTGTTTAAGTTTCTTTATAGAAGAGTAAAATCACTCCACAATTTTTATAAACTAAATTTTTATAGTCATTTTGTGAAGATTATCTATTTGATGATAGCCTGATATCATTCATTAATAAGGCAGCAAGCAAACCAGGGAAATGTCAGAACAAAAATCAAAATAAAAAAGTAACAAAGAATGAAGATGGATTGTGTTAATGTTTGAGTAATTGGTTTTTCCTTATTCATTTATAAGAGTTAAGAGGTACCCATCAGTGAATGACTGGGTAAAACAGCTATGATACATTTACACAATAAAATACTACTTAGCTATGAAAAGGAAGAAAAATTTACCCTTTGTAACAGTACCAATGGACCCAGAGAACATTATGATAACTGAAATAAGCCAGTCAAAGGAAGACAAATACCATGTGATTTTAACTATGTGGAGTCTAATAAATAAGAAAAACTAACAAAATAGAGTCATACAGAACAGGCTGACAATTGTCGTAGAGGAGGGTGGGTTGCAGAACTGGTTGAAATGGTGAAAGAATTAAGAGAGAAAAGAAAAACACAAAAGAACTCATAGACACAGACAACTTACTGTGTTTATCACTGTTGGCCTCATTCTATACCAAAATTTACCTCTTCATTATATTGTTCTATACCAAATTACCATAATTTATATACTATAATAATATGTTCATTTGTAAATAATAAGAAATATCAGAGTAGATTTTCTCTTGTGAACTTCAGAAATAACCAAACCCACATAATGGTCCTAATAATAATAGACATGAAAATACAGATTGTGAGAAATGGCTGAGATGAAATCTGCCTGAGTCAAGCTGGTCAGTTGCTTCATGAGATAAGACTGTTACTGTATCTAAATCTATTCTTTGTCTCTAATCAATCTTTTAACATGTTTTCTTTGTTTTTGAATTATCTGTCTTTATTTTAACTGGAGAAATTTTTCATGTATTTTCTGAATAGATACTCATAGCTGTAAATTTATTTATAGGTTATTTAGTTTAATTTTACCCGGAAAGCATGTATGCTTACTCTTTCTTCCTCTCTTTCTCTCTCTCTCATCTTAAATATTTCTAAATTTTTGTCTTTTCTTACTCTTGCTTCTGTCAGTTCTTTGTTATGTTTTGCTTAACAATATCATAAACTACTCATAACTGGTCTTCCAAATACTGTTCTCTCACTCTCCTGAAACTTTAGCTTTATAAAAGCGATGTTACAAAAACAAAAGCCCAATTATTTTCTTGTTTCCTTTAATACATCCTTTGCAAAATAAACTCTTACTTCACTACAAAAATGCAGACTCTCACTCCTTTAAATAATGTTGGCATTTAAAAATACAATATTGTGTTTTGTTATAACAATTGTTATATAATTATTAATAATTACATATAATATATAATACAATTACATATATAATATGATTACACAAATAGAGTGTATACCAACAAATCACTTAAAGATTGTAAAAGACCTATATATTAAGTACTGTAAGATTTAAGGACAAAACCTTATTTACTGATTCTAGGATCAAAGCAAAAATCTTTCCTGATTATCATAATGGCTTTTCTTAAGAGCTCTAACATGTTTTGCAACTTTGAAAGTTTGTGTAAAAAGCTGAAAAATTCTAGATTCTACTAAACTGTCTTTTAACACTGGCTGGCATTGCTATAAATATGAAGCCAATCACAGAAATAAATACTGAACTCATTTGCCAGCAGGGGAAAAAGCACACATTGGTTTCATATACAAGGTGTGGCAAAAGTAGGTCCACAGTTGTTCAAATGGAAAATAATGCAATAACCAATAAATAAGAAAAAAAAACCTAAACTCTGTTTTGTACACTCACAACTGTAAACCCACTCTTCTCCCACCCTGTATAAATAGAGAAAAATCTGAGCTCTATACCTCGGTAGAAAGAAAGTTATCATCCTGATTCTCCTTTAGTTCATTTGTCAAATAGTAATAATAATATTCAATATAGAAAAATATTATAGAAATTAAATGAGATAAAATACATGCTTTTATATTTTTGTAACCAATAAAAGAAATGTGTATGTACCCCTGTTCTTCTTTCTTTTTCAATTTTTAATGGGAACTTTCAGAACTGCTGCATTCAGGACATTTTTATGAGCTTTCAATTTAGAGAGCAAAGAGGTAAGAAACATAAACTCACAGAAGAACTGTCTCTGTGCATGCTCCTAGCCAGGTTTGCAGAAAAACTGCATTTTTCACTAGGTCTATGACCCTTGAAAAACCTCTTTAAAACTGTTTTTCCCTCTGTACAGCATAACTAATATTAATATTACAGCTGTGTTTTTAAGATTAGAAATATTGTATGGAAAATAGCTATAATGATATAATATTTAAATTCCTAAATATGAATTATGGAAGCAATAGCTCCACCTATAACCAAGGACATTTTATGGAAAAAAAATGTGTTTTACTCTTTCTTCCTATACATTTGTTGTTTGAAAGTATATATAAAGTTATGTTTGTAATTCCCCCATTTGAGAGATGAGGAATGAAGAATTAACTACATGCTATGTTTGTGTTTTTTGGAAGTTATATAAGATTTACCTTAAAAGCCTTTTATTAGTTACACAAAAGCAAAGTAATATTTTATTTTATAAAATAAATAAATATATTTTATCAAGCAAGATACAGCAGCTAAACCAATAAGAATAAAAACTGCATATGTCATGTATAGTTTTAGAACAAATAAGTCAGTAAGATGTTCATGTTGTTCTGATGTAATAGCTTAGAAGAGATGGACAGGTAGGAGCGTCTCCCATTTTTATGACAAAATATTGGGGGGGGGTAATAAAGAAAAGGCATTTCATGAAAAGATGAAGCCCTGGTTACATTCTTGGCCTCCTCTGGTGTGTGTCCTACTATTTAATAGAATTGTTGAGCACCACTTTAACACCTAGCTTCCCACATTTCAACAGCATCTATGGGACTTAGCCCCATGACCCATGGCCCATTATTCTTCCTCCATCAAATCTACTTTTAAAAAAGCATTTGATTAAAACTAAAAACAAAAATGTGAATAAATAATGGTAAGGAGAGTCATAAAACTTATTTTGGCTAATGTGCCTTCAAGTGTGTGTGTGTGTGTATCATGTATACATATTCCTTAAACATTATTATTACCCCAAATACTTTATTTATATATATTTTAAAATGATTTTAACAGTTTAATGTTATTATTATGTTTCATGTTACATTGAACATAAGATTTTTCAGTAAATTGCAGCTATTAAAATGGCATCACACTTACCTGTGGTGGAAGCAGTGGAAGTCTTATAAAGGCAAGAAGCATACTCAAGTCATTGCATCTTCTCTGCATGTCATATTTCACCCACATCATTAATGCATGAAAGATGGTTTCTTCATCAGGAACATTTACATCATCACTGGCCAGGAGTTTATGGAGCTCCTCAGCTGGAAGCAGTAAAAACTCTTGATTTCTTATAACTTCCATTATGTTTTCCTGCAGAGAGAAAACAAGAAAACATCTTGGCATAAATTTGGTTTCACTTTTATTTAGCTAGCAAAGCATTTCAAAAAGAAATGAGAAAAGTAGTCAATAACCTTTGTTCTCATTATAACATAATCCTTGAGAATTAATCCTTCAGAAACTAGAAGCTGTTAAGATGAAAGCATTGTTATTGTAATTGAAGTGTAAATGTAACCAAGACAGCACAGATCTTGTAATAACAGGGGGATTATAATGTGGAGCTTTGTTATGCAGGCAGAATGTACTAAATGATTAAATGTTTAAGTTTCAAGTGGATTGCTATGTAAGATTCAGTGAATATGAAAAGAGTTTTTGTAAAAAAAAAGTTATAAAAACATTTCAAAAACGTTAAAGCTTGACAATTTATACATGGATCAGAATATGGGAATAAAATTAGAGAGTGAAGTAACACATACAATACATCGCTGTATACTCAGAAGGAAAAAAAACAGCGCAGTTAGTCACTGTCTATCGATAGAAGTCACAAAATCTCATACTTTCTGTGCCACCACGCCAGCAGGGTCAAGGTGAAGGATTGAAGAAAAGATAGACAAGAGAATACATCTGGGGCTCCGTGGATCTCCTGTGCCTGGATGAAGACACAAAAGACCCAGCCTGCAAGCTGATGTTTTATTTTATAGTCCGATTAAAACAAGGGTAGATTAACATGTATACAATGTGTTTATTTTGGCAACACTTGCTGCACCTCCCACATCCCATTAGCTATTTAGAAGGGATTAGGGAGGGCTGCAAGGTCAGGTTTAATTATGCTAGGAGAGCTCTGCTCTCCAGGCTGGGACTTATTTGTGGCCCTGCCACAGGTCAGCCTGAGGCTTGACCCTAGAGCTGCTCCCTACAACATTGCCTGCCCCCTTTTACCATCTTTTCTACTTCCTTCTTTTCATGACAATTTCTCTAGTTTAATTCAGATTCCTGTTCATTTTCTTCCAGATTGCTGCAATCACCTCCTAATTACTGTGCTTGACTCTTCTTAGCTTCTCTATTGTATCCTCCACAATAATACTAAAATAATATTTCTAAAATATCAATTATCTCATGGCTTTCCTACAAAGTTTTTGTGTGGTTTGGTTTCACTTGTTCTCCTCTTGCCTTTGGTTCAAATCTCTTGAAGAAGCCACACTGGTTCCTTATGATCTCACCTCTTTCTAATTTGAAAACAAAATTTTCTACCTTCTCTGCATTTCAGTCATGATAATTACTACCAATTCCCTTTGCTATACTGTTATACATACCTTCCTCACTCAATCTATTGCTTAAAATTATTTTATTGGCCTGTTTTCCTAGTTGCTGTCTTTTTTTAAAGACTTAATTCAAAAGCACTATTATCTATGGGATTTTTGAGCCCTCTGCTCACTCCCATTTGTTCTGACCATCCTATCTATTATATGTATGAACAATGCATGATATTCATATATCTAAGACAATAGTTAGCCAATTGAAGCCTCATTTTTGGTGGACTTGGGGGACTTAACACAAATGTTAAGCTCCTCGAGACAAAAACCCTGCAACAAAACAGACGAGTGATACATAGTTATTGAATAGATGTATTTATCATTTTTGTAGAGAAAAATAAAATATTGGAAATAGTTCAGAACAGAGCAGTGTTTTTCAAACACTTTGTAAAAACTACTTGTCAAAAAAACTATCTTACATTTAGCAGAGAGGCCACTGTGGCTGAGATAGGGCTCCTATTTTTTTTTTTTTTTTGACTGGCTTCTCTTTTGTCCTCCTCTTCTCCTCTCCTCCTCTGCATGTCTCCTGAGATATCTCCAAGGAAGCTGTAACTAAGGCTTCTCAGTTTAAAAGCCACATTTATGGTAAAAATCTCAACAGGGTGCTTACTTTGAGAAAAAAAGAAAAAAAAAAGAAAAGAAAACACCTTGAAATGGAGGGACTAGATCTCTTACAAAAAAAGGCATTGTGACTATTCCAAAACAGTAGAAGATTCAGCAAATGCTCTTTGATCTGTAGGTCAGGGTAGATTCAAAACTATTTTGTTAAGTGAGACCTGACCTGTGTCATGAGTATATCCCTGGCATTGAATGCCAGGCTTGATGGCCTTCAGTTTTCACAAGATGATGTCAACTTTTAATTTTTTCAGGTCATCTGTCATAGTTATTTACATTTTATTGATATCACAGAATAGCTGATTTCCTGGGAATTGTTTTGTTTGCTGTGTTTCCTCTGTGTTTAATACAGTGTTGTAAAATATAGATGCCTGATACCTATTTACTGAGTGAACCAAGTAAGTGTCTGAGACTTAGAGCCACCAAATTTCTGTAAAGAGCTACAGTAAGGTAAAGACATTTTTGAAGAATGTTTGATAGATGTTTTTGTCCATGTATTTTCTCCGTTATTTAAAAACCTATGCTTCTATGAAACTACACACAGAACTGTATAGAGAGACTACACGGTGAGGAATGTCATAAAAAAGCAGCTCTGTGGAACTCAGTGGTGTCTATCATAAAGATATTATTCAAGGCATATTTCATTATATTTTACAGTGTCCTTTTTATGATGGCCCTTGGGAGAAATTTCTTCGAGGTTTTAGTAGCAGGAATAATTTCACTTCTCCTGAGTAAATTGGTTTGCTTTTATCATGGGTGTTGTAAATTATGAAATTGATCAGATTTATTTTTTTATTTGGCCTCTGGAAAACTGAGTCTAACTGGAATGCATCTGATAGGAAAGCTATAGATTTTTATAGTTTGGTTTCTTTTTCAGACAGCTCTGATAATGGTTTTGTTTTATATCACTACAGCAGATTTTCTTTTATTCTTATATCTAATTTAGAGAGCATTCTATAATTTTGTGAGTCACAGTAAATCTTTTAAAAACAAGTAATGTTTGTAAAAACTGCTAGGAGTAAACTGGAAATGAGGAGCTACAACAGATATTATTAGATCTCATATTTGCCCATATATTATGTTGTTTATAATTTTTCTTTTTTTAGTTCCTGAGTTCTTTATTTTTTCCATCAATTCTTCTTTTAATGAAAACATGCCTGATATATATATCAGCCCAGTCTGATCCCTCTCCAATCTGGGATCCCTTGAGGTAGGATCGGGCCTAAATGGACAGTCAGACATCCCTCTCACAATCCAGGACTGCTGGCTTCGAACTGCTCACCTGCCTGCCTTCCTGATTGCCTCTAACCACTTCTGCCTGCCAGGCTGATCACCCTGTAACATGCCCCTGCCAGCCTGTTTACCCCTAACTGTCCTTCCCTGTGGACCTGAGTCCCCTCTAACTGCCCTTCCCTCCAGGCCTGGTCACACCCAACCTTCCTCCTCTGCTGGCCTGGTCTACCTCTAACTGCCCTCCCCTGAAGGTTTGATCACCCTCAACTGCCCTCCCTTGCAAGCCTGATCCCTGCAAATTGCCCTCCCCTGCTAGCCATTTTGTGGTGGCCTACCTGTGTCCACATGGGGGCAGTCATCTTGTGAGTTGGAGTGATGGTCAATCTGCATATTACTCTCTTATTAGCTAGGATAGAGGCCTGGTGCATGGGTGGGGCCAATTGGTTTTCCCTGAAAGAAGTCCTGGATTGTGGTGGGTGTTCCCTTGGGGCATGGGATGGCCTGGGCTAAGGGCCTATGGTGGTTTGCTGGCTGGCCACACCCTCTGGAGATCCAAGCAGAGGCCTTAGTATCTGGGATTTATTTATCTTCTACAATTGAAACTTTGTAGCCTGGAGCAGAGACAAGCCTTCTGCTCACACAGCCATTGAAACTTTGTTGCCCTAAGCAGAGACCTTGGCTGGCCAGAATGTGCAGAAAGCTTGGCTCTAGGAGCAAGCCAAGCCTCAGCCGTTGAAATTTTGTTGCCTTAAGCAGAGGACTGGGCTTGCCAGGAAAATATGGCTTCCTCCATTTTACAGGGGCAACCCAAGCCTCCCTTCTGCTCTCTCTGGGTCTGTAGCCATCTTTGTTGGGTTGATTTGCATACTCGCTTTGATAGGCTAGTGGGTGTGACTGGTGGGCATGGCTTGTGGGTGTAGCAGAGGTACGGTCAATTTGCATATCACTCTTTTATTAAATGGGACTAGAAGCCCGGTGCATGAAATTCATGAACAGGGGTATGTGTCCCTCAGCCCAGCTGGAACCCTCTCCAATTTGGGACCCCTCAAGTGATATCTGATTGCCTGTTTAGGCCAATACATTGGGCCTAAACAGGCAGTCAGATAACCCTTTCACAATCCAGGACTGCTGGCTCCCAAGTGCTCACCTGTCTGCCTTCCTGATTGTCCCTAACCACTTCTGCTTGCCAGCCTGATCACCCTCTAACCATTTCCCTGCCAGCCTGAGTGATGCCTAACTGCTCCCCTGCCAGCCTGATTGGCCCTAACTGCCCCCCCCCTGCAAGACTGGTCACCCCTAACAGCCCTCCTCTGCCTTCCTGGTCACCCCTAACTACCCTTCCATGCAGGCTTGATTGCCCCCAACTGCCCTCCCTTGAAGACCTGGTCCCTCTCAACTGCCCTCCCCTGCTGGCCATCTTGTGTGGTGGCCATCTTATGTCCACATGGGGGTGGCCATCTTTGACCACATGGTGGGCAGCCACCTTGAGTGTTGGAGTGATGGTCAGTTTGCATATTACTCTTTTATTAGATAGGACTAGAGGTTGGTGCACTAAATTTGTGCACAGGGTCCCTCTGTCCAACCTGCACCCTCTACAATCCAGGAGCTCTCAAGGGATGTCCTGCTGATGGCTTAGGCCCACTAACCATAGTCCTCTGTTCTGTGGGGTCTGGGGGTTTTGCTGCAGCCATGGAGATGAAGCCCCATGCCCTGCAGTGTTCTCTGTCTGCCAGACCTGGGGGCTTTGCAGACACCAACACACTAAGGAAGCCCCCAAGCCCTACTATCCGGGCTCTGTTTGCTGGGGTGCTCCCTGGGATGCTCCCACTGCCCACATGCTAAGGAAGTCCACAAGCCCTGCTGTCTGGGCTCTGTCTGCCATGTCTGGGGGTGGATCTAGCCTTGCTGCTTGGTCCCCGCAAACCCCAGTGGGGCTGACAGGCCCAGACATTGCAGCAGCAGTGGAGCAGGGAGGCTGGATACACCCCCTCTGGTGGCAGATCCAGCCTTACTGCTCCAGTGGACAGGCCCAGACACTCCAGTAGCAGGGTTGAGGGGACTGGGCACCACCCCCTTGTGGCTATGGTGGCCACCATTTTTATCATGGAGTGATAGTTAAATTACATATTACTCTTTTATTAGATAGGATAGTAATCTAGTTCTGAAAATTGTCTCAGTTTCATCATGTTTTATTTACTAAAGAAGAAAAAAATATCAATGCACACTGATTTCCACTGCTGGAGCACCTTCCCTAGCTCTAGTTTTCTGAGAACAAGTGAGAGGCATCAAAACTCTTTGACTTGTTTGCCTTTTGTGGAGAGCGGCTACAGCATTTGGACATACCTTGGACTAATAAGAAGGCATGGTCCTCTAGTGGCAAAGTCACATACAGGTTCCAGCTTGAAGGGCGAAGCCCTCCCAGCACATTTATAGCCAAAGGCTATGGTTGTAAGCTTGACCTTATGGTCAGAACCTATGGTTCCAAGTAGCCAAGTGATGTAGTCAGTGGGAGGTGCAGCAAGTGCTGTCAAAACAAAGCTTGACAGAGTTTTCAGGTGCATGTAATTAAGTAGGCTCAAAACTCCCAAGAACATTGTAAACATCTTGGCCATGCCCTTGCTTTGCTTCATGAGATCTGACTATAAAATAAAGACTCAGCTTGCAGGCTGTGGCACTGCTGCTCCATGTGAGAACAGTGTCCCACTTGACCCCAACTGTATTCTTTTGTCTGTTTTCTTTAATCTTTCAACACCCTTCCTCAGATTTACCCCTGGCCATGCTGGACATGGTTCACCTTTTGTACAATATCTTTATTTTAAGTCTATTCAATTTTTCATTCCACATAGATTTATAGAACTCTGTATGTATAATGTACTTGTCAGAAAAACTGTCTTACATTTAGCAGAGAGGCCTCTGTAGCTGAGATAGGGATACAGAATTCAGAGGCCTGACTGGACTTCTTTTTATTATTTACATAATAAAAGCAGAGCATGCAAATTGTCCCCTGGACTGGGGGTTGTCTGAACTTTTGACCAGGGGACAGGGCTGGCTAGTGGCTACAGCAGCAGGCAACTAGGGGAATGGAAGGAGTACCTGGCTGGCAGTCAGCAGCTGCTAGGAACCCTACCAGTGCATGAATTTGTGCACTGAGTCTCTAGTCCTGAATAATCATAGTGCGTAGGAAAAAAAAAAAGAATTAGCATCAATCATCTTACTACACATGTGGTATCTATATAACATGCAGTGCCCTGGAAAATGATTGTCATCAATTCTGTAAAGAATCCTTTTTCAAATGGACTTAGAATATTAGGTAGGCATATATATATATATATATATATATATATAATTAGAAAGTGGGAAATGTGATGATGTGTATTCTGACCAGGAGAACCATAAAAATAAGAGAAAATAGCAGATAATATAGTATTAAGTTTCATAATGGGTATGTCAACTTGACTGAGAATGAGCATAAAAATAGTGGAAAAAACATTGAAAGAGTAATTTAGACTATATAATAGGATACATTTATTCTCAACTTTGACAGTATCCCCACTAAATTGAAATATATGTATACATCTTTTATATATAGATGGAAATATTATCAAGAGAGATTTTGGCACCAAATTTAATTTTCCACTACATAAGGCACATTAATCTTTATTAATAGCATAAATAAAGATTAAATTCTACTGTTTTCCACATCATATTATAAAATAATTTTTCTAACTATGTAAAACTTATAGTTTTGTTAGACAGAATTTTCTTATTTTTATTTTCTGAATTTGTCTTCAACAATTATGAGTAATTATTTTAATAGGTATGAATTGATTTAAACAATTAATAATCTAATATTAAGTTCCTCTGTCTCTTAATTCTATTATCGTTGCCCCTAATCATATTGGTAATATATCAACACAAAGCAATCATTTTTCTTTTTTTTAAAATGTTTTTTATCGATTTTAGAGAAAGAGGAATAGAGAGAGTGAGAGAGAGAAACATCAATGTGAGAGAGAATCACTGATTGGCAGCCTTCTGCTTGTGCCCTGTTCCCTACTGGGGATCGAGCTCGCAACCTGGGCATTGAACTGGCCACCTTTTGGTGTATGGAACAATTCTCAACCAACTGTACCACACTGGCTAGGGCATAATTCGTTTGAAATTCCATTAGAAATTCACTATTCTACATTATTTTTAAAAATTAGCTAACCATTAATGGTAACATTAGGTCAGCATATGTAAATCCCTTTAATTGCCATGTTTTAGTTATTGGTTAAGTTTAACATATGAATATTAACCTTTGTAAAATATTGTATTTATGTTCAAATAACTTTAAACATAAACTTTAATGTTTGCTTCTTTAACAGCTACCATCAAAGCAACACATTACACACTATGACGGTTAACTCGAAGAAACCTCTGTGCTATGAAACCTACTAAGCTCAAATCTACTGTCTCACCATCTTGCCCATTGTGACCAGGGTCAGGTAGAGGAGCCTCTCAATCACGCTTCTAATCATTATGATTGCAGGCCACCACAGAATCTCTTGTTTCATTTGAAATCCACAGAGGTCATGATTTTTATTTAATTGTTCATTTAAAAGGGTTACAAAGAGGAATTCTTAGGTGGTGTATCCTTTAAAACAAAAACAAAAACGAAAACGAAAAGAAAAGAACTAAAACACAAGTTAGAGAATTTACCACATACTCTAGTTGAGGCTTGCATATGAAACATAAAATTTTAGTCTAAAGTCATAGAATTATAAAATTATAATCCCTTAAGCACACTTTGTAAGCAAAGTTTTTAGGGTTTCTGATGCATGCATGATTCTACTGTTGTCAGGAGCAAGATTAAAACATGCATGTCTTAATTTTTAAAGCAGTGTATTTTTTCATTTCATCATATACTGGATTGAATACAGTGGCTCCTAAAAAATCAGAATATAACCTTATTTTGATATAGGATCATTGCAGATGAATTAGTTAAGATAAGGCCATACTGGATATGAGTGAACCCCAATCCAATGACCTGTGTGCTTTTCAGAGAAAAACTTGTAGAGACACAGATATACCAGAAGGAGAAGATCACGAAGACAGAGCAGACACAGAAGATAGAGGCCATGCAAAAAGTGGAAGGATCAGAGATAAAAGCAATCCTGCTATCAGCAAAGAATATCAATGATTGCCAAGAACCCCCAGAAGTTGGAAAAGGCAAGGAAGGGATCTTCCCTAGAACTTTCAGTGAGAATCTGGCCCTGCTCACATCTAATTTCAGACTTTAAACCTCTAGAACTATAAGAGAATAAATTTCTGTTGTTTTAAGCTACCAAGTTTTTGGTATTTTGTTATGGTAACCCTAGGAAAATAATATATAAAATAAGAAAAATTTAAAAATACCTATGTTAAAAGTATTGCATAAACCTAATTATCCCCAATATTTTAAATGATAACTTACAGGCTCTTTATTTAATATAATGATACCTTTTACAAATATTAAGTTTCTCATGACCCAAAGGAGTGTCAGGTACAGGAAAAAGGGGTCTACTCTCAGGGTCAGGTTCTCTTTAATTTATATTTTTTCCTACTGCCTCTAGAATTTAAACTTTCTAAAAATGCAGGGTGGGGAAAGGCACCACTCCCAGTTATCAAGGGCTTCTTGTTCTGTAACTTCAAGTTGCTATACTAAGAAGACTCTAAACTTTTCAGATTAAAACCAATTTTCCTGTGCTTTTGATTATTTGCCTTGCCTATATTTTTAATCCCTGTGTCAAAATTGCTGCCTGAACTCTTGAGCACTACTTTAGAGTTCAAAGGGAACAGAGACTTATTAAGATTCACAACTTGTTATTTTACCTATGAGAATGCTGAGGCTTAGTGGGCTCAAACATAGTCACACTGCTAATCAGGATAAAACTAGAAATAGGAATACAGTTTCATGTCCTATTACAATTACTGTCTTATCTAGCCTTTGATTAACTTCCCCTTCTGGTTCTCTGTCCATCTAGTTTGGACTTATTGTCTCTGATTCCTACAACATGTATGCACCCTGATTCTTGAGTTCTCACCTGGATCTTTTTCCACCTCTTTTTTTTTTTTTGTATAGTTGGGTTCTATAATGTGGCTTCATAATTATGGAGTGTCAATTTATACTAATAAAAGCTTAGGTGGTCCCTGTGCCCTTGCTCAACGCCTTCACATCATCACAAGATGACCACCACAAGATGGTGCCATAAGATGGCCAGCAGGAAAGGGCAGTTGTGGGTGATCAGGATGGCAGGGGGAGGGCAGTTGTGGGTGATCAGGATGGCAGGGGAAGACAGTTGTGGGTGATCAGGCTGTCAGGGGAGGGCAACTGGGGGTAATCAGGCTGGCAGGGTAGGGCAGTTTGGGACAATCAGGTCAGCAGGGGAGAGAAGTTGGGGGCAATCAGGCTGGCAGGGGCACAGTTGGACGTCAATCAGACTGGCAGAGAATTGTTTAGAGGGCAATCAGCTGGCAGGCATAGGCAGTTAGGGGTAATCAGGCAAGTGGTTAGAAGGCAGCAGTTCCAGATTGTGAAGGGGATGTCCTGTTGTTGGTTTAGGTCTGATCCCGCAGGGGTCCCGGATTGGAGAGAGTGCAGTCCAAGCTGAGGGACACCCCCTGCCGCCCATGCATGAATTTCATGCACCAGGCCTATAGTAGATTATAGTTGGCATGGGAAGTTGGCCAGGATTTAGATTCTAACCCTGCTACCCATTGGCTATGTGATTAGGAGGTTAGGTTTTTTATCTGTAAATGAGAATAAAAAACGGTATCCATCTTAAAACACTGTTGTGAAGATTAAATTAAGTTTATTGTTCATAGATAAGTAAGTGACATATAGCAAGTGTTAGATAAGAATTGGTGATTACTACTTTCCACCGGAGCCTACTCTTCCCTTCAGCCTCTTGTTGCTTCAACCTTCTACTGGTGGCTCTATTGCCTACACATATTTCTTTATGTTTCCTATTTTATTTATTGATTTTATTATGAAACAAAATTTTGTTGAGTTTTCTTTTTCTTTTTTGTTTTATGCCAAGTATACTCTTAATACTAGAAAAACAGAGAGAAAACAAGAAGGGTTCTGGCCCCTAAGAAAGTCATTTTCTAATGCAGAGGACAGTATCTACACTAATAAAAGCAAAATATGCAAATTGACCTTACCTCTACTATACCCACAAGCCACACACACCAGCCAATCAGGAGTGAGTATGCAAATTAACCCAACCAAGATGGCTGTGGCCACAGAGTGAGCAGGAGGCTTGGGTTTCCCTAGCAATGGACGAAGCCAAGTTTCTCGCCCTGGCCTCTGCTCAAAGCTACAAAGTTTCAATTATAGAAGATAAATAAATCCCAGATCCCAGATCTATGCTTGGGTTACTGGGGGTGTGGCTGGCCTGCAAACTACCACAGGCTCCTTGCCCAGGCCTCCCCATACCCCAAAGGAACCCCCACCCTGATCAGGGATACTCTTCAGGGCAAACCAGCTGCCCCCACCTGTCCTAATAAAAGAGTAATATGCAAATTGACCATCACTCCAACACACAAGATGGCTGCCCCCATGTTGTCTAAGATGGCTGCTTCATGTAGACACAAGATGGCTGTCACAAGATGGCCAGCAGGGGAGGGCAGTTGAGAGGGACAAGGCCTGCAAAGGAGGGCAGTTGAGGGGGGGGCAGGCCTGCAGGGGAGGACAGTTTAGGATGACCAAGCCCACAGGGAAGGGCAGTTAGGGGCAATCAGGCTGGCAGAGGAGCAGTTAGGCATCAATCAGACTGGCAGGGGAGTGATTAGGAGGTGATCAGGCTGGCAGGCAGAAGTGGTTAGGGTCAATTAGGAAGACAGGCAGGTGAGCAGTTGGGAGTCAGCAGTCCTGGATTGTGAGAGGGATCCTTGATTGGAGAGGGTGCAGGCTGGGTTGAGGGACACACACCCCCATGCATGAATTTTGTGCACCAGGCCTCTAGTTATATTATAAGAAAATATGCATATTTCTAACATAAGAGAAAAAATGGAAAATTTAATGGGGTTCAAAGTATAAGAACACAAGTAGAATAAAGGAAGCCAAAGAGGATTTTGAGTTAGGAGATAGACACCTTTCCTCTTTGAAATAACAATTCTCAAGACAAAGAAGTTTTTCTCATAAAAATCATAGATTTGGAGAGTAGTAAAAAAATGTTGATGTCATCTGGTTGAGTTTTCATATTATCTAGCAGGTTTATAAATAGGAATTTTTGCAATCTCATATAATCTCATATTTGAAATGATCTTTGAAGTCACTTAAGTCTTTCTGTGTAATGCTCACCAGTCATTATAATAAAGGGCAAGAACAAATATAGAGCAAACACCATATAAAAACCTTATTTCTGTCATATATATGTATCTATATAGAAATGATTAATTTTATCCAGTTAATAAAACAGAAAAAGAAGTGTTCAGAGTTTTCAGTGGGCACAATATAACAGTGCTTGTCTTGTCAATTCTGTCATGAGTGCTTAGAAAATTACTATGGAGTATCATTTCTTTAATTATTTAAATTATATATCATTCCCTTTCTTAACAATAGCAGTATACAGTAAACAGCACATGAGGTTTGGTCTGCTACAAGAAAGCTACTTAGAGCTAAATCTGGCAGAATAAAATGATTAGCTGCCATTTTTTTATTAACACCCACCTACTAAGTGTGGCTACTTAATTGGTAGCAACTCTTTTTATAAAAAAAATTAGAGTGTCATTTTTTAAAATAAACATTTTCTAACGATTTTAAAACTGTTCAGTATCAAATAATTTGTGCTAGTCATTATTCAAGATTATCATATGGGATGAAAGATTATTTTAAATCTATTATTTAAATACATGACATTGTTTTTTTGACAAAATGTTGCTAAAGATGTATTTATACTGAAAATAAGTTTTTAATAAAGAAGATTGTAAAAATGTCCAAATTCTCACACTTTCTAATCATGAGTTCCTAGGCAAAGGCACTTAATTATTCTAAGATATAATTTTCTCACCTTGAAAATGGGGTCTATAGCAACAACTAGCCTATAGATCTTTTACAGATTTGCTTTCAAGCACAATTGAGACTGAAAAAAAAAGACTCCTAAACTTAATAATATGCAAAGTATATGGAATTATTTTCAAGGAATTCATTGAAAATAATTTGGTCAGCTTCTGATACTAGAGACATATCATATACAATTTTAATATGTAATACTTATTATCTACTAATGAAAAAGGAAGCATGTAGAAATCATTTATAAATTTCACTACCAAGAAAAATAACTCAGCCACCTAAACATTTCTACTTTATTTTTGTTTGTTTAAGAGAAAACTAATTAACCATTCTCAAACATGTTCATTGCTTTGTAAATTATGTAACACTATCTGTTAATAAATTATTAGCCAGAGTGGTAGTATAGATTTTTACAATTATTAATATTAGGCACATTAACTCCTTGGTAGAACCTAAATCTATCTCTCCCCGCTCCTTCATAAGTTGCTCTGCATTGCTATTACTATTTACCAAGTTTCTTTTAAGTGTTTTATAGAAATGGTTGAAAATGGCAGCTGCTGGAAAAGTTAGAAGTAAAATGAAAATCTCTGCAGAATCTCTATGAAAGCCACATGTTTGTGCCAGCCCACAGGAGAAATGGTATCTCTCCCAATTAAATGATGAGACCATAGCATACTGTGCATTCAAAGCTATTTCTTTTCATTGCTACAAAGTGTCCAGGACACCAGATCACATAAAGTTTTTCTTAAAGGAATGCAATGCTTGGTAAAAGCATAAAAATAATGATCCTCTACAACTTTGCCAGATAAAGATAATTTTAATGCAAGATAATATTTCTGTCTTCCTGGCTAGGACATCTTGCAGAAAATTGACTGCAAAAATTTACATGAATGTATAAAACTGTACATTTTATTGGTAGTTCTCATGTTGTACTTATAAAAAAATGGAAAAAATATCTCTTATCTTAACAGAAAACAATTTTTTAAGACAAAAGAGGATTGTTTTGTCAACCCGTGTTTTTATAGTCTTTGGTTCTTATGCTTCCAAGCATAAATGATTCATTAGGAAAGTCTGTTATTGTCATAATAGAAAATATTAGAGTAAAATGTATGTATAGGGGGAAAAGGGAAAGAAAAAAATGGAGTATAGAAGTTGCTTACATAGTCTCATTGATTATTTTTTAGTAAAGAAAAACAAACAAACAAACAAAAACACAGCATTAATGTTCTTTAACAAAGAATACATTATAATTTTGCAATCTTAAGATCTAAATGGTCTGTACAGTAGCATGTAAATTTTTAATTATAATCTTGCAATCATTTATTGCTTAAAATAAGGATTTAGACTACTTCCCTTCTGTGGTGGACTAATTTACTAGCTGCTTACAACCAACATTAAAAACATCACAGCACAATAATCATTGTCAAAAAGTCAAGTAAAAATGAGAAAGGAGCTATAAAAATTCTTCTCTATAAAACCATAAAATGAAAATGAATGAAAGTCCATACTTTACTTTATGTAAAATAATTGGATTCAAGACAGGTAATCCTCTAAACAGTTATACAAATATATACTAATTTTCCTTTAGTTTGTCAAATAATCATTTAGTGCATGCCATTAATTTACCTCTCAGCAAATAAAAGAATGATTATATTACA
>JAAGEH010000012.1:41556537-41567426 GCA_011751065.1 Lasiurus cinereus
CTTCCTGTTTACATCCATCTAGTGAGAACAATATTTGGTTTCCGACACATAATTCCATGGAATGTTATCTATAATAATAAAAGCATAATATGCTAATTAGACCAGACATCCTTACAGACGACCTTCCAGATAGATGAAGCAGGGGCTGCCAGGGAACCTTGTTCCTGGATGCCAGAGGGAAGCCAAAGCTGGCAGCAAGGAGAAGGAAGGCCTACTCTTGCATGAATTCCATGCATTGGGCCTCCAGTTATTTTATAAATAAGATGCAGTAAAAAGATACAAGGACTATTATGAATAAAATAGAAATTCATACCTCATAATAGCTATACACATTGCCATCTCAGAGAGTTTCAGTATGGAAATGGCTATTCATTATTTCTAAAAATACTATACTTACACATTTTTACATGTAATAAAGCTATTATAAATCTATTAAATAACTCCCCCTCCCCCTTTGATTATTGGCTTAAAAATACTCCCACTGATTATCTCACATTTCTGAAGTCAGAATTCCAGGAAAAGTGTAGCTCAGCTGATTTTCTGCTTCAGGTTTCACAAGGCCAAATGTGAAATATTGACAAGCCTCCTTCATTCTTGAAATCTTGGAGAGTGAATCCGTTTTCAAAGTTATTCAGATTGTTATGACTTCAGTTCTATGTGGTTGTGTGACTGATGTCCCCATTTCCTTTAATGCTGCTGATTCTGAGGGTTATTTTCAGCTTGGCTTGACACACAGCAAAGTTTGAATCCTCAGCTTCAAATCTCTCCTACCTCCCTTTCTGCCCCATCTCTTCTCTGTGTTATTCTGCCACATCCCTCTGATGGGCTCTTCTGCTGCTTCTTCTGTATTTAGGTACTCATGTCATTTCACTTGAATACTCCTAGATAATCACTTTGTCTTAAAGTTGATTAATTAGTCACTTCAATTCCATCTACAAAGTTGCCTCACAGTGATACTTACTAGTAGATTAGCATTTGAGTAGATAACCAGGGAGTTTTTACAGAGGGAGAAAACATCAGAATTCTGCTTATCAAAGTATACTTGACTTTCAAGTTTATCAATTTTTTGTGTTTGTTTTTCAAAAATTTAGTGGGTGAAACTTATGGATGTAGCATAAGCCATACCAAGTTTGTCATTCAACTATAATTTACTGTACATCTAAATATACTGAGAATTTATCTGTAACACAGGCAACAGTGTGGTGATGGCGAGAGGGAAAGGAGGTTGGGGATAGGTGGAGGTGGGCAAAGGGGGTAAAAATAGGAACAGAAGGAGATGTTGCTTGGGACAACAAGATACAATGCAGTGTGCAGATGATGTTTTGATGACTTATACACTTGAAACTTGTATGGTTTTGTGAACCAATGTTACCCCAACAAATTCAATAAAAAATACTAAGCATTCATTGAGGAACATACACCAAACAACTAACACATTTAAATATATTAAATATTTAGTGAATATACTAAATACATCAAATGCCTACTGAGGTAAGGCATTGCTCTATTCTCAAGGAATTACAAATAATTTTGAGGCTTCTTATAAACTGAAGAAATAAGAAGGCAATTTTGGTTATTTGATTAATAAAATACTAATATTATCTAGTTGAATTTAAATTCCTCAAAAATAATATTTAAGTGATAATTAATTTACTTAGAATCAAACAATGAAATGTTATTTTGAAGATTATTTACAAATAGTGTTTGGTTCTCAGGAAGTCTATTGTTCCTTTTCTTTAGTTAATCCTCCAACTCCTTAGCCAAACTCACCTTTGAGTCAAATTAGAAATCCAACAAATGGAGCTCTAAATTGCTAGAGAAGCAGCTCTGGGCTATTTTCATGGTTCTCTGATGATGGAACCCTAAAATGTTAGACCTCTCATATGTGAGTAACATCAAATGATGCTGTAAATTAGCTCTAAGCGTGTCTCTGACATAGGCAGACGTCCTGCACTGTAGTGAGGAATTGAATTTTGTTACTTTCTTGAAAAATTGTGTAAAGCCTATTTAAGATCATTTCATCCAATAACCAAGAGACCTTTGATTGATATTCATCAAAACAAAGGTAGAGAGCATGCTGCTACAGAAACCCTTCCTACAAAGTGACGTGATTTTGCCTAAGGAAGAAGGGGATAGTCAGCTATGAGGGAGGATTCACACCTGAGACCCTCCCCTTCCTCAGCTAATGACCACTTGGGCTTCAACAGGTTTTCCCCAGTGTGATAAGTTTACCACCACTGAAAACATGACTGAACCATCCTGGCAAAGGCCATAGCAACCTAGCAAGCCACCATAGTTGTCCTTTGGGTTTATGACGATGGTGTGGGAACAGTAGATGATAAGATTATTAACCAGACGTAGTTGTATAGGATTGTCTAACTAGGTTATAGAATCTAGTTAACACGCACCTCCCCCATCAAGCTGCAACACAATTAGAAACATGACTGACAAATTTCTTGGCATGGGAAAAAGTAGTCATGAACAAATCAGCAAATACTGACCAGCAGAAAGAGCAGCATAAGAGTGGTAATCAGGTGCCATTTCCTGGGTGAACTGGTTAACTGCCTTCTTTAAGAGGTTTCTGAGTCTGGCTATTCAATAACAAGGTCTCAAAGGAGGATATTGATGTGCTCCCCATTGGTGGCCAAATGGCCCTCTGGGATCTGCTTCATGATGGTAAAAGTACTATTCCTTTCACTCTTCCAAGTGAATCTAGAGATAAATTGGAGAGCTCTGCCAAATTTTACAAGAACCTTTGAGTTGGCTTTCAAAAAATAAACAAGGGGTTAGGCAGAGGTCCCTCTCTCTGCAGTGGGAATCAGAGACCTTGTGTCATGATCAGGGTTGAATGGGGAGATGGGGGTGATTGCACCTGTTGGGCCTTTGAATACCAGTGTACAAATGCACAGGGGACATTGGTTCTTGCAATACCTGGCGCCAGGATGGGGAAAACATAAACATACACACCAATGAACCTAATCATGGAGTATCTGATGCAGTCAACATGTTGTGACCTTTTTGGTATAGAGTATGACACTCCAACCAACTGAGCCCCAACCAGATTGACACCCTAGTACTAATAGAATACTCTGCAAGGATCTTCCATCCAAAAATTTAAATATATGATGGATAAGATTTGTTTTTACATTGTAAAATATGGAAGAGAACAATTTCCTTCTCCATATACCTTTCATGTACAGGGCATGAGATTTTGCCCAGAGGGACTTTAAAAAGAATGATCATCAATCTGAGGTATTTTTTTTTTACCTTGAACATAAGAGGACCTTTGAGAGAATATTTGGGTTGACCACCCTTTGGTTAGATAAGAGTGCTATCTTTACTTGTGGTGCAAGATAGACTGTTCACATTGCAGTTAACATGGCAGATTCTTCCAGCCCTGAGCTGATAGCATGTGGGCACCTTCAGAGATGACAGCAGAGATATAGGAGTGGGAGAGTGAGGTGTCTTAATTATCTTTTGCCTCACAGAATTCCCATGTAACTGTCACCTCACTAAAGTCAAAGGAATACCTATCCCAGACAGTTATCATTGCCCAGAGTTTAACTATTGACTATAACACAACATCTGATCTTGCAGATTAACATGATTTTTATGATACTGTAGAACACAAGTGGACATTTTTTCAACTATGCATCTTTCTGGTATCTCAGGCTCCAAAGTATTACTGCAACTGGACTCTGACACAACAAAAGTGAAATGTGTCCCTGAATGTCTATTGGACATGGAGTAATCTGAATATCTGAAACAAAGGGTGTAGAATCCACTTCCATGGTTGTTTTGTTTACCCAAGGCAATTTTTTAATCCCCAATATTCATCCTCACCCTGCTGTATGTTTGCCAACAACTCATGGTACATCTGAATCAATGAAACCAATAAAGTATAATAGTTCATTACAAAGCTAGACAAAAGGGTTTCTGGCTGTCTAGTATAAACTCTAGTGGTATGTGGGGCATCTTATTTTTTTGCTTGGTAACAGTTTGGGGTCTAGCTACATTTACTTCTCCAGATAGAACTATTATTATACTTTAGATAATACTGATGATGGCCCTTTTTGTGAGTGTCCTTTGACAGAATAACTGGTGATGTCTGACTTGTTCAAATCCATGATGGGTAACCTATGCTTCTTGCTCAGGCATTGAAAGATTAAGTGATGGAGTTGAGGAGTATAGTTTCAAGAACAAATCCTATATGAAATATTTTTGGCCCAACTATAGGCAATGAAAATGCTTTATCTGGCAGGACTCATAGAGAGAAGGTGTCCTCTACACACCAGGAGATGTCCTCTCCACTATTCTGCACTTTGACTTCATACCTTTCAATTTCTAGCCCTCCCCTCTTCTTCTCCTTGGCCTACTGCTCCATAAACTAGCAGGAATCTTTTTTCTTGGGGTATCTTGGCAATGCAATGAGTTCCACTATCTCTACTGACCCACAAATGAATTACCTAGTACCTAACCTGATGCATTTTGTGGGTGAAAATGGGATAGTGCGGAGTCAGCATCACTTTTGGTGTCTTGCTTAAATTGTCACCCTAAGTGAATAAAGGCTCAATTATCACTTTCCATTTGGTTCATTGTCCTAGTTATACACCTTGACATCTGATTGCTTTATAGAACTCCAACAAATCTAATAGTTTAAACTTAATTTAATTTCTTTATCTTCTTTTGATACCCTATAATTAATATGTATAAGAACATCAGCCATAAATACAACTCTTAAATCTGTGACCACAAAGTTATAGTAGGTCTAATTTATCCAATAAAAATCAATTTATATAAAAATTATCAATTTTTCTATCAAATCTTTTTTATATAAAGGATCACATTTTATCTACTTAGTATACTTTAAAGCTATTAATACAAAATGGTAAATTTAGATTTTGGCTCATAACTACTGTGTCTTTGCTTTTATCACAAACTTAAGAATAATTGTAATGCCATTGGTAATGAGTTTATAGCAATATGGAATGCTTTTCTCAAATTACTACATTGACACATATTACCATTGACCTTCCAGTAATTTTTTATGGGATTTTACTAAAATTCAGAGTAATACCTGGATTGACAATAAAGCAAAGCAAAAACGAGTTTTTTTTTGAGACATATAAGTGGACATAGGAGTTTTTAACACTAGATAATGAGGAGAAATTGTAACCTATCATAGAATAATAAACAAGGAATATAGTTTACATAGATTACAATATTTAATCTCTATACATGAAGAAACTGAAGCTAATGAGGGATAAGCTAGGTATGGAAGGTCATATAATTTTATAAATTGTACACAAATGAATTAAAATTTGTTTATCGCTTTTCAAAGGAAAAACAAAATGCATAATTGACAGGGGAATAGTGGGAGCCTGTCAATTGGGATAAGTATAGGGGAAGTCAAACCTGAAAACCCTAACTCCCAAATTCGTCTGAAACCTTACCTTCTAGATCACAGAGATGTCCCTTCTCCTTTACTATAAAAACAAACAAAATAAAAAGCCATATCAAACAAAAACAATAACACTCAAAATATTTTGTTTATTCCACTTCATTTCCTCATCAACAATCATTGTATCTGGGTTAAATATCAGAGTTAAGTCTTGGTACTACCTGGGTAGAGAAGTGAAAGCTCGGATTAAGGCAGAAATAATATGTACATCAAATCAATTTCAAGAACTGGATAATTGTATGAATAAAACTAAGAAGAAATATGTGTTGTGGTTGATCTTAAGGACCATTAGGACAGGTAGAGGGGTTTAAGAATAAAGATAAGATAATTTGTTCAAGTAGGCCACTCACTCATTATTTGGGATTCAGCATACTGGCTAAGAGCTATTTTCACTAGTGGACATGGATATTACAGGGGAGGATGGAGTCACACCCTGGTACAAATAAGTTAAAAATGCTAGAAATTAACTGGCATATTATTAAGAAAGAGAACAAAAATCAGAGAGGTAGAAATAGTAGAATGGGTTACTTGAAAAGAACTGAAACTCCCTTTATTATATACTTCTTGAAGGGCTCAAAGAATGTTGTTGAGGAGAGTACCATAATTTTAAGAAGGCCAGGTTTAGGAGTGGGAGATGCTGCCATCTTCCTGGGGTTTAATATCACTGGAAATACTGACATTTAAGAATGGAAAAATCCAGATGGCATGAGTTAGTCATCAGAGACAAGATAGATATAATTAAAACAAACAAGCAAAAAACAGAGCAGGAAAGCTTGAGTGGCTATAGATTGCCTAGATCCATAGTAATCTATGGAATTGATCTTCAAGTATCATGGGGTGAGATGGATGGGCATCTACTTAGGATATTGCTTTGTGTGAATGATACAAAAGCTGATATTAGACACTACAGTAGTAAATTATTATCTTTCTAGATCAAAGTAGGTTCACAGACTGAAAATCTACTAATTTAAGAGGAAGATGAGATCTCTTGAGAAGTATACCACAATAAGTATATAAATTAAATATCCCTCTAATCCTACCCCAAATGAATCTGTAGCCTTTGCTAGGATAACTGCAAAAAGGAAACTTGACATTTCTGATAAGGGTTTTTGATGACTTTGAGATACCATATGTTTTTCTGGTTATAACGGAGTCAATGCAAGCTGTATAATAAATGAAATTTTGCCTCAGTGTGGGTGGAATAGTTCCTTTGCCCTTCTCTGTAATTATCTTCTTAGATATAAATGTGTAATTGAAAGATACAAACATCTGGCAAGGCTTTCTCATTGATTTCTTGATGTGTTAGAAAAACAGTTCTCAAATTTTTACATGTATCAGAATCTCCTGGAGGCAGGGCTGAATACATAATTTGTGAGGCACAATGCAAAGTGAAGATGCAGCGCTTCCTGCTCAAAAAGCATGAAAACAAGGGCTAATAAAGCTGCATATAAAGCTTTTCCTTTTCTTTTGATTTGGTATGGTGCTTTTTATTTATTATTTAATATCATCTAAATAAAAAAATTAAAATGTTAAACCACTAGCATACATTTTATTGTTCATCTTTATGTTGTACAGTGCGTTTTACGTGCCGGTAGCAGAGAATTGAAGTCAGATGAAGAATCACCTAAATTACACAATTTGTTATTTTGTGATTCACCTCTAAAGGGACCCTTGAGCTGACCAGAGCAAATAAAGAGAAGTCTGACTCAGGAAGGTTGGAAGGAGGAAGAGAGTGTCCCCACAAGCATGAAGCCACCCTGAGGTGGTAACCTGTTTCATGGACATCAGCTATCTTCTTTCCTAGCCATTCAGTGCTTCTGCAATGGGTCCACAAGACTGGAAATCTGCCCCCTCAACAAGGCTGACCTAGCTATATTACTGCTAATTCCTAATATGACACAATTCTTTGGGAAAGACAAGGCTTCCTTTTATATTGCAGGAGGCAGAAATCCATCTTTTTCTTGAACAGATATATTTTCTGGATATGGGATTACCTTCTTAGTCCCTTCACAGCACCCAATGGCCAAGATAAATCCTTATCCACTGATATTGTATTACAGAAAACATTTCCTTGGAAAATGTAACCTACTTTATGGCAAAGGCAATATAAGGCTGAGCTCATGCAAGTGAGACTCATTTGTTTTACCATATACTTCATCACTTATAAACATCTGGCCTGAAGAGTGAATGTTAGAACAGCATATTGGAGGCTTGGACAAAGCACCAGCTTTGGATACAGCACCACACATGATTGAACTACAGTCTTCTAAGATACAATATATGCATTGAAACAATTCTGATATTTAATTCTCCGCCCTCAGATGTGAGAATTCATAGGTTAAGGAAACAAGCTATAGATTTAGGACTATCCTCTCTCACTATTACTCCCAGTAATCCACTTATGACTATGTGTTCTACTTCTTCACAATTTTAGGATTTATCCAGGAAAGGATTTTGGATTCTAATGGAGGGAATACTTTGCCAGTAGACACAGTAAGAGTTTCACTGCATTAGAATCTAGGACTACTAATTGGTCAACAGAGCTAGTTAACACAGTTTTGAAGGGAGAAATAATGTACAGTGATATAAATGTTGACCTCTGAGAAACATAGATATGCTGACCATTAACACTTTTTCCTTTTATGCCCTTGATGGACAGTTCTGTGTCACAATGGTCCCACATGGCCTGTTTGGAAGACACTTCTCATTATTAAACTACCAATTGTGTTTTTCTGTTTAAGCTATAAACAGTTCACAAATGAACTACCTTGTGTTTTCTTTCCCTTCTTACTTCCCTACTTTGCATTTTGCCCTTAATTTTGTAACCCTAAGATCCCATATCCCTATTAAACCTTCACCTATTAGCTTTTCTTTGGGTTCTATGTTCTAGGGCAGTGGTAGGCAAACTGTGGCTCTGTTGACTAATGAGTTTGCTGACCACTGGGATAGGGGCTTAATCACAAGAAACAACAACAGCCTGTAATTATTGGAATCCAGAGTCTAGGTCATTAGTCAATAGAATGGCAAATACAACTCATGAGACACATGTGGCTCGTGAGCTGCAGTTTGCCGACCACTGTTCTAGGGGAATCACATATCTTCCCTTTTAGAAATGAAGTAATTAAACAGTAAATCCAATTACCAGCATAAACACAAACAATAAACTCATGGAATGTTTATAGTTGTAAGACACAGTCCATATAAATAGGTGAATGGTATAGAAATAACAATTACTGAGTTTTAATTATATGTGGAAACTTTTTTATATTATGTTGTTTTTATTCATATATTTAATGTCTATTTGTAAAGACAGTGAAAAGTTAATGAAAAAATTACATTATTAGAAAAACACCCAAAGTAATATAAATAATATAAATGCAACTTGAATGTATTTTACTTTGAAAGGCACTTCACTCATATTATTATATTTGATTGGTTTTGTGCATTTAATGAGACTCACAGAGATTAGGAAATTTACCCAAATATACATACTTAAATATGCACTTAATTTAAACATAAATTTGTATATCTTCAAACCATTCCTTTTAGAAATAATTTTATTTCTTGGAATGTATTTTATATAACCAAGGGCTAAGGTAGGTAAATTTCCATGAAAGATTTGGCTAATAAATTAAACTTAATGAAGAAATGCCATGGTGCCTTAGGTACTTGGGAACTCCCAGGGTAGAATTTAAGAGAATAGCCACAACCTGGTCAGCATGGCTCAATGGTTGCATATAAATCTATGCACCAAGAAATTACAGTTGGATTCCCAGTCAGGGCACAGACCTGGGTTGCAGTCTCAATCCCCAGTGTGGGGCATGCAGGAGGCAGCCCATCATTGATTCTCATCTTTGATGTGTCTCTCTTTCTCTTCTTCCCCCCTTCTCTTTGAAATTAATTTTAAAAATTTAAGGAAAAAAAGAGGGTACCCACAGAATTAAGACTCAGGACAATTTATTAAATAGCTCTTGCATGGAAGGGAAACAACACAGAGGAAAAAGGAAATGGCTGCTCCTCCTTGAAGAAAAGGCAAAAACAGTTTTAAAGAAGTTAAGGCAAGAAACAGGATGTCTAATTGGGACATCTAACTATGCAGAGGTGGGTATTCTTTGGTGCCTGTAAAGTGGAACTATGTGCTTCTTCATGCTTCCCATGTCTCATTAGCTATGTTAATCTCTATCCCACCCTGTCGGAAACCAAATATTGTTCTCACTAAATGGATGTAAACAGGAAGCCAGAAGGCGGGTCAACCTTAATTGCTCTGAAAGGTCAGAGCTAATTACTCACTGTTTTGTTGAAACATTATTGGTTGAAGCAACCTCTATGTTTTTTTCTTGTTAATTTCTGTTTTTGTTATTTCCTGCCTAAAGGCTAGGGGTGTGTCCCAAAGCCTTAATAAAAGGGAGAAAAAGGCCAGAGCAAGGGGCAGTCCTTTCCACTAGAGGAAGGCTCCCGCCTGGCCCCCCAATATCGCCAAATTTATGCTTTCTGGTCTCTTTCTTCATTTGCGTGCGGCCTCCTTCAGAACCCGAACCCTGACCCGGGAACCCTGAACCACGCGGGACGTGGAAAGAGGTTCCCACATCTGGCGCCCATCAGGGACTGAGGAAAAAGGTGCTCACATCTGGCGCCTGACCGCGGGACGTCTGGAGGAGAAGGTATTATTCGCCTAAGAGCGAAGGAAGGAAAATTCACCAAGGAAAATGGTGAGGGAAGATTCACCTAGGAAAAGGTGAGGGGAATTCAACGTACGCAAAGCCCACGGATTAACTACAGAGTCGCGATCTGTAAGTAGGGTGGGAACGTCTTTTGCAGCCAGGCTAATGGGGAAGAATTCGGTTATAAATATAAAGTAAACTGTATTATAGACTTTTGGTTTGCAAGCTTAAATAATGTGGTTTCTTGTTCAAATTAAAATCTTAGTTTGCATTTGGAATCTGAAACCTGTAATAAGTGAAACTCCACTGCTTAAACGGCCTCTGGTGCAGAGAAATTCAAAGGTGGCAGGAGAGGGCAAGGCTCTCTGTTCTCCTGCAATGAGATTACTTAAGGTTTCACTTAAAAATTATAAGAGAAATCGCAGGGAAATGCTAATCTTGGCCAAATTAGGTGCTAGTTATTACTTCGGAAAGCGAAAAAGAAAGAAAAAAATTAAGATCTGTCTTTATCTTTTAAGCATGGAAAGAAATTCGGCCAGATCTGTTAGAGATGCTTTCCCCTGAAGTAAGCAGGATGTGGAGGAAGAGAGACACTGTGGAATCCAGTATGAAAGTCCACTCTCCCAGTATACTAATCCAAAGTCTCCTTTCTCGCCATGAAAAAGTTTTAAAAATTTAGAGATGTGTCTGGAATTTCTGTACTCGTGAGGAGAGAAGCCCGGCTTAAAAAGAAATGCGCGCAATTGTCCACCTTTTTGGACATATTA
>JAAGEH010000012.1:41572426-41648772 GCA_011751065.1 Lasiurus cinereus
AAAAAAACTAACAAAAAAACAAACAAACTTAGTTACTGCCCCTGGCCATGGTGGCTCAGTTGATTGGGAGCCGTCCCATTCACCAAAAGGTTGCCAGTTCAATTCCCAGTCAGGACACTGCCTGGGTTGTGGGCTCAATTCCAGGCTCTCACATCAATGTTTCTCTCTCTCTCTCTCCCCTTTCCTCTCTCTTTAAACATCAATAAAAAATGTTTTTTAAAAATTTATTTATAAATAAAGTATGTACATGTATATCTAAATTAAAAAGCATATGCCACATTTGCTACAATGTACATGTATTACTATTACATTTTTAAATTCAAGATTATTACAGAAGTTTCTCTGATCTTACCAGGCATTCTGTGTGTAGGAATATAGTGACAATAGTATTTTAGCAGATGTAGGAAACTGTGGTACTGTCAATATGTGAGGTTTCTCTAACTTTCCTCCTCCTATTTCTTGTATAAATGTCCAACATCCCCTTCTAGTCCCTCATCACAACCAGAGGAAGAAAGAGAGAGACTGCAATAAAAATTTCAGCAAGTTACTACACAAAGATACGAGAACTTGAGGAAAATGGAGCAGGATTTCTAGACCCTGTAAGGGCTTTTGTAGTTGATGGCAGTAGTTTTACATTACTTAAATTTTAGTCAAAATATGTGTTTTTCATTTTACTTGTTGGAATAATCACAGGCATTCTTACACCCTCAGTCATGGCTGAGATCATTTTTCACTCACCTGGGGACAAGGACAAGCAGAATTTTTTCTGACAAATTGAGGAAAAGGCTCATGAAGAAATGTGTATTTATTTAGACGTGCTCGGGAAGGCAGCAGCTGGAACAACAGTGGGGAAAGCAAAGGAAAAGTAGGGATCTTTCCCCAAAGAAGGGATCCTCTGAAAGAAAGGAAACACACCAAGGGAGAGATTCATGCCAGTCATTTCCCCGCACAGTAACGGGGTTACTCTGTGTAATGACAAAGCAGGAGACACTGTCTCCAGGAGACAAGAGGGGTAGAGAGTTTGCTACTGGCCTTTGGTGTACATGGAACACTTCCGTTTTGTGGACTGTAACTGAGGATTCCATAAATCCTAAAATGCATTGCAAAAGCCCTTGTCGGTGTGGCTCAGTTGGTTGGAGCATCATTCTGTATACCAAAAAGTCACAGGTTTGATTCCCAGTCAGGACACATACCCAGGTTATGGCTTCGATCCCCAGCTGGGAATCAACCGGTCAATGTTTCACTCTCATATCTATTCTTCTCTCTCTCCCACCCTCACCTTTACCCTCTCCCTTCCTCTCTCTCTAAAATCAATAAAAGCACGTCCTCGGGTAAGGATTAAAAAATAAATAAAACGCATTGAAAAGTAAAAAAAAAGAACACAGTATATAGAGAATATAGATTACATATGAAAATATTCAACTGAACCATAGTGGGTTTGTATCAATGATAATGATATTTATTTAATTTTTCATGTTTCCTTAAAAGAATGCTTATTATATGCCTTTTATATTTAAAGAAGCATTTAAAATTATCATCAAATACCATTTTTAATTTAGTTATAATAAAACAAATTTAACCTCTATATAGTTTTATATTGATGTGTAGAACAGATTTTTATTTGTTTAATTCAACACTAAAAGATGACGTTAGAAAACACTGATGAATTTAATTTTCAGTTTTTATATGAAAATACATTAAGGTTGAGATTTAAACTTTGTCAAAATCAAAAAATATGAAAGTGGAAGGATTCCTGACAAAGTTACTTTGTTTAAATTGTATGTGTCTCAACCAGGGAATTATTAGGTAGCGATGAAAATATTATGAAGATTCTCACCATGAGAATAACAGCATATGAATATTAGAAAAATGTATGTGTATGTTTTAAGATTTCTATTGTAGAGACCCCTTTTCAATATACTTATAAATCTCCAACATATGTATCCCTTCTCTTGAAGGGAACCTTCTACCTACTGAAGGCACTGACATCAACTATTTTAAAAAATCATTATGTTGAATTCAAATTACTTTCACTGCATCCTATTCTCATTGGCCCTGGTACTTTATGAGGACAGAACTCCATACAATAACTACTTCATAGCTTACGCATGTTAGTTTCACAATAGCTGTGAAATATAAAAATTTGCTTGGCTCTTGATATTTGCCACTTGGGGAAACTCAAGTACAGAGAGTTTAAATAAATATTCCAACTTTTTACAGCTTGTATGTCATTGAGAAGGGCTTAAAAAGTTTTCAATTCTGACTTCAGGATTTATATTTTTTTCATTAAGTGATGTTGTCTCTCCTTATGGCTTAAATAAAATGCTGTTGAACGACATTGGTATCAATTATCAGATATAATTTCTGTAAATTCTTTGCAAGATTTACCACCAATGGTTTGAAATTAATCTGTTCTCTGTGATAGTTCATATCAAGCTATATTACAAAGTCACTGTTCTCAAAACTGGATGGTAATGGCACAAGAATCAACATATAGACCAATGAACAGAGAACTCAAAAATTGACCCGTCATTATGCTCAATTAATATTTGACAAAGGAGGCAAGAGCATACAATGTACTCAAGACAGTCTCTTCAATAAATAATGTTGGGAAAATTGGACAGATACATGCAAAAAAAAATGAAACTACACCACTAATTAACACCAGACACAAAAATAAACTCATGATGGATAAAGGATTTAACATAAGAAGGGAAACCATAAAAATCTTAAAAGAATCCACTGTAAGCAAAATATAAGACATAAGTCATAGAAAATCTTTACTGATATAGCTCCTACGGCAATGGAAACTAAGGAGAAAATAAACAAATGAGACTACATCAAAATAAAAAGTGTCTCCACAGTAAAGAAATCATCAACAAAACAATAAGAAAGCCCACTGCATGGGAGAACATATTTGCCAATATTATATCTGATAAAGATCTAATCTTCAAAATTTATAAAGAACTCATATATCTTAACAAAAGAAAGATAAACAATCCAATAAAAAAATGGGCAAAAAGCCTAAATAGACACTTTTTGAAAGTGGATAAGAGATATATGAACACAAATCAAAATGACAATGAGATATAATCTCATACCTGTCTGAATGGCTATAATCAACAAATCAACAAACAAATGTTGGGGAGGATGTGAAGAAAAAGGAACCCTTGTGCACTGCTGGTGGGAATGCAGACTGGTGAAGCCACTGTCAAAAACTGTATGAAGTTTCCTCAAAAAATTAAAATTGAACTTCTATTTGGCCCAGTAATCCTACTTCTAGGAATATATCCCAAGAAATCAGAAACACCAATCAGAAAGGATATATGCACACCTATGTTCATGGAAGCACAATTTACAATAGTTAAGTGCTCATCAATAGATGAGTAGACTAGAAAACTGTGGTATATCTACACAATGCACTACTACACTGCTGTAAAAAGAAAGAACTCTTACCATTTGCAACAGCATGGATAGATCTGGAGAGCATTATGCTAAGTAAAATAAGCCTGTTGGAGAAATATCAATATCACAGGATCTCATTCATTTGTGAAATATAATGAACAACACAAACTGATGAACAAAAATAGGTCCAGAGACAGATTAGCATTGAATAGACTACCAAACCTCAGAGGAAAGGCAAGGGAGGGAAGGAGGGAAGGCAAAAGATCAACCAAAGGACTTGTTTGCATACATATAAGCATAACCAATAGCCACAGAAACTAGGCGGGTGAGGGCATGTGTTGTGGGTGGGAGTGGCCAGGGGGAGGTCAATGGGTGGAAAGGAGACAGATGTAATACTTCAAACAATAAAGAATTTTTAAAATCACATGTAAAGAAGAGCTCCACGTACTATAACATGGGGGGGGATTTTTCCTCTGTTATTGCCATTTATACTAATTGACCAAGTTCGATATAAATTATAGCTATTACTATTGAAAAGTGGACGTGATTATTTATATTTATTAATTTAAAAATATTAGTTATACATTCTGTGTCAAGCCTTTATATTAAATTCTGTATATTAAAAAGTAATTAACACTTAATTTAGCTTAGCCTACACAAAAGTCTTGCTTTCCTGCATTCCATCATGTGAGGTAGTTGCAACTGCGATAAATTTCTGATTTCATACTTTAAATTTCTAACAAATTCAATGTATTATTTAATACTTGCAACTCAGTGAGGGGAATGTTATAATTAAATGTGAGTTATAATAAAGTTTTTGAATAGCTTTCTAAAGTTATTAAAAATAACATATTAAAAATCCAGGCAACCTGATTCCAAAACCCAGTCTCTTAAATGCATGCTACACTATCTCTTGCCAAATTAGTCCCTAATAATTGTCAGGGAGTAGAATGTTGGAATAAGTAATTCTAAGTTTTACGAATTTACATTATTACAGAAATCTAGGATATTATAATTGCCACACTAATCAATTGATGCCGTAGATTGAGCCAGTGTACCAAAATCTCCAGAGGAACTCTAATGACTTGCATGGAAATCTTGATTAGTATAAGTGGCCTCACATAGTGAATTTTTAGTAGGTAAGTAGTCTAGGTGTTTTCTTTCCTTCTTAACATCCCATGAGAACTGACACTTATTAAGCAATCACTGAAGTTCCACAGGATTCAGCCAATAAGTATTTGACAAGACTGGACATTTTAATTAAAGAAATGAGGCTATTTTTGTGACTCAAGTTGCCTGGGAGAACTTTCATTAGTACAATCATCTGAGGAGTCATGGTTTCTGTCTTTGATTTTCTTTAGTGGGTCCAGGAAAAGGAGAACCAGAAAGCAGGTTAACAGGGCTTTTGTAAAAAACAAAAACAAACAAACAAAAAAAGTTTTTACTGAACCTTCAAGACCCAATTGATAAAGTATTAGTTATACACACTTGTAAGTCAACACAGGAAATAAGGGCTAGAATAAAACATGGTTAATATTAAAATTGTTTTTTAGTGATAATATTTTGAGATTTTTTTTCCTTTGGTTAATTTTACTTAGTTTTATATTTTCAAATTTTTCTGCAATTAGTATATTTTAATAATGAGAAAATTATAATCTGAGAATTATATATCTGTAGTTCTTATTTTTATCTTGGATATAAAACCTGTTTTGACTATAGTTTAATTATCATTCATTCATTCTTTTTGGTACTGAAATGGGACAAACATTTTCATTCTAATTTTCATATATTATACTTCCATTTGTAATGACAATTCATTTGCCTGTAGTTTTTACACATACTATTAAAATCTTGCTCCATCTTGCCAAGTCTACTTACAATAGTGTAACTCTCAAGGGATTAGAAAAACTATATTTTGTTTAGAGCAAGCTTTCTCAGGTATTAAGTATATAACCATATTAAAATATTTTGAAATCATCTGTGCTATTCTTCAGGATCTATGTTTTTATTGTTCTGATTTAACATTATTTTCACATTCATATCACCTAGAATTTTCAAACTTCCCCTTAAATCTCAGAAATATAAAATATTTTTGTCATCACCATCATCTATTTCTTCACAAAATATTGCAGTAATCTTTGCTTCAAAAATTAATAGTTGATATACTGGTACTGTAGGCCACTGCTGTCTTACATTTGTGGCAAAGCTCTAAAACATAATTTTGAGTGTCTGATTATTCATTTTAAAATATATTTGACATTTAGAAATTTTAAATAAATATATAGTTCTATATAAATTCATTATGACTACGAAAGTTTCAAATAAGTGTTCTATATTGGTAACTAAAATACCTTGAGCAAAGTTGACATTACCACCCATACATAAGTTTCAAAATGGTCAAACATCTATGATAATGTTCTGAACAGAAGATATTTATGATCTTTGTTCTATTTACATGGTAGTTGTATTTTTCAAAAAATTCCTAAGAATGTTTAATATAAGTTATTAATAACATTTTGTGTTTATATGTAATTTATTTATTTTTTTAGGTCAGATAATTCTGAATAGCTGTTTCACTTACATGAATGCTTGGCAAATCTTTGAATGTCATGGGTAGAAATGGACAGTTCTTCATTGTGCAAGACTAGCAATGAGGAAGAAAGTTAATTGAAATGTAGGAAATATTCTGTGTGAACAATTGGAGAGGATAGAGTAAACAGTTATAACCAGAAGCATGCTAATTAAATGAAATCAAGCATTGTTAAAGAATGCTCTTGAGACCTCGGAAAGAACTGGGGCTTTTTACTCCAGAGAATGAAAAATCAATTCACGGCACCCTTAGGTTTGTACATTAAAAAAAAAAAAGATTCCATTAGCAGGAGACATTTCAGAATAAGAATTTTAATACATGTAAGTTATTTGGATAGCAGGAATAATAAAAGGGAGCAATCTATTTCAGTCATTAGCTTATGTACCTAAGTTACCTTGTAGATAGTGAAACCTTATAGAAAATGCTAGGAGCTATAGTGAATGTCTTAGAGAACATAATTACGTATTTTAATTAGAACATACTAAATGTCATCAGATATACACAGACCTTGAGAAGTGAATTCTGGAACTCTGAAGTGAAGTCTTAGTTACACATATGTTTTGTGAATAATTATTAAAGCCATAGGCCATGAGTGTACTGAGAAAAAAATATAGATTAGTAAGAGAAGAGGCGAGTGAGCAGAAACATGGGGGTGAGGGTGCTGGGGATGAGATAAAGTATGCTTTTCTCTGGGGAAAGCATAGAGAGATATTTTCAGAGGTCCAGGAGGATGAGAAATTGTAGATTAAAATATAAATATTAGTCATTTAGTGTTCTAAGTCTGAATATGGTGAAGAAACAGTTGACACAATAATTTGTTCTTTGGGTAGTTATTATTTCTTTCTACATCCTGATTCAGTGTTTCACATACTCAAATCTATAGGCTTGGAAGTATAACAGTTACATCATCTACATATTCCTACCATGTAACTAAGTGGGGAATTTGAGGAGTACATGTGAAAATACTTTCATTAAAATAAAAGATTCCTTTGTTGACAAAATACACACACACACACACACACACACACACATACACACACACGGATTGTTACATGTATTCAAACTGTATAACTTATATAATTGCACAAGGACCAAAAATAATAACTACTAGGTAATTTAGACATCAATTTCTGAAGTTATAGAAAATATTAGTTGATATTATTTTTGAATGCTATTTAATAAAAGAGTAATATACAAATTAACTATCACTTTGCTACACCCACAAGCCACACCCACAAGCCATGCCCACCATTCAATAAGGAGTGAGTATGCAAATTAATCCCAACCAAGATAGCTGCAGCCACAGAGAGAGCAGGAGGGAGGCTTGGGTTTCCCTAGGATAGAGGAAGCCAAGCTTTCCACAAACCCTGGGGGGACCAGGCTTCCCCTCAATGCTACAAAGTTTCAATTATAGAAGATAAATAAATCCCAACAAAAATGGTGGCAACCACAGAGCTAGAGAGATCAGGAAGCTAGGGTTGCCCCCGGCGATGGAGGAAGCCCAGCTTTTTGCACACCCTGGCTGGCCGAGGTCTCCATTTAAGGCTACAAAGTTTCAATTACAGAAGATAAATAAATCTCAACAGAAATGGCTGCTGCCATGGACCAAGCAGGAGGCTTGGCTCTGTGCAAGGCTACAAAGTTTCAATTGTAGAAGATCAATAAATCCCAGATACCAGAGCCTCAGCTTGGATTGCTAGGGAGTGTGGCCGGCCTGCAAACCACCACAGAACCCTTGCCAAGGCTGCCCACACCCCAAGTAAACACCCCCCCCCTTATCTGGGACACACATTAGGGCAAAGCAGCTGGCCCCCACCCATGTACCAGGCCTCTCTCCTATCTAATAAAAGAGTAATATTCAGATTGACTATCATTCCAACACACAAGATGTCTGCTCCCCTGTGGTCAAAGATCCTGCCCCCAAGTGGACACAAGATGGTCACCACCAGATGGGCAGCAGGGGAGGGCAGTTGGAAGGACTAGGCCTGCAAGGGAGGGCAGTTGTGGGCAATCATGCCAGCAGGGGGGGTAAGTTGTGGGTACCAGGCATGCAGAGAAGGGCAATTAGGGGTGACCAAGCCTGTAGGGGAGGACAGTTAGGGGCAAACAGGCTGGCAGGGGAGTAGTTAGGCATCAATTAGGCAGGCAGGGAGTGGTTAGGGGGTGATAAAGCTTATAGGCAGAAGCAGTTAGGAGTAATCAGGAAGGCAGGCAAGTGAGTGGTTGGGAGCCAGCAGTCCTGGTTTGTGAGAGGGATATCCAAATGCCCATTCAGGCCCCATTGGGATCAGCCATAAATTTGCAGTCAGACATCTCTTGAAGGGTCCCAGATTGGAGAGGGTGATGGCTGGGCTGAGGGACACCCGCCACCTTGTGCATGAATTTCATGCACCTCGCCTATAGGCCTTTGATAAATGAGGGCTGAGCAGTGTAATAAATGAATTCCTATTTATCAATATTTAAAATTTACCAAATAATGTAGAGTTGATTATAGTATTTTTCCTATAATTTCACAAGGTTAAAATAAAATATTAATCCTTTTTTATACTATGATTTTTGGTATACATACGAAAATAACATTTAAAAATAATACATGATGCATAATGCTAACTTAAAAGTATTTATTCTATTTAAGGAAAAAACTAATGGCTTTACTTAAATTACAAGAACTTCCAGTTATTAACTTACATAATAGGACTACATGTATATAATTCTACTTCATAATAGAATTCTATATAAAATAATAATAATTCACTGAATGTCCAAAAGAGAGACAGAAAGAGAAAGAAATGCATAGAAAGGGTAATATAACTGCAAGTTAGTTGCTTACTTGTCATATTTTAGCCAAGAGGAAATCTTAATACCTTAATGACAAAACTTGTGCAGAATAAGCACACTTTTATATGCAGAAAGAATTTATTTCAAAAGAATCCATAGTTACATAAATGATGTTTCAAGAATGAGAAATATCACCAAGTTACAAAATATTTTACATAGTTTTATTCCAAAGAATATATATATAAATTAAACAATGAACAAGGTTAAAATAGCAAATATTAAAAAAAAGCTTCAAAATATAAATCAACCACTTTGTTTATTGAGCAATCCAAAACAGGACATATTCAGTCTTTGCAGTCATTATTTTTGTTGTTAGTGGTGTTGGGAAGAAATTTTTAAAAATCTTATCTTAAAGTCCAGATGTTTTACCATTGTCTTCAAAATACTTCCCCTATAGCTTATCAGATAACAAAGATCTATATCAATGAAATTCTCCTATTCATTTTTAGGTTTTGGACATAATTTTTTTAATAGGATAAAAGTCTCTGTAGTTTAAGTGATGGTTATGTGGTGAAGATAATGTATTTTATTTTATTTATTTTGTAATTGAATAAATCTTTATTGTACAGACTATTACATTTGTTTCTCTTTTCCCCCCATAGCTTCCCTCCACCCGGCTCCCATCCCTCCCTCTACTCTTGCCGCCCCCCGCATTGTCCTCATCCATTGATATATGATTATAGTCCAGTCTCCAACTGCACCCCTCTCCCCCCTTCCCCCCTGAGAATTGTCAGTCCATTTCCTTTCTATGCTCCTGATTCTATTATATTCACCAGTTTATTCTGTTCATCTGATTTTTAATTCACTTGATGTTTAGATTCACTTGTTGATAGATATGTATTTGTTGTTCATAATTTTTATCTTTACCTTTTTCTTCTTCTTCTTCTTAAAGAGTACCTTTCAGCATTTCATATAATACTGGTTTGGTGGTGATGAACTCCTTTAGCTTTTTCTTATCTATGAAGCTCTTTATCTGCCTTTCAATTCTGTATAATGACTTTGCTGGGTAGAGTAATCTTGGTTGTATGTTCTTGCTATTCATCACTTTGAATGTTTCTTGACAGTTGTATGGGTGCTCCCTTGTAGGTAAATTAACTGTTTTTCTCTTGCTGTTTTTAATATTCTCTCTTTGTCTTTGCTTTTGGCATTTTAATTATGATGTGTCTTGGTCTGCTCCTCTTTGGATTCCTTTTATTTTGGGGTTCTGTGTGATTCCTGGACTTGTAAGTCTATTTCTTTCACCAGGTGGGGGAAGTTTTCAGTCATTATTTCTTCAAATAGGTTTTCAGTATCTTACTCTCTCTCTTCTTCTGGCACCCCCACAATTCTGATGTTGGTATGCCGAAGTTATCCCAGAGGCTCCTTACACTATCTTTATACTTTTGTATTATTTTTTCTCTTTTTATTTTCCAGTTGAGTGTTTTCTGCTTCTTTATATTTCAAATTTTTGACTTGATTCTTGCCTTCCTCTAGTCTGCTATTAGGTCTGTATGTTTAATTTCTAGTTGGTCCTTTTCATCTCTTCTTGGGTCTTGCTAATTTTATCCATCTTTTGTAGAAAATTCTTGAAAAACTTTATAATCGTGGTTTTGAACTCTATATCCAGTCATTTGTTTTCCTCCATTTATTTTGTTTGTGATCTGTTCCTTTGTCTCCACATTTTCATTATGGCAGGAGAACTCTTCTATGCTGGAATCAGCCTTATGATGCAAGACTTGCAAAACTGCAAAATCCTCTCTGATGAGCTTGGATGGGGTGGAGTCTCAGGGCTGAGAAGACTACCTTGGCTTCCAGTCAGCCCCGCTCTATGGGTCCCCTGGGTCTCAAGTGTTTCTTGGTAAGGTTGCAGCCTTTTCTGTGTACACCCACGTGTGTGCCTTTAGACCTCTGCCTTTCTGGTTTTCTTGCACTCTAGGACCATATGAGTCCCAGGGGTCTCACCCGAAATTGAGGTTCAGTGCAGTTAGAAGTGGTGTAGTTGGGAGGCTCTGTCTCTTGCCCGCTAGAGAAAGCCAGTGGTATAATCAGTAGTCTGCCTTCTCTGCTTGCATTGGTGTGCATGCCCTAGACTTTTGTCCTTTCATGGATCCCCTAAATTTCCATGCACTCCTCCCTTTTCATAGTCCAGACTCCCCCGTATGAGTCTCGCCCAGAGCTTGGGTTCAGTGCAGTAGGATAAGGGGTTCAGTTCTGTCAGAAGTCTCCATCTTTCCCCCAGCAGAGGAAGCCAGCCAGGCATACCACTGCCTGCTCTCTCCAAATGCGTGTCTCTGTACCTCAGTGTTTTGCAGATCTTCTGAGACTCTGTGAGCCCCTCTCTTTCATTCTAGTTGTAGAATTTCCACGCAGCCAACTTTTCTGTGGTTCTGGATGATGTCCGTTCTGTCTTTTAGTTGTAGTTTTGAAATTGTTGTGCAAGGCAGCAGTTTAGGTGTTCATGTATGCTGCCATTTTGGTTTCTCTCCAGATAATGCATTTTAAACATTGTGAGTTTATGAAGCTAGTAAAAGCAATGGATTAAACCCCCAAATTACAATAATTTACTGTATTCTTAATCTATTTCTTTTTTGTTTGTTTTCTTTTATTTTCCCGAGTTTACATCAGGAATTACATTATTTGTGGTCTTTCCCAAGTTTATCAAAATCAAGGGATACTTTCTTTATGGTCCCCAAGTACTTAAGCAAATTCCACTGCACTGAAAACTTTTTTCAATAGAAAATTTTATCATATTCAACATTGCATCATCATCTCTAACAAGGTACCTCGATGGCAAGCTCTCAAAGTGCATTTACTGCACTATTCTGACCACAAAAATTTAATACTATTTCACAAATGTTCAGTGTTTGCAAACCATGTAGTGAATGATCAGTACACTACAGATAATTATTTTCGTGCCAAATTTTAAAAATATTAAAACTTCATCACATAATTTATATAAAAATGATGTATAGGATTTAAAGAAATAGGTGTAATTAATGATTTGATATCAGTAAAGAATGACAACATGAATCATGCTGAATTTGGGATTGGAGCGGAATCAAGGGATGCAAAGATGAAAGAGACTACATTTTATTGAAAACAAAACTAGGCCTTCCTAAAGCATACCCTCCTTACCCTTAAACTTTTCAATTTGTGAATTGCAATGGACAAGATAAAATTATTTTATCAAGGGAATTAAAATGGAACCAAGAAGTGAAGAAGAAGTCTGCCTTATCCATGTTCCACTCAGGGACTTTTTTTTTTTAATATATATTTTATTGATTTTTTTACAGAGAGGAAGGGAGAGGGATACAAAGTCAGAAACATCGATGAGAGAGACATTGATCAGCCACCTCCTGCATGCCCCGTACTGGAGTTGTGCCTGCAAGCAAGGTACATGCACCCGACCAGATCGAACCTGGGACTTTTCAGTCTGCAGACCGATGCTCTATCCACTGAGCCAAACCGGTCTCGGCCCACTCAGGGACTTTTAAGTTAGCCTTGGAACAACCTCCAGGACTTTATACTTTATTTTTACCATGGCAACCAGACTAACTGCTTTCAGCACCTTGGAAAGAATCAATTCTTTTTGACAACAAGAATTCTTCATTTACATAATGGACCTAACCAATCCTTGTTAACCAAACCAATATACTTCATTTACATGAACAAGTTAAATGGAAACAGCTCTTGTGGGTTTTGTCATTATAAACTCTGCTTTCCTTTGTTCACTTTAGGGCACAATTTGGGTTGCTACCTGAATCAGTGCCTCTGAGATTGCAATCCTTTGCTCAAATAGAATGCTTCTTTTCTCTTCCGCAGCCTGATCATTTTCATTGTTTAACAAGTTATATGAATCAACTTTCCATTGGGTAATTTCTCATCAAATATGTCATCAAAGAATGATGTCCTTCATTTGATACAGTCATTTGCTAAAGCTCATCCACTTTTTCTTGAGATGCTAGAATTGACAAGAATTTGCTATTTCTCATTATCTTTTAAGTTGGATTTATAAACTCCTTGGCAAATAATGTGACTGGCATTGACTTTTTTTAATGTGCATACATCTTTGATTATGTTTTTAGTTGGTTGTGGTTTTTTAAAAATATTTTATTAAAAGGTTCCTCACTGAATTTCCCATGGTATTTTCATGCCAACGATGCTTTGGGCATAATATCTTGGGAGCTATTAGATAGTTAGGCCTGGGAGAACATGGGGATCAGCATGTCTTCCTGTTCTACAGCATCCAGTCATTCTACTATGCTGGAATTCCCTGTTGTTTTGCCTTCTTTTTTCCTTTAGCTAATTTCCACTCCTTAGGTCCTTTGGCTTATTCCTAAGTCTCCTGACTGTTTGGTCCCTCTGTGAGGCTATCCGCTTTTTGTCTACAATCTGTCTACAGTTTTCACTGAAAAAAAGCAGACTCTTTGTTGGGGACAAGACCAGGGGCTGATTGTGGCAGCAACTGAGTAAGAAATGCTCCCAGTTTTGGGTCTTTAAAGACCTAAAATATTCTTATCACCAATGTGTAAGTCCCCAATGACCAGAAGAAAGTGGTTCCTTCTTGGGATAATGCACTCCGCAAAATGTAATCTGGTGTTTCAATACTCTGCCAATACTTCTGGCTCACACAGTGGTCTTAATTCATCTGAGAAAGAACTATATCCTTCATGTAGTTTATCTCTCATGTGGCTTCTATCCCCCAGTGAACTCTACATCTCAGAAAAAGTGTGGTGCCTTCTTACATATTAAACATTTTTTCAGCCATGTCTTGATTTAGGGCTCAGTACCACTTGAGGGCAAGAAAGTGATTGTTTTTCTCTAGGGCAGTGAAACCATGTATGCTTCTTGGCAGAGGGTATTCCAAGTAGGTAACATTTCAGCCTTGGAGTGTCCTAGGCGTGGGAAAAGCATCTGGGTCTGGAGGGAAGAAGAGAAGGAGAGCAGCCATGGGAAACACACGATAAATGAAATATGTGCTATGGATCTAACACTCATTCAGTTTTGTTTCCCAGTGACTTAAACAGCAAAATATATCATCTTGTACTAAAAATAATTACTTTGGATATGTTCTGGTAAACATGTAATTCCCTGGAAAAAGATACAAAGAGCTTTAATTGTACAATCTTAATTTTGAATAGACAATACATTTATGACTAAGAGGAAATGGATTACTGATACAATTAAATTCAATTTCAGATTTCAGTGGCATAGTTTCTATTTACACTATTCTCTTTGAGCGCATATCAATGTGCAAAACATTACACATACAAATTCACTTATCCCAGAACATATACATTTGTATTGAATGGAGTTCTACTCAATAGCATAATTTATGAAAGCATTCTGAATTATGAATGTAAATTACTACTTTTATTATTATTATAGTTCATTTAGTGATTTCCATGAATCTATTTGTTTCAGAGTAGGCACACAAGAACTGCCTGTTCCCATTTATTTTTTTTTCCTCAGCAGCTGCCTATCCATATACAACTCATAATTCAGGGAATTTCCTGCCACTTAAGTAGCAAAACACAAGATTAGAGAAATAACTTGAGAGCAAAATCTGAAGTAGCATAGTTAGTCCTATTTAAAAGCTGAGTGGTAATCACTTACTGACTTGACTTACCTTTAAAGAAGCCTCATTGACAAACAACTGAACATAATATCTGCAATGATCAAGCAAGATTGATTCAACCAATCTGCACTTTATTATTAAATAAATTAAATAGCATTTAATTTATTTCAAAATAATTAATAAGTTATTAATTGTTACATAAATTAATAAATTTTATTATTTAGCTTAATGTAACTTAACTCATTCAGAATTGTCATATTATAAAGAAATATACATTCCCTTTTTAAAATTTAGACAATTATTGGTTAAAATTTTTATAATATGGATTCTTAATCTGAAATCTCATGTCATGGATTTCAGTCTATGAGTCTTAAACTTTCATACAACCTACAATGTATACAGTTTGGTCAAGATGACAGCACAGGTAAAGAGGGTATGCGAATTCTTTCACAACCACATCAAAATTACAACTAAACTACAGAGCAACCATTATTCAGAATAAGCTGAAATCTAGCTAAACAGAAATCCTATACTAAAGATAAAAAGAAGCCACACAGAAGCAGGTAGAAGGTGTGGAGATGCAGAAGTGTTGGTCCCACACTCACATGTGGTAATAAAAAATGGAAGGGATAACCCCCAGAGAGTGAGGGGTTATAGTCCCACACCAGACCCCTTATCTTGGGGTTCCAGTGCCAAGAAGAGAAGTCTCCATAACTTTGGGCTGTAGAAACCCGTTTGTATTATAGGTAAGACTGAGGGTTGCTGGATTCCTGGCCTTTTTAAAGGGCCAACCCATGCAATTACTTAGACTTGCTCACTCTGAGTTCCAACCTGGTGCACCAGGGAAATACAGGAAGGAACTGAATTGCTTGGCATTGGGGTGAGAACTAAAGGGGCATCTTTCTTCCAGACTAAAGTTCTGGCAGAGTGCTGAGTACCTCTAAGCTATAACAACCATCTATAGAGTGATTTGTAGCTCATGCCAAGTAGCACTGGATAGAATACCAGTGGCAGCTTAACCTTGTCCTGAACCTCTTGAGAGGCCTCAGAGCCAGAGTACCTAGTAAATAGTTTCAGACCACATTAGAGTACCAGCCAACCTCCTACACTCAAGTGGCAGATTCAGGAGTGCTGAAATAAGTCCTGCTCTGTGAGGTTGGCTCCTACACAGATGATCTTCCAAGGCAGTCACAGCCAGTTCTCATAGCCATTTGGACTTAGATAAATCCTTCCTATTGAGATGCCAACAGCAATCAAAGCTCAACTACAATAGGAGGGTGTACACAGACTACATGGGGGCTTTACCTGGAGTTCCCAGCTCAAATGATTGGGGAGACTGTGTTACTGAACCTTACAGGACACTTACTACATATAGCCACTATACCAAGCCTAGGAGAAATGGTGGAACTGCATAATATATAGAAACAGATAAAGGGAGGCAGCCAAAGGAAGGGGACAAAAAATGTATGCCAAATGAAAGAACAGGAAAAAACTTCTGAAAAAGAACTAAACAAAATGGAGATAAGCAATGGACTAGGTATAGAATTTAAAACAGTAGTTACAAAAAGACTCAATGAAATTAGGGGAAAGTAGATAAACTTAGAACTTTAACAAATGTATATGAAACATAAAAATGAAGATAGAAAACAAACAAACAAAAAAACAAAAGTCAAAATAAAATAAAACATATTAACTGAAATGTAGAATACATAACAGGAAATAACAGTGGAGTAGATGAATCAGAGGATCAAATCAGAGGTTTTGAAGATAAGCAAGGAGAAAACATTCAATCAGAACAGAAAGAAAAAAATTAAAAAATGAGGATAGTATAAGGAGCCTCTGGGACAATGTTAAGCATACCAACATTCTCATCATGGGAGTGCCAGAAGCAGTAGAGAGAGAGCAAGGGTTTTAAAATCTATGCTAAAAAATAACGATGGAAAAAAATTCCTAAACTGGTGAAGGAAATAGACATATAATTCCAGGAACCACAGAGAGTCCCAAACAAGGTAAACCCCAAAGACGCCCACACCAAGATACATCACAATTAAAATTCCAAATGTTAAAGACAAAGAATCTTGAGGAGAACCAAGATGGCGACATCTGATATACATCTGTACATGCTGTCTCTTGCAACTACACCAAAACTACAACTAAAAGACAAAACAATATCCCCCAGAACCACGGGAAAGCTGGTGGAGTTCTACAACCAGAAGAAAAGAAAAAAGTGCATCCAGACCTGGTAGGACATGCAGAGGCTCAGAAAGGCAGAGGTACGAAGACATGTGCAAATCGGGCTGGCGTGAGCTGTTGTTTTTCAATTGGGAGGGAGTGACAAGTTCCCGACTTCCTGAGCTCCAGTGTCTGGTGAGATTCTGGGGACCCAGACTCATACAGGGAGAAACAGGATGGTCTGCCATTGGGTCAGAAAGGTAGGGTGGCTCTCTCGCAGAGTTGTGCACTAGAATCATTGTTCACTATGCTGGGGTGCGGGACATGGGACACTGAACAGAACACAGCAGCCATTGCCGTTTGCCCTGCCCTAGCCTAGAGACTCCCTGAAACCCTGTGCCATACTGCCCAATTCACAAACCCACCCAGCTGAGCAGTGACTTTTGCATATGAATGGCCTGCCCTCTGGCAGCTTAACCTAACAAATTGCAACTGGGTCAGACAACTCCAAAACTTCCAAACTCTAAGCAAAGAGGAAAAACCTGCAGAGCTCCCTGCAGAACTTCTTTGGAGATCCAGGAACCAGTGTAACTACAGGTCAGAGTGAGACGACACCAGATTTCAACTCCTCACATACATCAGTGAAACACTCAAGAGGCAGACTTGGTGAGCACCAAAGCCCCACTGAAGAAAGTTCTGCCCCATCGGGGTGTATACAGCACAGCAGTTTTCCATTAATAAACAGAGCTAATCATCACAGTCAATTGGCCTGGAGGTCAAGGCTTAACTGCAACAAGACTGTGAACCCAGCCCATAAAGGGGTGCACCAAGAGTGTCCACCTCAGGTGACTGGGGAGGCAGAACTACTGAGACCTAAGGACAACTAGCACACAAAGCCACTCCATCAAGACTGGGAAGCAGCCAAACTGTGGAGACAAAGAAACATGTCACAAATGAAAGAAATGGAGGAAAGCAAACAACTGGACATAGAGTTCAAAAACCACATTTGTAAGGTTACTCAAGAATCTTCTACAAACCACCGACAAACTTATTGAAACTTCTGAGAAACTTAGTGAGACCTTCAAAGATCTTAATGAGAATGTCAAAAAACAAACAAACAAACAAACAAAACGGAAAAGGACCAAACAGAAATTAAGCATGCACTGTTTGAAATAAAGAATAATTTACAGAAACCCAACAGCAGACTAGAGGACCCCAACAATCAAATCAAAGATCTGAAATATGAGGAAGCAAAAAACACCCTAAGAGAAAAACAAAAAGAAAAAAGAGTCCAAAAATGTGAAGATAGTGTAAGGAGCCTCTGGAATAACTTCAAGTGTACCAACATCAGGATTATGGGAGTGCCAGAGGAAGAGAGAGAACAAGATACTGAAAACCTATTTGAAGAAATAATGACTGAAAACTTTTCCTACCTGGTGAAAGAAATAGACTTACAAGTCCAGGAAGCACACAGAATACCAAACAAAAAGAATCCAAAGAGGACCACACCAAGACACATCATAATTAAAATGCCAAGGGCAAAAGACAAAGAGAGAATCTTGAAAGCAGCAAGAGAAAAACAGTTAGTTACCTACAAGGGAGTACCCATACAACTGTCAGCTGATTTCTCCACAGAAACTGTGCAGGCCAGAAGGAAGTGGCAGGAAATATTCCAAGTGATGAATAGCAAGAACCTACAACCAAGAGTGCTCTACCCAGCAAAGCTATCATTCAGAACTGAAGGTCAGATAAAGAGCTTCACAGATAAGAAAAAGCTAAAGGAGTTCATCACCACCAAACTAGGATTATATGAAATACTGAAGGATTTTCTTTAAGAAGAGGAAGAAGAATAAAAAGATAAATATAAAAATTATGAACAACAAAATGATAACAAATACATACCTATCAACAAGTGGATCTAAAAATCAAGTGAATAAAAAAATCCGATGAACAGAATAAACTGGTAAATGTAATAGAATTAGGGGCATAGAAAGGGAATGGACTAACAATTCTCGGGGGGGAGGAGAAGTGAGGGGTGCAGGAAGAGATTGGACAAAAATCTTACACCTATGGATGGGGACAGTGGTGCGGGGTAAGGGCATAGGGTGGGTGGGATCAGGTCGAGGGGAGTTATGGGGGGGTAAAAGAGGAACTTCTGTAATAAACTGAACAATAAAGATTTATTTAAAATTAAAATAAAATAAATGAAGATAAAGAATCTTAAAAGCAGCACACAGAAAGCAGTTACTTATCTACAAGGAAGCTCTCATAAAACTCTCAGGTGATTTCTCAACAGAAACTTTGCAGGCAGAAGGGATTGACAAGAAATATTCAAAATGATGCAAAGCAAAGAACTAAGATTACTCTGCCTGCAAAGGTATCTTTTAGAATTGTGGGACAGATAAAGAGCTTCCCAGACAAGAAAAAGCTAGAGTTCTTCACCACTAAAGCAGTATTACAAAAAATATTTAAGTATGTTCTTTAAGAAGAATAACAATAAAGATAGAAAATATGAATAATAACATGATAATACAAACATATCTATCAACAATTACTTTAAGTGTAAATGTATTAAATGTTCCAATCAAAAGACATTAGACAAATAAATCTGAATAACAAAATAAATGAACAAGCAGACCAGAAAGAGATTCATAAATACAGAGAATATTTTGATGGTTGCTCGATGGGAGGGAAGTTGGGAAGATGAGAGAAAAGGGTGAACAGATTATGAAGTAGAAATTGGTAGTTACAGAATGGTCACAGGGATGTAAATTACAGCATAGGGGATATAGTGAATAATATTGCAATAACTATGTACAATATCATATAGGTACTAGGTTTTTTGAGGTGATCACTTAGTAAGTTATATAATGTCTAATCACTGGGTTGTATGCTTAAAACTAATATAACTTTATATGTCAACTGTAATTGAAAAATTAAAAATATTAAAGTATAAAGAAGAATGCATATGAATTTATCTGACAAGAGAATTTGTAGTTTATTATCATACTATCAAATAAGCATTGAATCCTCATATTTTAATTATCCTACTTTAAGATAATGAAAAGTCCCACTGTATTTACAAGATTTAATAATATAAATATGTAAATTCTCCTCAAAGAAATTTGTATATTTAGTGAGCCTAAACAAAAAGACATTAAAAAATTCTTGGAGATAGAGAAGCTGATACTAACATTTATTTTGGCTCTGGCCAGGTAGCTCAGTTGGTTAGAGAGTCACCCCAAACCAATGAATACATAAATTGGTGGAATGATGAATCTCTCTCTCTCCCTTCCTTTCTCTCTGTAAAAGTCAACAAATAAAAACATTAAAAAAAATAAAATTTATTTTGAAAAGTATCAGAGAGGCAGGACCAACTTTGCAGGGAGGTCTAACACTAATTTCAGGGGAGTGTCCTGAGACTTCACCCTTGCCCAGTCTCTGGGTGACTAAGTCAGGGAGACTGAAACATTTTCAGAATTCATCATCCAAAACAATCTATTCAGATATTTGGCTTTTTTTTTTATCTCCCTTTGACTTTGTCTCATCTTCAAGTTTCAGTTATGATTAGTTAAAAAAAAAGTTTAGTAGATTTCTTTTAGCTCTTTGGCTGGTAGAAAATAAATGGGGTCCACTCGTTACTCTTATGGAACAGCTATGTCTTTTCATATCTCCAAAGTAGAATCCATTTTGTCACACAATTCAACTCACCTTCTTGTATCATGATATATTTTAAAGAAAATATGTGTCGAATTCATGCTCCCTTTTACAATTGGCCAGGTTTTACATAATTTGATAATTTTTTTTCTTCAGAATTTACATTATTGAATTATATGTAATTCTCTAATTCAAATGTGGATGCATTTTCTTCTCTTTGAGTATTGTCATTCCTTTTTTAGAGTTTTTTTTTAAAAGGAATTATGAAAACAGTGCTACCATCTTCACCAGAATTCCCATTTATTTAAAATGTCTGTGAGATTGTCAAACTTCAAATTTTGGAACACGGTGAATCCCAGCTTAACTTCATTTTAAAAGAAAATTAGGAAAGAAAACAAATGTTAAAGGAGTAAAGCATTACTTATTTATTTATTTATTTTTAGTTCATAGTGTTATTTTAGCAGGGATTCAGTCATTACCTAATGAACCAGTATAATAAAAGTTACATTCCTAAATCAATGTCACAATAAAGGATTAGGCAAACTTATGTAAAACAGGTTAAAAAGGCAAAGGGGGTAAAAAAGGTAATATGAAATTACCTTTGGTTTGAAATAAATTGAGAAAGCTAAATTGATGAGTAATATTGTAAAAAACAAATGTGGTGTCTTAGATACTTATTTGTTTTGTTTTAACATGTTTACAGAAAATACTCAATTTTACCTAAATTTATGACAACCTGAGCTTTTTACATTATGAATATATATATATAGACATGCCTTTTTACACCAAAAAACAGTCACAGACTAAAGGGTAAAAATGATTGAAAAATATTCTCCTTCATTTAATTTATCATTCATAAATGTTTCTAAAAGAAAAAAGAGTACTCAGCAAACGTATTTGTTGGATCATGTATCTCTGCCACAAAATGCCTCACAAGCATTAATTCTCTTCTGTATGCACGCATAAAGTAAAGGCTGAACATGAAATAAACAGGAACATTAAATATACAAATACATAAACAGCCATAAATGTTAACCCCTGGTCCACTTTAGCATCTTCATAAAGTAAATTTCTCCATTAAAATGAACAATTCGTGCTGTTTCAGCACCAGCTTGGCAGATAATGAGGAGGCTTTTACATGTGAAAATGAAAATGATCTTACTGACCAACTAACGGGATTTTTTTTTTTTCATATGAAAATTTAGCCAGTAGATAATAAAAACCAGGTTGCAATTGCAGTAAGATTTTGTCTGGAATTAACTAAAAACCTCTTCCTTCAGTAAAAGAAACATCATCAAACACTGTACTAGAAATCTGATAAGGTAAGGTTACATAGCAGGTCAAGTCACTCCTATTGTCTCTGACAAGATTTATAATGCTTGTGTCTGTAGAAAATCTATTAATGCAGATACAATGCTTGTCTTCCATGTCAGTGAGATAACAGGGTCTATTCAGTTGAACTCAGTCTTGCACAGCAAGGCTTAAGTGTTCCAAAAGAACATTTACTACCCAAAGTTTTATATGGACTGAGAGCTGGCATAGTCTAATTTGGTGGTCAGCAAACTGCGGCTTGCGAGCCACATGCAGCTCGTGAGCCACAGTTTGCCATTCTGTTAACTGAGTTTGCCGACCACTGAGCTAGACTCTCAATTCCAATAATTACAGACTGTTATTGTTCCTTGTGATTAAGCCCTTATCCCAGTGGTTAGCAAACTCATTAGTCAACAGAGTGGCAAACCTTGGCTCTCAAGCCGCATATGGCTCAGGAGCTGCAGTTTGACAACCACTGGTCTAATTAATCCCAGTTTGTAATTATTTCTGAAACTAAAGAATGCAACCAATCTCTCTTAAACATCTATCCTCCCTATTTGATAAAAGGTGGTTATTTTAAACTCAATGTGAAGACAAGTCTCCAAAGCCTAATACTGTTCCTAAATAGTGTGTGGAATTTTACTTCCTTTCTCCCATCACTCTATTGTGTCCACTCTATTATTTAATCGTTTGATCAATCCTATATACCTATACTAATAAAAGGGCAATATGCAAATTGGTCATGATGCCCTCACAGTCAGTAACAACCAAACAGCAGGCTGTGTGGGCAACAAGGCCAGCAGGGGGATTAGCGAGGGACAACCCAACGACCAACCAGCAGGCTGCATGGGGTGACCAGGCTGGCAGGGGGTTTAGCGAGGGATGACAAAATGACTAACCAGCAGGCTGTGTGGTGCTACCAGACCACTGGGGGGCAATGAGGGGCAACCAAGCTGGCAGGGGGAGCAGTGAGGGGTGATCAGGCTGGCAGATGGAGGCAGTGAGGGGCAACCAAGCTGGCAGCAGGGGCAGTGAGGGGCGACCAGGCCAGCAAGGGGAGTAGTTGAGGGTGACCAGGTTGGCAGGGGGGCATTAAGTGGAGATCAGGATAGCAGGGGGGGGCAGCTAGGGGCAACCAGGCCAGCAGGGGGGCAGTTAGGGTCAATCAGGCTGGCAGGCAGGTGAGCAGTTAGGAGCCAGCAGTCCTAGACTGGAGAGTGTGCAGGCTGGGCTGAGGGGATGCCCTCCCCCTGTGAATTAATGTCATGAACCAGACCTCTAGTAAAATCATAATAGGCTAAGTGTCCAAATGTTCGTTCAACCATTTAACCAGTCATTATGACACACATTGACCACCAGGGGCAGACACTTTGACTGGTAGGTTAGTTTGCTGCTGGGGTCTGGCTTATTGGGACTGGGTGAGACAGGCTGGTCATGCCCTGGAGACCTCCCGCAGTCCCCCTCTGGCCCGAATTGTATACCAGTGGGGTCCCTCGGCCTGATCTGTACCCTCTCACAATTCAGGACCCCTCAGGGGATGTTGGAGAGCCAATTTTGGCCTAATCCTCACAGACCAGGCTGAGAGATCCTCCCAGTGCATGAATCCCATGCACTGGGCATCTAGTTATTCAATAAAAATGGTTAGACCCCTGCCCAGAGCAAGAATGATGAGCCAGATACAGAAACTCATCAGGACAGAAAGCTCCATATGCATAGCAAGAGGAAAATAGGAAACTTACCCCAAGGGTAACATTTCTTCCCCTAGCTCAGTAGTCCGCAAACTCATTAGTCAACAGAGCAGTAAAGTGAGGTTCACGAGCCACATGCGGTTTGCCGACCACTGCCCTAGCTTATCCTGGTAATGTGGTTTGGACCCAGATCTTTGATATCACTGGTCAGGCACTTTATACCCCTGACTTTTTCCTCTCCAAGGATAACATATAAGCCTCAATTATATTTCAGCTCCAGGCCCAGAAAAGCAGCAAAACCAGACAAGGGATGTGTTGGCTGCCTCAGAACCACCTGCTTTGACTAATGACCTCTGCCCTGGCACCAACCCATCAGTAGAGACTAGGACCCTGGAAAAAACACACCTGTAAAGCTGATGAATATTCTATTAAGACCCTCCCCTGAGACTTGCCTTAAGATTTCCACCTGCAAGAAAGAAGTAAGTATACTCAGGACAAGGACCCAGTGCACTCTTACTCCAAGGAGCACTCCTGTGCCATTCCCTTCTCTCCCCCCTTCCCCACAGCACATATCCCCTAACCTCTAAGGGTCCCCAGGAAACTTGCAACCAGGGAAACAATGGGCAGCAGCAGCTCATCCCAGGCTAACCCCCTGAATCTGTCTCCAACACCCTTTTTTTTTATATGTATAGTCCTTAAGACATCCCATTCTCCATTCCATTTCTTTAAATAAATTTAACTTTTATCTATCCACTTTCTGAGATGATTATTGAGATACCACTATGTTAACCTTTCATAAACAATATTTTATCATGTTAAACTTTCATAAACACTATTTTATCACATTAAAATTTCATAAATAATATCTTAGCATATTTAGAATAGCCTCCTGCTTTATAATGTATAATGGAGATTAGAAATAAATAATACACATACCAGTACAATGAAATAAATTCTTCAAAAGATAATAAAGACTATACAGGAAGTATAGTAAAATACGTTTTCTGGGTGCCTAGGGGGTTTGTATGGGAACACTACTTAGGAAGGTATGATTTTGGGTTGCAAATTAAATTGAAATTTAAAAACAAAAAGGCGGGGAGTAAAATGTTCTAGGTAGAAGTTGAGTAATGTGTAAGGACAACTGTTGACATATGGATGGTCTAGAGCTTCAAGTGTTTAGTATGGCAGCGTAGCAGGAATTGCAAGGAAATCCAATGACATGACTGGAAAAGTAGGTACCCAACAGATTATAAAAATACTGTATGCTAACAGTTTATACTTATTATAGTTTGTGGGAAGCAACTAAAGATTGTTTTGATATAATCATATTTAATCAGATTTGGACTTAAGAAAAGTAGCCACCTACCTAAAGAAAAGTAAATAATAAAGTGCTATTTTATCTCCATTGAAAACTATGATTTAGTACAATTTTATAAAGTTTTAGAACAAGCAAAACTAAATATATTTTAGGAGTATATTCAGATGTGATAAATATCTTCCAAAAATACGTGTACTACAAATACAAAATTCCTACTAATCTCAAAGAATAGTGTTTATCATTGATTTCAAGGAGTGTAGAGGTAGGGATATACTTAAGAAATTCTATTTTTAAATTAAGAAGTACTAGCACAAAAGTTATTTCAGTAATGTACTTCATATTGTATATTCTAAGTTTTTAATATTACATGATAAATAACTTGAAATGCATAAAAGTTTTAAATAAAATATTTGACAATAGTATGAATAAATGATAAATAGACTACCTAATAACAGAGCAATATGCAAATTGACCATACCTCCACTCTACCCACCAGCCATGCCCACCAGCCACCAGCCAATCAGAGTGAGTATGCAAATTAACCAAGAAAGATGGCTACAGCCATAGAGAGAGCAGGAGGGAAGCTTGGGTTGCCCCTGGCCATGGAAGAAGCCAAGCTTTCTGCACATCCTGGCAGGCCAGGGCCTCTACTTAAGGCAACAAAGTTTCAATGGTAGTGCAAGCAGAAGGCTTGGCTGAGCTCCAGGCTATAAAGTTTCAATTGTAGAAGATAAATAAATCCCAGATATCAGGGCCTCCTCTTGGGTTGCCAGGAGGCATGGCCATCCTGCAAACCACCACAGGCCCAAGGGAATACCAACCCTGATCCAGGACACCATTCAGGGCAAACCAGCTGGCCCCCAGCTGTGCACCAGGCCTTTATCCTATCTAATAAAAGAGGAATATGCAGATTGACCATCACTCCAACACAGGGGATGGCAGTTGGGAGGGACCATGCCTGCAAGAGAGGGTAGTTGTGGGCAATTAGGCCAGCAGGGGAAGGCAGTTAGGGTCAAACAGGCTGTCAGGGGAACAGTTAGGCATCAATCAGGCTGGAGTGGTTAGTGGGCAATAAGGTTGGCAGACAGAAGCAGTTAGGGGCAATCAGGAAGGCAGGCAGGTAAGCAGTAGGGAGCCAGCAATCTTGGATTGTGAGAGGGATGATCCTTCCTGGTAGAATTGGGCCTAAATGGGCAGTTGGCCATCCCTCAAGGGATCCCAGATTAGAAAGGGAGTAGGCTGGGCTGAAGAACACCCCCTCCCATGCATGAATTTTGTGCACCAGGACTCTAGTCATATAATAAAACACTTGAAAAATGAATTATAATGAGAGAGATAGAAATAAAAGCTGATGCATTATTTCAGGTGAGAAAGAATGAGAGATTTGCCAGCCTGCATGGTGCAGTTTTGCTTGAACCTATGAACCCAGGACATCAAGGTTTGATTCCTGGTCATGGTACATGCCTGGGTTTGAAGGTTTGCTTCCTCGTCATGACCTTCTCCTGCTGGCCCAATTGCCCCCAACTGCCCTCCCCTGCTGACCCAATCACAACCAACTGCCCTCCCCTGCCAGCCCAATCATCTCCAACTGCCCTCCCCTGCTGGCACAGTCACCCCTAACTGCCCTCCCCTGCAGGCCTGGTCACCCCAAACTTCTCTCCCCTGCAGGTCTTGTTATTCCCAACTGCATTCCTCTGCCAGCCCAATCATTCCCAACTGCCCTCCCCTGCCAGCCTGATTGCCCACAACTGTCCTCCCCTGCCAGCCATTTTGTAGTGGCCATCTTGTGGTGGTCATCTTGTGATGGCGTCAGGTGAGGGCATTGCGAGAGAGCGTGACACCACCTAGGATTTTATTACATAGAATTGTGATCAAATTTTAAAGAAATTGTAATTTCTTGTTATTTCTTTCTGCTATTTTGCTAAGAACTAGTATGTGGCTCTTGTAAATAAGCTACATTATGACTATATTTCATTTTAATGTCATAGCAAAACTTGTCTGTAGTGACCATTGAAGAATAATTTACTAGAAAAATACGTTTATTTTATTTGCAATTTCTATTTATAGGAATATAAGCACTGTAAAATTACTTATCAGTTTTTAGAATAATGATAGTTGAAAATGATTTCTACCTTGTGGAAAAGATAAATCTTAATGTTTAAAGTTTTATTGCCTTTTATGACATGAACCAGCTTTTTCTTAACTTTGAAATTTAATTGCAGCATTTGTTTCCTTAGTGACACTGGTCTCTTTAAACCAGTTTTACCATCCTGCTGATACTTTCAGTCATGAGATCAATAAATTATTTGGGTTGTGCTCAATATATATTTGTGTGTCATGGTTTTCACTTTCTCCCTATTACAGTCATGTTCTAACTTTTAAGATGTACATTCGGTTGTTTATATGTCACTTTTAACTGCTTTCCAATCTCACATTGTAGTAGTAAATCAATGTAAAATAAGCCTCAGTAAGAAATCTAATGGTGCTTAAAATTAGGTGATCCTTATTTAGATATGGACATATTATATTTGAGAAACTTATTTCTTAATACCTTTGGGACAGTCATCCTGTCTCTAGCCCCCAGGTAACCACTGCTTGTACATTGGTTTGGCTCAGTGGATAGAGCATCTGCCTGTGGACTGAGGGTCCCAGGTTCTATTCCGGTCAAGGGCACATGCCTGGGTTGCAGGCTTGATACCCAGTGGAGAGTGTGCAGGAGGCAGCCAATCAATGATTCTCTCATCATTGATGTTTCTATCTCTCTCTTTCTTTCCTTCCTCTCTGAAATTAATAAAAATATACCAGTATTTTTTTTTAAAGTTCGAGATTCTAAAGACATGAAGGACTCACTATCCCCTAGAGCTTTGACATCATTCTCCAGCCTCCTCCCTCTCTCTACCTATTGAATCATTCCATGGCTCCTGTTTTTTCTGTCTAGATTAAAGGAACTTTGTTACTATGACTTTGTATAATATTGGTATGCAACAAATTTTGTGTTTTGGACTCTGCCCAGAACTTTCTCCCTCTGGGTAGGATATCTCTGAATAATGAAACCCAGATAAAAAAAAAAAAAACTACTAAATTTCTTTGTGGCCTTACTCTTGGACTGCCTGTTCTTCATTAGACAGGTAGTTTTGTGTTCTGAGCTCAGGTGGAAAGAAAGAATGAGGAGCAGATGAATATAGGATTTAAAAATATGTTCATTAATTCCTGACTACTTCCAAACTCCTTAGAAGTGTAATCTCCAGCCAAATTTGGTCTTCCAATCATTACTAAAAGGCCTATCAGCCAACAATGCTGACTCATCTCTCTTCAGCCCTTTCACATTTTTAATTGTTACAGCAACTTGAAGATTGTACTGTAGAGTGGAAAGAGAGAGAAACATGTTGATTTGATTATGTTCGTGCAAAGAAAAATAATGATAATTTAGGAAACAGCTATATAACAGAAAACAGCATTTCTAATGTGAGAGGAGAGTTAGGATCAAGAAAGCAAGTGGAAGAATTAGTCTTAAATAATAGAGAAGATACCTCTCCTCCAAGATTAAACATGTACCTAGCTGTATTAATAAAAATACAATAATTTTTTGCCTTGCACCTTATACTTCATACTTTACATATATAGTTCATGTTTGGCATTATTTTTCCACAGATTAAGGTCAAAATAACTGATCTCTCTCTCTCTTTTATATAATACTAATTATGCTCAATTTGGCTAAAATATGATGATATTTATTTTCTTACTAATAATCTTTATTTTGGCATTTTTATCATAGAAAGCATTCTTAGTTTTCCTCACATTTTAATAATAAGTATTTGCTCCCAGGTATTATACTTTTTGTGTTGCTTTTACAATGAAGTTAATTTCAATCTCTACTCTTTACAAAGACTTGCATTAGGAGAAATAAAGAAACAAACATAAGCCCTAACTGGTTTGGCTCAGTGGATAGAGTGTCAGCCTGCAGACTCAAGGGTCCCAGGCTGATTCCTGTCAAGGGCATGTACCTTGGTTGCAGACACATACCCAGTAGGGAGTGTGCAGGAGGCAGCTGATTGATGTTTCTCTCTCTCATCGATGTTTCTAGCTCTCTATCCCTCTCCTTTTCTCTCTGTAAAAAATCAATAAAATATATTTTAAAAAGAAAAAAAATATGAAACATACTACCAGTATAGACTTGATGGTTAGGGTTAGGAGCTAATTATAAAAAATAATTTGGTTAACAGCAAAAACAGTAAAATACAATATGTACTCATTCACTAAAAATGACAAAATTAACTAAATATATGTAACAGATAAAAATAACTAAATATGTATAACAGAACAAAATGTAAGAGCTAAATCTATAGAACTAATATGACAACGTAAGTAGAAATCTTTGTGACCTTGTATAAGTCAATAGTTTCTTAGTTATGATATAAAAAACACAAGTAACAAAATAAAAATAAATAAATAAATTGTACATAAAATTAAAACATTTGTCCTCAAAGTATACCATCAAGAAAGTAAAGAGACAACCCCACAGGTTGGCAGAAAATATTTGCAAATTATATTGTTGTTAAGAGACTTATTTAGACTACCAGAACTTTTACAACTCAACAATTAAGATAAATAACCTAATTAAAAATTGGCAAGAGAGTTGAACAGATATTTCTCCAAATAAGATAAACAATGTCCAATAAGTACATGGAAAGATGCTCAGTTTTCTTAGGCATTAGGGAAATGCAAACCAAAATGAGAAGATAATCACTTCATACCTATTAGTGTGGCTATTGTCAATAAGGAAATTAATTTAAAAATGTTGTCAAGGATATAGAGAAATTGAATCCTTAAGTGAAATTGTGCAGCTTCTCTGAGGAACAGTCTTTCAGTGCCTCAGAATATTTAATATAGAATTACCATGTAACCATTTCACTCCTGGTTACATATCCAACAGAAAGAAAAATATTAGTTCCAGCAATTGCTGGTTTGGCTCAGTGAATAGAGCATCAGCCTGCAGACTGAAGGGTACCAGGTTCAATTCCAGATGAAGGCAAATGCCCAAGTTGTGGGCTAGATGCCCAGTTAGGGGCGTGCAGGAGGTAGCCAATCAATGATTCTCTCTCATCATTGATGCTTCTATCTCTCTCACTCTTTCTTCCTCTCTGAAGTCAATAAAAAGTATATTTAAAAAAGAAAAAAGAATATTAGGTCCATCCAAAAAATTCTATATAAATGTTCATACCAGTATTATGCATAATGGCCTCAAAATATAAATAATTCAAATGTCCATAAAATGATGACTGGATAAATAAAATTAAGTATACCAATACAATGTAATATTATTTGGCAATAAAAAGAAATGAAGAGAGAGAGATAAAACAAAGGACATGTATGCATGCATATAAGCCTAACCAATGGACACAGACACCAGGGGGGTGAGGGCATGAGTGGGAGGGATGGTGACAGTTGGGGAATAAGGACACATATGTAATACCTTAATCAATAAAGAAAAAAGAGAAAAATGAAGTACCAGCCCATAAATTGGTAGATAGTATGGTAAGTGAATTATATCTCAATAATGGTCTTTTTAAAAAACATAAAACATATGGAAGGAGGAAAAAGTTTATTCATTCTTCTACAATCATTTGTTGATTCCCAACAGCTGTTAGATTATGTCCCACTTGTGGTGACATTAAGTTTTTATTACTTAATGACAGAATAGCACTTATCCACATTATCTAGAAATGCATTTTTATTTCATGAATTTTAGATTTAACAAGATATTTGTAAAACCATAAAACTGCAAGAGACCATAAGGAGCCTGTATGGTATCAAACAAACTTCATCATTTTACAGTCAATGAGATATATCTCAAATAAAGTACTGAAGACACATGGTTTTATTAAACCTAGTTAAAAATTGCATATACTTTTCAGTGCATTTTTTTCACTTATACTTTACTAGAGCCCTGGTGTATGAAATTTGTGCATGGAGGTTGGGAGAGGTGTCCTTCAGCCTGCACCTTAACCAATATGGGACCCCTCGAGGGATGTTCGACCACACATTTAGGCCCAACCTCAGTAGGATCGGGCGTAAACAGGCAGTCGGATATCCCTCTCACAATTCAGGACTGCTGGCTACCAATTGCTGACCTGCCTGCCTTCCTGATTGCCCCTAATCACTTTTGCCTGCCAGTATGATCAACCCCTAACCACTCCCCTGCCAGCCTGATTGATGCCTAACTGTTCCTCTGCCAGTCTATTTGCCCCTAACTGCCCTCCCCTGTGGGCCTGGTCACCCCTAACTGCCTTCCCCTGCAGGCCTGGTCACCTTTAATTGTCCACCCCCGCAGGCCTGGTCCCTCCAAATTGCCCTCCCTGCTGACCTGATCACCCACAACTATCCTCCCTTGCAGACCATCTGGTTGTGGCCATCCTGTTCCACATGGGGGCAGGATATTTTGACCACATGGGAGCAGCCATCTTGGTTGGAGTGATGGTCAATCTGCATATTACTCTTTTATTAGATAGGATAGAGGCCTGGTGCATGGGTGGGGGTGAGCTGGTTTGCCCTGAAGGTTGTCCTGGGTCAGGGTGGGTATTCTCTTGGGGTGTAGGGTGGCCTGGGTGAGCAGCCTGTAGTGGTTTTCAGGCCAGCCACACCCCCCAGTGACCCAAGCAGAGGCCCTGGTATCTGGGTTCTATTTATCTTCTACAATTGAAACTTTGTAGCCTGGAGCAGGCCTAGCCTCCTGCTCATTTCGTGGATTTCTGTTGGGATTTATTTATCTTCTATAATTGAAACTTTGTGGCCTTAAGTGGAGGCCAAGGCAGGCCAGAGCTGTGGAAATCATGGCTTACTCCAACACTAGGGGCAAGCCTAGTCTCCTGCTCTCTTCAGCTCCGTGACTGTTGCCATTTTTGTTGGAATTTATTTATCTTCTATAATTGAAACTTTGTAGCATTGAGTGGAGGCCTGGTCCCATCAGGGTGTGCAGAAAGTTTGGCTTCTTCCATCACCAGGGAAACCCAAGTATCCCTCCTGCTTGTTCTGTGTCCACAGCCATCTTGGTTGGAGTTTGCATACTTACTCCTGATTGGCTGGTGGGCATGACTGGTGGGCATGGTTGGTGGTATAGTAGAGGCATGGTCAATTTGCATATTACTCTTTTATTAGATAGGATATGTGTGTGTGTGTGTGTGTGTGTGTGTGTGTGTGTGTGTGTTTTCTGCTCAAGAGGTATTGAAATTTCAAGTACCTTCAGTTATCAGAAGATTTTGGTAATTTTTTAAACAAACTCGTTAAAAAATTATACTGTTGACCAAGATTAAAACAACACTGGTGGAAACATTCTGGACAAAATTAATAAGTGAGAGTGCAGCCCAGACTTTTAACCCATGTTTTAAAGAACAGCTTGAAAAATTATCTAGTTAGTTTACCTATCTGGTTGGTAAATTACTCCTACAATGTCTATGCCAATAATATAACCAATTCTCTACTTAAATGTTAGTGATATTTTACACTAATTTTTAAAAGTATGTTTTTAATTATTTTTAGAGATGAAGAGAGAGATATAGAGTGGTAGAAACATCAATGAGACAGAAACATCAATCTGCTGACTCCTGTACACCCCCTCACTGGGGATTGGGCCAGCAACTCGTGCATATGCCTGGACCAGGAATCAAAATTGTTGCCTTTTGGTTCATGGGTTAATGCTCAACCACTGAGCCACACCAGGCAGGATACATTATCAATATTTTAAATATAAACTTCAAGGAATGTCACAAATTCTAAAATACTATTAATTAACATTTTAAGTGCCAGTATTTAATATTAAGAATATGATATATGAGAAACCTATTTGAACAAAATAATGTTATTTATAATAGTTTGGGATTAAAACAACAATAAATACTGAAAACTAATCCCTGCAGGAAATTATGCATTGAGCATCTGCCCCCTGTGGTCAGTGCATGCCATAATGACCAGTTAGCCAGTCATTCAGTTAACTGGCCATAAAGATTGCTTAGGCATATATATATAAAATTAGAGGCCCAATGCATGAAATTCATATAAGGGGATCAGCCCTCACAGTCCCTTGCACCCTTAGCTGGCCCTTGCAACTCTGGCTTTGTCTGGATGGTCATCCAGATGGTCATCTGGATGGTTGTTCTGCTGTTTAGTCTAATTAGCATATTAGTTCTTTATTATATAGGATTATATTTGATTTTCAAAATCAGATAATGAAATTCTAGATTACTATACAAATTGCTATTCTTTGGCCAGTAAGATAAATCTATTTTCTACTACCATTTGATATTGAAGAATACCATTGAATGAGGAGATGATGGTTGGGTGTGTTATTCTTTTTACCCAACCTATTTTGGGAGTTGGAAAGTTTTCATTTAATTATTTATCACAAAAGTTTGTTTTTGTTTGTTTTTTAACTGGAATCTACAGCTTCATTAATTTTCATCTTTATTGCCCAGGATGTAAGAGTATGTAGTATCTATGAAAATTTATAGATCTTGGTGTTGTTTACTTAAGGTATGCTTATTCCCATGTTTTATTTGTACTAAGCTGAAATATATCACTCATATTCCTGTCTTTTTGAAATAAGGCAATAATTTGCAGAGCATTTATGACTTGAATAGTAAAAGAAAAAACAAAGGAGTACATATTTACAACAATGAATTTCAAGTGAGTTCATAAAAATGTCCTTTTTTTATTCTAAATGTTTTGATAAAATAATATTTTTTTCTATGTCAAGTAATGTTTCCTTCACTGACAACTAACAAAATGTGTTTTACCTGTTGAAGCAGACTATTTAAACGCAAAACACAATGTTGGCCACTTACAAACCAAGCTTTAGAGTCTTTGAGAATAGTTGAGATTTTCAAGATTTAATGACATCATACCACATAATCTTTCTGAGTAATTAAGAAAATAAAGCTTGCTATATTCTTCTTTCTAAGAAGAAGAAAGTACATCATTGCATTTTCAAGTGATATCTGTCAGTACATTCTACAAAGTAAACTTAACTCATTATTACAATATTCCAATAATTGTCTATACAGAGTGGAACACAAATAAGTTTACAATTGTTCATATGAAAAATAATACAATAATTAATAAATAATAATGTCAGAATAAACATTGTATTTTGCCATCTTCACAATTATAAACTTATTTGTGTTCCACCCTATATTTCCTTTATTCTTTTTCCAATTCTGTGTCAAGTTTATAAAAATTTAAAATGTAAAGATTAATATGCTAACAGTGATCATAATACAAGTGCAAATGTATAATTGGAAAATGTGTATTTTTAAAAATGTAAACTAGAGATATAGAGTATACTATTTACCAATATAGCCTTCTCCTAATTAATATATGCAGTCAATGCTGATACAGATGTCTATTTATATATGTAAATATATGCATTTATGTCTTAATCAGTGAGAGACATAAAGAAGTATTTTAGTTGAATTAGAGTTATATAATTCACAATTAGTAAAAAGGCTTTCTTGAAAATAATGAAGATTAAAGACTTTTTAAACAAAATTGACTATTTCATTGATACTAAATCTAAGTAGATTTATTTAAGGCTGAATAATTTCAAGGCCAACATTCTACTATTTTAAATATTTGTTGAAGATAATTTGTATTTTAATTGGATCTAAAGTTAAAAGAACATAGAGGGATTTCTAAATATATAAATAAAGATAGAATTCAGTGTTTCGCTCTAGTTTTATTTGAAAGGATAATTAGCATATTATCAAAGTACAGATTAGCATTTCTATTATTATATCTGATATATGGATGAATAAATGATAACAATAAATGATGAAAATACAGAGGATAATATAAAATGTAGAAGAAAATGCATATTTTTAAAATAAATATATTTCAGTTTATTTGGATGAAAATTGATAAAGTAAAAATAGGGCTTATTATATCTTGCCTGCTTTGTCAAATATTACTTAAGCATAGTGTTTGGGTCAATTTCTGGGTTCTCTGTTCTGTTCCACTGATCTGTTATGTCTGTTCTTGTGCCAATGCCAGTCTGTTTTGAGTACAGTGGCTTTGTAGTATAACTTGATTTCTGGTATTGTGATTCCTCCAACTTTGTTGTTCTTTCTCAAGATTGCTGCAGTTATTCAGGGTTTTTTTTTTTTTGCTTTCATATAAATTTGTGGAGTATTTGTTCTAGGTCTGTGAAATATGCCTTTGGTATTTTAATAGGTATTGCATTGAATCTGTAGATTGCCTTGGGTAGTATGAACATTATAATGATGTTGATTCTACCAATCTATGAACATGGGAATGCAAACTGTTGCAGCCACTGTGGAAAACATTATGGCATTTCCTCAAGAAATTAAAAATGGAACTCACATTTAACCCAGTCATCCCACTTGTAAAAATATATCCTAAGAAACCTGAACCACTCATCAGAAAGAATATATATATACCTCTCTGTTCATAGCAGCACAATTTCCAATAGCTAAGATTTGGAAACAGCCTAAGTGCCCATCAGCAGATGAATAGATAAAAAAACTATAGTACACTTACACTATGGAATACTATGCAGCAATTAAAAAAACAAACAAACACACAAACAAACAAAAAACTTACCATTTGTAATGGCTTTAATGGTCCTGGAAAGTATTATGTTGAGTGAAACAAACCAGTCAGAGAAAGATAATTATCACATGACTTCACTCATATGTGGAATCTAATGAACCAAATAAACTGATCATCAAGAATAGACCCAGAGTCATAGAAGCATGAGCAGCCAGTTGAAACTCAGAGGGAAAACAGGGGACAGTGGGTGGGAAGAGATCAACCAATGAACTTGTATGCATATATTGACACAGACAATGGGGTTGTGAGGACCTGTGGTGTGGGGGAGGATGGCAGCAGGCTGGAAAAGGTTAATGGGGGAAAAAGGAGGACCTTGTAATACTTTTAACAATATAGATTAAAATAAAAAATAGGATACATTTGGTTTAGTATGAACTATTTTGTTAGTATGTGTCATTTATGTTGGCCCACTAGATTTTATATTTATCCCTTGATAGAATAGTGGCCTTCAACGAAATCTAAATTTAAGTAAGAATAATTTTCATTTGAAGTACTAAACAATATTAAATATAAACACTGAAGAGCATTATGCTAAGTGAAATAAGCCAGTCAATGAAAGAAGAATACCACATGATCTCACTCATTTATGGATAATAAAGAACATTACAAACTGATGAACAAAAAGATACAGAGGCAGTAAAGCATCAAACAGACTGTCAAATTACAGTGGGAAGTTTAAGGAAAGGTGGGGTAGATAAGAGATCAACCAAAGGACTTGTATGCTTGCATATAAGCATAACCAATGGACACAAGACGCTGAGGTTTTAGGACATGCATGGGAGTGGGGTGGGGGGCAATGGGAAAATATGTACACGTGTAATACATTAATAAAAAATTATAAAAATAAAATAAATAAAAATAAAATATAAAAAACACTGAATATGAAATAAATCCACTGAAAACATAAGAATACACAAACATAGTAGATGAAATATGTTTTTCACTTGAAATTATTAATATTAATAATGTTTCGCCCTAACTGATTTGGCTCAGTGAATAGAACATTGGCCTGCGGATGGTCCCAGGTTGGATTCTGATCAAGGCATGTACCTTGATTGCAGGCAAATCCCAGTAGGAGTTGTGTAGGAGGCAGCTGATCAGTGTTTCTCTCTCATTGATATTTCTAATTCTCTATCCCTCTCCCTTCTTCTCTGTAAAAAATCAATAAAATATATTTAAAATATATTTATAATGTTGCATTTAAGTTTATAAAATTTATAATACATTTCAAATTATTATTTTAAATTCTTTATTGTTTAAAGTATTACATATAGCATTACATATGTCTCCTTTTTTCCCCCATTGACCTCTCCCTGGCCACCCCCATCCCCCAGCACATGCCCTCACCCAATATATGGATGTATTTATTCACTTATACTTTTTTTTCAAATATTTAAAGTGTGTCTGAAACGATAAAGGTGCTATACTAAGAACTGACAGTGAACATGTGAGATGCAAGGGTAATGTCATGGAATATGTAATCTAGCTCTGAGCATTATGTTAATATATTTACAGTAACAGAGGGCCTGGGGAGTAAGTCTGATACACTATTAAAAGTTATTTTCCCTTGAATTTATCTGATTGTACAATAAATTCCTGAAAGTATTCTTTTAAGAAAATGATCTGCTCCACCTCTACTTTGCTCTCTTTACAAAAATTTATTATTAAAGTGTATGAGGTTTCCCTTCAAGCAAAGATTGATTTATCATGTTTCTTGTGAACTATATCTATCTTCCACTTTAAAAAAATTATTGTAAATATCCTTAAGCACAAGTATATCTTTAATAGAGAAATGGCATTAAAAGAAAAATCTAAAATTGAAGCATAGAAAGAAATCAGTCCTATGTGATTCATCACCTCATCAGAAAATATAAATATTTTATAACACTAGCTCATGATGTGCAAATTATTATAATATAAAGTGAGACTTTTGTATGAATAAAAAAAAATCAGAATTTTTTTCTCATTTGAGCAAAAGTAAATTATTAATTGTATTTGCTGAACTGGGCTTTGCAAACTGAAAAGGACCAAAAGTTTCTGGCTTTTCTTTGTTCTGAGATCACATTGGAAGTCCTTTTTGAGCTATTCTAATCATCTAGGAATATTGTTTAGCACAGAAAGGTACTCTATTGATTAGATGATTTGAATCATTAAACACTAACAGACAATTTACAAGTTACAATACAAGTCCTTTAATGGTGTGTTTATGGAATAGTTTTTAACATTTGGGTTCCTTCATGAACTTCTATTATATTATTGCCATAGCATCAACTCAAGACACACAGCCCCTCCTAGGAAAATTTAAATCTGGACAACAACAAATGCCATATACTTTAATAATAAACTTCACGTGTGTTGTGATTTTATACAACTTTGTGTTTTAGAAATTGATCAGTAAAAGTAATAAAGTTAAAATATGCAAATGAAAGAATCCTTAAAATGAATGGAATACTTTTTAGATAGATCAATATCATTATCACCTTCATTGTCAACAAAAAAGCAGGACATATTTCTTAAAACAGAATGGTTTTAGTTTGGGTAATAAAAAAATAAAAAACATTTTAGATTTTTACGTAACATATTTGAAGAGCATCTGAATAGAAAAAAATGGACTGTGTCTAAAATGAACCCTCAAAAAGCTTGTAATTTTCATTGGATAATTTGTGATTATGCTTAATTAGCCTTTGAAACTTTTATAAATGCATATTTAATTGTAGTTATGTTATAGAACCCTACTAAAAGCTCTCTATAGTCAAATTACAATTCCTATGAATGGATAATTATTTGTTATAACATTACTATTTATTATGCAATTTTTCCAGTGTAATCTGCATATCTTGTTTGTATATGACACTAAGCATAATTAAAAGTAAGTTTTTAAAGCTCCTTTACTTAAATAAACTTTCAGTCATAGGGAGTACACTGGAATTTTACCAATGACTGAGTTAGAACATAAATAAAACTGCTTGTACAGAGTTGTGAGTCTAATTTATAGACAAAGCAAGTAAAGAAAAAGAAAAACATGAATAAAAGGAAGATCGTCTTTAGCTAGACTTCCACATGCTTCTTCCTGTTTGTAAAAATTAAGCATGAACGGCAGTTGTCCTCCAAGCTACTCTTTGTACCCACCCTGACAACTTTATTTCTTATAAATTTATTTAAAATTTCTGAAAGTCAAATTTTGCTAATTTTGAACTTAGTATTTATATATTAACTGAAAGTTATTACTCAGAGTGTATGTGTGTGTGTATATATATATATATACATATATATACATGTATGTGTGTGTGTATATATATATATATACATATATATACACACACACACACACACACACACACACATATATATGTATACACACACACACACATATTGCGTGTGTGTGTGTGTATTACATGTATATCCCTCGAGGGATTTCCACATATATATATATGACAGTGAAAAGGAGTAACACAAAGTAATGTATGTAAAAAAGAAAAAGACAGCATTCAAAACACATTCTAATACTAATGCATTATATCATAGTCCTGAAGAAAAAAGAAAAATATGGATGATGTAAGCTTTATTTTAATGCCTTAGAAAAGCAAATAAATTTATTTTTCTCAAAGCAAACTCTAATTTATGGTGAATATGAAGGGTATTGTTAAAGATAAAAAGCATGCTGCTAGCTTTAAACCATGAGGAATGTCATGACCAGAAACTACATCAATCAAGTTTGTTCTTTTTTTGTGGCATTGCTCTAATGGCTGTGAAGGACACACGGATGATACATGTGTAGGATTTTTTAGTGTAACAGACTCTAAAAATTCAGCTACTCTTACAATCTCTCAGGAAGCTTTTATGCTTCAGTTTTGTGACTTCAACATTTTAAGGCTACTGATAGAACATGGTGGCATCTAATTAGTCCTATTGCCCCTGCTTCTGCCTCCAGTGTAAACTTTACGAAATGTTTTATGCCATGTTAGTAGTACTAGTCAGAAAGTGAGAGTTAAAAAAAAAACAGAGAAATTAAAACAAACAAACAATAACAACTAAGGAACAAAATATGGAGTTCTTTGATATCATCTATGTTTTTGGTTTATGATATCAATTTCTCTCAAAAACTCCAGATATCAGAAATTTGACTTGATATTTATGGGAATATTTATTAGTGCATTAGATAGAGAATGGAATTTGAAGTAAAATCCACATTTTACCATGCTTTGTCTGTTGTTCTTGAGTAAAATATTTAACACCCCTAAACCTTATTTAATAATTTTAAATAACGGATATAACATAAAACTTGTAAGATTTTTGAAAGGACTAAATTAAATAAGTATGTGTACTATAGAGAACTATACCTGATACATACCATACACTTGTACATGGCCAGTAACAGTAGAGGTAACCATTATCATCAAACACAATGAAAAAGCTAGAGTTACCTCAGTCTCCCTGTAGAAGTTTAAAACAATGCTACCAAGAACCTACCAGATTAATGGTAGAAGTAGATAGCAACAATAACTATTATATACTAGAGGCACAGTGTAAAAAATTCATTCACAGAGGTGTGTCTCCTTCAGTCTAACCCGTACCCTCTCCAATCTGGAGTCTGGGACCCCTCGAGGTATGTCCAATTGCCCATTTAGCCTGGATCAGGCCTACACGGGCAGTTGGATATCTCTCTCACAATCCAGGACTGCAGGCCCAACTGCTTGCCTGCCTGCCTTCCTGATTTCCCCTAAGCGCTTCTGCTTGCCAGCCTGATCACCCCTTAACCACCCACTGCCAGCCTGATTGATGCCTAACTGCTCCCCTGCCAGACTGTTTGCCCCTAACTGTCCTCCCCTGCAGGCCTAGTCTCCCCTAACTGTCCTCCCCTGCAGGGCTGGTCTCCCCAAACTGCCCTTCCCTGTAGGCCCTGTTGCCCCCAATTTCCATCCTCTGCTGGCCTGGTCACCCTAACTACCCTCCCCTGAGAGCTTGATTGTTCACAACTGCCCTCCCTTGCAGGCCTGATCCCTCCAAAATGTCCTTTCCTGCTGGCCTGATTGCCCACAACTGCCCTCCCCTGCAGGCCTGGTCCCCCCCAAATGCTCTTCCCTACATGTCCAGTCATCCCTAACTTCCCTCCTCTGCCAGCCTGGTCACCTCTAATAGCCCTCCCCTGAAAGCTTTATCACCCACAACTGCCCTCCTTTGCAGAACTGGCCCCTCCCAACGTGCTTCCCCTGCTGCCCATCTTGTGGTGGTCATCTTGTGTCTACATGGGGGCAGTCATCTTTGACCACATTGGGGCAGCCATTTTTTGTGTTGGAGTGATGGTCAATTTGCATATTATTCTTTTATTATATAGGATTATATAGGATAGAGGTCTGGTGCCTGTTTGGGAGCTGGCTGGTTTGCCCTGAAAGGTGTCCCGGATCGGGATGGGGCTTCTCTTTGGGCATAGGATGGCTTGAGTGAGGGGACTGTAGTGATCCAAGAGGAGGCTCTGGTATCTGGGATTTATTTATCTTCTATAATTGAAACCTTGTAGCCTTGAGCAGAGACCAAGGCAGGACAGGGAAGGTGGAAAGCTTGGCTTCCTCCATTGTCTGGGGCTACTCAAGCCTCCTGCTCTCTCCAGCTCTATGGATGCCACCATTTTTGTTGGGATTTATTTATCTTACCTAATAATAGAGAAACATGTAAATTGACTGTACCTTTGCTATGCACAGCCAATCTGAGTGAGTATGCATACCTACCTGAATCCTAGGAACCTCCTTGGCACCCAGGTAATTCCTAGCTGGCCATTAGAGGAGTGGGATGGGGTAGGGAGGCGCGTACTTCCCAAGCCTAAAGCCTGGGGCTTGAGAAGGTATGAAGCCTGCGACCTAACAGACCAGCTGGAAGTCAGTGCTGGGTTGCCCAGCTGCAGCCTGATGACCCAGCACTGACTGCCTAGACCAAGAAAGTGAGTCAAGGTCTGATCTGCAGCCTCAGTGGAAGATGTTGATTAGTGTACTTACCTCTCTCGTTCTCTAATTCTAGGCAACAGCCAGGTTTTTCTTTCTCTTCCAGCCTCCAAAGGGGCTGCTGTTAAGCGATGCCTCTTTGATCAGCTCCAGAGATAGGCCTGGAGATGCTGTCTGGCATAGGAACCAACCAATCAGAACTAAAGATGGTTGCTCTGGGGAACCAATGGCTGCCTAGGAGGTGGAGCTTCTGACTCTTATTGACATAGGAAAAAACAATGAAAACCAAAGGTGGATACTGTGGGGAGCCAATGGCTGCCTAGGAGACAGAGCTATTGACACTGACTGGCATAGGAACTGACCAATGAGAACTAAATCTGGGTGCTATGGGAAGCCAATGGCTGCCTACAAGGTGGAGCTTTTGACACTGACTGGCATTGAAACCAATCAATGAGAACCAAATCTGGGTGCTGTGGAAAGCCAATGGGTGCCTAGAAGGTGAAACTTTTGATGCTGGCATAGGAACCAACCAATCAGAACTAAATTGGCCAGCAGAGAAAGGCAGTTAGGGGTGATCAGGCTGGTAGGCAGAAGCACGTAGGGGCAATCAGGCAGGCAGCAAGTGAGCAATTAGGAGCCAGTGGTGCCAGATTGTGAGTGGTCCCTGGGATCAGGCCTAAATTGGCAGTTGGATATCCCATAAGGGATCCCCAATTGGAGAGGGTGAAAGGTGAGTTGAGGGAATCCCTCTGTGCACAAATTTTGTGCACCAGGCCTCTAGTCTCCTATAATTGATACTTTGTAGCCTTGAGTGGAGACCAAGGCAGGCCAAGACTCCCAGAGCTTGGCTTCCTCCATTGCAGGGGAAACCCAAGCCTCCTGCTCTCTCCGTGGCCACAGCCATCTTGGTTGAGTTAATTTGCATACTTGCTCCTGATTGGCTGGTGGGTGTGGCTTGTGGGTGTAGCAAAGGTGTGGTCAATTTGCATATTACTCTTTTATTAGATAGGACATGCATAATTTAGACATGATGTAATTAGCAGTCTGAAGTGTATAAAGCAGTATAAGAAAATAGAGAGTTTTGAAGACTGTCACTATATAAAACTAGAGGTCTGGTGTATGAAAGTCATACACAGTGGTGGTGGGGAGGTCCTCTCAGCCCAGGCTGCACCCTCTTCAATCCAGGACCCCTCGGGGGATGTTTGACTGTCAGTTTAGGCCTGATCTTGAAGACTGGTCCTAAACTGACAGTCAGACATCCATTTCATAATCCTGGACCACTGGGTCATAATCACTCACTGCCTGCCTAGTTGCACCTAACTTCCCCCACCTCCGCTGGTCTGATTGCCCCTCACTGATAGGTTTGCCAGCCTGATTATCCCTAACTGCCCCCGCCCCCGCATCAGCCTGGTTGCCTCGAACTGTGACCTGCTGCTAGCCAGGTCATCCCCAACTGCCCCTTTCTTGCCAGTCTGGTCTCTTTTAACTGCCCCCTCACTGGCCTGGTCATCCTTTACTGACCCCCTGCCAGCCTGGTCACCCCCAACTGCCCTCCTCTGTCAACCTTGTCACCTCTAATTGCCCGCCCCCCACCAGCCTGTTCTTTCCAAACTGTCCCTCTTGCTGGCCTGGTCACCTCACGCAGCCTGCTTTTTCAGTCTTTTGGTCATCCATCACTAACCCCCTTGCTGGTGTGGTCATAACAGCTATCTTGTGATGGCGTGAGAGTTAATTTGCATATTGCCTATTTATTCTATAGGATATTCAGAGAGATTTCTGTGGAAGTGACATTTGAACAGAAATATGAATGAGACAGAGGAAAAAGGATATAAATATTTGGTAGAAGTTTGATTCTGGCAAAGAGAAGATAAAAGCACAAAGGTCATCAGATGATAGTGTGCTTGATGTGGTAAAAAGCAGTAAGGTCAGTGTAGCTGGAACTTTGTGAACAGGAAAATAATGGTAGGAAATATGATTGGAAAGAAAGTTAGAGGAAAACCGTATGTAATCTTGTTGACCATATTCAGAAGTGCAAAGAATCATGATCCTGAAAAAGTAGGCAAAGAACTGTGCAATTTAATTAATACATTACAAGGTATTAAATGCATTATTGGTCCAAAACCATATTCATTGAAAAGCATACTCTTTGTCATGGAAGAATTTGCAGTATAATTATGAAGACCAGTCACAAAGATGTAAAATAGATAATTGTTTAAGGGAGCTTAGGATGATTAATCCTAAGAGGAAGAATACTATAAGAAAAAAAATGCCCTGAAAAAATTCAAGATATTTTTTAGTTATGGGTTAATTTAATTTGGAAACTGAAGGGTCACTTAGAATTAGATACCAGAGATTCCAAACAAAAGAAATATCACAAATGAAGTACAAGTGAAAGGTATCCATGGCACATATGTAAGAAGGATAAAACCAATTTCTTTCTTTTTTTTTTTTATAGGACATATGTTCATGTAACAGTTTAGAAGCTGGTGCAGTGCACTATGCGTATCAAAATATGGAGTTTGAACTATTATTTTGGGGTATGTGTTGAAGACAACATTAGCTTAAGAAGACAAGCTACTCCATATTCTATGTAAGAAAAACTGAAGATAGAGATTTGGAGACCTACTCAGTTTTTTATAGCACTGTGGAAGTCAAGGTTAAGGACATTTCTCCTAATAATTTCAACCTTCCATTTAACGGGAATTCTTCTAAAAAAAAACTCCATATATTCTTATTCCATAAGAATCTATGGAAGACTTCTATCAACTTTTTCAGCCTACAGTAGTGAAGAAAATCATTTTCAAGGACTCCTTAATAATTTATTTTAACTTTTCATCTGTCCACAATATGTACCTGCAACTCTGTGTGGAGAATAATGGTGTCCTATTCTCTTTCACTTTCAATTTCTTGTGTGAATGACTCTTACTAGCAAATTCTAACCCAGAACCAATAGGAGAGAGGGTTCCTTGGAAATGCAGTTCAAGGAGTCTCCTCTAAAGGCAGAGCTGACCTTGGAGGGAAGTGGCACTGGTGATTAGTGTAAATAGACAACCCACAAGAGAAAGAAAGATCAGAAAACTAAAGTAGACTGAAATTTCCATCCTTCTTCATGCAAAGCAGATAAACTCTAATATTATTCTTTCATATATTTGTTTTGAACAGATTATGCTATTAATAAAAAATAATACTTAAATGCTAGTGTTTTAGATACAAGTTTGCTCTGTCACATACAGGAAGACAGTTATTTTCATTCCCTAATAGTATTCAGCTACAGGCATCCATAGCTTTTCGAACTTTTCTTCATAAGAAATGATAAAATATTTACTATTCTTGATATCCTCATCTGTTTCTGCTTATAATTCTCCAATTCTTTTAAAAATGTGATGTATGGAATTATACACAAGTCTCATAATGAAATCTGACTAGTAGAGAACAAGGGTGGCTATTTCCTTCAATTATTTTGTTGCTAACTTTACATTTATACAGCCAAACTTTAAATTCTTTAAAATTAGTTTCACACTTCTGCCTAATATTGAGCTTCCATAAAAATTTTCCAGTGCCAAGATGGGTCACCTTCCCTAAACAGATTTTGGAATCATCCACAAAAAAATCAATAGCTGAAGCCAAATAAATGAGTGAAATTTCTAAAGAAAAGTTAGCAAATAATATAAATAGCAAACTCATATCAGTATAGACAAGCAAGTTAATAGCTAAAATATCTTAGCAAGAAAATTAAAAATTTAAACAAATAAATCTTATTTTAAATAAAAAAATACATTATTATAACAAGTAAAAAAGTTAATTCAGTCTTGGAGGTAATAGGAAAATTGGGATGATTTGCTATAACATTGTTAACAAGAAAAAACAATCATAGCATAATAGGTTTGGTCACAAAGCACAGACTGAATAGATTGGATGAGGACATATACATGGGTAAATAAGGATCAGAAGCAAATATGTGGTGAGAAGTTATAATATGAGCTATAAGCATTCATCTCAGAATTTTAAGGAACTGAGAGAAAACTGTCTAGAAAGACAACTGTTCAAAACATTTTCTTCACTAAAATAGCAACCCATGCACATCTAGAGAATACTAGAGCTTTTGCCTCCAAAATAATTTAAAATCATTTAAATTTCTTTGAATTTAAATTAAATGAAAAATCATTTAAATTTCAACAAACATGTTAGCTAGAGCTCTTCTAGTTTCTGTTTTAAATACATTTTACTATAAGGCATACATTTTTAAGTGCCTAAAAATATTGCTACTATTGTACGACAAATTGCAGAAGAGTCTAAGCAGCTGCAAGAAAAACATTTTTATTATTAAATAATAATTTCAAGCTGGACCAGAAGAGACCCATTATCCCTCTGAATATGGAGCCATATTGTTCTTTGGCTTAACTAAACCAGGATATTCTAGTTATAATAAAATGTGCATAATTAAATGACTATAGTTGGACTTTTAGTTGATATTTTAGTTGATGAAATATTTGTTTACATTGATTTCATATGGTTCATGTAATTTCAATAGTAGTACAGTACCCAGTCATGAAAAATTTGAAGGAAGAATTTGATTATAAAATTACAAAGCATGTATCTTTCCTTGTATTTCTATATTTTCATATAATTTACTAATCTGCTTAAAGGATTAAAGAAGGAAATTAACATAATATTGAAATTCTATCTAAGAAAAATAATTGGAAGGCTTTAAATGATTGAATGGGATTAGTGGTTTGAAAAAGTGTTAAATGTCAAAAAAGAGCTTTTTAATAAATAGCAATAATAAAACTTAATGAGTTTTATCTTATATGAGTTATTCCTCTGACTTGGAAAATTGGTTGTTTCAGTAATAATAATCAAATCATTAATAAAGTTAATATTAACAATAGCAAAAATGGCTAGTGTTTTTTATAAGGCTTGCTATATGCCAGAGACTGTATGAAGTGTTTTTAAAATGATTATTTCTAGGGTATGAAAAATGATGAGGATAAAACTTTTGTAATTGCTTATCAGAATAAAGATAATGTAAAAAGAAAATTACACCTTGAAGTGTACAATCCAAATGAGTTTTAGTATCTCTATAACTACCCATCTCCAAATATCACCACAGTGGAGGTAGGACTTGAACATAAATTTTTGCTTGCTACATCTCAGTCGATACTGGAGAGTTTGTAAGAAAAATGCAAAAGAAAAGTTTTAAACGCAGAAACTGGATTCCTTCAATAAAAAATTAAATAAATAAGAAAAAAGGGTAGCTGTGAAAGCAGGTGTATAAAGATAAATATTCCAGGAACAGTTAAAAAAAATTATTTAAGCAACTTATAAAATCTAAAATAGACAATATTTATATCTGTATTGCCTGTAAAATATAAATAAAGCCATAAGAAATTCCATTATTTAATGTTTTACACTGTATTCCATAATAAAAAGGCACCAATTGTACAAAATTTATGCTAGAATTTAAAAAGTCATCCAATGCAATGACAGTAATTATTTTAGCCTTTGATACTACAGCTATGTCTCTTTTATTAAAATATTAAATTTTCTTACCATTGTGTAGCTGTGAGCCACCTTCATTAATTCAATGCATCCTTGAGCATCTGCAAATGCTCGGATTCCTAAGCAGTTGGATGGATGCAAAAGCTTCATGAGGAAATGGCAGCACACTTCTACTACTTGGGGCAGTTGAAGAAGGCAAGCTGCAGCGAGGAGGTTTTCAATGGTGTCTTCCTTTAATTCCAAGCAACCTGAACATTAAGGACAGAGGGTTATGAAACTCTGCTTACAACATAACATAAATTGTACGATCGTGTTTCTCAAAACTTTAAGCCAATTTGCTAGATATAATTTGAACCTACATTTATAGTCAAGATAAACATAAGTCCATAAAGGCCAGCATCTTGCTTTTCTAATTAAAGTTAAGTTACAATATTATATGCATAATGAAGTGATCACCACAATAAGTATAGTAACCATCTGTCATCATATAAAATTACAATGGTATTTCTTATGTTGTACTTTAAATCCCAGTGATTTATTTTATAAGTTAAAGTTTGTACTTTTTATTCCCCTTCACATTTTTCACCCATCCCGCTCCCCTTCCACTTTGCAACCATCAATTTGTCCTTAATATCTATGAATGTTTTTATGTTTTATCTTTTTTGTTCATTTGTTTTATTTTTAGATTCCATATATAAGTGAAATAATGCTGTGCTTGTCCTTCTCTGTCTTATTTCACTAGCATAATATCCTTTAGATCCATCCATGTTGTCCCAGATTTCAAGATTTCAGTTTTTATGGCTGATTAACATTTCATATCATATATGAATAGTATCTTCTTTCTTTATTTATTAATCTGCTGATGAAAATCTAGGTTGCTTCAATATATTGGCTATAGCAAATAAGGCTGCATTGAACATAAAGGTGCATATATTTTTACAAATTAGTGTTTTCATTTTCCTCAAGTAAATATCAAGAAGTGGAATTGTCAGGTTTTATGATATCTCTAGTTTTAACTTTTTGAGAAGCTACCATATTTTTTTCCATAGTAACTGCAAAAATTACAATCCCACCAACGTGCACAAAATTTTGTTTTTCTCCACATCCTTGAAAACATTTGTTATTGTTGTCAGTTTGCTAATACTCAATCTGATAGGTATGGTGATATCGCATTGAGGTATTAATTTGCATTTGCATGATAATTAGTAATGCTGAGCCTCTTTTTATTTGGCTGTAGGCCATCTGTATGTCTTCTTTGGAAAAATATCTATTCAGTTCCTCTGCCCATTCTTCATGTAATGTTTAAAATCATTTAGTACATACAAATGCAGTTTCAACTAAATTATATGTATCTACTTCAGCGGAAATTATGGTTCGTCCTTTAAAATGACACTCAAATGTTAATAAAAATAACTTGAGCATACTAAGACTTATAAATAATATCTGAGGGCTTTAATTCAAACTTTATTCCCAAGATCAACAAGACAGGATATTATAATTTGAGAAAATGTGTTACATATTAACTTCTTTCTTAGAGTTTATAATATACAGAACATATGATAGTCATGGCAACTTCACATGCTATTATCGTGGCTATAATATTGTTAAAATAATTTTATATGTGTAAAACTAATCTTAAAATGGCATGTGGGTGTGTGTATGTGGTGTGTGTGTGTGTGTGTGTTTGTGTGCATGTTTGTATTTTTATCTTCCCAGTTCAACACTTGAAAAGTGATTCAAAAATATTATATCATTGTGATAAGCTATAGGATATTTAAAATATTTGTTTATAGAAATAACAATTTTTCAGTTCAGATTTAAATTTTGGGTCTAATCCTGTATTTCATAACAATTTTGCTAACATTTTTACAGGGGGTCTATCCATTCTTCCCTATTAAAAAAAGAAGAAAAAAACATTTTTGACTTCTCACAGTTTACCTATAGACTAATTTTTAAAAATTACTTATTGGTCATTTTTTTATGTAAATTTTAAAGAAATAAGCAATGTTTATTTAAAAGAATTTAAAATGTTCTATTTTTTTCAGCCAGGAATATATCCAATGAAATGATCCATTTGTAAAAGCCAGAAGGCACAAATGGAATATTAGCCAGTGTTGAGCTTGAATGAACACAATTTAAACTACCTCATGCATGATATATTTCTTTATAGTTATAACCTAGCCATTTTTCTTATCGACTTAGATGGTAAAAAACAAAAACCTACCAAATTTATGACACAAAAGAGAATAAAAAAATTACATGACTACTGTTAGTGAAAAAATTAAGTAATTGTATACTTTTATTCAAAGTTAACTTTCAAGGCATAAAGTTCTCAAATGGTTTTAGCTTTACTGAAAGGAGAAATCTAAATGTTTTCAAGTTAGATACCATAAAATATTGGCTGAAAATAGCTTATACTTGGGTAAAAATATGGGTACCTAAGGATCCTATAAATACAATATCATAAAACCCTGAGAACTTTTCTCAAATAATAAGGAAATATTTATCTCTCTTGACAAATCCAGAGGAAGGCTGTCTCCAGAAATGATTAATTGAAAAGCTCATCACATCAGGAAATAGACATCTCAAATGACTTGCCGTTTCCCTCATAGTTGCCATAGTGTCAAGTTTCAGATTCAGTCAGCAAAACACTCATCACAAGAGAAACTATTCCTTCATTTATATATATATTGCATCAGTAAATAAATTTTTACTAAAAGCTTCCCCAAATTAATTTTTGTATGGTTCCTTGGGAAAAATTTAATCATGCAGAACACAATAATTGGCAATGGGCTAAAACGTCACTGGTTGATTTTGAGCCTATATAAATCAGAATTATAAAATTAAAGTAAGCCTCCCTGAATCAATTGGGGTAATAATAAGGAAATGATTTTTGAATAGTTATGATCAATGTGTGCTACTTTTATCTATAGTTTCACTTTATGTAAATACTAGAGCAGTGGTCGGCAAATTCATTAGTCAACAGAGCCAAATGTCAACAATACAATGACTGAAATTTCTTTTGAGAGCCAAAAACCGACTTCAGCGCATGGGCCACGAAGTTTCAATTGCACTGTACGTGCACACCTGCACGTGGTATTTTGTGGAAGAGCCAACTCAAGAAGCCAAAGAGCTGCATGTGGCTTGAGAGCAGCAGTTTGCTGACCACTGTACTAGAGCAGTTGAGCTTTCAAAACATGTAACAGCAGACATAAACTCTTGATTTTCTATATAAGAATATAGTTAAACTTACACTGCATTGGAATGAAAATATGTAAAATATAATGGGGAGGAAAAACTAACATTGTAGAAATAATGTTAATTATGTGTAATGTTAATTACAAATCTATGCTGTTTTATTTTTTAATAGACAAGTGGTATCATATTCATCTAATCTATTACCATATTTCATTTATAAATTCAGTTACATTGAAAAAAGAATGGATTTTATTAGATAGGTACAAAAACTACCAATGAAATCCATAAAGTAAATATTAAATTTCTTCTATTATCTATCTATCTATCTATCTATCTATCTATCTTTAATGGAAATATACATAAATAATATAATTGACACACTAGAAATTAAAACTAAATTAATATGTTAGTAGTTTATAGGGGAAATAAATGTTTTTCCTTAGAATAAGAAAAATAAGTTTTACATTTATAGAAAACTTCCAATATTGTACAGAAATTTCTCATAGAGTACAGTTGTTTTTCCCAGTTTTTAACATTTTTCATTAAAATGGTACACATGTTAAATTAATGAACCAATATTGTTAAACTTTTTTTTAAATATATATTTTATTGATTTTTACAGAGAGGAAGAAAGAGGGATAGAGAGTTAGAAACATTGATGAAAGAGAAACATCCATCAGCTGCTTCTTGCACACCTCCTACTGGGGATATGCCCACAACCAAGGTACATGCTCTTGACTGGAATCAAACCTGGAACCCTTGAGTCAACAAGCTGATACTCTATCCACTGAGCAAAACCTGTTAGGGATGTTAAACTTTTATTAACTAAAATTCATACTTTTACTCACATTTTCTTTGATTTTTTTTTTTTTACCTAACATCTTTTTTCTGTTTCAGGATCCCATAGATAATATCACATATTATTTAGTCATTATGTCTCTTTGGGCTCCTCCCAGTTTTCACAGATTCTAAGATTTTCCTGGCATTTCTAAATATCCTATCTAATAAAAGAGAAACATGCAAATTGATTGTACCCCTGCTACACCCACAAGCCAATCAGGAGTGAGTATGCAAAATAACCAAAACAAGTTGGCAGTTACTTTGCATAACCCGGTGCAGAGAGAAGACTGAAGACAGCATGCAAGGAAGCCAAGCACTGCAGAAGGGAGGGAATCTGTGGAGAAGCAAGCAGGTAGGGTGGGAGCAAAGGGAAGGAAGCAGGTGGGGCAGCGGAGACTACCCCAGGTAGCCCTTATTCTTGCAGAAATCTTCTTGCAATGACCCTCTAGTATATATATATATGAGATGGGAGAAAGAGTGAGGGAGGGAAATGTCAGTGAAGATAGAGAGTCATTATTGGCTGCCTCCTGCACTCTTCCTACTGGGGATAGAGCCTGCTACCCTGGTTTTTGCTCTTATTGGGAATCCAATTGTGACCTCCTGGTTCATAGGTTGATATGACCACTGAGACACACTGGTCAGGCAGATTTTCCTTATTTTTAATGACTGACAGTTTTAAAGAGTATTGGCTAAGTATTTTATAAATGTCCCTCAATTGGGATTTGTCTAAATATGGATACACTAAGATTATGATCTTTGGGCTCATCACATTATATCTAGTGTACATACTAACAATGTGACATCACTATTGTTGTTAATTTTGATTACTTGGTAGAACTATTATTTATCAAGTTTCTTCACTTTAAAATTACTATCTATCTATATCTATATCTATATCTATATCTATATCATCTATATCTATCTAATATATCTATATCTATATATATCTATATATTTTATTAATTCCAGAGAAGAGAAAGGGAGAAACAGGTAGAAGCATCAATGATGAGAGAGTATCATTGATTGCCTGCCTCCTTCATGTCCCCTACTGAGGATCAATCCCACAACCCAGGCATGTGCCCTTGACTGGAATGGAACTTGGGACCCTTCAATCTTCAGGCCAATACTCTGTCCATTGAGTCAAACCAGCTAGGGCTAACATTACTCTTTTACTTCCCTTATCCAAGCTGTGTTCTCTTGAAGTCCTGATGGACAGCTACACTTAAGGAGTGGGAAGTTATGCTCTCTTTTCTTGAGGGCAAATTAATTGCATTAGTGATTTGGAATTCTACATGGCAGACTTGTTTATTCTTTGTCATTTATTTACTTGCTCAATCATTATTTATATTCAAATTATTTATATTTAAATTCATAGGATTTTTTGAGTGTTTCAAAATAGGCAACAGAGTTAAGGTAATTTCATTTACATCATTTTATTAATTTAGAAGGGTTACCTGTCTTTTTGGTAGTTACCATAAGAAATTTATTTATTTTGCAATTTATACTTTTGCTACCATCAAATTACTCCTTATTCTAATATATGCCATATTACTGGGACCCTGCATATTCATTCTCTCTCTCTTTCTCTGTCTTCTCTCTCTCTCTCTCTCTCCCCCTCCCTCCTGAAAGAAAATTCTGGTTGTCCTCCTGAAAATTACAACACAACTATTTTAGCAAACAAAATGTCAAGCCATACCTGGGGAATTTGATAGTCTTAGAATTTATTAATTATTAAACAATATCATTCATGCCTTGCAAATACAAGAAAAGCACAGTTTATGTTTTTTTAAAATATATTTTATTGATTTTTTACAAAGAGGAAGGGAGAGGGATAGAGAGCTAGAAACATCGATGAAAGAGAGACATTGATCAGCTGCCTCCTGCACACCCCCTACTGGGGAAGTGTCCACAACCAAGGTAAATGCCCTTGACTGGAATTGAACCTGGGACCCTGCCAGACACCAAACAGTATTCTCACTAAATGGATGTAAACAGGAGACCAGAAGGCTGGTCAACCTTAATTGCTCTGAAAGGTCAGAGATAATCACTTACTCTTTAGTTGAAACATTGTTAGCTGAAGCAGCCTCTACCTGTTTGTTTCATGTTAATTTCTGTTTTGTTATTTCCTGCCTAAAGGCTAGGGGTGTGTCCCAAAGCCTTAATAAAAGGGAGAAAAAGGCCATAGCAAGTGGTAGTCCTTTCCACTAGAGGAAGGCTCCCGCCTGGCCCCCCAATATCGCCAAATTAATATTTTCTAGACTCTCTTTTCATTTGAGTGCGACCTCCTTTAGAACTCGAACCCTGAACTGGGAACCCTGAACCACGCGGGATGTGGAAAGGGGCTCCCACAGGACCCTTCAGTTCGCAGGCTGACACTTTATCCACTGAGCCAAACCGGTTTTGGCACAGTTTGTTTTTTGAGTGCTAAGTATATTTCAGACTTTAAGGGTTCACTGTTAGAAATGTCAGAAGAATATCAATAGGAGGACCAGTAAACAACAATGTGCAACATCAAGGACCATTATTTTTTCCATTTCCACCTGCCTACCCTTTCTTTAGTAGACCTCTCAAATCAGAACCAAAAATGTCAGTAGTTCTCATTTTTGGTACTTAAATTATTTTAAATCTACTATTTTTATAAAGCTACTAGAGACCCATTGCAGAAAGATTCCTGCAAGAATAGGGCTTCCTGCAGCAGTCTCTGCCATCCCGCCTGCTTCCCTCCCTTCTCCGACGCACTGCTTGCTACTCTGCAGCTTCGCTTTCTTTTGCAGCACTTGACTTCCTTCTACATGGTCCTTAGTCTTTGCTCTGCACCTGGATATGCAAATTAACTGCTATCTTGGTTGATTTGCATACTTACTCCTGATTGGCTTGTGGGAGTGGCTTTGGGGCATAGCAGAGGTACAGTCAATTTGCATGTTTCTCTTTTATTAGATAGGATCATTTGGAAAGAACAAGGAAGTGTCTACTGAGTAAAAATCTTGATTTATTCTGTATATCCCCTTGACACACATTTATGTACAGGATCTTAAAGTTCTTGACTGTAATTATAGTGTATATTCCATATGTTCAGTATATTATAATTTATAATTCTGTTCCTAACCAACTGTATAAATTTTATCACTCCCAATATTTGCTATGAAAATTAAAACAGCCTGTCACTCAATACTTTAGGATATTTTTGCTGTGAGGAAAATAAAATAAATAAATAAGTAAATAAATACAATCAATTCATACTTTTATGCAAATTTTCAAAGCTTCCACTGTAAGAAACATAATTTGGTAAACTGTATATCATAAATACCACATATATATTCATTTTCCATTACAGAATTGAGCATTTTATAATAGATACCTTTACGTAGTACAATTACTCTTAGCATAGATAATACCATTTCCTTTAATTTAAATTCACCCTGAGCCCAATTGAGTTTGATTCATAGATTTATTATTCTGTTCTTTAATAAAATTATTAGTAATCTGTGTGCCTGGACAGCATCATTTGAATTAAAATCAGACAAAAATACTTATGAAATATGTTATGATATCCACTTTTGACATATTAGTGAAGATGTGTGAAGTACATCATATGGTGTCTTAAAAATATTCAAATATTTAGAATCATTTTCTCAGGTGTTGGAAAACATTGTTTCTCAGATTTTAGTATAAAAAAGTCTGTGTTTTTGTTAAGCAGAGTATTTATTTTTATTTTATCAAAGTGATCATGTTTCTTCCTTTGCTTTGATGACTGAGAAGCTAAAACAAATTGGTATGTCATTTCTATAATATAAACAGAATTTTTAGACATCTATTTATGGTGCAAATTGTATCATGGAATGCCTTTTTCAGGTCTTTTTTATTTGGCTTTCAAAGCCTAATACAACTTGTGTAATCGGAAACAAAATTATGAATAAAGTCATAATCTTGTGACTTTTGTAAATGACTTTATATATTTTCTCCCTTTATGTTTTTCTTCTATTAGTAAAATAGAGAAATTGAAGGGGATAAGTCTCAGAGAATATAACTTCTCTCTGGACAGATTTTATTGCAACAGTATTAAGGAGCGTGTTCTCATAGACCTGGTTTGAATTGACATTATCTACAAAATTGCTTCATCTTGGGGTGCTTATGTATTTTATACACTACCTTGGGTTGTTGTAATGTGGAAAAAAGATCAGCAATTTTGATATTTTATTCTGCTCAGGTTGGGAGTTTTACCATCATATCTGTGTACGTGGCAGTCTTACCCACTTCCTCTGTACTCCAGGACTTCAAAGTTGCCAGATTGTTTGGTTTTAGGGTTTGTTTGTTTGTTTGTTTGTTTTTGGAGGGAGGTAACACGTATCTTTTTGGGAGTAGTACTATTTTGGCTCTCAAATCTACTTAATAGGTTACCATTTCACTTTTATGCTATCATTATTTTAGTCATTTTCAGAGATGATCACTTTCATTGACTATAAGCATTCAATTTTTTTCTTCAAATCTGCATATCTAACAATTCATATTCTTAATATTTGTTGCTTCAAAGAACCAGAAGTCCAATAATTACAAAGCGCCATTGAGAATTTTTTCTTCAAATCTGCATATATAACAATTCATATTTTTTCTTCAAATCTGCATATGTAACAATTCATATTCTTAATATTTGTTAGCTTCAAGGAACCAGAAGTGCAATAATTACAAAGTGCCATTGAGAAATTATACATTTGATTCTCCTATATATATGAATCCTTTCCCAAAACACTATCCTAACATATCCAGTTATATCATGTTATTAACACCTTATTTTCCCTCATTTATATATTTTATTCTAAAGCCATTTTGAAAAATGCACAATTAAATTGAATAAATATAAAAAAATGAGGTTTGCACTTGAGGTCCTAAAAAAGTTGTCCTTAATTTGATTCATGAAATAATTGTTTGTCAAAAAAATCCAAATTATCCTATTATGTAATTTTTGTATTAGTTAAATTTATGCACTACTCAAAACTGCTTATTAAACATAAAGTAGATTAGCTCAGGAAAATAAAAATGATGACCCACATTTCTAAGTATTGCTTGTATTTTGCTGACATGGCTGTATCAGAAATTCAAATGTTATATATCAAACAAATGTAAACTTATTTTTGTAATTCTTGCAAGGTTGATTTCTACTATTCTTCATTAAATTTTATTGATTTGCATTATCCTTTCTACTCACTATTCATAAATATTTCTCAAGAGAAGAAGAAAAGATGGGGTGGGAAACAGAGTTGTATGAATAACATCTGGCTGGAATATTTTGTCTGGTTAAGGAATGTGAGAAGAGTATAATAGTAGCTGCAATGTGCTCAAGAAGAGAGTTCAAGCACACAGTCTAAAATGAGTCAGGGATCCAGGTATTCCTTAGGCTATCTTGAACATGCAATTCATGTTTAGCTGAAAACTATTTTCCTTGTTGGGTAGCCCTTACCATCCTTTATCTGAGAGAGACAAAGCATTTAAAATTAAGTGCTGATGGTTTTCATTATAAATTTTCTTTCTCAAATCAGGCAAAGTAGTAATTTATGGAATTTTTTAAAAAAACATTTTTTAAACATTTAAAATTGATTTTTAAAGAGAAAGAGAGAGAGGGAGAGAGGAAAACATTTATGTACATCAATGAGCTGCCTCTTACATGCTCTCTACTAGGGACAGAGCCAGCAACCCCAGGCATATGCTCTGACTAGAATCCAACCAGTACCCTTTCAGTACATGGGATGAAGCTTAACCAACTGAGCCACACTGATTAGGGTTGGAAGTCTTAAGAAGAGTATACTCACAAGTGTTTTGTTTGGTTTGCTCGTTTTTGTCTGTTTTCTTATTTATAGTCGTTTTTCTCATATGCGATCTGCAAATATCATTAGCTGTATTCAATTTTAGAAGGAAAGTATTGAGAACTATTTAGAATTTTAAAGGTATGTATTATTTAGAAGCCTAAAGTTGGTGTTTGAGTTTTCCCAACTGCTAGATAAAGCCAAATATTGTGAGTCATAACAGAGATGTTTGTGAAACATATTAAAAATGTTAAATATTAAACATGCATAGTATTTTTATGTGCTTTTATTTAGATAAAATTATAAAACAAAATTACACTTGAAATTGCACTTATGATTTGTGGACATTCAAGGTTGAGGGTTGTTTCAAATACTGCTATGGTCGGTTACCAATATTTCTGCATTTGAGTAGCATCTATATGCTTTCCTCAGGTTATTCATGATTTATATAAAATAAAATTAATTTAAGAAAAAATTATATTTGATGGTAGTTGGTACTATATTAATGGGAAGTCACATTTTTCACTTAATGTGTCAATAACATAAATACATATAAGTATTTTAATAAAACAGAGGTTTGATTAACTTTAGAGCTATTTTAAAGGACTTCAATGTCATTGAAAAACTGGGCCATGGTTTCATATTTGTGAAATTTTATTGATCTTTATGTTAAAGGTGTTTTCATTTCTGTATAAGACAATAAGATTTGATTAACTGCCCATTTCAAAATGTAGCTGGGAGGGTCAAATGAGATAAGTTGTACTAAAATGCTGAATGCATTATATGATAAAATCACACCTGAAATATATAAAGTAGCAAAATTACAACAAGGTGATTTTAAAACATATACTCCTAAAAATGTACACTTAATCATTCATATGAATTATAAGTCATATTGTAATGCTGAAGCATATAATACATTTGATTAAGTATTAATGAATATTTTGTCAACAATGTGTTATTCCTTTCCCAGTTCTCAGTCTTCATCTCTATTTTTTTAAAATATATTTTATTGATTTTTTTACAGAAAGGAAGGGAGAGAGATAGAAAGTTAGAAAAATCAATGAGAGAGAAGTATTGATCAGCTGCTTCCTACATAGCCCCCACTGGGGATGTGCCCACAACCAAGGTACATGCCCTCTACTGGAATCAAACCCAGGACCCTTCAGTCCACAGGTCAACACTCTATTCAGGGAGCCAAACTGGCTAGGGCCATCTCTATTTTTTAATAACAAAATGTTGAAAGGATTTGAAGGATTTATAAAAATACCTGTTATGAATAACAATTATAATTGAGTGCTTACAATATGCTAAGCATTATGCTAATTTTATTCAAATTACTCTATAGTTGAAAAACCTTAAAACTCCCTAAAAACATGTAATCTGACAAAAACCTCAAAAAAAAAAAAGGGAGCCCAAGGAATATAATCAAAATACTTAATGAAAATTAAGAAATAACTACATTCCAATTAGAATAAATGCCCAGAATCAACACTGGATTACCCACATCATACTGAGTTTTAGTTGAATATCAGTCCTGGTGAAGGCTGAACAAACCTTCAGACATGTCTGAGGTTAAATGCCATATACTATACTATACTGTCACTCAAAGATAACAGAATAACAGAATTAATTGTATGCAGTAGATATTTTGCGGTTAGAGTGAAGATGAAATAATCCTGAGAAAATATAGTTGAATATAAGATTAATACAAAAGAATACATAGCATATTTCTTTCACAGTTGGTATAATGGCATATGATTGAGTCTCTGCTTTTCTAGTGCCCAAAACAGGAAAATGCGAACAATTAAAAGACTAAGAGGAACAATAAACTAAAATTAAAGCAGATTTTTAAAAAACTGATTATGAGACATAAGAGATTGTTCTTATTTGGAAAATTTGAAAGTTAATGTGAGCTATGGTGTAGAGAGGCATAACCCTTCCTCTGTAACTAGTAATATTAAATTTCACACAACTATTTCTTTTTAGTTCATCTATAAAATTCCACAGCTTAAAGCCAAATTGCAATTCAGTAACAACAAAAGTTGAACTATTTTTACAAAATGTGTACCATTTATATTATATGATAAAATATATATTTTTTCAAAATTAGTTTTCTATTATTCAGTATTGCACACACACAATATTTATTGGTAAAACAGTAGAAAGGTATCTGTATGATGGCAATATATTACCAGTATATGTTATTTTTTTATTTTTACTTCTGTCTTTAATAATAATTTTAATGTCCTATGAAAATTGTTAAATCAGTGTTTTTAAATAATGGGTAGTAATTATATATAAAACCAGCCCTTAAAAGTTTAATATGTTAAATTGAGAACATAATTTTCTCATCTAGTAAAAGCCTTAAGTTTAAAACTATTGTCCTGCTAATGTGCTTGCATAATTCATATCACTTGAATTAAACCAGTAATAAAATGAAGCAATAATTTATTTTTAATTACAATAAAAATTCTGAAGAGAGTTTAGAATATTCAGTCTAGGCTGAATATCTTGATGTATACTTTCAAATTAAAGCGGAACACTACACGTATCAGCTCCTATATTCATGTATTTACTTCATTCAAATGTTTGGCAGTAAGCAGAAGTTATGTTACTATTCCTTAGCATAGACTAAGTCTTTAATTAATTTAATAGCTCACAAAGTTTTGTGTTTGTTTGTTTTTAAATAAGGAAGTTAAGACTTCAGTGTGATTAAAGGGTTGCTATTTGGCAGTTTAATTTTCTACTCCTCTTCTTAATACTACTTCTATGGACAGCTTCCTTTATTAAATCTTGTCCTTATCAGTTCTCTACCTGACACTTAGCTAGTAACCCTGTAATTCCATCTCCCATATTTGTTTGAACTCTATTTCCTTATCCACCAATGAACAGAATATTATTTTAAGTATGTCATAATAGAAGGGATATGCAAGAGATAAGAAATAAATTTTTATCAGCTCAAAGACAACTTTAAATACAGAGACTCTGTTCAAATATATTACATTTTCTCTTATTTTCACAATGCCATCATTAATTTAGGCTAAAGCTGAAATACATATAGATACAAAAACAATATAGTAGCCCTCAAAATTTGTTTTATACCATTCTTAATGAGAAAATATAAGGCTGTATACATCAAAAGTATGTTTATAAAGCCCCTTCCCCAAAAAGAAAACAAAGAATAGCCATTTTAAACCCTAATTGAAAAGTCTCTTAAAGGCAGAAAATGTGTGTAATTGGCATATTGTTTTCCAGAGCCCATTAGATGGCACAGCACTAGTAGGCATTCAGTAAAACTTGAGAGACATTCAATGCATTCACAGGAAAAGGACTATTAGCCATTAATGTGCTTAAATTTTTAGGCACATTGCTCCTTGCAGGTAAGTAGCATTCAACTGTGAGGAAGCATGAACCTAATCTGCAGTGATTCACAATATAGCAATAAGGGAGTCGATTTAAACTACGCAAACTATTTTGAGGGCAAGATAGTCATAACCACTTCAAAGAACTCTGTCATAACACATACTATAGCAAAAGATATTGACTCAGTACAGAAAGTACCGTTCGGTTTGTGTTATGGCATTTTATTCTAGTAATAGATTAATATCTTACTATTGATCTTTGTCAGGTTACTTTGTATCACTGAATGGGTTGCTTAAGAACTCCAGAGTAGCCTTAGTCAGTTTGGCTCAGTGGGTAGAGTGTCTGCCTACGAACTGGAGAGTCCCAGTTTCAATTTTGGTCAAGGGCACATGACCAAGTTGCGGGCTCCATCCCCCAGTAGGGACATGTAGGAGGCAGTTGATCAATGGTTTTCTCTCATCATTGATGTTTCTATCTCTCTCTCCTTTCCTCTCTAAAATCAATAAAAATATATAAAAAACCAACTCCAGAATCTCAAGCACTGAAAAAAAAATAACAGTCCCTTCCTGTTAACTCAAAAGAAGCCAACAAAGTTCTGACCTTCTCAAGATAATTTTGCCAATGTTCATTTGAAATATTAAATACATAATTCTCAAAAAATGTTTTTCAAGAAAAATGTTTATATGTAACATAATGTTTAGGATGAAATTTCTAAAGTTCTATAATTTTCTAAGTAATTTGAAAATAGAATAATGAGAACTGTAAACATTTTTTTTCTCTTCTGATTCCATGTTTTAGAGATGTTCTGTTAGATTAATTCTAGAACAGCATGGACTTCATTATTCCAAATTTAAGTGCTAGCAGTTAAACAAATAATAGGTATTTTTTTTTTTCTTTTCTTTTCTCAAAGTGAGAATAAAATATTTAGGGAATATAAGTATGAGGTAATATGACTACAGAACAAACAAAAATACTGAAATCTTTTACAATATAACTTATTTCTCTTAAATAATGGGGGACATGGTAAATACAACATTAAGCATAGAAATTATTCTGATACAGAATTTTTCTTTCCTAGGTAGATTAGTCAAAAGACAAAGAAAAAGCTTTTATTCCCTTACTAGAGGCCTAGTGCATGAAATTAATGCACAGGAGGGGGAATCCTTCATCTCAGCCTGCACCCTCTCCAATCCAAGACCTCTTAGGGGATGTCTGACTGCCAGGGATGTCTGGCTGTCAGTTTAGGCATGATCCCTGTGGGATATCCCTCTCACAATCCAGTATTGCTGGATCCTAACTGCTCACCTGCCTGCCTGATTGCCCCTAACCCCTTTGCCTGCCTGTCTGATCAACCCTAACTGCCCTTCCCTGCCAACCTGATTGCCCCTAACCAGCTCTGCCTTGACCCCTGACACTGTGGCTTTGTCCAGAAGGAAGGCAGGATGACTGGAAGATGTCTAATCAATAAATCTAATTAGCATATTACCCTTTTATTGGTATAGATTAAGAGCAGGCCAATCATCTTTCTAAGAGAGAGAAAACTGAGTTCAGGCTTTTCATCATACACTTTTGTCATTAAAGCTCAATAAAAACCTAGTAAATCTTAGCTGATCACACAAGATAGTCTTCCCACCACACTTTTTCCTCTTCTTTAGACCCCTTATAACTTCCTATAACTATTTAGGTTTTTCTCTTACACTTTCCTTTTATTCATTTTGTTTTATTTATTTATTCATTTTATTAATGTGTTACACGTATACATATCTCCCCATTGCCCTCCCCCCTCGCCCAGGCATACCCTAACCCCCCCAGTGTCTTGTGTTCATTGGTTATGCTTATATGCATGCATACAAATCTTTTGTTCTAGATGAGTATAATTACAGAACAGAGGCTTCAGAAGATGTAGAAAAATATTTTAAAAACTAAGTTCATTTAAAACTTTATAACCAAGATAGTGAATAATGACACATATATGTTCCTGATTTTGAAAACTAAAGTGACAAGCTTTTTCTCACTATTCCTGTGCTAATACTTCTATTTATTATCAACTTGTTTAAAGGTCTATGTCATTCCAATCTGTATTCATCCATACTTAATTTATATTTTATCTTCTAGTCCCTAGTGTGACTCTCTTCATTCAGTAAGTAATCAAATATTTTAACTGAATTTTGGATTGATTTTGAAAACTGATATATAATCTTATAATTACATATTCTCTGGATCACAGCCAAGTATTCAAACTTTAAATTTAAGGAAAAGGTTGTAAAAGGGCACTACAGCAGGTACTCAAATTGTGTCATTTTCTTCAACATCAATTTTGTTTGTTTGTTTGTTTTTGTAATTTTAATGAGATGCCCTAGAAACTTAACTCTTGTTTATATCAATTAGCCTGTTCTAAAATTGGTCATTATACATTATTTCACCTAAAAACCTATTGATGACATTAAGTGAAGACATACTCTATTTTTTAATATATCCTGTTGCTTAAATGAGCATTTGTTCTCCATCAATGGCTTTCATTATACTCAGATTTCTACCAAAAAAAAAAAAATCTCAAAGAAAGGTTTTAAAAGAAGAAATGTTAAAGTTAGTTAAACATATAATTAAGAATTTAGAAAAGTGATATGAACATGTTAGAAATACAATTATTTCTAACACCAGTGTAATTTTTCTCTTTTTTCCATTCCTGAACTTTTACACTGGCAAGCATGTCAAACTCAAAGGCTAAAATGGGCCAAATAAACAAGGTTTAAGTTTAAACCTATTTTTCTTGTTCTCTGAAAGTGAAATATTTCCTGTTGTGCACACCAAACAAGTCAGTACAAACCTAATGCCATAGCAACCAGTTGCTAAAATATTTGCTGCTAGTATTAGTGGAGAGAAAGGGCTCTCCTAAGGCACTTAAGAGAAATGAGTGTAACATGGTTATAGTAATCGGTCATTAATGAATGTTATAGTTCATTATTAATAATTATGTATAATAGGATGATGTAAAAATTAAGTTATGAAATTTTTATTAAAACGTTTCTTACATACTATTATATTGACTGGGCTGCAAAAACATTTGTTGTGGGCTGCATGCGGCCTGTGGGCCACAAGTTTAACATGCTTGTTAGTGTGTGAAAACAATTGACCCCACCCTTTCTTTAGGAAAAAAGCTAATTTTGATACTGCAGTAATTAGTCATCATTTTAATAGTTTATATTTACCCTTTATGCTTCCAATAAACTTAAAAATTATTAAATAATTAAGATTTTCTTTAATTTTGTGGACACAAAAACCATATTGGTTTTCTTTATTTTATCTTACAAATTTCTAGTATTAAACTTGTTTTATTATGATAATATATTCCTTTACAAAATACTCTATACCTTTTGATCTATTAATACCACTGCACTCACTCCTTGATACCCAGGTTTCTTTCCAGTTAGAGCAACAACAACAACAAAAAAAATAGTTTCCAAATGTTTATTTCAGTTTTTATTGAAACTCTTCCAGGACCCTGATCCCATTTTCTCTCTTTCTAATTTGCTGGGATAGGAGAAAATTGGAGTAATTAGAAAGGGTGTCTTCCACATCTTACCATGTATACATTTTTATTAAATGAAATCTCTAAAGGATGATTCTGTAAAAGCAGGCAGATAGAAAGATATCAGCTGGGAGAGGTTGGGAGAGGCAGCCAGGCTTGGAGGGAAATAAGTGACATGACAACCTGAAAATGGACAATGAAAGGGGCAGGCCCCTATGTGAGCAGGAAAGGTTCAGAGCCCTCCAGGATGTGGCCTAAATGATGGCTTAGCACCTAGACTGAAGCATCTATCTTATATATAAACTGTTGGTTGAATTTTAACTCTGCTATTTTGTCTTCTGTAAATGCTTGCTTGCTTAAATAATAAGGGAAATAAGACTACTCCCATTCTAGAGAGGCCATAAACCTTCCCCAGATGTTATCAGTGCTGATGCCAGGCCAGGTCTTTGGTTGAGGTCTCAGAGTCCCAGCACAGAGGGCTCTTTAGGAACTTGCAAAGGGGACTGGCAAAAACCTTGTTTGAGAGCCAGAGAAGCTCAAAAGGTATAAATATAGGAAACTTCCTGTGTGAATTCACCCAGAATTTAAAAGGCATTTTTCTCTGGGCCTGCACATTATAATAATAAAGAGTGACTACATTTCTCTAAGCATTGCTTGGTTCTTCTTTGGTCTTCTGCAACAAGATGAAGGAGACTTACAATATAGAGATACACTTTTTTTTTTAATACATGAGGGAGGCTGTAACTTGCTTCTTGCCTAGAGGGCTCTAGCCTAGAGGTATATATCATGTAAACTCCCAAATATCAAGGCACTCCTTCAGTTTTGCCAGCTGAGTTCCCTGTTCAGATCCTCTTTGTATTGCTTTCCTACAAGTAAATCCTTGCCTCCTTTTTTGTCTCTTGTTTGAATTTATTCCTATAAGCAAGAGAAGTAGGGGTGCCAAGTATTATCTCTGGCCTCAGACAGAGACCCCCTTGTTCACAAATGACAATTCCCCTTTCTTTAAATAAAATATTATTAAACTCTATAATTATCTAGGCTTATATCAGTCAAAATTTCATTCTAATCTAACTTTACCCATTGTTTCATTTTCTTAATTTCTAAGTGAGTTAAATAAATTAGTTACCTATTATTTTCAAACCTCAGACATTTTTCAGATCTCATAGAAGTGTTTCCTTTGAAATCATTTTGAGCACTCTCATTCATGCCTTTTGAACATATTACCTTAACAGATAATAGTTAACTATCACTTCTTGATGTAATTTATCCTCCTTATTTTTTTTTTAAGTCTCTCAAACCTCAGAATTTAAGAAAATATTCCCAAATGGCTGACCCTTTAGTATCTTACTGCTTGTTCATTTTTATCACTTTCTGGGATACACTTATTTTTAGTCTTCTACAAAAAATCTTAGAAGTCAGCTAGCAATCTAAATAGAAACACAGATACCTCCTATTCTTGCCTTTCTATACTCTACTATTGTTGTAATTTGTTCCATTGTATGTAGCAAAAGGAAGGTACAGATTTTACATCACACCTAAAATCCCCCTTACCTTAGCTTGTAACGTATGTTCTCATGTAGGGCATTTCTGTAAACTAACAATTGGAAATTTAGCAATCACCAGGAAGACAGAAGTATCAGAGCACAGGCCAAAGTGGCAGTGGCCGCTGAAAGGCAGCTTTGTATCCAGTCTGCCCTTTAAAAAGCAGAGCCCAATCTAGGTCATTGCATTCAGCAGGGAGCTTGGAAACACCTTCCAACTTTGTGCTGCACCAAGATGAGTGTCTTTTGACCTAGTTTTGCACAAGAGAAATGCCAGGCTGCCAGGCTATGGAAGCTTTAAGTGTTGGAGCCATGCCTTTCTGTTGCTAGAAGGATTCTTGCAATGTAAGTTTCAGGATTTGTTTCTTTCCAAGAAACAATAAGGCAGTTGTGTTTGCTACTCTTGACTGGGAGGTCATGATCGTTTGCTACTATTTCAGGTTGTATGCAAATTGAAATTGACCAATATGATCTCAATTTCCCATTAGCTGACTAGACTTGCTTCTTCCTGCCACTGTTCCTTTGACCTCCCTTTTTTTTAGAGGATTAATTTCAGAAAAACCCGTAAATGTAAATTCTTCTTTACTCTTTTGAGGTGTAAATATTTTTAAAAGGCTCTTGACAGTTTTCTAATCCAGAAATGTTTTTCTCAAAGCCATTTCTTTGAAATGCCAACATCAATGGAGAGAGCACCCAGTCTCTCAGTTTTGTGAGAGACCAGGAGCATAACTGAGTAAACTCCTTGCTGCAAGTTGTAAAACTACTTTCTGTCCCAAAGATAGGAGAGACATTACTTTTTCTTTTTAGATACAGCTGATTAGCAAACATAGATAGCCTATGTTCTCTCCTACCTGAGCACTTTAAAATTCTCTCCTCTATCCTTTGTTCCGGCAGAATTATTATTTTATTATTAATTTCTTGGGGTGACATTGATTAATGAAATTATATAGGTTTCAAGTATATATTTCTATAATACACCATGTGCACATGGCATTGCATGTTTATTACCCAAAGTCAAAGCATCTTCCGTCACCATATATGTTACCACATATGTGACCCCTTTGCCCCTTTACTACTCCCACCCTTCTTCCCTTTGATAACTTCTGTACTATATGTAAATGGGGTTTTGCTTGTTTGTTTTCCTTGTTTGTTCATTTACTGCTTTCAATTTTATATTTCCCATATGAGTGAAATCACATGGCTCTTGCCCTTTTCTGTCTGACTTATTTCCCTTAGTGTGGTAAGTAAACATTCATTTCTGGTCTCCCTCCCGATTACAACAGCCTTCAATAAAGGCTTACCTGCTTAACTTTGTCCAGAGCAAATATTTGCTTTGACAAAACATAATTTTAAAATTACTGAGGCTGGGAAATGTCCGTCTTCCCATCACATTGCTGCTTTGAGATTCAGCATCTAAAGCAGGTGCATTTTTATTTCAGAGGCTTCATTTACTGAGTGTTAAATTGGTATTAACAAGATTCTCTCCATGAAAAGTCAAATCCTCAAAGAAGTTAGATTCCCACTAGTTCCAAGGTCTTTTGCTTTTGGAGGCTGATCTTTAAATACCATGTCTTGTTTCTCTGTGACCAGAAATATTGAAAAACGCAGCTCCTTAACCTAGGGTCCTGCTTTGATAATCAGGTGCTTTCTTTTTTCCTTCCCTTCCTTCCTTCCTTCCTTCCTTCCTTCCTTCCTTCCTTCCTTCCTTCCTTCCTTCCTTTCTTCCTTCCTTAATTTCTTTCTTTCTAAATTTCTTTATTTCTTTTTAAATTTCTGTTTTCTTTCTAAATTTCATCCTTCCTTCCTTCCTTCCTTCCTTCCTTCCTTCCTTCCTTCCTGCCTTTCTTCCTTCCTTTCTTCTTTCTAAATTTCTTTCTTTCTTCTTTTTTAATATAATCATCAACAGTTCAGACACATTGAGCCACATTCCATTCCTAAAATGTATCCACTCATACTGTTTTCTTTTACTACTATCACAAGATTTTATTATAATGTCTCCTCTAATCTCATGCATCTTAAAAAGCTATTAAAATGTTTTAAATGAATGTGAACCCTGATAATGCTCTGAGCAGATTTTATGCCTTTTGACTCTCTCTTAACATTTAAAGTTATATGTATTCCTTCATCGCTTTTCTGCACTTGAATTATGGGCTTCTGGAAGGCCAAGACATGGCTTACTCATTAGTTTATCTTCCAGAGATAGAGCTAATACCTGCACATTAAGTATTATTCAACAAATGTCTGCTAAATTAGCAAAACTATTTGCACTGAATTTTATAAGATGCAAAGACCAATAGAAAATGTCAATATAGAGGATCAGAAAGAAACAAATAGCTTTTAAATCTTATCATTTCTACAATTCTATGTACTTTCATTGTCCATTTCAAGTTTCCACATTAAATGTTCTATGAAGGTTTTAAAATTAAAATATCACATTGCAAAGAATAACAAGTTATTTGAACACATTTATTTCAAAATGAAAAAAATTAGAATCCATTTTGCTTCCTAATGTTATAAATGTGAACATAAATAAATTCTTATTTGACATTAATTACCTCTCTGCTTCTCTTCAGTGTATCTATCTGCTATTTATTTTATAAGCCAGTTTACTTTATTTAAAAAAAATAATTTTAGAGTGAGAAAGGAAGAGAGGGAGAGAGAGAAAAAATCATCCATGAGAAAGAAACATCAATTGACTGCCTCTTGCATACCCCCTGCTAGAGATTAAGCTAGAAATCTGGGCATGAGCCCTGACTGGGAATCCAACCAGTAACCTCTTGGTGCATGGGCGCTGCTCAACCAACTGAGCCACATATGCCAGGGTATATAAGCCAGTTTAAATTATTAATGAAAGAAATTTGATATATGTACTAGTATACATATATACATTTATAATTTCAGTGACAAAAGAAAAAGTAGTCTGACTTTTCTGTTAGTTCTTTCAAATGGAAAAAAAAATAAATAAAATAAGAGAAGCAAGCTGTATTTTTCTTTAAATTTTAAAATTCTGTACTCAGATTTTAAAATCTACAAGTCATTAGTGTGAAGCTTCATCTTTTACTGTACCTGTATATGCAAATTGTACAAGATCCCAGAGGGCATTGGGGTCTATGCCTTCCATCTTGATTTCTTCTTGCTTGGCTTCACAAACATCACTTGTAAACATGGCAGCAAAATAGTCTGAGACTGAGCTCAGAACAAGCCTGAAAGAGTCAAAAGGTCTAATTTAGGGTGTGAATATAAAGTATCAAAATGCTAAGTGTCAACAACAATGGAGTGCAGAGCAATCTATTTGCATATCTCTCTGTGTCTGCCTATCAATCATCCATATATCTCTGTATCTATCACCCATCTATTAATCTATAATTACCCTACGGATTGTACTTTTTTTAAAATATATTTTATTGATTTTTTTTTTACAGAGAGGAAGGGAAAGGGATAGAGAGCCAGAAACATCAATGAGAGATACTGATCAGCCACCTCCTGGACCTCCCGCCCCACTGGGGATATGCCCCCAACCAGGATACATGCCCTTGACCAGAATCAAACCTGGGACCTTTCAGTCCGCAGGCCCATGCTCTATCTCCTGAGCCAAACCGGTTTCAGCCAGATTGTACTTTTAAAACTGGCTTAGGAAATTCTATTCTATCATTTTAAATATATTTTTTATTTCACATTTAGTTCTTCTATCCCTTTAGATAGGAATCCAAGTTTATTTTTTTCTATATCCTCACCCACTTTTTATCATACTATCTACTAAAGATTTTGATTTGCTCAATTAATGGTGCCACATATATCATAAATATAAGTGTAAAATGTGTAGTGACCTCTCTGAGATTTCTAATTTTTTTGCTTATTTGCCTATTTCTATGCCTATAAAATATTTTATATGTATGATACAGATGTATAATTATAAACAAATAAATACTATGATTCCAAATATATCTTTATACCAAATTAGGAAAATTCTCCATCTTTATTTCTGCTTAATGAGTAGTGGATTTAAAAATCATGTTTTTATTGATTTCAGAGAAAGGAAGTGCGAAGGATGAAAGAGAGAGAGAAAGAGAGAGAGAGAGAAAGAGAGAGAGAGAGAGAGAGAGAGAGAGAGAGAGAGAGAGAGAAGCATTGATGTGAGAGAGAAACATAGATCCCTTGCCTCCTACACATGCCCAAACAGGAGATGGAACCTGCAACTTGGTATGTGCTTTTACCAGTAATCAAACTTGTGACCTTTCGATGCACAGGATGATTCTCAATCAACTGAGCCATAGCAGCTACAGCAGCCACAGGATGGATTTTTGTTCTGCATACAAAGTGTAAAGTAAGTTTTTCAACTATGATTTTAATTAAAAATGCAGTAGAGAGAAACTAAGATGGTGGTATTCCCCTATATGTGTTGCCTCTCACAACCACACCAAAACTACAACTAAAAGACAAAACGTCTATGACCCAGAACCACCAGAAAGCTGACTGAGTAGAAGTTCTACAACTAGAAAGAAAGAGAAAAGAACATTGAAACGTGCATAAGTGTGGAAAAGCTGAGGTACACAGGAACACGAATTGGGCTGGCGTTTGGCAGTTGGCAATTGGGTGTGCTGTTTCTTTCAATCCTAAGGGAGACACAGCTCCCCATTACTCTGAACTTCAGTTTCTGGTAAGATCTGGGGACCCAGATTCCTACAGGGAGAAGCTGGACTGTCTGTCATTGGGTCAGAAAGTGAGGGTGGCTTTCTGGCAGAGCTGCATGCAGGAATCATTGTTTACTGCACTGGGGTGCGGGATACGGGGACTTGGAAACACGGAGACTGTTTACTGGCAGCTATGGTTGTTTGCATACCCTAGTGATTCCCTGAGACCCTGCCTCTCCCAGTTTACAAAATCGCCCAAGTTATACTCAGCGACTTTTGCATATAAATGGCCTGCCTTATCATAGTTTATCTTAACAAACTTCAGCTCTGGTCAGACCAGAAGAAATCTGCAGATCTCCCTGTAGCTGCTGCTGGATGGCCTCAGACAGTAGCTGACCTGCACACCATTGGAGACCCAGAAGCTAGTGTGCCTAGTTGTCATTATGAAACGACACAAGATTTCAACTTCTCAATCCCTAAGTGACACATTCAAAAGGCAGATTCAGTAAGCACCAAAGCTCCACTGAAGCAAATCCTGCTTCATAAGGGTGTCTCCAGCACAGCAGTTCTTCCATTATAGACATAGCAGGTCCTTACAGCCAATTGGCCTGGAGGTAAATTCCTCCCAATATACCAACAGCAATAAAGGTTTAACTACAACAAGACTGTGCACTCAGCCTACAAAGGCATGCACCAATATTATCCATCTCAGGTGATTGGGAGGCTGAACCACTGGGCCCTATAGATCATCTACCCCACAAAGCCACTCCATCAACACAGGGAAGCAGCCAGAATTCGGAGACAAAGAAATATGCCATGAATGAAAGAAATGGAGGAAATCAAACAATTGGACATAAGAGTTCAAAACCACATTTACAAGATTACTCAAAAATCTGCTAAAAATCTCTGAGGAACTTAGTGTGCCCTTTAAAGATTTTAATGAGAATGCCAAAAAAAAATGGAGAAGGACCAGTCAGAAATTAAGCACACAATGTCTAAAATAAAGAATATACAGAAATTCAATAGTAGATCAAAGGACCCCAAGAATAAAACCAAATATTTGAAACATGAGGAAACAAAAAAACACCCAAACAGAAATACAAAAAGAAAAAAGACTCCAACAATCTGAAAATAGTGTAAGAAGACTCTCAGACAACTTTAAGAATACCAACATCTGAATTATTGGAATGCCAGAAGAAGAGAGCAGCATGTTGAAAACCTATTAGAAGAAATAATGACAGAAAACTTTCCCTATTTGGTGAAAGAAATAGACTTACAAATTCAAGAAGCACACAGAACTCCAAACAAAAGGAACCCAAAAAGGACCACAACAAGACACATCATAATTAAAATGCCAAGGGCAAAAGACAAAGAGAGAATATTGAAAGCAGCAAGAGAAAAACAGTTACCTACAAGGGAGTACCCATAAAACTGACCTGATTTCTGAACAGAAACTATGCAAGCCAGAAAGGAGTGGCAAGAAATATTCAAAGTGATGAACAACAAGAACCTACAACCAAGATTGCTCTATCCAGCAAAGCTATCATTTAGAATTGAAGATCAGATAAAGAGCTTTACAGACAAGAAAAAGCTAAATAAGTTCATCACCATCAAACCAGGATTATTTGAAATGTTGAAGGGCATTCTTTAAGAAGAGGAAGAAGAAAAAGCTAAAGATAAAAATTATTAATAAGAAAATAACAACAAATAGATACCTATCAACAAGTGAATCTAAAAATCAAGTGAATAAATAAACCTAATGAACAGAATAAATTGATGAATATAATGGAATCAGGGGCATAGAAAGGGAGTGGACTGACAATTCTCTGGGGAAAGGAGGTGTGAGGGGTACAGAAAGATATTGGACAAAAATCTTACACTTATGGATGAAAACAGTGGCAGGGGGTAGAGGTATGGGGTGGGGTGGGGAATCAGGTGGAGGGGAGTTATGGAGGACAAAAGGAGGAACATATGTAATAATCTAAACAATAAAGATTTATTTATTTAAAAAAATGCAGTAAATTTCTGATTTTATATGTGAAATAGAGGCCCAGTGCACAAAATCATACAAGACCTGGAATACTGCCATACTGCAGGACCCAGAGTCCCACTGTCACCATGTGTGCAAAATTGCGTGAGACCCAGAGTGCCTCCTGCAGCCAAAGGACCCACCAATGTATTTCCTGGGGACCAGTTGTTTGGTCACCCTTCATTTTAGCCACTGGCTTTTTATAATGATGGGTTGGTACATTTACCACATAATGTTATCCAATACAAAAATATAAAATATCTCTCCAGATATTCAAGATATTTTGTCTGATTTATATTTTAATTAGAGGACTGGTGCACAAAACTTATGCACAGGAGGGTATCCCTCAGCCCAGCCTGCACCCTCTCCAATCTGGGACCCCCTCCAGGGAAGTCAGGCATCCCTCTCACAACCCAGGACTGCTGGCTCCCAACTGCTCACCTGCCTACCTTTCTGATTGCCCCTAACTGCTTCTACCTGCCAGCCTGATCACCCCTAACCACTCTCCAGACAGCCTGATTGATGCCTACCTGCACCCCTGCCAGCCCAATTTCCCCTAACTGCCCTCCCCTGCAGGTCTGGTCATCCCTAACTGCCCTTCCCCCCCCCAACTTCCCTCCCCTGCAGGCCTGGTCCTCCCACATCTGTCCTCCTCTGCCAACCTGGTCACTCATAACTGCCCTCCCCTGTGAGCCTCATTGCCCCTAACTGCCCTTCCTACAGGCCTAGTCTGCACCAACTTCCCTCCCCTGCAGGCCTGGTCACCCCCAACTTCCTTCTTCTACATGCCTGTTCCCCCTCTACTGCCCTCCCCTGCATGCCTGGTTGCCCCCAACTTCCTTTATTTGCAGGCCTGGTCCCTCCCAACTGCCCTCTCATGCTGGCCATCTTCTGGTAGCCAGCTTGTGTCCATATGGGGGCAGCCATCTTTGACCACATGGGGGCAGCCTTATTGTGTGTTGGAGTGATGGTCAATTTGCATATTATTATTGTATTGTATTATTGTATTGTATTGTATTGCATATTATTATTGTATTGTAAAATTATCTTGTGTACTCTGTTAATTCCTACATACTTCATAGTTTTTTTTTTAGCATTATGTATGGTAACTTAAAAATAATTTAAGGCATAGTTATATTCAAATATTTATTATATACCAATTAGATAAATCAGTGTCAAATGATTAGTTTTATCAAAAGAACAAAACATAACATTATGCAATGTGAAAACAAAATCTAATAAACCAGAGGGACATATTTCTCTCCTAGTGCATAAGAAATATATTGAAAAAAAAAGTAACTGTTTTAATCTTACACATATAAAGACTTGATTTATAACAGGACCAACTCCATATAAAGAAAAATATTGTGAGACCTATATAATTCAACCTTAAATAATTACATAAAATCTCCAAAATTATATCATACAAAATACTGCTAACTCAGTAAGAGAAGTGCAAAAAGCTTTGTAATGACTTTAGATTTAGTGAACATAAAATTTGCATTACATTTTAGAAGAGAGATGTAATGAAAAACAGAAAGTAATATCTTTATATGTGCATGTAAAGCTCTTATTAATGCAGGAAAAGCAGGAGCCAAAAAATGCATATATAAGTGGATTAATATAGCCACTCTGGAAAATCTCTTACTGAGGTCACCATAAATGTATTTCCTTCAAAATCTATTAAACTTTTCTAAATCCACTCCAATTTATTGTGGTATTTGACATTGTTGACCTCCCAGTCCATCTTTACACCTCCATTTTAGCTAAGGCAGTGCAGACTTTCTTATCCCAGCTTACCTCCACTTCACTGACTTCTCTTCCTATTCTTATTCTTGATCCTTTCATTGCTCTAGGTTTTGAATCGGGGTTCTAAACATTTGCCTTAACACTCACTGTTTCAGGATCATTTTTAACCATGGCCTTAATTAGTATTGTTATGGTAGTTTTAAATCTAGCCTTGTGTCTGGAATCCTATAAGTACTTCTCACCAGATATCCCAGTAGCATTTCAGTATGCCCTAAATTAACTCAGAGTCTTCCCTGTGAGATTTTCTTTCATTTTTACTTCCCTTATTCTAATTGGTGTGCCACCAATATATTGAATTTTCAGAGTAGATACTATAAAAGTATTTATGTCTTCTCCTCCATTACTTATATCTAATAAGACATAAAATCCATCTTTAATTTGTACTGGACTTAGTGTTTGCCTCGCCTAGACCCCCTTTATGAGGCACACCAATTGCCCTGGGCTAGTGATGCTAGCACCTAACTGCTCCTAGCTACTCTTTCTCTAGAACCACACATGGCCCAACAGGAGCTGCCCATTGGGAATTTACATGTGTTGGCCATTAGAACTCATATCACCTCTTGAGCCAGTAGGGACAAAGACCTGAGACCACAACTGTAGATCCACAGACCCCAAGAATCCAGACATCCTGGATTTCTGTGAGTCACAGAGCCCATTCCCCTCCTTGCAGGCTCACTACCGCACCATAGGAACTACTAGACCCACCCTGCACAAGCAAGCTTCCTGCCCACAAAGGGTGGCTCCACTACCTGCATTTGAGCATAGGCACACAGACACTGAGAGGCTGTTTCCTGCAGTGTGCAATTGCACAACCAGACCCTATGCCCACACAAGACAGAAGTGCCAGTGATTCCACTTCTCAGTGCATATGCACTCAGGCACCCTGAATCTCTATGTGAGGCTACACTAAGCAACAGAGACTCAGATACCATGGACACAGTGGGGGTCTGATACCTAGCATGTGCTAGGGGACTCTGATTTTTCAATACATGTCAGCAAGGTCTCTGTTTTAGCATGGTGCAGGCAGGTTCCCTGATTGTAGGTGTTCACATGAAGCCACACTAAGTACTTGTGACTCTGATCTTGGGCAAATGTGGCTCCATGACAGCCACATGCCTTGGTGTTGGAGCTCTTCAGTGACACTTGGGTGGCACGAACCTTCCACCAATTTGGTGGAAGGCCCAGGACCCCACCAATTTGCATTTGAACCTTCTGGTGATAGAATATGGAGACAACAAAACAATCCCCAGAGAAAAGAAAAAGAGGAATCACCAAGAAAGGAAATAAGTGAAACAGAGGCATACAACATGACAAAAAAGAATTCAGAGTAATGGTAAACTGGATGGATGAGAAAATCAACAACCTATGTAAAAATCAGGAAGAAATCAAAAGTGATATAGTGGGGCACGAAAAATGGCGGTGGAGTAGACAGATTTGTTGCTGGGCAGAGGGAGAGAGAGAGTGGCTGAGAGTCGCACTGGGAGTATTTGTTGGCAAGTTGAGAGTCAGTTATCCTCCAGGACAAGGCGAGGAACTGCTGGACGGGGCTCTCCCGGCCAGGCAGCCCCACTCCCATGGGGATTTTGTCTGATGGAGCCACCAGCGCGAATGCGGAGACCTCGCCATCTTGCAGAGGAAGGTGGATGTCTGTGGCGGTCTGAAGCAGGTGGCTGAGGCACCCATCGAGCAGCCGGGGACCCGGGGACCCAGAACTCCGCTCTCCAGTGGGCGCAGTCATGCAGTGGATTCAGAGATCCACAGAGCACACGGAAAGGTCAAATTTTGCCTGAGATAAGGGGGAGGAGGATATCTGTGGAGGTCTGAAAGCTGTGGCTGATGGAGGCACCCACCGAGCAGCCGGGGACCCAGAGCACGGCTCTCCAGGAGGTGTGGATGCGCGGGCTGCGGATTCAGAGATCCATGCAACGAGCTGAAGGGTCAGATTTCGCCTGGGACAGGGTGAGGTCTCCTAACTCTGCACAACAGGGACACACACACTGTGGGAACTGGGCTGCGGGAAAGCTACCTCTGGAGAGGTACCCAGAGGTGGTCAGGGCGTGATCCCTAAGTTTGGAGGCAGACACTCTGAGCTGTTGACAGAGGAGAGCTCTGGAAAACGACTCGTTTTTTTCTGGGGCAGAGGGACAGCCTGGGAGTTATTACAGTGTCCTGGCTACAAAAACCCCCACAAACTGGGTTTGAGAACCACAGAGTAGCAGGATCTGAGCACAGCCTAGAGAGGTCTTGTGCTTTGTCTCAGAGATCAATTCTGAAACACTGCCACCCTGTGGATGACACACAAATTGACTCTCACATAACCACAAAAGAATAGAGATTAAAACACCAACAGAGGAACACAGGGAGCTGCAGTGCCTTCACTGCTAGGAACAGGAGTGCCAAGCAGAATAATAGTGGAAGTGAAGGACCATTCTATATTTTTTCTTTTTTTTTCCCTTTTCTATTTCTTTTTCTTTTTAAAAAAATTTTTTTTAATTTTTTATTTTCACATATTTTATTTTATTTTATTTTTTTATTTTTTTATTAATTTTTATACATATCTCCCCATTGCCCCCCTCCCTCCCAGGCATACCTCAACCCCCCAGTGTCTATGTTCATTGGTTATGATTATACGCATAGATACAAGTCCTTTGATTGATCTCTTATCTACCTCACCTAACTTTAATCTTCCTGCTGTAATTTCACAGTCTGTTCGAAGCTTTACTGTCTCTGTATCTATCCTTTTGTTCATCAGTTTATAATGTTCTTTATTATCCCCCAATGAGTGCGATCATGTGATGCTTCTCCTTCATTGACTGGCTTATTTCACTAAGCATAAGGCTCTCCAGTTCCAACCAGGTTGCTGCAAATGGTAAGAATTCCTTCTTTTTAATGGCAGCATAGAAATCCATTGTGTAGATGTACCACGGTTTTCTGATCCACTCATCTGCTGACGGGCACCTAGGCTGTTTCCAAATTGTGGCTATTGTAAATTGTGCTGCTATGAACATAGGGGT
>JAAGEH010000012.1:41668772-41697707 GCA_011751065.1 Lasiurus cinereus
CTTCCCTTTGCCCCCCACCCTACCACTCCCAGGCATACCCTAACCCCCCAGTGTCTTGTGTTTATTGGTTATGCTTTTATGCATGCACACAAGTCCTTTGGTTGATCTCTTATCTACCCCACCTCCCCCTAACCTTCCCACTGTAATTTGACAGTCTGTTTGATGCTTTACTGCCTCTGTATCTACCTTTTTGTTCATCAGTTTATAATTTTCTTTATTATTCATAAATGAATGAGATCATGTGGTATTTTTCTTTCATTGACTGGCTTATTTCACTTAGCATAAGGCTCTCCAGTTCCATCCAGGTTGCTGCAAATGGTAAGAATTCCCCCTTTTTTATGGCAGCAAAGTATTCCATTGTGTAGATATACCATGGTTTTCTGATCCACTAATCTGCTGATGGGCACCTAGGCTGTTTCCAAATTGTAGCTACTGTAAATTGTGCTGCTATGAACCTAGGGGTGCATAAATTCTTTCTGATTGGTGTTTCTAGTTTCTCACACCTGTCAGAATAAAAAGTGTTGTTTTGATAGAATGTTTATTGCACCTAGAGAATATGAACAAAATAACACCCCTCACTCTCAGCAAGTCATGCCCCAAAGCTTCTTGGGAGCTAAAGAGGAGCAAGGCTCCAGCTGAGACCACATCCCTTTTCTGCTCCTTCCTCTGCCCTATGCTGCTTCCTTTCTTCTGAGGACTCCCTTTAAACCATACACACGTGAACTGTAGTCGCCCAGTCTGCTTCCAGGAAATCTGACCTATGACACTGAGAAGTAGTCTTCAAAATATTTCTCAGTTAATCTCTCTTGTATTTATATAGTCCTATTTCATGCCTAGGTGAACTCTACGTAAACTTGCTTTTGCAGTGCTCATCTTTTGTGCATTTTCAAAAGCTGGACCATTTTTCAGAACTAGCTTTGTAAAATATGACAGGCAGAGTATTGTAGTTGTTAATGTACTACTTCTGTTGCCAGACTGCCTGGGATTGAATTCTATTTTCACAAAGTGTGAATTAAATGGTGAATGTCTTAATATCTTCATTGCTTAGTTTTCTATTTTCTTAGAAAAAAATTAAGAAAATAAGAATTTTCTACTCTTTCAGGCCACAATGGGATAGTATATGTAAAGTACTTTAAGCAGAATCTGACAAATTCAATACAATAATTGTTAACTAGCATATTATTATTATTGACTTAATTATGACACTCCCTTCTTCAAGAACTTACATGGGTTTCTGATTATACACATGATTTCAAACACAAATGTCTCTACTGGTTTTCAGAATTATCATAATCACTTTTGTCCTACTTTTATGAATTAATTCTGCAGTATTTTCTACAAATTATTCTACTTTACCTAAGCTAGTGCCTCAAAATGTTCATAAATACAAATTATTTGCTTCTCTTTTCCACATTATTCTCACTATAAAATAACATACCTATTTTTTCCTGTCTAAACTCAAACATAATTTCTTTGAAAAAAAATTCAAAATACTCAATCAAATCAAATAAGGAAATGAGTAGCATATGATAATTCTCTAGCATATGCTACTCATTTCCTTATTTGATTATTTCTTGCCCTTGGAATCAAAACCATATATTTCAGTTGAGGTTATTTGCAACTATAATAATTTCCTTAGTTGTTCTATGCGTTATTCTTTCCTTCTCAAGATTATTAAAAATTTCTTGATGGAAGTTATCATGTTTTATGTCCTTTTTCATCACCAACAGGGCTGAAACCAATGCTATAATATTTTTGGCAAAGTTTTATTTTAATGCATGAAAGGAAAAGATGTTTTATGTATTGCTGAGTATCAGTGATAAGCTTAAGGAGGACAGTAAATGATACGTAAATGATGGAAAACAAGTACTTTTTAGTTTCTCTTATCCTTATTTTTCTCAACTTTTATTCAGATATTGACATGTATAATATAAAATTTTACGGCATACAATATGATGATTTGAAATATTTATATATTATAGAATTATTACCATAACATTTATTTATAATGATTATGTCCTAATAATAAATTGACCCCATTATCAAGATATGACTATTTTTGTCTTCTGTTATTGTTTTGGCTTAAAGTCTATTTTGCCTGATATAAGTGTAGCTATCTTGAATCTCTTTTCATTTCCATTTTCTTTGAATATCTTTTTCCATTTCTTTACTTTGTGATTAAATGTGTCTTTAAAGCTGAAATGAGTAGACAGTATATAGTTGGGTCATATTTAAAATCCATTCAGCCACTCTGCATCTTTTGATTAGAGAATTTAATTTAATTATCCTTATCGTAATTATTAATAGGTAAAAAGTTACAATGCTATCTTACTGTTTTCTGGCTGTTCTTCAGTTTCTTTGTTCCTTTCTTTCTCTCTTGCTGTATTTCTTTGTGAATTGATTAGTTTCGATAGTGTTATGTTTTGATTCCCTACTGTGTTCTTTTGTGTACCTACTGTAAGCTTTTGTTTTGGTGGTTATAATGAGACTTACAAAAAACACCCTATCTAATAAAAGAATAATATGCGCATTAAACATCATTCTGCTATACCCACAAGCCACACCCACCAGCCAATCAGGAGCGAGTATGCAAATTAACTCAACAGAGATGGCTGCGGCCATGGAGTGAGCAGGAGGCTTGGATTTCCCTAGCAATGGATGAAGCCAAGTTTTCTGCACATCCAGGCAGGCCCAGGCCTCTAGTCACGCCTACAAAGTTTTAATTATAAAATATAAATAAATCCCAGATACTATGGACTCTAGTTCTATAAATATAAGTCTATTTTAAGTTAACAACTTAACTTCAATCATGTAGAAAAACTACCTTTTTATTCCCCTCCCCATATTTTATGTTTTGATGTCACACTGTACCTTCTTTATACTGTGTATCATTAACTAATTATAGCTTTAGTTGTTTTGAACACTTGTCCTCTAATCTCTATACTAGCCTTAAGTGATTAATGCACCATCATACTACAGGATTAGATTATTAGCTTTATACATTTGTTTCATACTTTTATGTTTTTGTGTTATTAATTAGACTCCTTTCATTTTGCTTAAAGAACACATTTCAGCATTTCTTATAAGGCAGGTCTAAGTGACATGGTACTCTCAGCTCATGATTCTTGTGGTCTTGGGATGGTATCTGTATATTTTAGAAAGTAGGTGCCTTTTCCATTCTTACAGACTGGCTTGGGCAGTCAAAGCCTTTCACCAGTCAGCCTACCCATGGATTCTGGGAGGGCCAGTTGGTGATGTCTGAAAGTAGGCTTCCTGCTGGAATCTTTGGATAAAGTCTGGTGACTGGTCAAAAGGTGGCAGTCTTAGTGCTTGGTACATAATGACCAGCCTAGTGCCTGACTCTGCAGGGGTAGATCTTGAGCCTAGGATCATTGGGGTGAGTCAGGTACTTGAGTCTGAGGTGACTGCCCTATGACTTGGGTCTGCATATGCAGACATAGGTCCTGGATCCACAGAGGCCAGCCAGACAGAAGAGACCACTGTGTTGGGTCTGTCATCTAGGTTTACAGTGTCTGGATTGGTGTTGGGATCAGGCCTCAACTGGCAGTCAGACATCCCCCAAGGGGTCCCAGATTGGACAGGGTGCAGGCCAGGTTGAGGCACACCCTATCCCCCCTGCACGAATTTCATGCACTGGGCCTTTAGTCCTATATAATAAAGAGCTAATATGCAAATGATCATCATCCTGCAGGCCACTTCCCTTGGGAAGATGTCAGATGCAGGGCTTACAGCTAGTGAACACTGCTATGGCAGCATGAGCCTCTCCCAATCAGGCATGATTAGGTGCAAACCCGCAGGAGATGCAGTGGGGCTGGGATGAGTGGGAGTGGCAGGTAGGAGCTCCAGGTGGCGTTGGACTGTGAGTTTTGGCCCTATCCCTGCATGCCACCCAAAATGACACCACACATGCATGAATTCATGCTCTGGACCTCTAGTTACATTATAACAGAGTAGGCCCTGAAAAATCCCTTTGTTTACAGTATGTCTTACTTTTAAAACTTGAAAGTCCAATTTTTAATATTGACCTTGTCAGTCTAATTTTCAAATCTGACATCCCTGCTTACAGACAGCCTACCTATCAAAATTTAGTACTCAGAAATTTACATTCAAGTGTTTTATTCATTTGCTGCTAATCAATTATTCTGGACAATTTATGAGAAAGTGTATATTTATTTTATTTTGTTAAATATAGTTTTATTCATTTCAGAAAGGAAGGGAAAGGGAGAGAGAGATGGAAACATCAATGATGTGAAAAAATCATTGATTGGCCATCTCCTACATGCCCCCTGTGGAGGATTGAGCCTGCAACCTGGACATGTGCCCCGGATGAAATTGTGACCTCCTGGTTCATAGGTTGATGCTCAACCACTGAGCTACACAAGCTGGTCTGAGAAGTCTGTATTTATTTTCAAATTTCTCTGAAGACTTAAAGCACAAGTAAATTCAGAATTATGATTATTTTTATGCTAAGAATGTGTTAATGTGCCATTTTTATGATTATTAGTCATTCAGAGTAAACCTCCTTTTAAATATGCCTAACGATAATCTAATGTATCTATATAGACATGGTATTTCATAAATACATTGAAAATTGTGATCTACATTAGATCAAAATATACAGTATATCCACTATAACTAGCATCAAAGTATTTTATGATGAGCCCTTCAATGCTTATAATCTATTTACTTAAATTGAAATGTATTTACAAGTTTTGAATGATGAGATATTTATATGAAACTAAATTCATGAAATTCATGCACAGGGAGGAGAGGGGCTGGTATCCTTCAGCCCAGCCTGCACACCCTCCAATATGGGACCCCTTAAGGTGTGGGATTGGGCCTAAACAGGCAGTTGGACATTCCTCTCACAATTCAGGACTGCTGGTTCCCAATCACTTGCCTGTCAGCCTGCCTGATTGCCCCTAACAGCTTCTGTCTGCCAGCCAGATCACCCCCTAACTACGCCCCTGCCAGCCTGATCAATGCCTAGCTGCTTACCTGCTGGCCCGATTACCCCTAACTGCCCTCCCCTGCTGGCCTGGTCACCCCTAACTACCTTCTCCTATAGACCTGGTTGCCCCTAACTGCACTCCCTTGCCAGCTTGGTTGCCCCAAACTGCCCTCCTCTGCAGTCTTTGTCCCCCCGCAACTGCCCTCCCCTGCAGTCCTGGTTCCCACCAATTGCCTTCCCCTGCAGGCCTGTATCTCCCCCAATAATCTTCCCTGCAAGCCTGGTTGCCCCCAATGGCCTCTGTTGGCACGGTCACCCCAATTGCCCTCTCTTGCAGGCCTGAACTCTCCCAACTGTCCTCCCCTGTTGGCCTGATTGCCCACAACTGCCCTCTTCTGCCAGCCATCTTGTGGTGTCCATCTTGTGTCCACATGGGGGCAGCCATCTTTGACCACATGGTTGTGGCCATCTTGTGTGTTAGAGTGATGTTAAATTTGCATATTACCTCTTTATTATACAGGATTAAATATACATAATCTTTGTGGATGACTAGTGAGTGTTTATGACATCAGCTTGCAGTGCCTTTCTTCAAAGAGCAGTAGATCTTCATGCAAATTATTTATTTTTCCTTATTTAAAATTATACTAGACCAAAACTTTTCAGTGCTAATGATTGTATTACCAATTATAATTTTGCCCAAAGAGAATTTGGACAAATTATAATTTGTGCATTAATTAAAATATAACAGAATGATTTAAGAGTTCATTAGTTTATTACTATTACTAAAATGATTATTTGGTTAAAGCAAAGAGCTTATTTTGCATTAATTATAGTTAGTTCATTGTACAAAAGTATACATAAGGAGGTACAAGATACCTGCTGTTACTGAAAAGAGTGCTTTTTTTAGGTGCCCCATACATATTTCCTACATACTTTTTTTAATATATGTGCCTTAACATAGAATCATAAGTATGTAAATTATTTGTTAAATAGATAGTACTAAGTTTTAAAGCATGGTGTAAATATAATATTTTATTTTAATTAATTTAGCAGATAGTGTTATGCTAATTTTTCTCATTTATAGAAAATGTAGATATTTGATAGTAACTATTTAATATCTGATAAATATATGAAATATTTAAATGTTGATAATATATATAAAAGAATTACATTGCTAAGATATTTTAAAGTAATCAAAACCAAGAAGTGATTTTACTTCATAATAATCAGAATTGTCATAAAATAACTTATATAATTAAACCAATTATTAAAAAAATATAACAACCTAGATAAAATCAGTATAAAGAAACAAATATAGAATATAAATAACATGGGAAAATTGGTCAATATATTGATTAAAAATACTTCAAATGACAAATATTATATTACTAACAATAAAAGACTATAAGATAGAATTATATAAATTATATTAAACACTTCTCTCTTTTTAAAAAATAATGAGCATTTGATATGCTAATACACTTTTGAATTGATTGAGTACTTCTATATTCTTTAATATGTAAATATATAATTAATTAACTTATAAGTTAAATGAAGTAAATTTAGTAATATTTAAATTAAGAATACATTTAATAATAGAATTTTTATCTAAATGCTAGTTAGGTCGTAGGATAACCTACATATTTTTTATATGTATTTCAACTTAATTCTCTCAATAATAACAACTATTTATGTGATATGATAAAAATATTTGAAAAATAATTGTGAATACCATATTATTAGAAGTATTGCCATTTGCTTACAGATTGCATCCCACATGATTTATATTACTTTTTCAAAGTCATTTTTTTCTTCTTATGCCTATGCATTTTTGGTATATTAGTTCAAATTCAGTGTCCATATTTTAATATTGTTACCAGGGAAGAAATAGAGCCTTCTTTTTCAGGAAGCTTTTCAATAATCCACATTTGTATACATATATTACCTAGATAATACAATGTAAGTTAAAAATCAAAAGAAAGAGGTGTACACTAAAATATTTTTGTTTGTAGGTAATTTACCTTTTCTATGAATTCATTAGTATTAATAGTATTAAATGATATGTCAGGTTATCTAAGACTCTGTCTATATAGTCAACTACTTAAAATAATATCAATATTAAACTAAAATTATTTTTTCATTAAAAAATTGTGTAATATACCAACATGAAATTAATGAATTTTAATAGGTAAATTAATAGCAAATCAATATGGCACAACATAATCAGAGGTCTAGTTCATAAAACTTGAAATTATCAATTAGCCTATATAATAAAAGCCTAATATAAGATACTTCGAATTTCTTACTTGAAACAAATAATATGTCCCCAAGATGACCTTACTTCCTTTCAAAAAATCAATCAGAAAATCATATCTCATTTCAGATTTTAGTGATATATACTGAGTAACCAGATTATGATCTCTGAACACATAATAATCTGGCCACTCAGTGTATATCCTATATAATAAAAGGCTAATATGCAAATTGGCCCCTTGACCAGGAGTTTGACCAGCAGGCAGGCTGGTCAACTGCCCATCTCCTTCCCACTGGCCATACTGGCTGGACCCCACCCATGCACGAATCATGCACTCAATATATACAGTGGTACCTCGAGATACGAGTGCCCTAACATACGAGATTTTTGAGATTTGAGCCATTGAGTGAGCGATTTTTTGCTTTGAAATATGAGCAACATTTGAGATACGAGTAATCGCACGGATCGGCCGGCTGCACACGACCCACCAGTTTACCTCGACTCGTGTGTCTCATAGTTTCCCACACCTCAGTCAGTGTGCTTGTTTACCTCGTTGTCGAAGCATCTTTTGTGCATTTACATACTTTGTCACATTTCTTTTTATAACCATGGGTCCGAAGAAAGCGAGTGGAAAGGTCAGTGCTCAGAAGAGGATAATGTCTATTGAATGAAAGCGTGAAATCATAGAAAAATATGAGCAAGGTGTGCGAGTGGCTGACTTGGTGAGGCAGTATGGGCATAGTACTTCAATGATATGCACTGTGCTTAAACAGAAGGAGTCGATCAAGGGTATAACGCCAGCTAAGGGCATTACAATAATTTCTAAGCTCCGTAACTCTCTCCATGAAGAGATGGAGAATCTACTGATGGTGTGGGTGATGGAGAAGCAGCTTAAAGGAGATACATTAACACAGGGCATCATATGCAAGAAGGCGCGAGCAATTTATGGTGATTTGCTGGAGCAGACCCTACGCACTTCCACGAAAGAAGCCTCGAAAGACTCATTTAAAGCCAGTAGAGGCTGGTTTGATAACTTCAGGAAAGGTCAGGCACGGTGAGGCAGCAAGTTAGGATGTGAAGGCTGCTGAGGATTACCTCAAAACTTTTTCTGAACTGATAGAAGCCAAAGGATATATTCCCCAGCAAGTCTTCAACTGTGACAAGACAGGGCTTTTCTCAAAGAAGATGCTGAATAGGAGTTATATAACAGCAGAGGAGAAGGCGATGCCAGGCCAGAAACCCATGAAGGATAGGCTAGCTCTCGCACTGTGCGCCAATGCGAGTGGCGACTGCAAGATCAAGCCTCTGCTCGTATACCATTCGTAAAACACCAGAGTCTTTAAGTCACATAAGATTTTAAAAGATAAACTGCAAGTTATGTGGAGGGCAAACCCGAAGGCATGGGTCACCAGGCAGTTCTTTGTGGAGTGGGTAAACCTGTTTTTCGGCCCTTCTGTTAAGAAATATCTACAGGAAAACAACCTAACCATGCATTCCCTCCTCATCCTCGAGAATGCTCCTGCTCACCCACCGAACCTCGAAGATGAACTCCAAGAGTTCAAGTTTATAAAGGTTGTCTACCTACTTCCCAACACCACTCCTATTCTGCAGCCCATGGATCAGGAGGTGATTTCTAATTTTAAAAAGCTGTACCTCAAGCACCTGTTCCAGCGCTGCTTTGAGGTGATGGAGAACATAAACCTCACCCTTCGAGAGTTCTGGAAGAACCACTTGAACATGCCTCAGAATTATTGATCAGGCCTGGCTGGGTGTTACAAAGAGGACTTTGACCTCTGCATGCATGGAAGGAGCTGTGGCCTGAGGCCGTAGCCGAAAGGAACTTCGAAGGATTCAAACCCGTGGTGCCAGTGGAGGAGGAGACAGTGTCTCTGGGAAAATCCATGGGCCTGGAGGTGGATGAGAGAGACGTGAATGAGCTCATACAGGAGCACTCTCTGGAACTCACCACGGAGGAGTTACAAGAGTTGCAGTCTCAGCAACATGCGGAGGTTCTCCAAGAAATTGGTTTCGTGGAGGAGCCAGAGTTGGAGGAGATCTCTACAAGTGAGATAAAGGAGATCTTAGGAATGTGGGAGAGGGTGTCAAACTTTGTGGAAAAGAAACATCCCAAAAAAGTTGCTACTGGTCTGCATCGGAGCTATTCAATGAAATTTGCCTCACCCATTTCAGAAACATTCTGAAAGGGAGGAAGAGGCAAACCTCGTTGGACACGTTTTTTTTTTTTTGAAATCGGCCAAAAATGCAAAGAACAGTAGCAATTAAGTTCAGTGAAGATTAGTTAAGTTACATTCAGTTTAGGGATAAAGTGTAGCATTAAGAGTGTAACGAGTAGGTAAATACACTTTATAAAACCAGTTTATTCCTTTAGATTCTCTTTTATTATGTTTTTATAAAATATTTGTCATTTATAAATACATTTTTCTTATTCAAAAACACGTAACAAGAACAACTGGGGTAGAATTTTTGGGGCTGGAACGGATTAACGGCATTTCAATAGATTTCAATGGGGAAATTTGGTTTGATATATGAGCAATTTGATATACGAGCAAGGTTATGGAATGAATTAAACTCGTATCTCCAGGTACCACTGTATATGAGTGGCCAGATTATTATGTATTCAGGGATTATAATAATCTGGCCACTCAGTGTATACTATTTTAATATTGATGTCCATTCAATGTAATTGTGAATTATATAAAACAGAGCATTTATCAAGCAGTTAAAGAAAGCTGTATTTTTTGTAGTTGTTGTTAATACTCACTCTAGGATATTTTTTCACTGACTTTTAGGGAGAGTGGAAGAGACAGAGAAAGACAGAGCAAGTCATCCATGTAAGAAACACATCAATCGCCAGGACCCTTTGTTCTGTAGGCTATAAACTGATTCTCTCTCCACTGAGCCAAACCCACTAGAGCATAAGTTGTATTTTTTAAGTCCTTATATTTTCTTCATTTCTTTAAAAGATTACTTAAATAAATAAGAGCAAATGAAAAATATCCAAGCTTTCTTAGAAATATGAATTCTTCATTCTCTAATCATGAAAGTTTGTAACCTATCTACCGGACTATCACTTTAAATGCCTTAATACATATTTCTAAGAAAGATAAATTACTATACCTATGTGCAGGTATCTTGCGGTTCCCAACAATCAGGATAACATCACAGAGTTGCTGTTGTTTCAAGTAACTTTCCATTTTCCTGAAAGTTTGCTCAGCATGGTGAACGGCCTGATAGAATTCTTCAGAGCTGCTGGAGTCCAAATCACTTTGAGGTGTCAATGAATGGCTAGTTGCTGACAACCTGCAAACCACACACAAAAATGTTGGTGTTTATAAGGCCCACAGATTGTCCAGAACTACCTTCACAGTTTTAAAAATGTACAAAGAAAATGAACAACTTTCTCTTTAACTTCATCATTATCAATATATATTTTTAAAATATATTTTTATTGATTTTTCACAGAAAAGAAGGGAGAGAGATGGTTAGAAACATCGATGAGAGAGAAACATCAATCAGCTGCCTTCTGCACACCCCTCCTGGGGATGTGCCCGAAACCAAGGTATGTGCCCTTGACCGAAATCAAACCTGGGACCTTTCAGGCCACAGGCTGATGCTCTATCCACTGAGCCAAACCAGTTTTGGTCATTATTAATATTAAAAAAAAAAAATCTGTTTTGGCCCTGGCTGGTTTGGCTCAGTGGATAGAGCATTAGCCTGAGGACCAAAGAGTCCCAGGTTCAATCAATTCCAGTCAGAGGCACATAGTTTGGTTGCAGGCCCCTTCCTGGCCTGAGCCCACCTAGATCAGGGCTCCTGCAGAAGGAAACCAATCAATGTGCTTCTCTCACATAAATTTTTCTCTCTGTCTTTCCCTCTCTCTTCTAGTCTCCCTAAAAATTAATGGAAAATTATCATCTAATGAAGATTAACAAACCAAAAATATCTATTTTGGGTTAAATGATTTTCTTCTGCAAGTAGTAAAGAAATTATAAATTATCTGCATTTTTGTCTTTAAAAAGATTTAAAAGATAAGTTATCTGTATTTATAATAACATAAAGTTAGTAAACCTGAAAAGTACCAGACATAGTAAAATACAAACATGCCTAGTCTGAAATTAATTACTATTAAGATGTTACTTTATTCCATTTGATATTGAGGTAATTCATCTTAATATACTATTTTAAATTATGATTTTTGTGAGGTATGGTAAATGTTGCTTTACAGAAATAGGTGAATTTTATTATGAGAAATTATAAAATATGATTTATAAAAGATTAACAATAAATTATACTGTTTCATATTCTATACCTAATTGGTTAAACAAAAATGTGAAATACAGAATGTATTACTTCAGTTACTTATATTTTAATCATAAGTATCAAACTTCAGGATTTCAAAAAATCCATGATACTTAAGTATGGCTACTACATCTATTAATATAGTAGACTGTTTCATATAGGTGACAAGCTGAAGATTTTCACAGCACATTATGCTATGTGAAAAAATCAAATGGAAATAAAAAAGGAAGTATAATGCTATAACTTGAGATTTTTGGAAGATGAATGAATTTGCAATCTGGATGCAGATGAAGAGGACAAAGTGATTTAAAATATTTAAACTAAAATATTGACATAAAAAGATAAAAAGTATTTTTAGAAATAAAAACCATGGTATGAAATTATAATATTCATATAATTATAACTGTAAAAGTATAATGAGGCAATGTCATTTGAAGAATGATGAAAAGTAAAAAATGTATTAAAGACATAAATTCCAAGATAAAACAAATAAAACTACACATCATAGTAAAACCAAAGCAATAAACAGTAACAAAAATCTTTCTTAGAACTTGCCAAAAGATCAGAAAAATAGAACTTGTCCCCAATTAATTTAATGAGGCAAATATAACATGAATACAAAACCTAAAAACTAAGTTACAAGGAAAGAAAATTAATGGTCAATCTCTTGCCTAAATATATTTGCAAACATCTTAAAACAAATATTAGCAATCAAGTCAGAAATGTTCATTAAAAAAGATAGCCTATACCCTGACCAGTGTGGCTCAGCGGATAGAGTGTCGGTCTGTGGACTGAAAGATCTCAGGTTCGATTCTGGTCAAGAGTATGTACCTTGGTTGCGGGCACATCCCAAGAAAGGGGAGTGCAGGAGGCAGCTGATCTATGTGTCTCTCTCATCCATGTTTCTAACTCTCTATCCCTCTCCCTTCCTCTCTGTAAAAAATTAATAAAAATATATTTTAAAAAAAGATAGCCTATCTAATAAAAGAGTAATATGCAAATTAACCATACCTCCACAACATCAACAAGCCATGACCACCAGCCAATCAGGAATGAGTATGCAAATTTACCCCCAAGATGGCTGCAGCCATGGAGCAAGCAGGAGGCTTGGATTTCCCAGGCACATCCTACACACCCTGGCTGGTCTAGGCCTCCACTCAAGGCTAAAAAGTTTGAATTATAGAAGATAAATAAATGTTAACAAAAATGGCTACAGCCACTGAATGAGCAGAAGGCTTGGGTTTCCCTGGTGATGGAGGAAGCCAAGCTTTCCACCAACTGTGGCCTACCTTAGCCTCTGCTCAAGGCTACAAAGTTTCAATTATAGAAGATAAATAAATCTCAGATAACAGGACCTTCACTTGGGTCACTGGGGGTGTGGGGGGGTCGGGGGGCATGGCCAGCCTACAAACCACCACAGGCTCCTTGCCCAAGCTGCTCCATGCTCCAAGGGAACCCCCACCCTTATTCGGGACACCCTTTAGGGCAGGGCAGCCAGCCCCTACCCGTGCAGCAGGTCTCTATTTTAGCTAATAAAAGAGTAATATGCAGATTGACCATCACTCCAAAACAGAAGATGGCCCCCCCTATGTGTACACAAGATGGCCACCTCAAGATGGCCAGCAGTGAAGGGACCAGGTCTGCAAGGGAGGGTAGTTGTGGGTGATCAGGCTAGCAGGGGAGGGCAATTGGGGATGACCAGGCTGGCAGAGGAGGGAAGTTGGAGGCAACCGGGCCTGTAGGGGAGGGCAGTAGGGGGAGACCCAGGCCTGCAAGGGAGAGCAATTGAGGGGACAAAGCCTGTGGGGAGGGGCAGTTAGGGGCAATAGGGCCGGCAGAGGAGCAGTTAGGCCTCAATCAGGCTGTCAGGGGAGTGGTTAGGGTGTGATCAGGCTGGTAGGCAGAAGCGGTTAGGGGCAATCATGAAGGCAGGCAAGTTGGTAGCCAGCAGTCCTGGATTGTGAAAGGGATGTCTGAATTCCTGTTTAGACCCAATCCTTCCGGGATTGGGGCCTAAATGGGCAGTCGGACAACCTTGGAAGGGTCCCAGATTGGAGAGGGTGCAGGCTGGGCTGAGGGACACCTTTCCACACATGAATTTTGTGCATCGGGCCTCTAGTGTATATATAAAAAAGTGTCAAATATATAATTGATAATGCATCACAAGTAAGTTGGATTTAATTAAGATGCACATTTTAGTCTTATAAAGCCACTTAATTCATCAAGATAGAAAGCATCATATTTAATGGAAACCCTTTCTCCTTGAATTTGAAAATGAAATCTATTCATACTGCTTTTATTCAACAGTTTTCTGGAAGGCTTTGCCAGTGTAATATAACAAGGGAAAACATAAATGAAGGCCATTAGAGTTAGATAAGAAAAATGTATAACAAATTCTTTTAAAAAGCTTATTTGTGTACATAGCTATCCCAAAAAACTACAGATAAGTTTTAAATTTAAATCAATTGAAAATTTGTGTGTCCTCTGTTATCTATAATATATGTCTATGAAATATGGTTATTTCCACCATACTTTACAACTTTCTCCTTAAATTTTTAAAACTAATAGAGTTTTTTTCAGTAACATATGCTTGCTTTTCACAAGTTTATATATTACAACCCCAGAATATGTTCATTTTCTAGCATATGTTTTAGGAATGTAGGTCCGAGCATATGCAACAAGAGCAGCAGAATTCTCCTATAGATTAACACATTAAATAGAAAAGTCGCAAAATGCCCTGCAGGATGCATTTAAAAATCTAGAATAAACATATTATTATTGGTTCTAGGGGAACTAAAGAGAATCAAGTCAGGGGTATAAGTTGCCAAATAGATTAAAACTGTCTCATTGAGATCTGATATTTCTCATCTGGTACCAGATTTCATGAATAAGGTCTAAAAGTCAAGATATTAGAGATTGCCCTGAAGAATAATTCCAAACTGGTTTAAAGGAGATTAGGGCTAAAGGATCCATTCAGATCTTGATGTTAATCTATTACAAAGTACTTAACATATGTAGGGCAGAAAATTTTACACCTCACTAAGTGTTTTATACCTGGGAAATGTTATCAAATGTTATCAAGATAATACTTTAATATACTTTTTTTTCAAGTTACCCAATTTCTGTTGAGTGCAATATTAGCACAAATAGGGAAAAAATAGAATAATACATTTTTAGACCTTGGTTGAGACCATAGCTATAACATGAACAGGACATAGAATTCGACAGTACTAACAGTCTAAAAGCTTATTACTGTCAATATAGCACCATCTTTCCTTTTACTTACTTTTTAAAATATATTTTTATTGCTTTCAGAGAGAAAAGGAAAAGGAGGGAGAGAGATAAATATCCATGATGAGAGAGAATTATTGATTAACTCTATATGCCTCCTACTTAGGATCAAGCCCGCAAATGGCATGCCCCCTGACAGGGAATTCAGCCATGACCTCCTGTTTCATAGGTTGATGCTCAATCACTGAGCCACACCTGCCAGGCAGCACCTCCTTTTATATACACCCAAATATACGTATATTGGCTATATTATGGGCTTTTCTGAAAATGTTAAAAGTAATTTGAAAGAATAAATCTTGAAAGAACAGAGAGTTAGAAACTGGCTTTCGAACTATTTTTTTCAGAGTTCATGTTCACTCTTAAATTTTTTCTTCTTAAATGTTGTATGCTTTGAGTTTCTCCATATTACAACTGAAAATAAGTTACTTTCCTTGAAGGCTGCTTGATCTGTCAGAGATTTGACTTGATTTTCTCCCTATACAGCCACCGTCGCAGTGTGTGCACTTTTCCTCATAAATCATTTCCGAATCTCAGGCTTGAGTGTCCTTAACCTTTGACTCAAGATTTAAAAAGGAATTTTCACATCAGAACACTTAACAGTTTTTATGCTAAGATTCATTATTTAAAATTCTTCCTATCTTATATCCACCCTTAGTAGTTCAACACATGAGACCTTAAAATTTTAGGAAATAGATTAGATCTTTACAGTGGGTCATGTAAGTACTAAGTAAAATCTGACATTGGATTTTTTCTATTATTAATTTTCATATCTTCATTAATTTAACCATATTGTTGCTTTCTAATTTAAGAATCTTTCAAATGGTATAATGTGACATTGTAATCTTCATGTAATATGACATTGATATTGCCACTCAATAACATAAATCTTCAAGTTATAAGAAATGTAATTTAAAAAGTTCAATATGATTTCTTTGCATCAGAATTTAAACTTGCTTAAGGTTCCCCCAAACTAAGTTATATAAAACAATAAAATTAATAAAGTGTTTTCTTGATCTCATGAACTACTCAAGCCATAGTGATCCCCTCTCTATTTTCTTTTATATCCAGATGTTTTGAAAGTGTGGTATGCACTCACTATTTTAACTCCATTTCAATTTTACTTCCCCAACCACCCATCTAACAAAATTGCTTTGGCCAAAGCACTAGTATTTTTTCTTGTGACTTAATTTAGCTTTCGTTTGAATTTATTACCTTAATTACTGAGAACTGACCAACATACATTCCTGTTCTGAGTTAAACAATTGAGGACTAAACATCATTTACTTTACTTGTACCAAACAATTTGGACATGAAGCATATTTTCCTATTCTTGCGCTAAACATAGTGAGATCAGGCAGAAATGATTTAGGTCTTGTATCAGGAAATAGTTACTTATAGAAAGAAAGACTGTGAATTAACTTCTGAAAAGCTATAAAAACTAATAATCATCTGTTTGCACTTTAAAACACTCACCTATGAGCCAATTTAAAGCTATTGCATCATAAATTCTGACTATTGCCAATTAAGCCTCAGACTTCCTGGTTCAAATTCCATATCATATGTTATTTCTTATCTGATTTGAAAGTTTTTCAACTTTCAATACGCTTTCAATCAATTTTTAATTCTAGCCATACTAAATAATTCCAGTTTCTGGAATGTTGCATCTTTCTTCTAGATATTTCACACACATATTTTTCTTTTTCTGTGATTTTTACAACAATTTGGACATTCTTTTGGATAGCTTGCCTTAAATCTCAGATATCAGTTTAAATATAAATTCTTTCAGAAAAGGTTTCTTTTAATCCTCATAGCTTGGGTGGGAGGAAGCTTTGTTATCCTGACATACGTACTAATTACCCAGTATGGTTTAAATAAATTGATGGCCTGTAGAATATTTTAGGAATATAACGTCAATTTGTTGAATAAATGAGTGAAGAATATTCTATGAGATGATGTTCTGGACCAAGTGCCAATATTAACTTATTATGATTTGCTTTGTTTATTTGTTTAATAGAATACAAAATGTTTTTGGTAAAGGAATTCATATTAACAGAGTGCCTGACATGCAGAGGATAAATGTTTGCATAATTGTGATTGTTGAATATTAAAAAATTTCTAGAATTCAAGAGAAAGAGAAAGAAAAAAAAAGCAAACATAACTACTATAACCAGAATATATATACACACTTGCGTTATCTGGTGATGCAATTATGTACATTGTAAAAATACTAAAGAATACAATAAACATACTACAAAATGATTCCTAAGACTAAATCCCAGCTTTATTATAATTTCTTAAAGTTTATAAGAGTAAAATTAAATAGCAAATAAATTTGCAAGCAGTTCTCTGTTTCTCTTGAGTGATGACTTAGCTCTTGTTTTGAGAAAAAAATGTAAAGAGCATCTTTATATTATCAAATAAAGAATTACCCATAGATAGTCCTTGAGCAAGACCTAAGTGTAGTAAAATATACTTTTAAGTGAAAAAATAACTAATTTATTTAGCCCTGGACATTTTGTGGACATTGCAGGCAATGTATGTCTCATCATATTATGTTTCCATTAAATAAATATTTACCTTAACTTATAAAAGTACTAGAGACCCAGGGCATGGATTCATGCACTGGTGGGCAGTGTGGCCTGTGAAGACTGGTCTGTTGTGGGAGCACCACTCATCCTGGTCAGCAGAGTGGCTGTGGAGCAATCCTCCGAGCAGCTACTCTCGCTGTGGGAGTGCACTTACCACCAGGGGGCAGCTCCTGAGTTGAGTGTCTGCCCCCTGGTGTCATGCCTAACACAGCAACTGGTTGATGGGTTGTTCTGGTTATTCTACCATTTGGTCACTGGGCTTTTATATATAGATTTCTTAGTGAAGATTTATTTTTTTTTCATTTTTTTTTGCATTGCTTAATAATTTTTAAATCGAAATAAGTCATTATTATAATAATAACTTTATTAAAGTCACTAGAGATCTGGTGCATGAAATACATGCAAGAGGGGGGTGTCCCTTAGCCCCTTAGTCCAGCCTGCACCCTCTCTAATCTGGGACCCCTCGAGGGATGTCTGACTGCCCAATCCCATTCTCACAGTCCAGGACTGTTGGCTCCCAAATGCTTGCCTTCCTACCTGTCTGATTGTCCCTAACTTCTTCTGCCTGCTAGCCTGATCACCCCATAGCTACTCCCCTTCCAGTCTCATTGACACCTAATTGCTCCCTTGCCAGCCTGATTGCCCCTAACTGCCCTCCCTTGTCAGCCTGATTGCCCCTAACTGCCCTCCCTGCCAGCCTGGTCATCCCTACCTGCTCTCCCAGGCTGGCTTGGTCATCCCCAACTGTCTTCCCCTGCAGGCCTGGTTGCCCCAACTTTCTTCCCCTGCTGGTCCGATCACCCACAACTGCACTCCCCTGTTCCCAACACCCTCCCTGGATGGTCTGATTACCCACAACTGCCCTCCCCTGCTGGCCATTTTGTGGCAGCCATCTCTGACCAAATGGGGGTGGCCATTTTCGGTACTGGAGTAATGGTCAATTTGCATATTACCTTTTTATTAGATAGAATTATTATGAACAATACCGAAGATCACAACTTTGACACTAAAACACAATCTTACATATAGTTTTTAACTTTAAAAGTCCTCCATGTAGAGTTAGCTTTGCTATAAAGAAAAAAGGAGAAGAAAAAAAAATAATGAAGGGGGAAAACTTAAATAAATAAATACATTTTAAAAATTAACTTTGTATTATACTGCTAGAAAATGAAACATCATATATCGGTATGAAAGAGTAAATCAGTATCAAAATAAATGTCAGGTTGTATTAAATACCCTTATTTTCAAAAATGTTAATAGCCTCAACAGAGAGATTTAGATGTAGAAAATATTATAATGGGATATAGTTCAAGCAACAGGTGCTAATACTTAGGTACAAGAAAAATGAATAGTGTCATTAATGTTGCTTCTGGGTACAGTTTTCTTTTATAAGATAATTGAAATTTTAAGTAAGGCCTTTTATCAGAAGTATTGAAACACCTACACACACACAAACACACACATATACATACACCTTGGTAAGACAGAACAATTAAATAACACAAAGAAGATCAAGTTATGAGCCAAAGTAAAGTTCATGTATTCTAGGCTCCATCAGTTCATGCATCTCAATCTCAATTAATTTATCTGTAAAATAGAATAGAGTTAAGAAACCTTCTCATAGGATGTTTGTATATATATATATTTGAAGCTGCTTTCTAACATAAACTATTAAGTATATTTCCAAAAAATGTTAGAAGTTAAAATGTGACAAATAGTATTTGTGAAATAAAAAGGATAATTTTATGAACTAAGCACATCAGTACAATATTACATGTTGATAAAAAATCATATTTACCTTTAATAATCCTATATAATAAAAGCCTAGGTGGCATCATGCCCTCATGTGATGTCCTTGCACAACATCATCACATGATGGTCACCACAAGATGGCTGTGTGTACAGCAGAGGTGGGGCCCAAAGGCTGCTAGCGTAGTGAGGCCTGGGGATCCCATAGCTTTGCACTGTGTGGAGGTCTTGTAGCTTTTTATGTGTGTCTCACACAGAAGAGGCAGATCCTGGCAGAGGAGGTGGGTTGCAGGAGGGTAGGGCAGTTGGGGGCGACCAGGCTGGCAGGGGAACAGTTATACATTGATCAGGCCAGCAGGGGAGCAGTTAAGGGGCAATCAGGCAGGCAGGCAGGCAGGTGAGCAATTGGGAGTGGGTGGTTCCAGATTGTGAGATCAATGTCTGACTGCCGGTTTAGGCCCCATCCCGAGATCGGGCCTAAACTGGCAGTCAGACATCCCCCAAAGGGTTCCAGATTGGAGACGGTGCAGGCACCCCTGCACAAATATCATGCACCAGATCTCCAGTCCTATATAATAAAGAGCTAATATGCAAATGGTCATTACCTCTTTACCCCCTCACCCCCTTGTGCCCTCACGCCAGAGCCAGGAGACCTCAGGCCAGGAGGGGGGAAATGAGGCTATGCCCCCATCTGGTGAGGCTTGATGGGAGACCTGAGACTGCACCCACCTGGCACCAGGGCCTGGAGACCTGAGGCTGGGCTAGGGGACCTGAGGTTGTACCCATCACCCCCCATGTAGCTTGAGAGATATGAGGCCACACTCCCCATCTTGGCACCAGAACTAGGGATCATGAGGCTGCATTCCCCATCTGGCACCAGGGCCTGGGGACCTGAGGCTGGGCTGGGGGACCTGAGGCTGTGTCCTCCACCTTTTACTGGGCCAAGGGACCTGAGGCTGAACCCCTCACCCTTAGGGGCTTGATGGAGTGGGGCCCGTCGGGTCTGGGTCTCAAGCAATTTTGAGGCACATGTGGGTGGGCATGGACTTGATTCTGGATCCCATAACACACCCAAGAATCTGACAAGAGGGAGATTTTCATATACATTTTATTAATTTTCTTTCATCTCTGACACTTCTATTATAGAGAAAGGGCAACTAAGCAATATTAAAATATTTCCTCTAATTAATTCCCATTTAATGTGTGTGGATTTCATGCACTGGGCCACTAGAGCTATATAATAAAAGGCTAATGTGCAAATTGTCCCTTTAGGAGTTTGACCCACCTGGAATTCCACTGCTTGCTATGACATGTGATGACCACCAGGGGGTAGCATGGAATGAATGAAGGCCCCAAGTGGTAGCTGGCTGCTGGGGCAAGGAAGGTCCAGAGTGGCCCTGATTGTAGGCCAGGCCTAGGGATCCTACACATGCATGGATTTTGTGCACTGGACCTCTAGTAATAATATAATAGACAAATAAAATATTTGTTTCCTTTTGTAAATTTTATAATGCATAATCCATAGATATAGTATTTGTTTTAAATTAAAAGTATTTTAAATGTTAAAATTACAAAATTGAAATCTTTTAAAAAAATTTAAACTCAAAATAGAGAAAACCTGATATTCAATAAAATCCCTACGTATTTGACTCAAAATTCTCAATACAAGAGGCAAATTCTGAGAAGAAAAGCAACTTCTCAGAGGAAGATTCTGGCAATGAGAAAGGCTATACAATTCTGAGAAAATGCAAAATTTACATATGATTGATTAATTAATGCAAGTCTGTTCTAAGAAGATTTACCATTCACCAAAGTAATTACAGTAATGTGCTAACTGGTGTAGACAGGTTCCTGGGAATTGCCTGTAGGAAAAGTTTCAGAGAGTAACGATTAAGGTTGACCTGAGTGAGATAAATTGATGTCGTTCCATTCACTGTGGACTCACAGGTGTAGCTATTATTGACTAATGGAAGCCTGAAGTGATAAGGAGCCTAGAATCTGTAGGGCCAACATTTCCCAGCCACACTGTGGAAGAAATCTCATGTACATGAAATAACACAGTTGATCTGTCATGACTAACATGTTTAACTATAACTACTGAATAGCCTAGAAAATATTCTTTTCCCTGTTAAGAAATGTATTATTAAGGAGAGCAATGGTATATTTTTCAATTTCTATTAATTCTGATTCAATTAAATTGAATTATTTTATATCAATGGTACTATTGCACTGGATGAAGGTATTTAAGAATTAGAAACCATGTTGGCTATTTTATCTTTATAGGCTGTTGTCAATTGTCCAATCAAGGCTGCCATCCATTTTTGCAAACAAGGTTTTATTGGAAACCCACCCATTTGATCACATATTGTCTATTGATACTTTCTTGCCACATCAGCAAAGTCAAATAATTGTGACAGAGATCATATGCTCCCGAGAGCCAAAAATACTTACTTTATACAAAAAAAAAAAGTTTGATGGAGTAATAATGATCAGTAAATGCTAGCTACCTATTAAGGTCTGTGCAAATAACACATTAATCATGAGGGACCTATGTGGAATAGATAATCCATGAAGTGATCATTTAGTTATTTAATCATAACAAATATAGATCATTTGTGAGAAATCTGAGTTGAAATGCCATGGTGGGACTCTATGCTCTTTTCCTAAATTACTTTATTTAACTCACTTAAGTTCTAATCAGTCTTCACTGATTCTAAGAATAGGCTCTTTTAAGAAACATCCCTGAAAATTGCAACAAATCTGTACTAGAAATATCTGAGGAGTTATTAATATTATCTCTGAATTGATGCAAGTACCTCACAAATATAAAATGGCACCATATTCATCAGACAAAAATGAAGTCTATGACAGCCAGGTTAAAGTTGTACGTTTACTCAAGTCTGTATCCTGGTATGGACTCAACCTGCAATTATTTCCTCAGTCCCAGAAAATGCATGATAGGAAAAGATGTATTGAGAAACTGACACAATTCTCATATTGGTTTTCTTGCCCACACTGTCAGGTCTATCAAGAAACAATCACCACATACCTATAGTTAAATCAAGGCTATCCTGTAACCATAAGGAACTTGCAGATTCTAGTGCCACATTAAAAACTTAAAATAGGAAAAGGTAGAGATTCTATTATATTCCAAATTAATTCATTCGTGTGGTAGGCACAAATTCCAGATGGATCTTGAATTGTAACTAGATTATCACAAATGTAGTCAAGTAGTGATAATTGTAGCTGACATTCCAGATGCGATATTTCTAACAAGGAAAATTAATGCAACCTAAGTCCCTTAGTGTATACATTTAAACTTAATACCTTTTTCCTAAATCAGTATTATTAGGGATATCAGGAGCATCAGAATCACTTCAATGTCTCACCATAGGTATATGGTAATTCTCCTTTCCCTTCAGTTTTCAAGAACTTTTGCCACTTTGTTATCCCATAAAACATCACATATTTCTGTGACATCTGTGAAAATATGCTATTGGCTCTGATGGGTTGGGAATAAGTAAGTCCTATTTTCCAGAGGGTGGAAGAACAAAATCCTGCAAAATTTAAGGAATCTGTCACATTGGTGAAAACTCTAGGGGTACAGTAGTTTGAGCATGTTAAGAAATTACATTAAAGTGAAAAACCTTAAGTGATATCACTGTAGACATAGCATACAAAATTATGTGCTCTATACTCAAATATTTTCCGATAAACTCACAAGTCTACTAGCTTTTCCTAAGGCCCTGAACAAAAAAGGCCTCTGTTGCAGGTTTAAGCTTTTGAACAAACTGCTCTGCATAGCTACCCAGAAGATGAAGTAGTAGAAGTGTCTGTAGATTATAGGGAAGCTCTAGGGAGCTATATATGGAAGGCAGCCCAGAAAGAATTTGTGAGTAAAATCATAGTTTTTCTTCCAAAAAAAAATTGATTTGAGAATCATCTTCTGGTTTACTATTTGGTCACAGGAGACTGAACGCAGACCAGGAGGCAACTATGAAATGACAAGGCCATTATGGTTACAAAATCATAGGGGAGGATGTGCGAATCAGTACTTCATCACTATATAGAAATGCTCTCTATGGGAAGGGCTTACGTAGGTCCAGAAGTAAATTGCATGAACATGTGATTTAGACTTCCTGGTACCCATTTCTGCTTTTTTATTAATTTTACTTCGACCAGTTTCTAAGACTGGTAGTAAGGGAATTAACATAACCCCAGGCATAGACAGACAGATCAGGAGATAAAGCAAAAATAATTGAATTATGTTCATATGGGTTGTTCAAATCAGTAACAGGCTTGAGCCATGGAAAAGGAAATGGTACTAGATTTGCTTCCCTCCATAAATATTATGAAATGCTACCAAATGCTCAAGGCAACTGTTTTAAGGTATTGGACAATAGATAACGAAGGCTGCAATCTCTATTAGAATATAAACATATGTGAACATGCACTGTAGCTCCCCACGGAGGGGCCATTTTTCAACTGTGGGATAGGGAAGTGGAACTTAAGCAGTGTTGTTTGGTCCCATTATGCTGACGGAACATAAAGTTTGGGATGGTAAAGCAATACTACTAATGAAATGATGCACTGGAAAGAGTTGACTGACTAGAGGTGTGGGTCTGAAGTGTGGTGTTTAGACACATGTGGAGGTAATTCTCTGGATATTCTTGCCCAAGGGTTGGGCTGCACAGGCACAGGGTGAAACATTTCAAGACTGAGGAGCCTGCTACTGGGCTGAGATAAGAGCAGAGATACTTGAAGTCACACAATACTGGGAGCCTTGGCATTGGAGCTTTGGGTTAAGATAGAATGGGAGACCTTATAATGTGGCATTCAACTGAAGTAGCAGAAAGATCATATATTATGAGTAAGAATCATACAGTAGAGTAAGAACTACATTATGCCCACTCTAACAAAGCCTTCAGTCTATACGTCATCTTGTCAAAACAGGCTTCCTGTAAAATAACTGATTGACAGAACTAAAATCAATATTCTTTAAGCCTGACCAGCATGGCTCAGTGGTTGAGTGTCGACCTATGAATCTGGAGGTAATGATTTGATTCCTGATCAGGGCCCATGCCTGGGTTGTGGGCTCTATCCCCACTGTGGGGCCTGATTGATGATTCTCTCTCATCATTGATGTTTCTCTCTCTCTCTCTCTCTCCCTCTCTATTCCTGTCTGAAAACAATAAAAATATATTTAAAAAATACTCTTTAAAAGAAGACAGCATAATGCATACTCTTTATTCCATGAACAAAATGTTTATCATGCTATTAAAAATTACTAAACATGTGAAGAATAAAAAATATGTCAAAGACCCAAGGAGGAAACAAACACAAGCAAAAGAAGTCTCACAGTGATCCAAATATTTGGATAGTAAAGGAGACCTTCAAAGAAGCTATTATAAATACAAAGAAGTAAAGAAAATTATGGTATTAATGCATAAGGTGATTAGGGAAATAGAATCCAACAGAAAATAAAAGCATAATCAAGAACTGAAAATCACAATATCTGAACTATGGAAATAACTGGTGAGTATGATAGCTGGAATTGACAGAAAAATAATAAAAAAAAAACAGAAAGAAAAAAAAATAAACAGAATCTCAATGACATGGGGAAAAAGAAACAGAACTTCAGTGATCTATTGTACTGTAATTTGGAGACTCAGAAGCCAAAGTGGGAGATAATGGGACAGATAAAATATTTAAAGAAATAGTGGTTTAAAATGTCCCCAAATTTGATGAATACTTTAGTCTACAGATTCTTCCCCTTCCCCGCAACAAACTTCAGTGAATCCCAAGCAGCATAAATATAAAATAGATCCATGCTAGGCACATCTAGTCTATGAAAAAATGAGAGAATATTTAATAAATGATGTTAGGACAATTTGCTTTAAATTAAAAATTACTTAAGTAACTATCGGATATAAAATTCAGGTGTGTTGCCAAAACCGGTTGGCTCAGTGGATAGAGCATTGGTCTGCAGACTGAAAGGTTCCAGGTTCGATTCTGGTCAAGGGCATGTGCCTTGGTTGCGGGCACATCCCCAGGGATGTGCAGGAGGTGGCTGATTGATGTCTCTCTCTCATCAATGTTTCTAAATCTCTATCCCTCTCTCTTCCTCTCTGTAGAAAATCAATAAAATATATTAAAATAAATAAATAAAATCCAGGTGTGTTAAAATGGTAAGCAGAAAAGGCAAAACTATTAACGGAAGAAAAATAAATGGCGGTGCATACTTAATGATTTAAATGAGATGCATAATTAAGCAAACCATAAATTCCAGATGTCTTAAAGACAAAAAGTCAACAGGAATAGTCTAACTCTCACTATGAGGGAAAAATACCCTAAACATATTTAAGCACTAACCATACACTTGGAAAAACTACTTAACTTGTATAACACACAGAGGAATAATACCTAGATCTTCCCTTTTAAAAAACAATAAGCCCTAACTGGTTTGGCTCAATGGATAGAGTGTTGGCCTATGGACTCAAATGTCCTGGGTTTAATGCCGGTCAAGGGCACACGTCCCGGTTGCAGGCATGCGAAAAAGCCAATCAATGATTCTCTCTCATCATTGATGTTTTTATCTGTTCCTCCCTCTCTCTTCCTCTCTGAAATCGATAAAAATATTAAAAAGACAATTATATAGTAGGCAAACGAAAAAACAGAAAAACACATTTGTATTTATTTTGAAAAAAAAAAGCAAATCAGAAAGTTTATATAAAAGGAGTAACAACCATACAGTAGTGTAAGAACTATATGTAGAATTGACTGAAGGCTTAGTTAGAGTGGGAATAGTGTAGTTCCAGAAAATAAAATATATATATTATTTTATATATAATCAACCAGCCAATCAGCCAACCGGTGGGTAGCTACGATGTGCACTGACCAACAGGGCAGAAGCTCAATGCAGGAGCAGAAACCATAGGCATGGAAACATGGAACAGACTAATGAATCTCAGAGGGAAGGAGGAGTGGAGAAGGCAGAAAGAGATTAACCAAGGATTTTATATGCATACTAAAGGCCTGGTGAATGGATTCATGCACTGGTAGGGTTCGTCAGTCTGTCCTGTGGTGATTGTGCTGAAACCAGCTCTTCAATATCCCCCAGGGGTCCCAGATTGCAAGAGGGTGCATGCCAGGCCAAAGGACCCCACTGGTGTATGAATCTGTGCACCAGGCCTCTAGCTTTTAAATAACAATAGAAAACTAGTACACTGTAATACAGTATCCTAAAACTTAGTGGCTTAAAACAAGAAGATTTTGTTTAGTTTTTAGTCTTCACCTGAGGATATGTTTTTATTGATTTTAGAAAGAAAGTGAGGAAGGGAGCAGGAGAGAGGAGGAAACACCCATGTGAGATAGAAACATCAATTGTTTGCCTTCTATATATATCCTGACCCACAACTTGGTTATGTGCATTGATCAGGAGCATAACCCACAAATTTTCAGTATAGGGGTTGACATTCTAATCAACTGAGCCATATGGGGCAAGGCTGTTTACTATTTTTGATTGTGGAGTGACTAGGCTGTTTTACTGATCTTGCCTAGACTTACTCATGTGGCTGCAATCAGTTGACAAGCTGTCAGGGTCTTTATTCATTTGGATGGCTGGACCTTTCTTTTCACACAGAGTTTAATCATGGTCTTATTCAACAGCATTTCAATTTTAGAGCAGCTTTTTTTAAGTGATTGAAGGCAGAATTTTTAAGGTTTTCTCTTTAGGCTTGGGTTCTAAAATACATACAACATCTTTTTTTTTTTTAAGAGAGAATGGCAGGAGATGGAGAGGCACAGAGAGAGAAACATCAATGTGAAGGAGACACAACCTTTCATACATGCCCCGTCCTGGGGATCAGGCCAGCAGTTGGGAAGCAACAAGGCTGGCAGAGAGGCAGTTAGGGGACAGCCAGGTTGGTAGGGGCAGTCAGGGGGTGACCAGACAGGCAAGCAGGTGGGCAGTTAGAAGCCAGTGGTCCCAGATTGTGAGAGGGATGTCCAACTGCCAGTTTAGTCCCAATCCCCCAAAGGGTACCTGATTAGAAAGGGTGCAAACTGGGCTGAGGGACCCCCCACACACATGAATTTCATGCACGAGGCCTCTAGTGGAAAATAAAATAAAACCACAAATGGAAAATAAATATATAAAAATAAGTTCAAACTAAAATAGCAATTATGAACATAGAAATTATAAATGAACTAGAGGCCCGGTATATGGATTTGTGCACCTTGTCTTGCCTGTGCCTTCTTGCAATCTGGGACCCCTCTGGGGATGTGGGAGAGCAAGTTTTGGCGCGATCCCCATAGGCCAGGCTGAGGGACCCCACTGGTGCATGAATCCCTGCACCAAGCCTCTAGTATGCATGTAAGATCTTTGGTTAATCTTATCCCACTTCTCCTTTGCCCCATTCCCTCTGAGATTCATCAGTCTATTCCATGTTTCCATGCTTGTGATTTCCACTCCTGCATTGAGTGTCTGCCTCCTTGTGGTCAGTATGCATCATAGTTACCAGACGGCCAATAGCTTAGACTTTTGTATATACAGTGGTACCTCAAGATACGAGTGCCCTAACATAAGAGATTTTTGAGATATGAGCCGTTGAGCGAGCGATTTTTGCTTTGAAATACGAGCAACAGTTGAGATACGAGTAATTGCGCAGATCAGCCGGCTGCACACGACCCACCAGTTTACCACGACTAAAGCATCTCATACTTTCCCATGCCTCAAGGTTACGGAACGAATTAAACTCGTATCTCCAGGTACCACTGTATAGATAATTTTGTCTATAATGCTGAAAACATTTTAAAGTATTAACATTAAAGTCATATACAAACTTTGCCTTAAATCATGATGAGAATATTTCTTGATGAATAAGGGTATTAGTAAAACTTCAAGAGAAAATATAAATGAGTCAGAGAAAAGTGAATGCTATGTTCAGGTAGGAGGAAGCAATCAAATGAACTAAGATGTCCTTAGAAGTATCTGGTGAGTAGATGCTAAAAATATGTTTTTATTATTATAATTTTAAATATATTTTATTGGTTTCTTAGAGAAAGGGGGAAGAAGGGAGAGAGAGACAGAAACATCACTGATGAATGAGAATCATCCATCCATTGCCTCCTGAATGTTCCACACTGGAGATCAGGCCTACATCCCAGGCTTGTGAATAGGAATTATATCATGACCTCCTGGTTCATGGGTTTATACTCAACCACTGAGCAATCCCAGCTGGGTTAAAAATAGTTTAAATGACATATTAAAGACATCAGAATTTATCTTCTAAGTAAATCTAATGAGCTATTTTTCATGGAATGCTTTTATCCTGAGATCAAAATAGGGAGAGTGAATCAATTACAAAAATGCTACATTCACTTCCTTTCTTTAGAGATTTCTGTTTCACTGAAAATAATAAGGAATATGAAAATAAATAAAACAAGCTTTATTTTGTTTAGCTCTTTTTCCCAAATACATTTCTTTTTGGCATGATATTTATTTATTTTTATTACATTTGTTTATTTTTCAAGGAGAGTATTACAGAGTATAGCCCCTATAAATATTTCATAGAACTTGTCATCACATGACACATAGAAAAGAGCTGTTTTAAACATTCGACCACTTAAAAGCAGGAGAGTGAGATAATTAGACATATGGATTAGCAGAAGAAGGCACTGCAGACAGGAAGGTATATTGAGAGACTATTTTATTAATCATGAGAGGAGATGATAGAGACATGGACCAGGTAAAATTTAAT
>JAAGEH010000012.1:41697717-41899569 GCA_011751065.1 Lasiurus cinereus
AGTAAAAGGCTTAAAATAGAGGCAAAGTTGAGAAATGGGGGACTATCAACTATAACATAGACCTTAGAGATAAGAAGATGTCAAACCAGCAAATAAAGACTCACAGGACAGATGACATTTATCCTGTCATTCTCCTTGATTAATTCAAATTTTCTACTTTCTATTGTTCCCTTTGTTTACCACAATGCAATTAATAACTTTAATATTGGTTACCTAGTCCTGTATCACATTTCTATTGCCAAGAACTTATATAACATAGTCAAAAGTTATCTGGTAGTTTTTACAGATAAAAAACCTTAGCATCAAATATGATTTAGTTAAAATAGTATAATTGTTTTTCAACTTTTTATCACCCCTAAATAATTTTATTATATTAAATAAAATATTATGCTAGGATAAATAAAATCAAAGTTACTGCACTAACTAAAAAAAAACTAACTAAAAAAAAACCCCACTAAATTTGAATAATCATTTTGATAATTGAATTTATAATTAAAATAGATACAAATGCATTTTATTTTATCACTTTTATGGATATATGTGTGTGTGTGTGTGTGTGTATGTGTGTGTGTGTGTGTATATATATATATATATATATATATATATATATCCAAGTATTTTTAATTAAGAAGTTAAAGCCAGTTAATGCAATGTCATACTGTGGTGATGGCCAGAGGGAAGGGGGATCAGGATCTGGATTAAAGTAGGCAAAAGGAGGCAAGAGGATGGGGATATCTGTAATAATTTCAAAAATAAAAATAAAGAAAAAAAATCCTGTTGTGCAGGTTTGTAGAGCAATAATGTGATTGCAAAAGCTTTTGAAATTAAAATACATACACATGAATTAATATACCTGTAATATATTTTTAAGGAGCTGCAAATGTAATTATTAAAGTAATATATCATATAGTGCCTTATGCATACGTTTGATATTTTTTAAGTAATAATACTAGAGAAATTATTTTATATACAAATTTACTAGATAATGAAAGCTAAAAATTCACTAGAGGTTATTATTAGTTCATACTACACAGGCAAATAAAACAGAACTGAATGTCTGCATTATAAAACCTTATATATTATAAAACATTACACTACATAGTGTTAGAGAGTGGAAATTTTTGAGCATGCCCCATTGCAGAGAGGCTTTGAACTATCTCCCAGATAGAGTTGTTAGTGCTGACATCAGGGCAGGCCTTGAGATACGAGTTATGGCCCCTTCCCAGCACATAGGCCTTCTTTCATAGAACACTGTCAGCTTTCTGAAGAACAAGATAACCCTGTAAATAACATGGTCGTCAACTCTGATGTTGCATGGGAAAAACGGTTTTGTCTTGGGTTGTTCACTCTGTAAAACAGGATGTAGTAAATGTACTTAAAAGTGGTCCTACACAAAGGGTCACTGTTGCTCTCTGGACTCCCTGCATGGAGAAAGGCAGAATAGTCACTGGCCAGCTCAATAAATCCTTGCTTGCTTATCATCAACTTAGCAGCCTCCATGGTCATTTGCAACTGGTCGTGGAATTTGCCCCACAATATTTGGAGGCCCCAGCGAGATATCCGCAGGATGCGAGAGAAACCCCCACTCAGTGGACCGGAGGCTCTCCTTCCTTTACCAGGAGGTGAGAGGGAACCCCACTCAGTGGGCCAGAGGTTCTCCTTCCTTTCTGGGGACCAAGGCCAGAAGTGGAAGCCACAAGGATTTATTGAAAAAGGGGAGACCAGCCTCACAGGAGGTAAGTCACAAGTGACTAGGTTGAAATCTCAAGGATAAGAGTCTGTTGGAGAGCTTGACGCAGCATAACCTCCGGACTCCGGCTGGAGGACACAACGGTGTCCTTGGCCCAGGACAGGTATAGTTGAGTCCAAACTGTTTGTCTTGTGTTTATCGTGTTGGTGTTGGGATTGTTTGTTTTGTGTTTGTCTTGTTGGTCTCTGTTAAAATAGGTCAAGGTTCATCTGTGTCTCCATGTTTCCCTCTGCAATGTTTTTTGAAATATTTTCAGGAATTCAAATGGTGAGTGGATGATTACAGAGCCTCTGGTAATGCTTTTGATTTACAGAAATTTTGTGAGCATGAATGGTCGACTTTCCCATATTCTAGTGAGTGGAAGGGGAGCTGGATCACCCTCCCAGAAGTCAAAAACTCAGAATGTGTGGTATATAAATGTAAGTATGAGTATGTGTGAAAGACAGTGCAAACTCTACTTTAGGGGGAAGACAGTAGAGAGCTTTTAATTGCATTTCCTTAATTTTTAATTTTGTTGTATTAGTTTAAAATTTTGGAATTCAGCTGAAACCGGTTTGGCTCAGTGGATAGAGCGTCTGCCTTCGGACTGAAAGGTCCCAGGTTCAATTCCGGTCAAGGGCATGTACCTTAATTTCAGGCACATCCCCAGTAGGGGGTGTGCAGGAGGCAGCTGATCGATGTCTCTCTCATCGATGTTTCTAACTCTCTATCCCTCTCCCTTCCTCTCTGTAAGAAATCAATAAAATATATTTAAAATAATGTTTAAAATTTTGGAATTCTAGGGTTAATTTAAGGGTATAAAATTTGTGAATGTTGCCAATCCAAAGAAGTTTAAACAAAGGCTTGTTGGGTTAAGATTAGTCATAATTAACTGCTTTGTAGGCTGCCTTTTTCAGCTCTGTTAGCAAACAGAAAATCATGTGGTCCTGAGAACTGCGACCTGCCTGCCCTTTCTGCTAGATTTACAGTGGGTCTCTGGGGGAGCAAGAGAGCCGAAAACTGCTCCAGAGCAGGTGTGAGAAAGGGTAGAAGCATTGAAATTCACTCTCAGCCTGCTGAGATAGAGAAGCCATAGGCTGGGGAAAGGATGGTTGGAGATATCATAAGTAGTGAAAGTTGAGATCTTCTGGGGTCTTGGAATAAAAAAGAAAAATCTGGGAGGGAGAGCAGTTGTTCCTTAAGTATAAAAAGCCTGGTTATAGAGGATCTGAAACTGCTTGCTTTATTTCCCCTACTAAGGACAGAGTAATTAGTTAATGCAGAAAAAGGAAGGGGTGAGGACAGCAGGGAGAGATAGGTTTTTGTTGATTTTACTGGCTACAATCCGCTCTGCAGGCGTCCTTGGTTTCTTTCTTATCTGAACTATGCTACTACAAAACACAGTGGATCTTCCTCTGCCCTGTTTGCTTCTTTTTAACCCTTCCAATACACATAAAATATCTCATTGTCTGAGCCAGGCAGGGAAGGGTTACTAGGTACTTCTTGGGCAGTGGTAGAATATTCAGCAAAGGAACTTTAAGATATAATATCTTTAATGTTACAACTAGTTTAAGTTTTAAAAAAATCTCTCTCTGAAAAAGAAGTATTTTTACCTACTCTTAGTTTTATCACAGGTCTAAGTCATAAGTGTTAATCTAAGAAATTCTGGCTGTTTACTTTTTAGGAATCATAAAGGATTGAGGTTTCAAAGAATAAGGGATACTGAGTAGAAGGTCTGAGGCATGGTTATGCATTTTTAAAGGACATAGAAAGAAGGATTAAAGGCTAACTTGGAAGTATATAAAGATTGTGTATGTAATAAAAAGGAGAAGAGAAATGTTGTAAGGAAATCAAATAATACAGGCCAGTAAGCCAGGAAGGGTAAATAATTATACCAAAGTACTTTGGGAGGGACTGATAAAAGAAATCTAACAGTTATTGTTTGATATAATACATTCAGAAAAATTCTATTTACTTTGGAAAGTCCATAAAAAGGACTAGCAAAGAAAATTTTATCTTAAAGCAGGTCAGTGTATTTTTCTCCTTATACAATTCCTCCAAAATTTGGCAATACGTACTTAATAAATAAATTATGGAAATACATTTTTCTTTTTTCATAAATTCAGTAAGACCGGTTTCCAATAGTGGTTTTATTAACCAGAAACTTTGACTGAAGTATCATGTTTTAAAGAGCCCTGCCTGAACTCTGAACACTTGAAGCCAATAAGAGTACCATCGAGAAAGTCTGGTATCCTGCTTGGTAGCCCTAAAAATACTTGGTACTGGAGTGTCAGGCCCATATCCTACCATCACTGGCGGTTGGTCAGAGTACAAGGGGAGCAATAAGGGCACCTCTGCATCCCTGCAGGACCCCCACAAACTCTGATCCGCTACGAGTAGGAGGGCTGAGATGGGCTTTGAAGTCTAGAGCATGGACTCGGGAAGAGCCACTATAGGTGAGGACTTCACCTAACTCATCAGATACTACAGGCAGGCCTAAGGACAGCTGGATGGCTTGGCTTCCTGGCCCATGGGGGCACATTAAGATTCAATTATGAAAATCTGGCAAAGGTAGCCAGTTACCATTTTTGTTATGTTTATGCAAACTATCAGGCCAAAGTAAATACAATATATAAATTAGTCTTGATTTGGCTCTTTTGATAAACATAGGGATAATTTTGAGGAGAAAAATTATATTTCAATAGAAGTTATTAAAATGAAAAGGTTTTCTTTTCCTTCCACCAGACCATGTGTTACAGTTTGCCTTAGCCAGGTCACAAGTCCACCTCCTTCTGTGCCCAGGCCTCATTGTCCCCCTGACAGACAGCAAAGAACTCTTGGCTCTGAGAAAACTTCTGACCCATTTCAGCAGGAAGTAGCTAGAAGAGCCCACCGACGTCCATTTTCCCTAACAGAATTCAGAGCCAGGATTCTTGAGGTAATATATTAGGCAGTTAGACAGATATGAGCAGAGCAAGGATGAAGGGCTGTTGTTGTTCCTTGTGATCAAGCCCCTATCACAGTGGTCAGCAAACTCATTAGTCAAGAGAGCAACAAACCATGGCTCACGAGTCACATGTGGCTTGCTAGCCGCAGTTTGCCAACCACTGTCCTAGGTTGCAGGCTCCTCCCTGGCCGGGGCCCAGATCAGGGCACATGCAGGAGGCAACCAATCGAAGTGTCCCTCTCAAATTGATGTTTCTTTCTGTCTTTCCCTCTGTCTTCCATGCTCTAAAAATAAATGGAAAAAAATCCTCAGGCGAGGTTAAAAAAAGAAAGAAAGAAAGAAATGTCATATCCTATGAAAGAGATATCTTGAAAATGCCTAAAGAAAGTTGTCATTTTTTTGTAGTGAAGGGATTGGAGTCCATGTTGATGAAACCACCTTGACGGCAGGCAGTGGCAACAGCAGGGGTGTTGATGGAAGTGGCACCTTCCCTTGATCAGTCTGGTTGCCTCCCTCAGCGGGAGGTCAGACTGTGGCTTAGGCCCACTCCCCATGGAGAGTGACATCTCCTGAGAGCTCGCAGACTGTGAGAGGGGTAGGCTGGGCTGAAGGACCTCCCCCACCCAGTGCACACATTTTGTGCACCAGGCCTGTAGTTCTCCAATATAAGTAAAAATGCTAACACACACAAATAAAATTGTAAAAATGTCTTTTAAAACATCATACACATATCAATTTAAATTATATAGTTGCTAATAGACTTATAGCAAAATATTTATTTCCAAAATAAAAAAACTAAATGATTTGGTTAATTTAGAAATATAAATTTTATAAAGAATTTGAGAATTAGATTATTTGTATGAACAATAACAAAAAACAGATGTTTTATAAAATTACATTTTCTAAACATATTTGTTTTATTTTGAAAACAATTTATTTTTGATATATGTTTATCTACTAATAGTCATGAAGACCACAAAAAACTTATATTGTTCATGATAAAACCAAATTTTTTGCTTATGTTAATTAACTTGTTTTACATTTTATATGAAAACCATAAATATCTGAACATAGCAATGAAATTTATATAAGAGAAGCTTCATTGGTTAAGGGAGCATTCTCTTATTGGTATCAGAATATATTACCAAGCTATACCTATTTAATTGATATAGTATTGACATAGATTAATAAAAAAGTAATGAAACACATCAATATATGTCATTATTTACTAATATATTAGAAAATGACAAAATAGAAGAGCTACATATTAAATAGCCCAGGCACAAATGGCTATTCAATGGAAGACTTAACAAAAGATGTGCAAATATCATGCTAGTAGATGTTTGATGAATTAAATTTAAAAGAAAAGAGCATATTTAAGAAAACTATATTAACAACTTAGGGATTTGGACAATTTTCGAGACCAAAAACACAAAAAAAGAAAGAGAATTCCTTTGTATTAACAGATCCTATGGCATAGATTTTAAGCAATTTCAGGACTGTTTTGAGAACATTACAGGACTGTTTTCAGAGAAGGAAGATTGGCATTACTGCCTTTAAGAGTACCGCAAATGGAAAAAATGGAAAGTGCAAATATCATGTAATATATAAAAGACAGTTCAAAGATTGAATTAGGACAGATGTGTTATTTGTTGTTTAATTGCCACATGTTTTGTATTTGCAAGTTAGAACAGCAAATTTAAAATCTAACATTTTATGACTAACAGTGTCAAAAATCTTTGTGAAGATAATTGTGAAAGAGAAGGGTTCCCATATATTTCACAGCCATTTTCCCTATGGTTGACGTATCTAATTATCATGATATATTAGTATAATTAATGAACCAATAGTAATATTGTACTATATATATATATGAGTTCTAGGACACCACATCACTTTTAGTTGATATGTCTCTTTAGGCTCCTTTTGGTTGAGACAGTGTGTTAAACTTAACTAGTTTTTTATTACCTTAAGATTTTTGAGGATTATTTCTTGGGTATTTTTAGGATGCCATATATTAAAATCTGTTTAACCTTTGCTCATGGATTAACTGAGGTTATTCATATTTGGGAGAAAGATCACAGAAATAAAGAAAGATTAGATAACACCAAGGACACAGCTAACAGGATAACATTACTGTTGATGTTATCCTGACTGAGGATAACAAACCAGAACACCTGACTGAGGTAATGTTTTTCAGGAATCTTTACTCTTTATTCCACCCTGATGATTTAATTTTAATTTTGTTCGGCAACTGTGTCTATAGCCACCAGCTCAGGTAGACACCAAAAATGTAACTACCATTATATAGACTGAGTATGTTTCATCTCTTGCAGAAGAAGGGAAACGTGGAAATATTATAAACTTTATTATTCCTTTGGCTTGATTGTCATCTGCAGATGGATGTCTTCACCATTAGTTAGCCTGCAACGAAGGCCAATAGGCCCTGTTCCACTTGCACATTATGAGGATAAACAAGTCATCTTTTCTGTCAAAGAACAGTTTAGACAACTGCCATTTTGGACTGGGTGACTTGGCAGCTGCTAAGTTGGCCGCATGGCTTGCAGCTACCCTGGGGGCTACCATCTTGAAACAGCAAAGGCCAGCCCCTCCCTTTGAATTAGTCAATTGCAAAAGACTGTGTGCCTGAGCTCCAGTCAAGAGCAAAGGACTGGTCATGTGTGTCAGAGATTATAAATCCCGAGCTGACCGCCTGCTTGGTGTGCACATGTTTACAGACCAAGTGTGCACATCCTTCTACATAGAAGTAAAGATGTTTGCCTTACTGCCTGGCTCCAGAATATGTTTTGAGTTCTACCAGAACCTCCTACTTGGAGAGATCGCTTTATTTCTAACTATCTCATTACCACTAGGAGCAACACAAACAATACAGCTATGCAAGAGCATTTAGGAACATGTAGTAACTCTATAACTCTTCTCTCAATACTTAATTTAATAAATTCAAATTTTATTCTTAAAAGGGGAAAGGTTTTAAAGACTTTGGGATAGTTGAATTTTAGTAAGTGAATAAGTTACCTTATATGTAAAAACAACACAGGATGGAGCTTCATAATTCAAACTTTAAGTATATCCACTTACAAACATCCTTTAGTCTTTGAAAACCTGTCTCACTTGAATTTTTAAATCTTTATTACATTGTATCATCTTACTTGTTCTGAGACACTATTTTTGAACTCCTTGACCTTCTCTGATTCTGGAAAGAGGAGAAAAGAAATAGGTTTCTTCTAATGAAGAGAAGGAGGGAGAATATTGTCACTGAAAACTGACAACAAAGGAATCAATAGAGAAGAAGACTTTGGTTTGCTAAATTTTGAAGAAAGTGTAATGAGAAGAAAAACAAGAGATATATAGACTTCAGGAAAAATAAAGTTATTAAAATGACAGAGGGTCCTCATCTGGAACACTGTTGTCCAACCCATCAAACTTTAATACTTTGGTTGTCAAAGTATCCATATGCTCCAAACCTTTATAAAGCATGAGTGTTTTTTTTAAAGGACTAATAGTTTTAAGATTATGAAATTTATGTAAGCAATATGTATGGTTTAGATTCACTACTATAGATCATGAAGAGAATTAGTCTTTTCTCAGAAACACATATTCAGTTCAGTATCCAGAAAAATGATTGCTACAAGAAGGAAAAAATTCCTTCCCTCTGGTCAGTGGCAGACAACAATGGCTTTTTTTTAGGTTCAGCTAAACAAGTGTCAGAAAAAGCATCTACTTGAAGATACCCATGTAAATTGAGAGAAGAATAGGCTAAGGCCACAGTCTCCATAAGTGTGACAAAATTGGCATAAACAAAGTCATTTCAAAATGAATTAGGAGCTGCCATCCCAGAGGAAAGTCTTTGATCATCTTTGTCCCTGAACCTTTGGAATATTTGAACTGGACACAATAAAAACATTTGAACTGGGCAAAATACAACATTGTATTCCAAACAACTGTGTGTAAAGCTAACAGAAAAGAAAACATCTTGACTAGGAGGACTGAAAATTCAGGATATTCTTTAGAAAGAATACCAACACATGTTGCTAAAGACTAACTTTGCTTATTATGACCAAACGTACACTCTTTCAATAATTTATCAGCATCACTAAAAATTCCTTTTTTTTTCTATTCATATAATTGTTTCCCTTCCCTTTTTCATAAAACCCCCTATTGCTTTCATCACATAATCCTCAAGTTATTTGCAAAGCCAACATGTGATATTATCCAGATTGGGCTAATTCAACAAACATCTGTTAAGAATTTACAGATTTCAGGACACTGAAGTAAATAACTGATATACCAATATAAATACATTTTCTACTTCTCATCACCCCTATTTAGTACACAACAAAATGTAAACGTTTTATTATTCATTCATTCAAAAATAATCTTGCCATTCATTTAATTAATTTTATTATTTGAAATAATATTAAAATTTATGTGGTTATAGAAGAACATGCGTTCTTAGAGCTTAGCATGCAGTGAGTACAAACAGAAACTAAAGAATAAAAAAAAGTCATATTGAGGGGAGGATATGAGCTATGGGATACAATAGAGGAAAAGGGAGGTTATAAAATGTCTGAGGAAAGGAATCTCACAATTTTTGCATCACCTATTTTACTGATATTACGCAGTAAATGACTGTGTTTTTCTTGGTTAAAACTGAATTCAACTTTTAAAAATTATTGTGTGACAATTAAATAAAATTATATAGGTTTAAGGTATATAATTTTATACTATATCATCTCTATATTTTAGTATAATCACCACCCTATGTCAAGTCTCCAACCATCATTATATATCCCCCTTTTATTCTCTTCTGCTTTCCCCAACTATGAGAGTTTTTGCTTTCTGTTTAACCCCTTCATCATTTTTACCCAGCCTACCAATCCCTCTCCACTCTGACAGCTGTCAATCTATTCTATAACTATGCATCTACTTTACTTTTTTTTTTCATTAGATTCCACATATGAATGAAATCATATGGTACTTGTCTTTTTTTCTGACTTGCTTATTTCACTTAGTTTAATGGTCTCCGGATTCTTTTATGCTATATCAAAGGGTAAAATTTACTTTTTTTTATGATTGAGTAGCATTCCTTTGTGTAAATGTACTTACCACAGCTTTTTTTAAAAAATATATTTTATTGATTTTTTACAGAGAGGAAGGGAAAGAGATAGAAAGTCAGAAACATCAATGAGAGAGAGACATCGATCAGCCACCTCCTGCACGCCCCACAGTGGAGATATGCCCACAAGCAAGGTAGATGCCTCCAACTGGAATCGAACCCGGAACCTTTCAGTCCGAAAGCCGATGCTCTATCCACTGAGCCAAACAGGTCTAGGCTTACCACAGCTTTTTTATCCACTCATCTAGTAATGGACAGTTGGGCTGCTTCCAAATCATGGATGAAGTGTGTTTTTTTTTGTTTTGTTTTGTTTTCAAGTGAGAAACATCGATTTGTCTTAAATCCTTGTAAGACCTTGATAAAACACTTATATTAGCATTAGTAATAAAATAAAATAGTTTAAATTTATATGAAGACTTCACTGATTTGGTTAACATGGAGTTAAAATAAACTTTATCATATTTTGTGGACATTTATCTTATATGAAGAAAACTTATAAGGACCAACATGGAAAACTGTTGGCATGGATAAGTATTACTTTCAAGTACATTATAGGAAATTATTTTTGGCAGTTATTCCTAAGGCAGCTTTTATTTTATGTCTATGATAAATCTTATTTTCAGACTTAAAAGACAAATATTTCTTTAAGTATTATGTATAATTATCTTCAAGATGTCATTTTTTTCATTATAACTTAAACACAACTTTAACATAGGTAAATAAAATTTTATTTATCCACTGGTATTCTTCATTGTTAAACATTAAATCAATTCTATCCACATATAATAACTTTCTAAATGGCTTCTTGCAATTACTCTTGTGAGTAATAAAGATATATCAGTCTCCACTAAATTTCTTGTATTAAAATTCTGTGGAAAATGAAAGATTAATGTGGGCAATTTTTAGTCTCAAATGAAATTCTAATTGTGCAACTTAAAACATCTTTAAAACTATCTTCTCATAGATATTAAGAAAAATATATTGCTTACATTAAAATTTCAAAAAAGCAGAATAATATTTTTTCAATAACAACATGGAATTTAAGAGTTGGCTTTGATTTAGCAGAATTAAAAGAGATAAGAATGAAACATTTGGAAGCCAATATATTCTTAAAATGTGTAAATAAAATAACTAACGTCCAATAATAGATGGCTGTTGAGAATCTACTGGAAATACTTAACGCATGATCCATAATTTCTTGAGGATTCAGGATAATCTTCAAGAAAAAGGAAAACTTTGAACTATGGCTCAAAAATGTGCACATGTGTAATGTAGAACCCGATAAGAAAGATTCATTTGATGTGAACTCTAAGAAAGAATTTATCTGCTGAGAAGGACTGAGGATCAACAATTTATAAATAACAAGAGCCGAGTGTCCACTTGCTGGAAGGGGCTTTTCACACACTCTCTGTGCCAGGGAGAACTCAGCTTCCTCCACTATACCCTGTTTCATATAATCTGAGTCAACTATTATAAGGGAGTTTCTGATTTCATCTTTTGCTCAATCAACTAAGACCTGCCCTGTTCATTTTGAGCTACTCCATGATGACTAATCAGGATGCATAATGCCAACCAATCAGGACCACCCAATTTTTACCAATCATAAGTATACAAATTTGGATACTCCAGTTACATAAAATACACTTAATTGGGATGCTAAGGGGGATTTTTGCTATAAAAGGATACTGCCTTTTTTGTCTTGGCAGAACAAAATCTAGGTTGTTACCTGAATAAGTCTGTCCTCTGGCTGCAATATTTTTTACTCAAATTAATTATTTTATTCTTTATTACAGTCTAAAATTAATTTCAGTTACACTAGGGATGGGAACAAGGATTGCTTAGGTAGAGAAACACTCAGAAGCAGGAACGTATTCATACCATGAACTTTTGAAGGAGAATGTTTAATTAATTTGACATGAGAAATAGTGCCACAAAAGGTTAGTTCTGAGAGATAATCAGAGTTCAGATCATGAAAAGGTCTGTTGGTTTCTGTAATTATTCTGTGGATCAATCAAAGCAATTTAAGTGTAGGGAAGAAAATTTGCCACCTCAAAATGTGCTCTGAAACATAAAGATTATTTTAAGAAACAAAAGATTCAGAAAGAACTTTAAATCTTCCCCAAACTGCCTTAAAGAAATTAAGATAGAAGGCCTGTGCCAGGAAGAACCACCACTATAGATAACTGGTTTAATATGAACTAGGTATAGTAGACAGGGAGGAACCTAGCAAGGTCCCTTTGATCAAAATCTTTTCTGAGTCCCATTGTGTCTAGATGGCCCAGCAAACATTTATTTACTGAATAGTATTACTGTTTTTAGCGACTACTGAAATGCCTTATTGCCCTTTGAAGTCCTAGACCCCTACCTCCTTCTTCTTAGTCCAGAGTGACATATATAATTCATTTTTACCTACTGTCTTTGGAATTCTTCCTGCTTATGTGGATTCCCATGTGACAAATTAAATTTGATTTTATTTAATTCTGATAATCTGCTCTATATCATTTTAATTATTTGATTAGCCATAAGAACCAAGATAAAGGGGAGACAATTTCCCCAACACCACATTAACATTTGATGTTCTCTCAACCTTTATTTAAAAAATGATACTAAATATCTAAGAGCTTGATGAGTATGAGTGGAATTCAAGTCCTTGTTGCAATAAGTTTCTCTGTGATGCAGGCTGCCCAGAGGGACCATTGATGTAACACACTTGGAGAAAACAGAGATTGTAAACTCCTGTACATGATTTTGGTACATTTTGTATCTAACTTTGAGTCTTTTTATTGTTCCATGTGTATTCTCTAAATACTGCTATAAACGAGAGCATGTCAACATTAGATTTTACTTAACTTGTTTTAGATCTATCTTTCTGAATTTTGAGAATATGAGATTGCTTTTTACTAATTGTAGTACACTTAGCAATTATTCAAATATGCAGTAAGTGCTTAATCTTTTTTATAAATAATTTTATTAGAAACATTACAATTGCATAACATTATAATGTTATATATATACTAGAGGCCCAATGCACAGAATTTTTGCATGAGTAGGCCTTCTTTCCCCCAGCTTCCAGCACTGGCTTCCCTCTGGCACCTGGGACCGGGGCTTCTCTCTTAGCTCCAGCTTCATCCAGAAGGTCATCTGGAAAGAGGTCTAACTAGCATATGATACTTCTGACTCAATGAAGAACACTAATTGATTTTATTCTTCTCAATATTTATTTTATTAAATGAAATTTTAAGTGTATCCTGTCAATTTTTATCAAGAGATACTCTAAGGATAATATTTTAGAAATTGTGTTATCTGTGAGGTAGTTTCTGTGTCCTCACCTGCTACTAGAGGAAATGGAGTTCTTGGGATAATACTGTAATAATAATATCTCGAGGCTCCCATGGGAGGATAAGGTATCATAGAAAGCTTTATTGATTATATAAAATTAAGGGGGTTTCTATTCCAAGGTCCCATCTCCCTCCATCTCACCATGGAAAAAGTCCAATCTTGTCTTTAGCAGTGCTATAGAATTTAGGCCACTGCCTAGAGTTTCTATTCCATATTAAAACACAGTCCAGTCGAGCATCTAGCTAGCTTAGCTTGTGTTCCCAGCTGCAGTACATTGGGCACGGGGTCTGCATGGTCAAGGTCACACAGGCAAGTGCAGGTCATGGAGCAAGAGAGTATAGGGGAGTAGGAGTGAAGCAAGAGAACAAGTATTATTTGTCTGGGGATTATAACTAGGAGCTTAGCCAATGACCCTTCAGAATTTAGCATGTTTGCAGTGACTCCAGCCCTTAGCCAATTATACTTTTCCCAGGTTAGACTGACAGATAAGCACCTTTCCCACATCACCCCAATCTCACTGAATATGTGCTCATCCTCCCCTTTGTTGAACCTTTTCTCCCAGTGATTTGCAGGAAATGGACTGGAGGAGCATTAAGTATAGCTTCAAGGTATAGCTTCCCAAATGGACCATGCTTGTAATATCTGGGTTTCCCTTTGCTATTTTCCTAATATTAATAAATTTGAGTCCTGGTGCACGAAATATCATGCACTAAGGGGTGAGGGGATCCTTCAGCCCAGATCATGAGATCCACAGGCCAGGCCGATCCACTGGTGCACAATCGGGACCAGGAAGGTTGGCCAGCTGGAGAGAACCATAGGAAGGCTCCAAGATATGTCTGGCTTGTCTCAGTCCTGATCAGCCGGACCTAGTAGCAAGCTAACTTACCAGTTGGAGCATCTGCCCCCTGATGGTCAATGCATGTCATAGCAAGCTTTTGAGTAGCCTTAGTATTTCATTAGCATATTACACTTTGATTCGTTGAACTGACCACAGGACAACCAGACACTTAGCATATTAAGCTTTTATTATATAGGATATCTAATGATGACAATTGTATTATTTCTATAGCAACATTGCTGAGGGTATTATTTCCCCAGTGTTTCTCACATTAAGCTTGATTTCTTTCATAGTAAGATAAACTTTGATTGCCTAAGAAAATTCTACCTATTTTTTTTATCAATGAGAACTATTTAACATTTAAATTTTCATGTTATATATACTGAAATTTATAGTCAAATGTGTGCTTCAATTATGAAAACTGTAATGACATTTCTTCATGATCATTTTATTCCATTCATTCCTCCTTATAATATTCTGTTATTTTAAACTTATATTTTACTTTTCAATATACTACTTAAATTATTTAAACAAATCTATTATTTGTTCATCTTTTGCTAATACAACTCTCCAAATGAATGCATACTTTTAAATCATGCAAACTAAAATACAATAAAATAAACTTTATAAATCTGTGTGAAATTTTGTTCCTTTATTATAAAATTTAGTGTTATTTTACCAACACTTTACATTATAGTTACCTATGTGAAATATTTTCCATTTGACAGAAAAAAAGATTAAAATGCATCACAACAATAAATCATTGAGCTCAGGATGGATTCCAAAGTTAATTTTACAATTGGAAATGTTAGCTGCCTATTTAGCAAAGAGAATAAAATTTATTCATCTTAAGTTGATCACAGTGGGAATGGGCTACATAAGAATGGCACATTAAGTATTTCCATTCTGTTATGTTCTATGACTTTACTGGGGGGGGGCGGGTAGGGTTGAATTAAAAAGGTATGCAAATGGAACTATCTTAATGAGAAGTATATCACACATGGATATATTATTTAATGTGGCAAATGGAGAAAATGCATCAATGTGTGTAGACTGCTCAATTCATATCATCTAAAGTATAATGAGCTTTAAAATATTTTTTTCCTAGACTATAGCTTAAAATAGAAGTTAATTTTGTATACATCTTACTGGGCAAAAATCTTTGGAGCACCAAATAATTTTTCTTTTTTATTCAACTAATAGTAACAGTATTTTGGATGTCTCTTACATGTAACCAAAGCACAAATGGTTTGTAAACACTGTTGTCTACTGAGTGTCAAATGCTTTCTTGGCTTCAAACACGGCATATCTCAGTGGTAGCAGTGACCTGGGCAGTATAATTTAAAATAATATTTTCCCTTGTGCTTTTTTTTCCATTAGCAGATAATTCACAATTAATTAATTGTGAACTTAGCTGTACTGTTTTTTAAAATATATTTTATTGATTTTTTACAGAGAGGAAGGGAGAGGGATAGAGGGTTAGAAACATCGATGAGAGAGAGACATCGATCAGCTGCCTCCTGCACGGCCCCTACTGGGAATGTACCCACAACCAAGGTACATGCCCTTGACAGGAATCGAACCTGGGACTCTTCAGTCTACAGGCCGATACTCTATCCACTGAGCCAAACCAGTTTTGGCAGCTGTACCATTTTTAACTAAATTCTCTGGAGAATGAATTCATGATTGTCTGTATTTTGTCTTTTTTAAGAATATATATTTTATTGATTTTTTACAGATGGGAGGGGAGAGGGACAGAGAGTTAGAAACATTGATGAGAAAGAAACATCAATCAACTGCCTCCTGCACACCCCCTACTGTAAATGTGCCCACAACCAAGGTACATGCCCTTGACCAGAATCAAACCTGGGACCCTTGAGTCCACAAGCCAATGCTCTATCAACTGAGCAAACCAGTTAGGGCTGTATTTTGTCTTAAAGCATTAGGCCTATAACTAAATCTGGATAATGATAGTAAAAATATAAAGCATTATTACTACTGTCAATTAAAACTCTGAATTGTGCCTCACATACAGCATACTAAGACACCTCTTACATATTCTGCACTTATTTATTTTTAGTCCTAATGCAGACCTTACATGTGTATTAAACATCATCTGACAGCATTCTATTGAATTGTTTCATATAAAATTTTACAATATTCTCCAGCTCGTAAACATACAAATTTGATTAATTAAACCCAAAGAAAAGACAATAGAGAAACTCCCATCATTCTATTATTTAACAGCTTTGGAATAAAATTGTTAACATAACAAATATTTTTTTCATGAGCACATATTATTTTATTTTATCTGTAATGGAAAAAATCAAAGGTCATTCTAATATATAAACACCCAAGCTCTGTAACATCCAAAATGACCAAAGGCTAGACCCACTGGAAGTCAGTGCTGGGCTATGGGTGCCCCAACCCAGCACTGACTGCTGAGGGGCCTGCAGATCAGGTCTTTAGAGAGACCTGGAGAGAAAAGCAGCTGTTGATTACCACTTGACTCTCTCTTTTGCTCTGAGCCTAGCCAGTAGCCGGGCCTCTCTTTCTCTTGGGCTTCCACTGGGGCTGCTGATCAGCCCCACCTCTCAGATCAGACCCGTTGATAGGCCCAGAGATGCTGATTTGCATATAAACTGACCAATCAGAACCAAATGTGGGTGAAGTGCGAGGAGTCAATGGCTGCCTAGGAGACAGAGCTTTCGAAGCTTACTGGCATAGAAACTGACCAATCAAAACCTAATCTGGGTGAACTATGAACACAGAACCTAAGATGGGGGCTGAGAAGGGGGTTTTAAGGGGAAGAGTTATTTGATATAAGGTGTAAGAAAACAGTTCAATTTTTTAATGAATGGTTTGGCAGTATAGTGCATATGGCTGGCTACCAGTCCAGATATAGAATTATGTATTTTTTTGTCTGCCAAGAGCATCTCCTCCTGATGAAAATAGCATTTCCTTCTCTCCCTCCCCAATCCCACTTAAGTAATCCTATCCTATATAATCTATCTATACTACTAAAAGGGTAATATGCTAATTAGAATGGGTCAACCAGCATGTTCTGAACATCTAATTTCCTTCCAGACAAAGCTATGGTAGTGGGGCCAAGGTAGAGGACATTAGGAGCAATCAGGCTGTCAGGGGAGGGTAGTTGGGGTTGAAATCAGGCCAGCAGGCAGAGGTAGTTAGGGGTGATCACGTAGGTAGGTAGATGAGCGATTAGGAGCCAATAGTCTCAGATTGCAAGAGGGATGCCCAATCGTTGGTTTAGGTCTGATCCCTAAACCAGTGGTCAGACATCCCCCAAGGGGTCCTCAATTGGAGAAGGTGCAGGTTAGGCTGAGCCCCCCCCCCACTTGTGCACAAATATTGTGCACTAGGCCATTAATACTGATATAGAGATATACTCTATCACATTTATTTATTGTTCACTTTAATCTAGAGAATCATGAATAATGATCACTGGTTTGTTCATAAAATCTTAAAATTCATTAGTCCTTTTTTTTTCATTACTAATTTCAAGCTCATTGGATTATAGTCTTAAAACTCCCTTTCCTTCTTCTTCTTCTTTTTTTTTTTTTGCTTTTCACTAGCCTTATGAGTTCTTTCCTGATTTCTGATATGAAAAGTGTTTCATGTATATGCTTAGCATTGTAGTATCACACATCTAGACAAGTTACTAAATTTATTTTGAGTAGTTGTTTACACTCTTTCTTCCATTGCTGACATTTTGTTTTCCTTAGCCAATATCTTTTCTTTTTCCATTTTGAAGAGCATCACTTTTGACAGAGAAGAAAACAAACAAACAAACAAAAATTATTTGTGGAGTTAGATTTTTCTCTATTAGCTATTAACTTTGGCTACTGATTTCAAGAGATGGCTCAATTTCTATCTGGGGACTTTTGCCCTTAATGTCACTACCTTGTTATTATTTTTACAGGTGTATATCAAATGGACAATGTCACAAATTTCTTAGGAGCAAATAGATAATATTGTTACAATATTTCCAGGTAAGTAAATCTAGTTCTTAGAAAAGTTTAGACTTAGGATTTAACTTTCCTTCTTCAAAATATTTGTTACTCTATTCAGAAAATTTTAAATTTTGTTGCTTCTTATTATTTAAATTGTCTATAACATTCTCCACATGTTGTTTGTATTTTTCTGAATGTAAAGAGAAAATACCCCCATATTTGCTCTCTATAACCACATCATCTATGAAATACTTGTAAAATCTTAGTGAATTTATTACTAATAATTTCAGAACTATATATTTAGAATTCTGTTACACTTGGTGCTTTCATAAGTAGTCCATTTCCCAGGAAAATTAAATGATTATGAGGGTATTCAGGTTTTGTTTTATTTTGTAGTTAATTGTCCTTCTTTGCATAATTCCCCACATTTTTCTTTGTCACTAGTAATAAAGTGTTTTCCTCAGTTTAGGATTTGTCTTCGTTTGCATTTGTTTATATTTTATTATTTTTAATTTTTATTGTTACCAGTTCATATTCTTTTAACTATTTTAACTGTCTAATATTTTTGCATTCAAAACTGGAATCTTTAAGATGAATTTACCTATCTCTTTCACCTATCTATTAAAATATTTGTGGATTTCTGTTTTAATTTATTACTAAAAATTTAAATGTCCTGGTTCTCAAGGCAGATTTTGGTTAAAGAAAATTCTCCTACATCTGGACTCCAGGAAGTAATTTGAGGGAGAGTAATTGAAGGTAATCTTTGGTCAGTAAAAGGAGGCTCTAAAATGCTATTTGAGTGGTAGTAGATATTAAACCTGTGACTGTGCTGGAAACCTATAAAGCTTTAGAAAACACACCTCTACACAACATTTGTAATTTTTTAATACACACACACACACACACACACACACACACACTGAATGGCCAAGTTATTATGATCTCTGAACACATAATAATCTGCCACTCAATGTATACCCTGTATAATATAAGGCTAATATACAAATTGTCCCCTCAAATAGGAGTTCAACCAGTATGAAGGTCAGCCAACTATCCATGTCACTTCCCCCTGGCCAGGCTGGCTGGACCCCACCCATGCACAAATTCCATGCACTGGGCCTCTAGTATGTGTGTGTGTGTGTGTGTGTGTGTATGTATGTATATATATATGTGTGTGTGTGTGTGTGTGTATATGTATATGTATATATGTATATATCTTACCTAAAAAGAGAGAAACATGTAAATTCACCGCACCTCCACTATGCCCAGAGCCAATCAGAGTGAGTATCCAAATTAACCCAACAAAAATGGAAATTAATTTGCATACATACCGGGGTCCTGGGAACCTCCTAGGCACCCAGGTCACTCCCAGCCAGCCATTGGAGGGGCCCAGCCTGCAATCAAACCCAGCTGCAGCCTGGCAACCCATCACTGATTGCTCAGGTGGCTGAGACCCAGAAAGTGAGGCAGAGTCTGATCTGCAGCCTCAGTGGAAGATGTTGATCAGTGTACTTACCTTTCTTTTTCTCTCCCTTTCTATCTGATCTTCACCAGCAGCAAGGCTTTTCTTTCTCTCCTGGCCTCTGCAGGGTCTGCTGTTAAGCCCCACTTCTTTGATCAGGCCCAGAGATAGGCCTGGAGATGCTGACTGGCGTTGGAACCAACCAATCAGAACCAAAGATGGGTGCTGTGGGGAACCAATGGTTGCATAGGAGGCGGAGCTTGTGATGCTGACTGGCATAGGATCTGATCAATGAGAATCAAAGGTGAGTGCTATGGGGAGCCAATGACTGCCTAGGAGGCAGAGATTTTGAAGCTTACTGGCATAGGAACTGACCAATTAGAACCAACGGTGAGTGCTGTGGAGAGCCAATGGCTGCCTAGGAGGTAAAGCTTTTGACGCTGGCATAGGAACCAACAATCAGAACCAAATTGGCCAGCAGAGGAGGGCAGTTGGAGGTGACATCAGGCCTGCAGGAGAGGTCAGTTAGGGCTGATCAAGCTGGCAGGCAAAAACAGTTAGGGACAATTAGGCAGGCAGGCAGGTGAGCAGTTAGGAGCCAGTTGTTCCAGATTGTGAGAGGGATGTCTAACTGCCAGTTTAGGCCCAATCCCAGGAATGGGGTCTAAACTGGCAGTCAGACATCTATCTCACAAGGAGTCCCCAGTTGGAGAGATGCAGGCTGAGTTGAGGGAATCACCCCTTCATGCATACACATACATACATACATACATACTAGAGGCCTGATGCACGGAATATATGTATACACACATACATACATATTAGAGGCCCAGTGCATGGAATTTGTGCATGGGGTGTGTGACCCTCAGCCCAGTCTGCACCCTCTGCAATCTGGGACCCCTTGAGAGATGTCCAACTGCCTGTTTGGGGCCAATCCTACTAGTTTAAATGGGCAGTTGGACATGCCTCTCACAATCCAGGACTGCTGGCTCCTAATTGCTCACCTGCTTGCCTTCCTGATTGCCCCTAACTGCTCTGTCTGCTAGCCTGATCACCCCTAATCATTCCCCTGCCAGCCTGATTGATGCTTAATTGCTCCCCTGCCAGCCTGTTTGCCCCTTACTGCCCTGCCCTGTAGGCCTGGTCCCCCCCCCCCAACTGCCCTACCTTGCTAGCCTGGCCTCCCCAACTGCTCTCCCCTGCTGGCCTGATCATCCACAACTGCCCTCCCTTGGTGGTCATCTTGTGTCCACATGGGGGTGGCCATCTTTGACCACATGGGGGTAGCCATCTTCTGTGTTGAAGCAATGGTCAGTTTGCATATTACTCTTTATTAGATAGGATATACACACTGAGTGGACAGATTATTATGCATTCAGAGATCATAATAATGTGGCCACTCAATAAAAAGGCAAGTAGTAAATGTGTAAATATACATTTACTACCTCTCTTTTTATTCTTCATTTCAATCATTATTTGCATGTACATTTTTGTATATTGTTTATAATTTTCTGCCATGTAAACTTTAGACTAGATACTGAAACAAAACATAAAAATATCACCAACAAATGAAAGTCAAGTAAACCAAATTTTGTTGCCCTCTTAATTTAGAAGGACATAAAAAGAAGTTCACAATGTGAGAATAAATATAGTCAAAAATATCAAAAATTAAAATATCACTTTATATTTTTAAATATTTTTATTGATTTCAGGGATGAAGGGAGAGGGAGAGAGAGATAGAAACATCAACAATAAGAGAAATTCATTGATCAGCTGCCTCCTGCAAGATCATGGGTCAAGCCCACAATCCAGGCATTTGCCGTGACCAGGAATGGAACCATGACCTCCTGGTTCATAGGTCAACACTCAACCATTGAACCATCACAGCTGAGCCAAAGTATCACTTTTAAAGTACAACACTGACAGCAATTCTAGACTTTAAAATAATACTTTCCAAATATTTCTGACAGAAAGAAAGAAAAGGAAATGGGAGAACCCAGCAGCAAATGCCAATTTGTGGTTACGGATTACATTGTACTCTGCTTGACTGCAGAGGAGTTTCTCAGCTCTTCTAATTAGTCTGGACAATAGCAAATGCTTTGTTTTCCTACTGCAAGTTCCATTCCCTGTCGGTAATTTTCAGAAGAGGCCAGAAGGCAGTATTACAGTAGTGGAGTATTTCTATCTTAATTTTACCAGAGTGGAAGTTACCTCATGAATTTGAACAATTTATCTGTATTTTAGTAGCTTTGAACTGTTTTTAGGTTTCTAATATGCAGTTTGTTTTGTTTTCTGAATTGGTATACTAAATAAATCATGTTCCTTAAATATTTCTAAAGGAATTCAGTATCATATTTTTATTTTAACTGTTATAAACTATTGGAAAGCTGTTAAAAACTAATTATAATATGTATTATGTTTGTCCAAGTAGAATAGAAGCTTATAATGTTATAGATGCCTAGGATGTAGTCTGAGTAATAATATAGAACAGATCTTAATCCATGAAATACAGGCTACGTTCTATATGCGGTAACATTCATATTTAATAAGGCAAACCCTTTTATTACTACTTGTTAGAGACTAGCAGTGTAAAGCAGTGATTATAGGTGAGTTTACTATATACATCCTAAATTTCATAATTGCAAAAAAAATATGCATGGTTCTTTACAAAATAGGTTGTAACCTATTATAAGGAGAACTGGAAAATTGAGTAGAAAAATATATTAAATATGATGTAGTTTTTAGGGACATATACTCCACACAATAGAATACTAATAAGAAGTATACATAGATGCAGAATATAAAATAATAAAATATGTCTTCATTTTTCAGGTGCTTATATAAATTATCACATTTGTGTGAAAGATAAAAATAAATGATTTTTTCTTGAAGAAATGAGATGAAAATCAGCTAAAATGAATGTGATATTTCCAATGTTAATATTATTATTTTTATTTAAATAATAGGATATAATCCAGTCTCAACCAAAGTTAAAAACAAAGAGATAAAAAGGATAGTGAATAGGAAAGCTAAAATAAGTGCACAGGTTTATCAAAGTTCAGACCTTTTATGTGGCTATAGAATTCATTGTTTTTGTTTTGAAAATAACATCAGAATCCTCTGGTGTAATCCACAATAAAAATTCCAATAACACTTATTAGGTGATAAAAAAAACACAGAAAAATATTCTAGAACTATTATGTTTCTTAATATATTTTTATTGATTTCAGAGAGGGAGAGAGAAATAAAAACATCAGTGAGGAGAGAGACTCATTGATTGACTGCCTCCTGCATATCCCACACTGGGGATCAAGCCCCCAACCCAGGCAAGTGCCCTTACTGGGAATTGAACCTTGTCTTCCTGGTTCATAGGTTGACGCTCAATGACTGAGCCATGCCAGCCAGGCTGGAAATGTTATGTTTTGGCTGTGAAAGCTAAGAAAATCATCACTGAATCTGGCAACATGAAAACTAGTGAAAAAGGATAAGGAAGTGCAAAATAAAACCTGGGTGTTTCTCATACTTCTCATTGTATCAGCCATATAATGATAATCTCCAAGACTCAAATTGTTATTCTAATTCTTTGGGACCTTTATGTAATATCAATGGGTTTAAAACATAGTAAATGAGTGGTGATGTTAACTGTTTCTGAATTTTCACCAAGCTTCTGGGGCTGAAACATAGGAGAACTAAAACAAATAGTCAAAACACACTTGCTTTAGTAGGGAAAAATGTGCTGGTAAACATGTATGTGAGTTCATTTTTCTCTTTAAGTAGAGTAGGTTTCTAGAAATACATATTGTTATGTCACAGAATCTTAAACAATGTTAAAACAACACACTATATTATAACACATGCCATATATCTCATAAAAAATAAGCAAATACAATTATAGGAAACTTTAAAATAATTTATACTAATGAGAAGTGACTCACAGCATGATGAGAATTCATCAATGAATCGCAAGCATTAAAGTACGCATGCATACATATACACACACATATACTATATATATATGTGATTATATATATATTTGACAGTATTTTTATTCTTTCAAAAATAATTTCTTGAACACATTGCATCATTTCATTTTTATGTCATTTCTGTCTGATAGATCCTTTTATTCTGAATAATTCTATTTAAAACAAAACAAGTACAGAAAGATTAAATTATTTCTTGCATGTTTTGATGAAAGTACCATTTTCAGAACTCAAATTTTTTCTAATAAAATGTATAGATACTGGTATAAAAAGAACAACCTCAAAAATGCAGGTCAACACTGATACTACTCTGTCCTTTAATAGTGCTGTATCATTTCACCCTAGAAAATTCTTCTATAGTTCTCTGAAGTTAACCTACCAACCATGACAAAACACACACACACACACACACACACACACACACACACACACACACACTACTCTTACTACAAAATCCTAATGTTGAAAAAAACAAAGGAAATAGAATTGAAGGATTGAAAAAAAAACAGAAACACAAAACATTACATAAGGCTAACATGAAATGTAGTTAAATCTCAGGGTCTTTCTGGGGAGGAGCAAGAGATAATTGAAATAAGTTAAGGCTGAAGGGTGAAATCTTAAAGTGCTTTAATTGGGAAGAAAAAAGTTTAACATATTATCTTGAAAGATATAGATGAACAATTTAAGGAGAGTTAAAAAAAATAAACAAACACAAAAAAACCTGTTAAAGTATTTAGTATATGCCAGGCAGGATTTTGTATATGTGAGTAGTTATTACAACACTCCTATGACACAGGTAGTATGACTATCCACATTTTATAAATTCAAAAGATTAAAAATGGAAAACAAAGTAAACATGATCTAGCTATAGTGTGGTAGAGCCCAGAACTGAATGCAGAAAGTGGGGATTTAAAGACTGCCCCTTTCCCACCATGTTTCCTATTCTTCAAGGCTAATTAGGTCTCTGTGGTGGCAGTACAAATCAAAAATAATGAGGATTTCATCTAAGCATACGGAGATGAAAAATCAATGGGGATTAGTGCCTGATTTTAGAGTGATGAAGAGAGTCAATTTTCACATAATTTTGAAGTTTAGAGCTTAGATGACTTGCGAGATGACTGTGCCATTTAGAGAGACTGGAAGCAAGGAAAAAGGACTATATTGGGGAAATATACTTGGTTTAGTTGTTGAATTATGGATTTGGAAGTACATGTAAGTAATCCAAACAGAATAAAGGGTCCTAGATAGGAAAAAAAATAAGGTGCTTCTTTTTCAATATTGTATAGTTAGGAGTTGAAACTAAGAGAATGAGGTCACATCAGGATGCTGTGTAAAGTGAGAAAAATAGAAGGATTTCAGATACATTGATATTAAAGGGATGAGAAAGCATTGAAGCCAGAAAGACAGGAAAGACACAGAAGAGATTGCTACCACTAAAACAAATAGATGAAAGCATTTCAAAAATACTGGTGGTGTCAGTTGACTAAATGCTATAAAAGTTGGTGAAATATTTTAAGATAAATTTTTGCTGGATTTTTTTTATGCCACTTGTAAGTTAATGGCGATTATTGTAATGAAATTTCACAACTTAAGGTTAAATTCCAATAAATGGAGAGACTTGACTATAAATTATACTTGCAACACTATTAAACCATGAAGAATAGCCTTAGGGCTAGCTAGAGAGAGGCATCTTAATCCAGGGGAGGTTACTTTTGTGTTTTGAAGCAGAACTATTATGTGTTTAAAAGGAGAAAACCCAGTAGGAAAGAAATGAGTTGAAAATCTAAAAGGAAAAAAAAAACACGGAGTAGTGCTAGAGAGTAGAAATAAAAGGAAGAGGCAACATCCAGATCCCAGAGGAAGGAGGATCTGGACTGCAGAACTGACAAAGCCATAGTGAGTTAAGGCTCCAAACTTAGACACTGACACTTAGGATGAAAAAAGAGAAAGTCTCCTCACCAGCTGGGCTCACTCATCTCCATGAAGTAACAGGTATTGTTCTCTACTAAGAGAAGGGGCAGCAGAGTTGGTGAAAGAAGAATAGCAACTAACACTTTGAGTAACTGACTCGAGCTAGATGATGTACCAAATATTTTAAAAATATTACCTCAGTAAAGTTTACAATTATTTATGGAAGTAGGTGCTATTATTACTTCTATTTTACAAATGAAGCTACAAAGAAGTAAGTTACTCACCCAAAGTTGCAGTTGAAAATGTTGCTGGAGTGAATTCAGGCAATTTGACTTCTTGTCATGAGCTACTATATGTTACTGCCTTTTGAATATTAAAATTCGCTAATAATTTACATGGAGAAAAGGATTGATTTAAGGCAAATTCAAGTAATTACCTTGGAGCATTAATAGCAAAACTGAGGCTCCAGACAAATAATCATAATGGCACCAATATGATGGTTCATTAGCTGATATGGCTCAAAGAAGGGCCACAATATTTATTTAGTTAATTAATTATTTATTTATTTACCTTTTTTTTTTTTTTGTCTTCTTCAGATCTTTCACCTTAGTCTTTCAAGACTCAGGGAATTACACTTCCTTAAAAAAGTATTTTGTTATTTTTAGTCTCTTAAGTGGCCTTAGGACAAGGTGGTTTCCAATAGGTTGGGTTAACTGTCTCTCTGCCAGGTAAGACAAATGTCTGTGTGGGAAAGATGTCCTCAACTACCTGAGGGAATGCAGATTGGTGCAGCCATTATGGAAAACAGTATGAAATTTCCTCAAAAAATTAAATATGTATCTGCCATTTGACCCAGTAATCCCACTTCTAGGAACATATCCTAAGAAACCTGAAATACCAATCAGAAAGTATGTATGCACCCCCATGTTCATAGCAGCATAATTTACAATAGCTAAGATCTGGAAACAGCCCCAAATGCCCATCAGTAGATGAGTGCATAAAAAAGCTGTGGTACATTTACACCATGAAATGTTATGCAGTAGTAAAAAGGAATATCTTACACTTTGAGACAGCATGGAGAAACCTGGAGAGTATCTTGCTAAATGAAACAAGTCAGTCAGAGAAACACAAGTATCACATAATTCCACTCATATGTGGAATATAAGTAACAAAATAAACTGGTGAACAGAGTGGATCCAGAGACATGGAAACATGGAACAGAGTCCGGAATCTCAGAGGGATGGTGGGAATGGTGTGTGAGTGGGAGGTAATCAACCAGAGACCTTGAATGTATATATGCATAACCCACAGACACAGACAATAGGGTGCTGAAGGCCTGGGGTAGGAAGGGAGGCATGGGGGTGGGCTAAAGGGAAGCAATTGGGGGAATGGAAGGGAAGGGGGACATATGTAGTACTTTCAACAATAAAGAATTATTAAAAAAAGAAAAAGACTTTTGTAGTTCCATTTTATTGTCCTTAAATTAGAAATTATGTATTTTTCTCAGTATGCAGCAAAAGGGATGTAGATTTATCATCACCACATTTACCTGTGTTCTCAGTGTTGGCTAACTTGTCTGTCTCATTCTGTATCCTGAGACTACTTGGACAAAAATGTTACTGATATATTATAGCGTATTAATTTTTGTATTGCTCTTATTTTATCATAATATTAAATTAAGCTGATTCATCTCTCTCTCTCTCTCTCTCTCTCTCTCTCTCTCTGTCTCTGTCTCTCTCTCTGTATGTATGTATCTATCTATCTGCATATATTAATAGACTGCTTTTAACAACAGTTTTAGGTTTCCAGCAAAACTGAGTAGAAGGTACAGAGAGATTTCCTGTGTATGCTCTGCCCCACACATGCATAACCTTCTCTATTACCAACAGGGTGGTATATTTGCTACAAGATAAGCCTACCTTGAAAATTATCACCCACAGTCCATCATTTACATTAGAGTTCACTAGGTGTTATCCTATAGATTTGGACAAATGTATAATGACGCATATACACCATTATAATAACATACAGATTAGTTTCACTGACCTAAAAATTCTTTGTGCAGCCCCTATTCAGCCCTCTTTCTTGAACCCCTGGCAGCCACTGATCTTTTCACTCTTTTCATAGTTTTGCCTTTTTCAGCCTTTAACGTAGTTAGAATCACACAATGTGTAGCCTTTTCAGATTGGTTTCTTTACTTAGTGATATGTATTTAAAGTCACTCCATGTCTTTCAATGGCTTGATAGCTCATTTTTTTTTAATCATTAAATAATATTCCACTGCCTGGAAGTACCACAGTTTACATATCCATTCACCTTAGTTACTTCAAAGTTTAGGTAATCCTATTTAAGAAAAGAGTAAATGCAAATTAACTACTACTCCGCTATACCCACAAGCCATGTCCACCAGCCAATCAGAAGTGAGTATGCAAATTAACCCAACCAACATGGCTGCAGCCATGGAGAGAGCAGGAGGATTTGGTTTCCCTAGCAATGGAGGAAGCCAAGCCTTCTGCACATCCTGGCTGGCTTAGGCCTCCACTCAATGCCATGAAGTTTCAATTATAGAAGATAAATAAATCCCAACACAAATGATGACAGCCATGGAGCTGGAGAGAGCAAATGGCTTGAATTGCCCCTGGTAATGGAGAAGCCAAGCTCCAGCAGCCCTGGCCGGCCTAGGCTTCCAATCAAGGATACAAAGTTTTAATTATAGAAGATAAATAAAACCCAGATACCAGGGAATCTGCTTGGGTCACCGGGGGGTGTGGCCAGCCTGCAAACCACCACAGTTTCCTTGCCCAGGCTGCCTCATGCCCCTAGGGAACCCTCACTCTGATCCAGGACACCCTTCAGGGAAAACCAGCCTTCCTCCACCTCTGCAGCAGGCCTCTATCCTATCTAATAAAGAATAATATACAAATTGACCATCATTCCAACACACGATGGCTTCCCCCATGTGGTCAAAGATGGTTACTCCCATGTGGATACAAGATGACCCCACTAGATGGTCAGCAGAGAAGGGTAGTTGGGAGAGACCAGGCTGCATGGAAGGGTAGTTGGCGGGGACCCAGTACTGCAGGCGAGAGCACTTGAGGGGGACCAGGCTTGCAGGGGAGGGCAATTATGGGCAAACAGGGTGGCAGGGGATGGTTATGAGGTGATCAGGCTGACAGGCAGAAGTGATTAGGGGCACCAGGAAGGCAGGCAGGAGAGCAGTTGGGAGTCAGCAGTCCTGAATTATGAGAGGGATATTCGACTGCTCATTTAGGCCTGGTAGGATCGGGCCTAAATGGAAAGTCGGACATCCCTTGAGGGGTCCCAGATTGGAGAGGGTGCAGGCTGCCCTGAGGGACACAGCCCCCCATGCACAAATTTTGTGTACTAGGACTCTAGTTATTCATAAAGCTACTATAAGCATCTATGTGTAGGCTTTTCAAAATATTTGAACTCCTTTGGATTAAACCAAAGAGTATACTTGCTTGATTATATGGTAGCAATATATTTAGTTTTATATGAAACTGCCAAACTGTTTTCCAAAGTGGCTATATCATTTTGCATTCTTATCAACAATGAATCTGAATTCCTGTAGCTCCATATCCTCAGCAGTATTTGCTGTGTCAAATCTTCTAGGCTTTCCCATTCTAACAGGTGAGAGCTATCACATTGTTGTTTTAATAAGTATTTCTCTTCTGACATATGATAGGGAGCACCTTTTTATATGCTTATTAGCCACCAAAGTACTTTGACAAGGTATCTTTGAACTATTTCTTTTAATTGTGTTGTTTATTTTCTTATTGTTGAATTTTAAAAGTTCTTTGTATATTTTGGATAACATTTCTGTTTTTTCTTTTTCTTTTTGTTTTGTTTTTTATCAGATATGTCTTTTGCAAATATTTTTTCCCAGCCTGTGGCTTTTGTTTTTCCTGCTATTTTATTTTAAATAAATACATTTTATTGATTTTTTACAGAGAGGAATGGAGAGGAATTGAGAGTTAGAAATAGCAACCAGCTGCCTCCTGCATACTACCTACTGGGGATGTGCCCACAACCAAGGTATATGCCCTTGACTGGAATCGAACCTGGGACCCTTCAGTCTGTAGGCTGATGCTCTATCCACTGTGACAAACTAATTAAGCTTCCCTGTTTTTTTGATAGTGTCTTTAATGGAACAGAAATGATAAATTTTAAGGAAATCCAGTAATCTATTCTTCCTTTTATGGATCATGCCTTTGGTGCCATATAAAAAAAATGTCATCATATTTATGGTCACCTAGATATCCTCTTATGTTTTTTTTTTTTCTGGAAGTTTTATTGTTTTGCATTTTACATTAAGATTTATGATGCATTTTGAGTTAATTTTTGTTAATGATGTAAAGAATTATTTTAATTCATTTTTGACATGTTCCACTATAATCTGTTGAAAATATTACATTTATCCTATTGTACTGCTTTTATTCTTTTTTTAGTAATCAGGTTTATTATTTATGTAAGTTTATTTCTGGGCTCTCTATTGTGCTACATTGATCTGATTTCTATATATATTTTCTTGTCACTATTGTGACTTATGACACATGTTTATTGGGATCGTGTCATTTTCTTTATTGTACTTGGGTTATGAAGAGAAAAATAGCTTATCTGTAATAAGATATGTTGGATAAATTACTTAAAATTTATATAAAGAACTGATAAAATATTAGTTATTATTTATATTTGTCCTGAAATAACTATTTACATGTTTTTAAGGAATGTAAAGAATAAAAGTAAAAATCCTTGATATTTTTAATGTATAAAAATTAGTGGACTAGACAGTGATGTTAGATAAATTTAGCAAAACACAGAGCTAGTTATTTCATATGCTACCATCTAAATGGACAGATGTGAAGTTATTCTCTAAGCATATGTTGAAGCTCAAGCCATTTTATGCCTTAATTTCATGCTCTCCTTGACGCATAGGTTATAAAGCAAGCAATCTGGCAAACTATAACTGTATCAAGAATTCTCATCATCTAAAATCCTACAGCACAAAGCTCATAAGTACATCATGTTTTATTCACATTGAAGGTTGAATGATGTTTCTATAAGGATAATACATCTTTGTCTTAAAGCATTCCTCTATTTAAAGAGTATTCTTCAATGTCTTCTGTTCACCTACCTTTGTTCACTATACCTTTAGAATGTTGGAAAAGGATATCTTTACATATTTTTGAAAGGTTAATATAACACTTTTCACCAGCATTTTATTAAGAAAAACTTCCAAAACTATTAGACCTATCAAACCAATTAAAAAAGTTGCATAAAAATACTATCCTGATATATTCTTCCTCAGATTCATTATTAAAATGTTATATATGCTATAGCTTTACAGCTATTCATGCATAGGTGCTTATGTGTCCCCTCCCCCACAACATGGAAACATAGTTACTTCCTTAAAATCTTGGTATTATATCCGGAGCATCATTATATTTCATAGCCAAATACTTAGGTAGAATATCTTAAGAATAAAGTCATTCTATAACATAAACCATTTTCACTACCTATAAAATACAAAATATTTTATGACACCATCTCTGGTTATATTTACATTTCCCTTATTCTGTTATTAATTTTTAGTCTAGTATATAATCAAGTTCACAGATTGCATTTGTTTGTCTTATGAGTTTGAATTCCTTTAACCTAGAGCCACTTTAATCCTCCAAACTACACTTCCCTGTTTTTTTCTATGACATTAACTTTTTAAAGCAATAGATACTTCTTTATAAAAACTCTCACAGTATGACTTTGCTTTTTCTCATAGTGTTGTCTAAGTGGTTCATGTGTCCTTTCTATTGCCAGTATGTGAAATTTTAAATCTAATAGTGGTGTCAAGTATACATGATGTTTGCTTCAATTAGATGCCACAATGTGTCTGGTTGTTTCTTTTTTATTTTGGCATTTTTCGTGATAAACATTTTTGACATGAAAATAAAACTAAGCAAAGATGCTAATTCCAAAGGAAAAATATGTACTTTTATAATGGTACTAGAAGCTTGGTGCATGAAATTCATGCATGGGGGGATGTCCTTCACCCCAGCCTGCTCTCTCTCCAATCTGGGATCTCTGGAGGGATGTCCCACTGCTCATTTAGGCCTGATCCAGGTAGGCAGTGGGACATCCCTTTCACAATCCAGGACTGCTGGCTCCCAACTGCTCACCTGCCTGCCTTCCTAATTGCCACTAACCACTTCTGCCTGACAGCCTGGTCACCCCCTAACCACTCCCCAGCCAGCCTGATTGATGTGTAACTGCTCCTCTGCCAACCTGTTTGCCCCTAACTGCCCTCCCCTACAGGCCTGGTCAACCCTAATTGCCCTTCCCTGCAGGCTTCGTCACCCCCAACTTTCCTCTGCTCCTGCCTGGTCACCCCTAACTGACCTCCCCTGGAAGCTTGATCACCCCCAACTGCCCTCCCTTGCAGGCCTGGTCGTGCCAACTGCCCTCTTGTAGTGGCCATCTTGTGTCCACAGGGGCACAATCTTATGACCACTTGGAGGCAGTCATTTTGTGTGTTTGAGTGATGGTCAATCTGCATATTACTCTTTTATTATAAAGGATAGAGGCCTGGTGCATGGGTGGGGACCAGCTGGTTTGCCCTGAAGGGTGTCCTGGATCAGGGTGGGTGTTCCCTTGTGCATGGGGTGGCCTGGGTTAGGGGCCTGTGGTGGTTTTCAGGCCAGCCATGCCCCCCAGCAACCCAAGTGGAGGCCCTGGTACCTGGAATTTATTTATTTTCTACAATTGAAACTTTGTATCCTAGAGTGGAGCCAAGCCTTCTTCCCACACAGCCATTGATACTTTGTTGCCTGAAGCATCTGCCAGGATTTGTGGAAAGCTTGGCTTCCTCCATTGCTAAGGGCAACCTAAACCTCCCTCCTGCTCTCTCTGTGGCTGTAGCCATATTGATTGGGTTAATTTGTGTACTCACTCTGATAGGCTAGTGGGCATGGCTGGTGGGAATGGTTTATGGGTGAAGCAGAGGTATGGCCATTTGCATATTACTCTTTTATTAGATAGGATTATTGGTAATCTCTCCCCAAGCAGGTCTGCACAGATTTAAATGTCCAGACAGTGGCGTTACTTTTTCAATATTGTATAAATTGTAAAATGAAATTGAACCTATATTTTCAGCATTTAATAAATCAAAAATGAAACTCACAAAAAATGTTACCATGCATTTAATTAGTTGCAATGTTATGTAACCTAGCATTTTGGATATTGTTGATATGCTTCATAATGTTTAATTTTGTGTTTAAACTTGACTGGTCACAGGGTACTAACATTAAGCATTATTTCTACAAGTCTGTGAGGTGTTTCTGAATGAAATTAACATTTGAATTGTGAACTCAGTAAAGTAGGTTGACCTTCCCAGTGTGAATAAATATCATACAATCCAATGAGGGTTTGAATAAAACAAAAGTCAGAGGAAGGAAACATTTCTTCTTTTCCACCTCATGCTGAGCAGGGACAGCTCATCTCATCTTCTCCTGCCCTCTGCCCAGGATTAATGCTTCTTTTAAAAAGGAAACAACAGCCAAATGGAGTCAATTTCGCTAAATCATGTCACCAATCCAAAACTTCTTAACTAACATACTTGCAGTTTCTGCCTCTCCTGAAAGTGGAATTTTAAAACAGCCAACCTGGGATTTTCTGATCAATATTAGTGAGGTCACAAGCTTGATTAGATAAAATCTTTGACATTTTTTCCCCATGCCCAAAAGATTATTTGGCTTAAAAATATCCTTTCTTTTCTTTTCCTTGCAACACTTTCCTGCCTATAGAAACCATCCTTCTATGTGCCTTCCTGATGAATGGGATGCTGCCACATCAATCCCTTGATAAAGCCAATAAGATATGCAAATTTACTGGGTTGATTTTGCTCATTAACACCACCTTTGGCTCCTCTAGGGCTTTGGACTCAGACTGAATTATATCACCAGCTATCCTGGGTCTCTAGTTTACACACAGCAGATTATAGGCTGCTTATTCTCCATAATCACATGAGCCATTTCCTCAAATATATGTGTATGTGTAATGGGTTCTGTTTCTCTGATTAATAGAGAATATATATATATATATAATTTTGTAGAAGCAAATTTAGCTCATTTAATATATGAAATGATTTCTCATTAAACTGAATTAGCAAATGACCCAGCTAAATGAGACTTAATTTTGGAAGTCTGACAATTTTTTAGTGTAAAGAAACAATTTCTTATATTCCCATGATAACCATATTATTTCTGAATTGTAATTCATAAGTAGACAGGAAGATTGAGAGTGAGGAATGGGGGAGGAGAGATAAATAAGAATTTTTCACCAAGATGAAATACAAAGTGTCCTTGTTTTTTCTAACGGAAACCTTCTTTGCTTGCTAGGTGTTTTTTTTTTCTTCTCAACATAAATATATTCTAGAATTCCCTTTATTTAATTCAGCAGTTTTTAACACTCAATATTCTGTTGCAAGATTTGGATTGAGAAAATTTGCTCCTCCCCTCCTCTCTCTCCCTCTCTCTCCCTCTCTCTCCCTCTCTCTCCCTCTCTCTCTCTCTCTCTCTCTCTCTCTCTCTCTCTCTCTCTCTCTCTCAAATGATAATTGTGAGAGGGAGTTGAAAGGAGTATTTTCACTGCACAGATACAGTCTAATAAGGATCAAATAAAGTGCTTATGAAAGCTGAGGATATGCAAACTGATATCTGTAAATACAGTTAATCCTTTTAGTTCCCGAAGGGTCTTCTTATGCCCCTAAAGTTTGTCATACTCACATATGAAAAACTCTGGTTCTGAAGGACAATCAACAAGGATAATAGTAGGCAATAGTTCATGAGTTTCTAATATCAATCAAGTCCTTATAAAAGTCCCATGAAGAGTCCTGCTGATGTGGCTTTGTGGTTGTTGACTTATGAACCTGGAGTTCAAAGTAGCTGATCAATGGTTCTCTTTTATCATTGATGTTTCCATCTCTCTCTCCCTCTCCCTTCCTCTCTGAAATAAATAAAAATGTAAAAATATTTGAAAAATAAAGCAAATATTCTAAAAGAGGTCCCATGAAGAAAGTATTACATTTCTAACATAGAATCTGAGATGTGCATACATATGAATTTCAAGTGACCCTGTAAGAATCTAACTAGTTCAGGCAACTCTGAACCCCTTATATCTCCACTATTTAAAGTCACTATTAACATAAACTATAGCCAAGGCCTTTTGATTAGTTTTACTAAATGAAGCTTAGAATTTTATGCAATGGTAAACAGGAATTTTTTTCATGGTATCTATCTATCTATATCTATCTATATCTATCTATCTATCTATCTATCTATCTATCTATCATCTATCTATCTATCTATCTATCTATCTATCTATCTATCTATCTATCTATAAAAGGCTAAACAACCAACTGACGGAACGAACAGTTGCTATGATGCATACTGACTACCAAGGGGCAGACACTCAATGCAGAAGCTGCCCCTGGTGGTCAATATGCTCCTGTGATCCCTCCCCAAGTCAGCAAAACCTCCCACTGTTCCTCCCCCTGGCTGGCTAGCCCCGTCATCCCAATCAGGGTGGCAGGACTACTTCCTGTGGCCTCTCTCCCTGGCCAACCTCCAGCTTCCCCAATTGCCCCCATTGCCAGCCAGGCTGAGGGACCCCACTCATGCACAAATTCATGCACTGGGCCTCTAGTTTTAAATATAATCTATGAGTAAGATGTACTACTGAGAATCAAGACCTCCATTTTTTTTTATTTGAAGCACAGATCATGGCTCTTAGTGGCTATCTTCTTTACTCAATTGTGAGGTGGAATTAATTGACATATCCATATAGATATTCAGATTAATACTTCAATTATTTCTTATCTTTAAGAATTTTTGTACATGCTATGTAATGGAGTCTCTAGCTTTCTCTCCCCCCACCCGACCCCTGCCACCGCTCCTTGTTTATGCTCTTACTACTGGACAAAATATCTGAGTAAGAATAGGCATGAAATATACTGTGTGAGTAGTAGGTTTTGGGGTAATTGATTATGTATCTTAAGAAAGTTTCTCACCCTAAAGTTATACACCTTACTCCTGTATCTATATAAGTTAAGAAAAGATAAATTGAAAAGATACCATTTGAATTCAGATCATAACCTTAATTTGTAAACATGTGACTATCCCAAACTATATTATGATGTATTTGTAAACTTTATTTCCAATTTAAAAGCAGTGCTTAATTTGCCTTACATATGTAAATTTTCTCTGACCATCTTTATGCCAGCCACAGATTGCCCAGTCTGCTGAAATAACAGACAGGGCATTCTCAGTGGAGGCTCTAAGGCTAACAAAGCAGCGGTCCCAAAAGCACTGACTCAGGTTAAACGTTTTGAAGGTTTAGGAAAATCAGAGCAAGCCTTGTTTACAAACATTGACCTTCCTCTTGAAGGCATCCAAAATGCCCTGCTCACTGCAGGAACATCCTGAAGGTAAAGGCAAGAGGATATCCTTTTGGCTGCTAGTGTTTTATGTTCAAAGAGATTCTTTGTTAAAGCAAAACAGGATCAGTAATAAATAAACAATCTAAATAAATATTTGATAGCATCAAAAGAAGCTGCACCTAGAAATTTAAAATAGTCATGAATCATTACAGTTTCAACATATTGAAAGAGATAAATGTATTAACTGAAACTATAAAAAAAATCCTGAATGACATAAAATTGATAGAATTGCATGGATTGCTTTTAAATATGACTTTCAACAGCAAACAGCATAGTACTACATAGAGTTAAATTAGAAAAGATAAGACATTTTCAGATAGAGAGTTTTAATGATTTAGAAACAGTGTGATTTTACAAAGTTCTAAATTGTTTATGTACTGCAGTTATTCGAGTGTTACACATAAAGAAATATTGAATTGGGAGTTAGAGTATTTGGATTGTTATCCTACTATTGCCACTAGTTGAATATGATATTGAGTAAGTCACTTAGCTAAGCTGGGCTCCTGTGTCCTCATGAGTAAAAAGTAATAAAACACATATTTATAAGGAACCTAATAAAACACCAAAAAACGTTCAGTTGCTAGAAATTCAAAGGTGATTAAGAAAAAATTGCTATACTAATCGAGGATGCACATTTTATTTTTTTTATCTTGAACTAGTTTCATCAAAATAAACTACCTGACAAATAGTCTTTTTAAATTAATAATATAAATTAATTATTTGGGTATTCTAGAATTTGTGGGTATTTAAAATTTTATTTTATCACAGCTATTTTTTAAATAAAGATTACATCTAAAAAATAGAATTGCTATCATTTAAAAACTTAGAGGTGTATATATATATATATATATATATATATATATGGTGAGGCAAAAGTAAATGTGCATACATTAAACAATATATATTATTATATTATTATTTATTAATTATGCTATTATTTCCACACAAACAATTGTAAACCTACTTTTGTTACACATTGCAGGTGTTTGGGGAATGAAAGTGGGGTGGGGGAGAGAAGGAGACACTTTGAAATGAATTGACGGATGAATTATTAAAAAGTGGGAAGCAAAGTATAATATAAAAAAGATGGAGAAAAAAGAATATTGAGTAGTTAGAAAATTTTGTACTTGGTTAATATCTATGATTTAATCATATTCTAAAACATGCAATTTTTGTTAAAAGGGTTCTAAGCAGCAATAATTATTTGATATATTGCTATTGATTGTGCATCTATTAGGCACCTCACAATGTGAATACAGTTGGTACTTTAGCAAGATTGTAATGAAGGAATATTCTTAAGTACAATAGTGGGTATAAAAGATTAAATGGAGCAAGAGAACCACATTATATAGGGTATTTGTTTACATTTTAAAAGACTGTTGTAGTATTTTGAGTGTTTTTAAAAATATAGCACAAGGTAGAAAAACAATGTTACTTCCCATTGACAAACTTTATATTCCTGAATAGTGATATAGAAAGACATGCACAAAGTAAGAAGTACAGAGATAGAATGACCTATTTTGGGGAAAAAAAATCTGCCTAGGGAGAACAATTGGAGCATAAATCCCTTTTAGAATTAGTTCAAAGTAAATGTTGCTCTTTTCCCTTTTTTCATGGCTCCCAACAAAGTACACATTTCTTCAGGATAGAACTTTGCAGTCACAAAACCAAGACAAGATATGAATATAGTATAAGATCTCTATCTAGGCAGTGTGAAGTGATTGCATTTTTATGATGCAGGAAGGGGTAAGGGGAAACAAAACCAAAAAGCAATATTGCAATTCTACCATGACAGTCACTCCCTCTCAAACGCCCTTTAATGTCACCTAAGAGAGAATATTTTCAAAGTGCACAGCATAAAATATTTTTATGTTGTTAAGTAACTTCTTTATCACTACAACAGCTGACTAAGAATAACCCAAAATATTTGGGATTGGCTTTGAAGCCAGGTGGTGAACAATGAGGAATCCATTTTTAGAGATTGAACTAATAACTGCCATGTTACATAGTGGCAAAACATTTAGTATACCTACTGTTCAGGACTATTTGAGAGGCAAAAATATACACTTAATGACATATTAGCTCTGGCCAAATAAATTCTTAGAAGAAAATTATTAGATAAAATTGGATATATAAGGAGTAAGTGAGGTCTGTTTGAAGAAGTGAAAGTCTAAGAAAAAAATCCAGAAATTGCAAGATTTAGAGGGGTACAAAATAAAACATTGCCTACCTCCTACCAGTAAAAATAAAACTCAGATACATTTTAAGCCATAAGATATTTATTAAGAAATGTGATTAAATTAATGACACCTATAAATCCCTTTAGTTGGACAAAATGACCCAATGAAAGGGATCAAGGTAGAGATCCATGAAAACTGATAGTCTTAAAGTACCTGTGATTGAGTTTGTATATATAGAGAGAGTCAGGTTTTGGAAGAATTGTCAGTAAAGTTATAGACATATAGGGCTGATTGGATTGAAATTTTTAAAAATTATTTTATTTTAGGATACAAGTCTGTATTAGAAGAGACTGTGACAATTCAACATGTAAAATCATATTTAATTAATTAGCTTTTTATAGGCAGAAATCAGCTTAAATATTCTGTTCAGATAATAAGAAATACTTATTTTACAAGTCTACTATTGAAGGTGACAAGGAAGACAAAGGAAAAGATGGAAGGATTCCAGTGCAACTTCCTGGGAGCAATGGGGGGGCCTAATCAGGGAGTCTTCATTATTTCTGGCTAGGGCGACCTTGTGATATTAGAATGACTGTATTTTTGGATTTCATTGATCAGTACTGATGAGTCACCTTTTTTCCCTTTTTTTCTGCATGGCAGTATTTATTTGAATTATGTTGGCTCTTTTTCAGTATTATATGTATGTTCAATGTGTGAATGTGTGGGTGCAGAATAAGGAGCAGGCATCTCACATATGGATCTATGGGTACACTATCATGAGATCTGGCGTTTTTGTCTGATACCATGTTTGGATGAGAATTTCAGGTTGCTTGCTGTGATCTTAATATCTAATTGGAAATTACAACTATAATTTTCTAACTGACATATATTAAAATGTACACTTCATTATATTTTAATTATCTTTATTTTTCCTCAAATATTTTTTCTTTTGAACTACTTGCTTCTATTTTTTGTTTCTTAAATTACTTCATGTTTCATTGAGTTACGTTTTGAAAGAAAATATTTTATTCTCCTTTATCCAAATGATGAGGGAATAGCCCTGTATGTAGTTTTGTCTCAACTATTCTTAAATCCCATAATAGGCACTGCTCTTTAACTTCTAATAAATGTTGCTTGATGACAATCTAACCACTTGGCCCTAGTAAAGACTAAATATCAAGTTCTCACAAATCCTCAGTTATATTCTCTCCTTACTCAGATGCATGCTACCACACTCTTGCAAATTATAGCCTTTTCTAAAATAAAGACAGGAGCAAGGGACTGGATGAAAGAAGGTGAAGAGATTAGCCAAAGAGCATATATGCATAACCTATAAACTCACACAGTAGTGAGTTGATGGACATGGCAAAGGAGGAGTGAGGGCTTATGGAGGTAGGCAGAGGTGGGCAAAGGGTGTAGTGGGGGAGGACATCTGTAGTAGTATCAACATAAAAATATAGTTTTAAAAATGCATGTAAAAAGGAAAAAAATCCAGAATTGTGTTTTTATTTATTTTGTAATATATTTTTATTGATTTCAGAGAGGAAGGCACAGGGAGAGAAAGACAGAAACATCAATGGTAAGAAATAATCATACTATGTGGGGCATGCAAGAGGCTGATTCTTAATGATTATGACCAGAATCAAACTATGACCTCCAGATTCATATGTCAACTCTCAACCACTGAGCAAAACTGGCTAGTCTAGAATTGTGTGTAAAGGAGAGCTATTATTTGCAGCAGATTCAGAATTTCATCCATATGATACCAGTTTATTCCTTAAAATTTAGTCTGACACTAAATTGTTTGGTTAGAAAACAATAAAGATGAAAAAATAAAGGCAAAAAATAGCAGTGCTTCAGCTATTTAAATATTAAGAATAAACTCAATTGCTCCAATAATATATACAACCTTGTTTTAAAAAACTTTCTGGAACTTATGTATCATTAATTTAAAATCATGCATAATTTTATTGTTCTGTTTTAGTTTATAAATATACCTGAATTCTAATTGAGTTATTGCCTTATTAAAATCTTGTACATTTAAGAGACTAAAAAGTAATCTACTATTGACATTAAAAAATAAAACAAACATAAAAACACCTCTCTTTTCTGTTAAATAAATTTTTCAGGTTAGAAGAGTCAGAAAACAACAAAAAAAGTATGAACCTGGGTTCTCCATCTGTCTGCTGAGCAGACTCAACAGTTAGTATGATAGGGGTTTTCCTTAAGTTTGTGGAACAGTTGTCATGGCAACTGCATTTCTATGTACCACTGCTTGTATAAAATCAGGAGTAGAATTGAGAAAAAAGTTCCCTTGTTAGAAACAGGAATTAGAGAGGAAAGTACAATTTTGCAGTTATTTTCCAGAAGAGAAAAAACAATGTAGATGTGTGTGTGTGTGTGTGTGTGTTTTGAGGAAGAAGGAAAAGAGTATCCATTTAGGAAATTATATGCCATTCATTCTTCTTGCAATGTAAATATGTATCTGAATTTTATATAAAGTTTAGTATGAGATTATTATATTTTATACCTAATTAACTTATTGAAATTGAACTAGATTACAAAATTAGCCAAAAATTTGAATATACCTCTAATCATTTCTTGTGCATTTTTAATGTTATAATAAAATCAGGAAATTATAATAAAAGAATTTGCCCTTCATGAAATCCATTATGTAATTTGAATCATGTTGTGTATAGTAACAAATATTAATGCTTATAATATTTATAGAATAATAAAATGTGCTCCTTAAAAAGGCCTAGTAACTAAATGCAACAACCATTGGTAATATTAATTTAGTTAAGTTATGTATTAAATAAAAATAAAACAAAAATTACTTTTAGCTCCTTAAGGAGAATCAGTCTTGGTAAATATTAAAAGAAAAGTATTTTGTTTACCAGTAGATCTGTTTATAATGATTCAGAGACTGAGCAGAGCCACTGTTTCATTCCAACTGGAAGGAAGAGTTTAAGAATTTTAGGGAAAGAAGGCTGCTGTAGTTTTCTGAATCCTTATATTTCTTCTTTCTTCTCTTCTTCTGTTTAAATCTGTCTGGACTCTGCAGTTTGGGGCTATGACAAAGAACACTTCTATGAAATATTGTGTGTAGTTTTTTGTGTACAAATAACTAACTCATTTTTCTTCAATAAATACCCAAGGGTACAGTTGTTGGGTCATATCCAAAATGTCTTTTTTATAAAAGAAACTGCCATATATTTTCTATAGTGGTTGGATCACTTTACATTCCCAGTAGCAATTTAGGAGAGATCCAGTTTCTCCCCATTTTTGCTAATATTGAATATTTTCATTTTTATGTGGTAATAGCTCAGTAGGCTCTTAATTCTTATTTACCCAATGCCTAGTAATGTTGAACATCTTCTCATGTGATTTCCAGTTGTACATCCTCTTGTGTTAAATATCACTTCATGTCTTCTGCACATTTTTTTAAATTGGATTGTTTGGGTTGTTTATGATTGGGTTTGGGAGTTCTTTATACATTCTAGTTATGGGTCTTTTAATAGATATGTAGTTGGTAAAGATTTTAAACCCAAATGTAGCCATTTTTTTTAAATACATTTTATTGACTTTTTACAGAGAGGAAGGGAGAGAGATAGAAAGAAACATCGATGAGAGAGAGACATCGATCAGCTGCCTCCTGCACGCCCCACAGTGGAGATGTGTCCGCAAGCAAGGTACATGCCCCCGACCGGAATCGAACCTGGGACCTTTCAGTCCGCAAGCCGACGCTCTATCCACTGAGCCAAGCCTGTCTCGGCCAAATGTAGCCATTTTTTAAAAATTATTTTAGTGGGTTTTTTAAAGCACAACATTATCAATTGCCATTTTATTTATATTTCAAGTTTTTCTCTCTGATTTTTGTTTCTCTATTGTCTTCTTACTGCTTTTCTTTGGCTATCTTGAACATTTATTAAAATTTCATTTTTATTTGTTCTTAGTGTATTTTAACTTATCCCTTGGTATACTATTATTAGTGATTGCCTAAGTATTTATTAATATCCTATATAATGAAGAATTAATATGCAAATTGACCCTCATGCCCTCACACAAGATGGCCACTCCCATTTGGTCAAGATGGCTGCCCCCATGTGGTCAAGATAGCTGGCAGGGGAGGGTAGTTGTGAGTGATCAAGCAAACAGGGGAGGCCAGTTAGGTGAGATCAGGCCAACAGAGGAGGCAGTTTGGGGGAACAAGGGCAACAGGGGAAGTCAGTTAGGGATGACTGGGCCAGCAGGGAAGAACAGTTGGGGACAACCTGGCTGGCAGGGAAGAGCAGTTAGGGGTGACCAGGTTGGCAGGGGAGGGCAGTTGGGAGTTACTGGGCTGGCATGGGAGGGCAGTTGGGGGCAATGGGGCTGGCAGGAAAGCAGTTAGGCATTGATCAGGCTGGTAGGGGAGTGGTTAGAGGCAATCAGGCAGGCAGGCAGGTGAGTGGTTAGAAACCAGCAGTCCTGGATTGTGAGAAGGATTCCAGATTGGAGACTGTGCAGGCTGGGCTAAGGGACATCCACACCTCCCCTCCCCGCCAGTGCACAAATTTGGTGTACCAGGCCTCTAGTATAAATAATAAATTCTATTGTGTTAACATATTGTCAGTTGGAGTAAAGAGTCAAAAGCTTACCTTCCCTATATCCACCTCTTTACCATCTCGAATGTATCTGCATGCAGTGGTAACCACATTAGACAGTTTTATAATTTTTGTTTAAACAGGAAAAATAATTAATAAACTCATGAGTCAAAGGAATGTCTATTGTATTTAAAAATAACTTTACTTTTCTCTTTTCTTTTATATCCTGATATTCAAAACTTTCTTTATCATAATTCTTTTTTTATGTTTAAAGATACTCCTTCAGTCATTCTTTCAGATGAATTCTGCTATTGAAAAACCACTTGATTTTCTTTCATCATCTGAGCCTATCTTGATTTCCCCTTCATTTTTGAAGTGTTTTTTTTTTTTTCACTCAATATAGAATTCTAGGTTGACTGTTCTTCTTTTTCAGCACATGAAAAATACTTTGCTATTTCTTTTGAACTCCATGATTTCTGATGATCAAGTCACTTGCTTTCAAATTGTTTTCCCCATAAATAGGTAATGCTTTGTTTCTCTCTGGCTTCTTTTCAGAATTTTTGTTTGTCTTTAGTTTTCAAAAGTTTCATTATGGTGTGCCATGATAGGAATTTCTTTGAGTTTATCCTATTTTAGACTCATTCATCTTCTTAAATATGTAGGTCTTTGTTTAGTATTGTCATTATTTGTTTTGTTTTGTATGTCAAATTTGAGAAGTTTTCATCAATTACTTATTAGAGTACTTTTTAAGCGTCTCCCTCTTTTCCCTCTTCTTATGGAAATCTAATGACACAATGTCTCTATTTTGTTATAGTCTACATACTCCTGAGGGTATGCTAATACATTTTTTCCCCAGTCTATTTTCTCTCTGTTGTTCAGATTGGGCAATTTCCATTGATTTACTATCAGAATGGCCTCTTCATCCTGCTATTGATATAATCAATTAAAGTTGTTTTTTTTCAATTATTACATTTTCTTAGTTTTATGATTTCTATTTGGTTCTTCATTACATTTTCTATTAGAGGCCTAGTATACAGAATTCATGCATGGGGGTGGGGGGTAGGGTTTCCCTCAGCCCAGCTTGAACCCTCTTCAATTTGGAACCCCTTGAGAAATATTTGACTGCCCTTTTAGGCCCAATCTCACCTTAACCAGCAGTCAGACATCCCTCTCACAATACAGGATTGATGCCTGCCTGCCTGCCAGATTGCCCCTAACTGCTTCTGCCTGCCAGCCTGATCACCCCTAACCACTCTCCTGATAGCCTGATTGACACCAAACTGCTCCTCTGCTGGCCCAATTGCCCCTAACTGCCCAACTCTGCAAGTGTGGGTCTCCCCCAACTGCCTTCCTCTGCCAGCCCAGTAACCCCTAACTGCCCTCCCCTGCAGGCCTGATCTCCCCCAATGGCCCATCTTTCCACAAACTGTTATTTGAACTATAACACCCAAGTCAACCCACATTTCAACCTTGATACATATAAAAAGGCTGTGGGTTTTTCTCTAATGTGATCTCTTGAGGGGAAAATTTGGATTATTTTCTAAAATCATTAAGTAACACATTGCAATCAGAAACAAAATAATCTTTGAGAAATACAATAAACTAAGCATCAAATGTGTTTTTTATGCTTTATCTTGATTTTTAAATCCTTAATTTTTTAGTAGAATTTCTCAATTGCAAACACTGTCCTAACAATTTATCAAGTATACTATAAAAATAGTGTTTTCCTCTTACATTCTTTTTTTTAAATATATATAAAGATCATTTAAATTGATTTTTAGGAAGAGAATAAGGGAGAGAGAGAGAGAGAAACATAGATGTGAGAGAAAAACATCAACTTCAATTGTGCTTCCTGCATGCCCCCTATCAGACATGGAGCCCACAATCTTGCCCATATGCCCCAACCAGGAATCAAACTGGCAGCCTTTCAGTGCACAGAATGACACCACACCAACTTAGTCACACCTGCTAGAACCTCCTCTTGTATTCTAAAAGAAAACATTATTAATTTATGACACATCTATGCAAGATTTACTTTAAGTTAGATAAACTGCAAGGGATTGTGAATACAGAGATGAGTTTCATACATACCCCTGGCAAACCGTAGAGTGGGGAAAAAAGCTAATCATTAAATATCACAATTTCAGCTCCACTAAAAAAAAAAAGACAAAAAATACAACAAATCCCCTTTAGACTCCTAAAGTTGACTGGCCCAATATGTGTTTAAATGTTTGGAATATTAACAATAACATTACTAATAAACACATATCTAGTTTAGACATTTTTTCCCCCAAAAAAACTGATGGATATTCCCAGAAGACATCTCTTCTTCTGGCAAAATCAAATGTTACAGACTAGTTCTTTTAAGTCAGAAATGCTGTCTGTTCTACTTTCACTCTTCCATAAGGGCAAGAGCTAATGTTTAATTTCCAGATTAGCATTTTTTGTCAAAACTTTGGCAAGAGAACTTTGAATCAAATTTGTAAACCTTATTCCTGAAAATTGACTCATCTCTGCATTCAATCACACTTTCAAATGCCCTCTAATAAAATATTTGTTTAGTTCAGGTGTTCTTTTGTACTTTCTTTTTCTGCTCTCTTTTTCTAAGGTATAGTGGGGACATTATGTTGAACTTCTTTTCGATAGCAGGGCAAGCTCACTGTGGAAGACTCAATTTGGCCAAGAAAGCAGCTGTGTGGAACATTCTAGATATAGGATATTTCCAATGAAGAGACATGCAAAAAATGAAACCTTTTCTTGTGTTTGTCACTGAGAGCTTGAGTGTGAGAAAAGGTCACAAAGGATAAGGTGGGAAATATAGTCAGGAGCATAGTAGCAGACTTTGTGATGGTGCTTTACATTAGTTATCACTTTCAAGCTTTGCACAGCCTCTAGAAAGTTAGGATAACAGCTCTCATACCTCTCAGAAAATAAATAGGACACCAACATCCCACAGAGTGACAGACTGTAGACTTGCACGCGGGTTCACCAGATTCCACATCCCATGTTTTTACACTGTACCACACCAAGTTCTGAAGTTTCAGTTCTGGTTTTCTTCATCTTCCCTTATCCAAAGCAGTAAGGCAATTGTTTTTCTAGTAATTTTTCATATATCTTCCTTTCATAATTACAAACTTAGGTTACATTGACTGCTTTTAATAAATTCAGTCAACAAATACTTACCCTGCATTAGAGATTGTAAATAATATAGTCAATAAAATGTGTATTCTCTTATGAAGCCTATAATGGAACTGTCCCAAGACATGTACTATAGTATTGATATGGACTAACTAGTACAGAATAGAGGGTTAACTCATGATCAGAAATGTTTGTGCAAAATTAAATCTATTCAGAAAAACACAGTGTCACAAATGTAAAACATAAAAATATTAAACTTTAGCTTCACCATTTTGATTTTCAAAGAAAGAAAACAAGATCACAAAGTTTTGATTAACTTTATAAAATGAAGATTCTATTTCAATCTGGAAAATTATTTAATTGCACACAATTAGCTTCAAAAGGACATTAGTATTATATATATATTATATACTAGAGGCCTGGTACATGAAATTCGTGCATGGGGGTGTGTGTCCCTCAGCCCAGGCTACCCCCTTTCAATCTGAGACCCCTCGAGGGATGTCCAACTGCCTCTTTAGATCCTATCCCCGTAGGATTGGGCCTAAACAGGTAGTCAGGCATCTCTCTCACAATCCAGGGCTGCTAGCTCCCAACTGATCACCTGCCTGCCTTCCTGATTGACCCTAACTGCTTCTGCCTGCCAGCCTGATCACCCCCCTAACCTCTCCCCTGCCAGCCTGATTGATGTGTAACTGCTCCTTTGCCTACCTGTTTGCCCCCTAACTGCCCTCCCCTGCAGGCCTAACTGCCCTCCCCTACAGGTCTGGTCACCCACAACTGCCCTCCCTTACAGACTTGGTCCCTTCCAACAGTCCTTTGCTGCTGGCCATCTTGTGGCAGCCATCTTGTGTCCACATAGAGAGAGCCACTTTGACCACATGGGAGCAGCCATCTTGTGTGTTGGAGTGATGGTCAATTTGGATAATACTCTTTTATTAGATAGGATAGAAGCCAGGTTCATGGGTGAGGGCCAGCTAGTTTGGCCTAAAGGGTGTCCTGGATCAGAGTGAGGGTCCCCATGGGGCGTGAGGCAGCCTGGGCGAGGGTCCTGTGATGGTTTGCAGGCTGACCATGCTCCCTAGAGGCCCTGGTATCAATTATTTATCTTCTATAATTGAAACTTTGTAGCCTTGAGCAGAGCCAAACCTCCTGCTTGCTTCGTGGCTGCAGCCATTTTTGTTGGGATTTATTTATCTTTTATAATTGAAACTTTATAGCATCGAGTGGAGGCCTAGCCTGGCCAGGGTGTGTGGAAAGCTTGGCTTCCTCCACTACTGGGGAAACCCAAGCCTCCTGCTCTCTCCATGGCTGCAGCCATCTTGGTTGGGTTAATATGCATACTCACTCCTGATTGGCTTCTGAGCATGGCTAATAGGTGTAACGGAGTTATGATTAATTTGTATATTACTCTTGTATTAGATAGGATAGATAGAGATATAGAAATAGAGATAGAGATAAACATAGAGATAGAGATATATATAGAGATAGAAATAGATAGAGATGGATATATATATACTCATGTTGGAACAAATTTGGTGCATGTGGTAGTTTATGAAGGTTATGTTCTGTAAAGACACACTACTTCACCCACTCAGTATTTCTCAATAGTAATGTATGGAATTCATTCATTAAGCTCTAAAACTATGATTCTATTGAAAAGAACACAAGTACTAACTTTTAGGCAGTAGTCTGCATGTCATGTTTTAATGATGTCAATTTATCAAAATAAATTCTGAACACATTGCTTTAACAATATAGCTAAACATATGAATTAAAATATTATATTGAAAAAAATTTGTAACTTTTCTTCTATAAAGGTTTGTAACTATATCTTACTTCTCTGGCTGTTTCTAACTTTCTAGGCATAATTAAAACAGTATTCAAAGGTAGAATGGAAAAATCTCCAAATCTAAGCTGGGGCCAGTCTTGGTACTTTCAGTGGTCAGCTTTGAAACCATGGACACAACCCTTTGTATCACTGGACCTTATGTTCCTTACATCATAGTGGAAGTACAGTGGTACCTTGAGATACGAGTGCCCTAACATACGAGATTTTTGAGATACAAACCATCGAGCAAGCAATTTTTGCTTTGAAATACGAGCAACATTTGAGATAGGAGTAATTGCACGGATCAGCCGGCTGCACACGACCCACCAGTTTACTGCGACTCGAGTGTCTCATAGTTTACCACGCCTCAAGGTTACAGAAGGAATTAAACTCATATCTCAAGGTACCACTGTATTCAAATAAATTATTAATGGTATCTCTTCCAAGTCTGAGACAAGAAATTTTAATTCCTTTTTGGGGAGAGTTCAGCTCTTTATCCCTGGCATACATCACCCTACAATATGGCATTGTGTCTCAAGGAAAATGTTAAAAAAAGAAACATAATACTACTGGAAAAATTACATTTGCCAGGAATTTAACTCAAATATATACTTCCTAGAGTTTGAATGAGGCTGATTGAAATAACAATAAATAGGCCCTTTGAAAACACATAAGGTGATATCACCCCGTGTGATTTATACACCTATCAAAAATGTTAATGTTACTTAGAATGCATAGATAACTAAAATCTGTGTATATTTTCAAATAAAATTTAAGGTTCAGCTTAAATTTTGTGATTATCTCTAGATTTAACCTAAGGCATATGTGAATGATAAAAGACTGAGTTCAATTCATATTCTTTGGTAAGAAAAAGGGGTTATTTAATTATTACAGGTTGATATTATTATGTCAACTTTATCTAACAAGGCAGCTGCCTAGAACGATTTTGAAACCTAAAAATTATACCTGATAGGGGAAAATAGAGTTAGGCATAATGGTGAGGCTATAAAAATCATTTTATCTATTTTTGTCTTGCTTGAAATTGGTCTATATTATTGGTAGTAGCACATTTTCTCTTAAAGATAAATTAATTTGTAACAGCTTAGACATATTTTATTGAATTAAATATATTTAGTTCTAGTAATAAATGTTTGATTACCAATTTATAATTTAGAAGATATATTTTAATCATTATTTATTTTATGTTTCCTGTAACATCCTTTTTCCAGAGGTGAATATTAAAACCCATTTTATAAATATGGAAAACAGAGGTCAATGAGGTTTAGATGAGTATCCACCATAGAAAGGCTTGTGACAAAACTGATGCTTTGTCTATAATTTAAACCAATTCACATATTTATTTTTTTCTCCAAATTTAAGGTAAAAAAAATCATCATTAGTTCTTGCTTAAGCTATATTTTTCTCTACCTACAATTTAAAAACCTTAGGCAACAATTTATCAAATTTCAGAGTAGTTCTTGCAAGCACTGCTTGACCTTGATTGAATTACTAATAAAAACATTAATGAGTCCCTAAATCAGCTCACAAATCAACTACAGTTATTTCATGAATGCTCCCACCATCTGCTGAAGAGTGTAATTATCATCACCATAAACACAAGCATTTGTAATTTATTACATATCAATGACACTATGCTAAGGTCTGTAAACTTTTAATAGTTTATTTGCACAGGATTTTATCATTTACAATGTGCTTTTATATACAGTGACTTACCCCATTTTAACTTAAAAGTGAGGAAGGAAGGAAGGTATTTTTGTCCCAATTTTATATATGAGAAAATGAGGCCAAATACATGATGTGGTGTTCTCAGAAGATGGAGTTCAAATTCATTTTGGCTTACCCACAAACTAAACATAAGAACTCTATTTGTTGTCTTCTGACAGGACATTAATACTGATAATAAACCAAATTATACAAAACTGCAAAACAGTAAAATGGGAAAAATAAATGGGAAATAAAACAGATTAATAGGCTATTTATTTGGAAGTGACAATTCAACAAATATTTTTCCAGGATGTGAAATATAAAGTTAAAACTGTAACCAATCAATGCATATACTTAACTTAAATTAATCATTTGAATTGATAAGGTGAAACTATGAAAAAAATAGCTTCCAATTTTATCACCTTCATTTTAGTAATAGAATCCATCTGAAGTTTGAAAGTCATTCTTTAATATTTTATAAATTATCAAAAGGAAGCCTTTTGATGGCAACTGACTTGTCTTATATGAAATATTCACATATGATACTGTAGTCTTCTTCCTTCTTAAGACACCTATTCATAAATTCTTCTTTAAAGCCAATATCTACCTCTGTATTAAACTTTTATCTAGAGATTCAAAGTTTTATAAGGTTTAAGCTTATACAATATTAAAATAAAAATTGAAATTCTGACATACTTAGTTAAAGGAAGTAAGATAAAGTTTTCCTTCTTTTTTAACTTTTACACTTTAAAAAGGACATAAGAACTGAAATACAGCGCACTTGAGAAATTCCCTGAAGGACAATGGTGATTGACTAATTTCCTTTTATGTGTCATAACTGGTATCCTAAGACCCAGATAAAATAAATATTAATATAGATAGTTTTATACACTTATTTGAGTTACTGACTTATTTTTATATCTGAGTTTAATTATATAATATAAACTACTTCTTCAGCATATGTAATATTAAAAATATTCTTAATCATAGTAAAAGACAAATAGAAACCTGGTAGTCAACTATCAAGACCTAATTATGTCATTTTTTTAGAACAAAATGAAGATAGGTAATATTCAAAACATTATCATCAATATCTATGTGTTCCAAAATGGCCTTGTATCATTTTAAAAGTGTTTTATATGCATGGATTAATTTTCTAATAATTATTACCCGTAGCAAAATGAATCCCATATTTTCCATAGCTAGCTGTAGCAGATTTAAAAAATGTATATATTTTTCTAACATCATTCTTGAATTAGAATTGTCAATAGAAATCAATACCAGAGAGTATAAATCATATTCCCAAGCCAAGTTTCATTAGAATATAAAATATGTCAATAGGAAAGACTTGGACATGTGTAGGTCACAAATTTCCACAAAAATAGATGTGCAGGATAGGGAGTTAGGTTCCTCTATAAAATAATAATCAATATATTTTCTCAGATAAAAATGTGAAATCTTATGTTATTCTTAATGTTGCAGAAATATATCAGTTAGAAATTTTATAGCATCTTATTTAATCAGAATTAGTAATACTGTGCTTTTCCTAAAACCAAAATCTCACAAGGTGAGCATTGAAGACATTTCTTTACTGGCCCTACATAATGAGTGAAAATGAATAACATATGGATACATTCTATTATTATTATTATTATTATTATTATTATTATTATTATTATTATTATCCTAGAGGCCTGGTGCACAAAATGCATGCATGAGTAAGGTCCCTAGGCCTGGCCAGTGATCCGGGCCAATCAGAGCTTTCCAGCTGCTGCCCAAGGCCTCCCTTTCCCAGCTGCCAGCTGCCCGGACCAGGCCTTCTTTCATTCCGCACCACCCCCTGGTAGTCAGTGCATGTCATAGTGAGCAGTCTCCCAGTTGAACACACATGGAGACAATTTGCATATTAGGCTTTTATATATATAGATAGATAGATTTTTAGAGAGAGAAGAGAGTGGTAGAGAAACATCATATAGCTACCTATTGCATGTCCCTGACTGGGGTTTGAGCCCACTACCTGGACATGTGCCCAGATTGGGAATGAACCAGCAACCCTTTGGTGCATGGAAGGATGCCCAACCAACTGAGCTGCATCAGCCAGGGCATAGTTGCATTCTTTACTGATAGTTACCTTCAGCCCATCAGGTTATATTTTTGGTTATAGAAAATCTTAGTGTCTTTCTTAAGCTCTTTCTAGGCACTGTTCTTAGCCATTACCATTTATTTGGAAATACCAATGTAGCAGGTACTTGATATTCAAAAGACAGGGCTATTTTGGATATTTCCTGTTAAAAGGGAAGCATTTCATGCAGACACTCCATGAATCAAATATAATTCAATACAAAGAAGAAATTCCAACACTAAAGGAGATGTAAGTTACACACTAATTGAACTGTTTAAATGTATGGGAATGGGACACATCATAAAGGTATTGTCCAAGAGTTTATTGGGCAGAATGAGTTGATTCTTCACTGCTTCTAGGGGCCCTCTCCACTTGCAAGTTATGGTTCTCTTTGCCCTTGCTGACATTATGGACTGTCAGCCAAATTATTCTACTAACTTTTGAGAGATGTAGTAAATTCCTAAGGAAATTCATATGATCTTTTTTTTTTTTGGGGGGGGGGGAGGCTATGGGGAGCACCAAAATAAAATCCTAACTTAAAGAAATAAAAATAGTTTTCTTTTCATTTTGGTTTTGTAGAGTTATTTGATTTGTTAAACTCAATTAAATAAGTTTACATTCTTTTATATGACAAATATTTCCAATAATTCTGGCACTAGATATCATATTATTTATAATTGATCTTTCCTCTCTTGGAAGCTGTATAGGATTTCAATTCAGTTCACATTAGGATCCAGATTCTCAATAAGTAGCAAAAATTTTGATGCACAAGAAAAAATGTTTGCTCAATCAGCGGTGGAATTTAAAGTTAATGAAGCCATAATAAAGTATGAGTTATGCCTTTGTTTAATGTAGCATAAGTATCACTCACTTGAAACAAGTAACCACCTAAACTATAAAACATAAAAGCAAAAGTCAATATTTTTTCCTTATGGGATCTGGTGAGAAGAGTAAGGTACAAGTCTGAGAACATTTAAGTTATTTCTTATAATTTTCTAGTATTGTGAGGAGTATTTTGGAGTAGTTATATTCCAAAGGAAGAGATAACTTTTGTGATAGTAGTTAAACTGTAAGAAAAATACTTGATATATTTTATGTTCCAAACAGAAGTTACCATTAAACTAAGGCTTTCACATATTTAAAGCCATTTTTTAAAATTTGAACTTAAGAAAATTAATAAAAATGATAGAGGTTCTAGACATACCATAGCATATTTTTAAAAATATATTTTTATTAATTTCAGACAGAATGATAGAGGGAGAGAGAGATAGAAACATCAATGATGAGAGAGGATGATTGATGGGCTGCCTCCGATACACCCCCTACTGGGATCAACCCCACAATCCAGGTATGTGCCCTGCCTGGGAATTGAATCATGAACTCATGGATCATAAGTTTACACTCAACTACTGAGCTACACCAGCCATGCATAGCGTATTTCAATAATAGTTATTCTGTAATATATGTTGAATAACATGTTGTGTGCCAATATTTAGTACTAGTTAAAAATGTAAAAACTGTACTGGCTAGTTTTGCTAAGTGGTCAAGGTGTTGCCTCATGTACTAAAGAGTCAAGGGTTCTATTCATGGTCAAGGGCCCATATTTAGGTTGCAGGTTCACTCCTCCACTCCCTGCTCCTGTCATGGTGTATGTGGGAGGTAACTGATCAAGATTTCTCTTTCACATTGATGTTACTCTCTTTTTCTCTCCCTTCCACTCTCTAAAAAGCAGTGGAAAACATATTTTAAAATAAACAATAACAACAACAAAGAAAATTAAAAACTTTTTATTAAAAAAAATCTAACTTGGATTTTATATTTATTTGTTTCCTCTGAATCTGACTCCTCTTTTCTTTCCCATTCACATATGTTAAATTCAGTTCAAAATCATGAGGTAGGAGGGAAGCGCCTGAAGCCAGTTCCAGCATGTCATGGTTGCAAGAGTTTCATCAAAAAGGTAATAAAGCTTGGGGGCTCAACAAGTGCTGAGTCACATATGTGGTTGCCTGTTGGAATGGCTAAAAAGCATCTCCCCCAAATCTGAATAGTATAATCATTTGCTGCCAGACAGCTCAGGGCATCTTAATCTACATGTTATTGACTCCTGTTGGCAAATACCTGAACAGCTATAGGCTATTCCCCAATCTGACAATTCGTCTGTAAACCCTAACCTTTGAAACCATACCCTTTGAAATGAATTATCTCCACCTTGCCTTAGGACAAATTATGTTAATAAAAAGCATGGGGTCCTGAGACAAAGAAAGTCTTTAATTTCTTTAGTTGAATCTCCTCTGACCCCCAATGCCTTTCAAAACTATCTTTCTATTTGGACTCCTTATTGAATCTATGCACAGCCTTTCTCCAGATTGCTGAACCCCTTCATAATGCTGAGACAAAAACCTCGGCAGGGGAGGAATCAATCCAAGTGTTAAATATTACTCTTGAATATAAAGAAATAAAATAATGAATTGCACATTTTGTTTGATCTTCAAGAAACTACAGTTGAGTTAGAAAAACTTAAGTACACAATTAACAGAAACAAATACAAGGCAGAGAGTGGTTATTACAATAAATAAATTAAACAGACTTGAATTAATAAAGAATAGATTGTTAATTTAAATAGAGAGGACAAAAAATACATGTAAATGGTAAAACTTGAATGTAATCTTGAGGAAATATATAGGATTTCAAAAAGTATGATATTAAATCAAAAGGATAAAGAGTATTTTGGGTTCTATGAACAAAACACAGAAAGAGATAATTAACTACCAAACTTTTCCAGGGAGTGTAACACTTAGAATGGTGGAACCATAAGAATCTAGTGGATAACAGATGATGTGAATGATAGATGAGTACCATATTTGGGAAAGCATTATGTTCAGCATTAAGAATAGTATTCTTTATGGTATATGCAGTGAGAGACATTGAACCTTTGTGGGGAAGTGAAAGTAAAATGTTTTGTAGGAATTTAATTCAGAGAATTTTGTCAAGATTATACTATAGCAGGGAAAGAGGTTAAAGAAAGGAAAATTATATATGATACTGATGTTAAAGTCTACTTCAAAAAGGAGTAACAGAAAAAAAAGAAGGGAAAAAAAAGAGTGGAGCCATATTTGAGAGAAAAAAGGATTTAATGACTAATTTAGTACCTGGGAAAATAAACATGTTTTGAAAAGGTTCAGATGAAAGAGTTGAGAAAGCCCTTTCATTGATATTCATTGATATTTATTTACTCTATGCCACAAACTGTGCTAGTATTCTATACGCATTACCCCTTTTACTTTCTGTGAGAATGTAATGGGAGAGTCATTTGTAGTTTTTGTGTACGTATTTTGTTTTGTTTTGTTAGAACAAACATGACTGGAAAAGTAACTTACCTATGAAAGTACAATTTTAAGTGATAAAATATAATTTTACAAATAAAATAAATCCTTGTTTGTTTTGAACTTTAATTTGATGTAAGTGTCCAGTATGTACTATTTTGTGTGGCATTTTTCTCAAAGTTATATCTGTGAGATTCGCTAGTTGCATGTAGCAGTAGTTCGTTTTTGTATTTTTTAAAGTAGTCCAATGTATGGACATATCATACTTTATCCTTTCTATTGTTGATGGGTATTTCATTATTTTCCATTTAAGTTATTCCAGGTAAGATTGTTATAAAATTTTTACATATTTGGGTTCACATATGTAATTAATATGAGGGTGTGCATATTCAGGAGTGGAAATTGTGGTTCATTAAGTTAGTGTGTTCATTCTTAGTATACATTGCCAAACAATTTTCTATGCTAATTAAATAATTTACTCTCACACAGATAGTTGCACTGCATCTTTAAAAATGCTAGATATTGACTATTATTTTCTGTTTAAAAAGTTTAGCCATTCTGAACTTAGTTATATTTCGTGGTTTCACACTTGCATTCTATCAGTTGTCATTTGAGTTCTGTTTTTGTCAAGTGGCCTGTTCAAGTGTGCTATTTTAAAATTGTTGGTTCTTAGCATCTTCTTTGCCTATAGAAATTCTTTATAAGTCTAGATAAAAAGTTAATTTTTGTAAGTATATATTCAAACATTTATTCTGTGGCTTGCCTTCTCACTGTCAAATGGTGTGCATCGATGAACAAAGGTTTTGAATTATAATAAAGTCCAATCTATCAATCTTCCTACTTTGTGAATCACATTTAAGTAATCTTTGCTTATCTCAGTATATGAAGCATTTTTCTCACATTTTGTCTAGATGTTTTATTGCTCTATCTATCACTGATGTTGTATATAGTATGAAAAGGTATTGTAGGGAAACTTGGAGATTCAATGTCTCAGTGGTAAAGGTATCTGGGATGTTGAACTCTGTTTTTAACCTTCTGTGACCCTTTAATTCTTTGCAGCCTCAGGTTTAGCTGACTTCCCAGAAATCCGAAATGATGTCCAAAGATCAACGTCAACCTCAGGAAGGAGGTTAGTGAATGTGAAGTGTGTGGATAACTGCCTGTTGTTGTATGTTAATTTAGAAATGCATTGTTCTTCTTAGTGATCTACATGACAACCCACTATATGCTTTTACCATTAACCCTCTATAAGAAACTCTGCTCTGGGAGAGGGTAGGTTCCTTCCAGGCTGGCCACCACTGGGGCAGCTGCTTTGCTTGTGCATGTAGGGTTCTCCTATTAAAATTCTTATTAATTTGAATAATGCTGTCTGTCAGTTCTTTGAAATTAATACTGAATTTAACCTTTCGGGGCTTTCCCCCAACAGGTATCAATATGTTAATTATTATTATTTTATTTTTTGCAGATACACAATCAACCCAGTGTTATTTATTTTATTTGTATTTAGTTACTTTTAATTATTTGTAAAAATTTCAATTACAGTTGAATTACAATGTTATATTAGTTTCAGGTGTACAACATAGTGATTAGACATTTATGTGACTTATGATGTGATTATCCCATAAGTCTATTACCCACCTAACATCATAGATAGTTACTACAAAATTGTTGATTATATTCCCTGTGTTTTATTTTATATACCTGTGTATACCTGTGACTATTTTTATAACTGGTAATTTGTATATATTTCTTTCACTCTATTGTAAGGGTGACTTTGTTATATGCCAGGAGTGTGTAGTTCTGTTTCTATTTCAATTAAATACTCATCTATTCTAGCATCAATAATATATCAATAATCTTGTAGCTTTTTAATAGACTTTGATATATGATAAGGTATTTCTCTAAGATTTTTTAAATGGTTTTGATCTTTAAAAATTCCATAAAAGTATAATATTAGCTCATGACTTCCTCTAGAAAAAGGTGGAATTTCAATTGGGGAATAATTTAATCTATACATAATTTGGAAAGAATTGACATGTTTATGATATTGACACTTCCAATTATTGGATACTGTCTATCTGTTCAATAATTTATTTAGTGTTGTTTTTTTTTTTATTTCGGTAAAATTTGCAGTTTTCTATGTAGAATTCTTATACACCTTTTATTTTATTTATTATTTGTAATTTTGTAATATTTTAAATTCTTATAAAAATAATCTACACATTTCATTTTTAATGATTTATTCTAATTTAGAGGTGTTAAAGTACATTTCCATAGTATTCTTCCATCCAGCAACCATGCTACATTTATTTAATTTATATTTTTCTGCTAATTTTTTAAATTTTTTAAGCAAGTAGGTGATTTATTTTGGTCATTCAATTCTGTTTTGGTAAGCGTGGTACATTTATTCAAGAACAGATATATATATTGATAATATTATATTTCTCTAATAACATTAAATTTTCTTTTGCTAAGAAGATAAAGTATGGACAGATTACCTTTTGATAGTTGAGAAAAGTCAAATTTTGTGCTTACTCTTGGAATATAGCCCACTTTGGAGTCACTACAAACAATTCTGGTGTTTTCTTTAGCCCATCCACCTTGGCAGGTCTGAATTGAAACTTTTGTCTGACCAGTAACATGAGAGTTCTTACATTTTTATTTAATTTTTGGCATAGTGGCCATTTCCTGTTTGATTTCTTGGGGTCACCAATTCCTACCTCCTTACTGTCTTGGTTTTTGTTTCTGTTTGTGTATTTGTTTATATATTTATTTTTCTTTTCAGCTGAAGAAGTGTTTGATTCCACCTTCTGCCATACAGTAAGAAACTAATCAGTCTTCAAAACATAAATCTGAGAGGCATCAAAATCCACATAGCACTATCTATCTTGAACACATGAGAAATTTTGAGGTATGCATAGACATTAAAAATTTAATCATCTGACTTTACCAGTATAAAGTATTTGAATGATTTAGATGTAAAAGTAAAATGTGTACTATAAATATTACATATTTATGCAACCTAATTAAATTATTTGGGGTGCATAAATATATTGAGCTAGATATCTACCTCCAATAAAAATACACAACTTATTTGTTTAAGTGTAACTATAACATTTAGTCAGTACAGGACAAAAATGGATACTCATTAAATTGAGTATAAATCAAATGATGAATAAGTGAGTATGGCATCTATTTATGCCTGTTTTATAACTTTTTTTTGTTTAATTTTGTTAATATTTTATAATTGCCTTTGTGGACAAGCATAGTATTGTTATCAATTTCAGGAATTTCTTACCAATTCATCTTTGTGTTAACAAGATTATATTCTAGTCATATGAACAGAATTAATGTTTGCTATAAAATGAAAAAAAAACTTTAAAAATTAAATGAATTTGTCTTTTTTTCTATAGTTCAAATGTGCACTGAGTGGCCAGATTAGTATGATCTCTGAATGCATAATAATCTGGCCACTCAGTGTCTATGTATGTGTGTGTGTGTGTGTATATATATATATATATCTATATATATAAATATAAATAATCTGGCCACTCAGTTTATGTGAATATATATGCTAATATATGTGTGTGTGTGTGTATATATGTGTATGTATGTATGTATGTGTGTATGCATGTATATATGTGTATGTATGTGTGTATATATATATATAAAATAATCTGGCCACTCAGTTTATGTGAATATATATGTATATATATATACATATGTGTGTGTGTGTATGTGTGTGTGTGTGTGTGTGTATAGCTGCCTGGTGCATGAATTCATGCATGGGTGGGTTCCCACCAGCCTGGCCAGGGGAAGGGGACATGGGCAGTTGGCCAGACTGCCTGCTGGTCAAACTCCTGGTAGAGGGGATAATTTGCATATCAGCCTTTTATTATATAGTATATACACTGAGTGGCCAAATTATTATGCATTCAGAAATCATAATAATCTGTCCACTCAGAATACATAGTATTTTATTTGTTCTTATTTTTACCCTAAATTAATACAGACTTTTATTGCTATATGAACATTCCCTTTTCATTTTAGTTCTCCTAACCACATCATGGCTGCTTCCTAGAGATACTTATTACTGTTAATTTAGACACAGGTTCTGACCTTTTATAATAGCAAATCACTTTACTGAAAACAGCTGTTTTAATTCATTGGTGATTCCAAACCTTTGCTTACAACTCTAAGCATTCACATCCATCACTGATCATTTCTTGTTAAGTAGACTATTGTATGCAATATATAAAATGCCCTTGAGAGATACACATGTTTTCTATATTCCAATATTGTCAGAAACCAAACATTGTTCTTACTAAATGGATGTAAACAGGAGGCCAGAAGGCTGGTCAACCTTAACTGCTCTGAAAGGTCAGAGCTAATCACTCACTGTTTAGTTGAAAACTTTGTTTGCTGAAGCAGCCTATACCTGTTTGTTTCATGTTAATTTCTGTTTTGTTATTTACTGCCCAAAGCCTTAATAAAAGGGAGAAAAAGGCCAGAGCAAGTGGCAGTCCTTTCCACTAGAGGAAGGCTCCCTCCTGGCCCCCCAATATTGCCAAATTAATATTTTCTAGTCTCTCATTTCGGTTGTGTGCGGCCTCTTTCAGAACCCAAACCCTGAACTGGGAACCCTGAACCACGCGGGACTTGGAAAGAGGTTCCCACACAATATCATATTTTTCTAAGAGCAGTGACTGACTTTTTAATAGGAAGTGACTTCACAGACAACATTAGTAAGTAGATAATTTTTACCTCTAAAAAGGATGAATCTCAACTTAAAAAAAACTGCAAGCACAGCTTTTACAGATTTAATTATAATGCATTTATTAATACTGGGATCATCAAACAGCTTCTGATGTGATTATTACAGTACATACAGTAATATGTATATTGTAACTTCCACTAACATTCTCACTTCCCATTCCATTTTGTCATTAAAATTTTATCCATTAATAAATTTAAATGAAAAAAAAGACAATATATATGGAAAAAAATGCAAAATTACAACCTAACAATCATGATACTAATTCTCAAATTAAACCCACTTAATAGCATTCTTCATCAAAAATTCCAATTTAAGTAAAATAGAATTTTTGCTTTACAAAATTCTTGATTTTACAAAATCTTGTAACCTCATATTTTTAATATATAGAAATTCAAAGAGGAAAAAGCAAACTGTTGAGGTATTTTTTAATTCTTTCTAATAAAAAAGAATATAAAATATTCAGTATTCTGTTGTTAGTAATACATTATTGCAAGCAACCTGACAACTGACTGTGTTGCACAAATGCCTAGCTTCACTGCATCTGAAATGCTGCCTGGGAGTATAAATTTTGAAAATATCAACTTTCAGTTTAGATTACATTTATATTTGAGCTTATGTAACTGAATGGATTCTTTTTCTTCCTAGGGTCTGAATCATTCTTACACTCAGCCAGATTAATTCAAAACAACTCCACTCATCAAAACTAAAAAATTTTGTCTTCTTTAGGAAAATATCCATCAAAATATTAAGATAACTAGAGGTCCAGTGCATGAAGTTTGTGCATAGGTAGTATACCTAGTGGCTGGTGGCTGCCAGTTGGGACCTCCCTTCCCCAGACAACCTGCTGCCATTGCTGGTCATGGTGGGGCTGGCCAGCGGGAGGGACCATGGGTGGTTGGTTAGCTGGCCCTGTCCCCTGGTTAAATACCTGGTTGAATTAATTCCCTGTCAAACTCCCAGTCAAGGGAACAATTTGCATATTAGGCTTTTATTATATAAGATAATTATAAGTTAAAAAAAATGCTTATCATGAGAATAGATTGATTTCCAAGCTTTAGTTAGAGGACTAATTAAAAGACATGGGACAGATTGCATAAAGCAACTATTATTCATGAGGGTTAATTAACCAGCATAAAAAGAGAATGAATATTTACTTTGACCAGTTGGCACCAAATAATTTGCAAGATTTCTTTAATGAGAAGATGAATAAGAAGTATTTGCCCTAATTTTTAATATCAGCACAAACTTTAGAAATAGTTTGTAAAACATGTGTTAAGTCGTTGAAATATATGTAAGAACAAAGTAATAAAAAAAAGATGGTTGTGTACACACATCACAAAATTTGGAAAGTTTAAACCTTACTGTCTTCTCTAAGTCTATATCCTCATGTTTCACACATCAATCCTGGCATATAACTGGTGCCCAACAAAGCTTCTTCAGATTTAAATTTTGAGTTTAAATATTTATAGATTAATATTAAATATATGGAAATGTCATAGCACATCTCATATTAATGAATATATACAGGGGTGTTACAACTGTCATTCAGATGCTGCTACTTGGTCTTTGTGCACACATCTGTCATAAATGTCTTGCCAAGGTGGTAATGTTTCATATTTTTAATCGTTTGATCAATACTCACTTAAGAGTAAACTTCACAAGGTAAATGACAATTGCCTACATTGTGTCTGCTAGAGTAAAAATATTTTGAGTAAATGAAGCAATGTAATAGATACATAACCTGGCCAACTCTTAATGACAGTGCACACAGACTTGAGATTTGGGTCTAAAGCTAGGTGGGAAAAACTAACTCCTAAAAATTGTTTCCTTGGGATTGTTATTTGGAGCTTTCTTGTAATTAATTTTGAGTTCTATCCATGCAATAATTTGCACACATAAAAAGTATAAGATTTGCTCAATTTTAACTAATGTGTACATGTGTGAAGCCACCATCACAACTTAATTATATTTTATGTTCCTTATACAGAAAGCTACATTGTATTTTTTAGCAGTCAAATCCCTATTGGATCCCTGTTCAGGCATAGACTTGTCTAATTTCTATCATCATAGATACCTCTAGTTCCTCATAGGACTTAATATGAATTAGGATATAAAATATGTGTTCCTTTGTGTCCAGCTCTTTTTGCTTAACATTTTGAGAGTCATTTTTTTAAATAAATTTTTCTCTCAATAGTATTCCACTGTATAAATACATTATAATTTAAAATATATATATTCATTTTCTTGTTAGACTATTTTCAAAGTTTGACTATTCTGAATAAAGTTCCATTTACCTGGTTCCTGTATCAACCCTTGGAATTCTAAACACAAAATTATCAAGTCAATGGTGTCATTGATGTTTCTGAATCTCTGAATATATTTTTGGATGTGCCTGTATGCATAGGGAAAAGTAGTTCATAGTTTTCATTCTCAAATAGAGTTGCCTAGAATAAATAAAAGCCATTGACTCTGTTTGCTTCTTTTGTTCTAAAACATATCACAAATTGGCTCAGGGCCCTGTCTGTTCATTTGCTCAATTTTCAGTTCCTGGCCCAACATTAATTCTCCCCATATCAGTTCTTCAGTCTGAACCAGAGGAACTCCCTTAATGCCAACATGTTATGAGAGGCAACATGGAGTCAAATTAGGAAAAGGAAGGAGAAAATAAATTTTGATTGCTACATTCTTCATTTCTTACATTACTTTAAAATTATTACCTTATTTAATATCATTTGAAAACATATCTAAAGTCTGAGGCATATTTTTCTGTGACCAACAGAGCCCAGCATGTTTCTTAACTTTGAGATTTATATTCTAGCAATGTTGGTATTATGAAATAACTAAAGAAGAGCTGTTATTTATTTGAGGTTAGAAAATTAGATTTAGAAAAACAAATCAAGGTTTAAAAGGATGGAGAGGGTGATTTTGGCCTAATGCTGGCTTGCTACTCCAACGTTGTTTATTGACTATAAGACCAGAGTCCTCTGGAACAATAACTTGAATATAAACACAACAGCATTGCTTCTTTGAGTGATTATTTTGAGTTTATAGAAAAATTATTATTTTATCTAAGGCTGCAGATATTGTAAAGGACAAAGTAAATACTACGCAAGTTCCTAAAATGTGGTGATATATTTTTTACTTGCGGTATTTCATATCTTTGGGTGATTCAGACCTTGTTTATAGGAGATGGCCTTCAGTTCCAGCTTGCTGGTCAAATATCTCTAGACTATGTTGTGCTAGCCAATGTTCCCTACACCTTAAGCCATTTTAGAAAGAGGACATTGATTGAGAAGAAGTGGGTAACAGTTGATTAAGAGTTGGAGGTTGAATGCTGATGTGCCTGCCTGTTCTTACCACAAGCAGTAACAACAAATCTTTTTTTATTTTACTTTTTATATTGATATGTGATATTATATAAGTTTTAGGTATACAACTTTGTGGTTTGACATCTATATACACTACAAAGTGAAAAGAAGCAGTCTGTTTAAAATTTTTAAATGTTCATTAACACAGGGAGAGAACTATAACTTGCATCCTCAATTACTATTTAAAATAAATTTTTATGAACAATGGAAGATTTTAAGAAACATAACATTTTTCTTTGGACTTTATTTTTAAATTTATGTGTTTTGGTAGAAATAAAATGTGCAAAAGAGAGTGATGTAAACCTATTAGAACTTTTACAGATTGACTTTGATGCCAGAAGCTGTGTCTTTGTTCAATGACACCTGAGTATCAGTTGACGTAAGGGTTTAGCAGGTGGATCAGACAGATGGTAGTCAGAATTCCCAGGTTTACCACTAACATGCATTGCTTCATCAAAACCAAGATAAAGCAAAAACATATTTAAAAGAGAAGGCTAAGCATAAATCAGCTCCTATTATGGAGAAGAGTGAGCTAAATTTTGCATTCCACAGTGATTTTGTAGGGGAAATTAAAGCATTAACTAAAGACATTGATAAATATTTCTATCAATTTGCTCAGACAAAAATGTTTTTTAAACTACAGACTATAGCATAATTATTCAAAATAAATAGTAATTAACTGAGCTAAATCAAGCAGCACAAGGGCTTGCAAATTTGCCCTGTGGTTTACCAGCTGTGCTCTTTACTGTCTGCACTGTGAATTTACACTGAAGCTTAAGTTCTCAAGAGGTGGAAGAAAATTGAAGCACATTTTAGACTCATATCAAGTAAAGGTAAAATTACTAATTTGTTCAGTCTAAATCCCCTGACAATGGGAAATCTATTTAAAAAGAAATCTTTATGAAAAAAGTTAACAAGCCTTTGTTGGGCACCAGTTATGTGCCCGGATCTATGTGTGAAACATGAGTATATAGACTTAGAGAAGACAGTAAGGTTTAAGTAGAATACAAAATAGAGACATGTTGGAAATTTAACTGCAAGTTACTGACTTATAATCAGGGAAATTATCAGAATTCTTCTCAACTCCACTGATTATCTCAGATTCATAATCCCTCCTGTAGAGTGAGCAAGATTTATTCCAGAGTCTGATGATTCTGGGAAAATCTTCTTTAAAGTTTCTCCTTGTTATTGGAAAGCATGCTGCAAGGGTCCTTGGTACTGTCATGGTTGGAATTATAACAGATATTTTACAAGGCACATTATGGCCTGTGCTAAGTTCTTGTATTTCTATCTGTAACCATCCTATATGTTATAATTCTGCTGAAAATGGGAAGATTACATTATCAGAGAATGAAAAACAATAATTTTATATTACAGTTTTTAAATATTAATTTAGCTAGTATTTTGTCAATGCTTTTTCTGCATCTATTAATAGAATCATATGAATTTTATCCTTTATACTTTATCACACTAATCATAAAACAGAGGGCAAACAAACAAACAAACAAAAAACCCTCATGAACAAAAATGACAGTATAGTAGTTGCCAAAGGAAAAGGGAGATGGGATGAAGTAGTAGAGGAGATAAGGGGACAAATATATGGAGACCGAAGGATATTTGACTTTATGTGGTAAATACAAAATACAATATTCAGGTGGTGTATTATAAAATTGTATACTTGAATCCTATACCATTATATTAATCAGTGTCACCCCCATAAATATAGTAAAATTGTACTACTCAAGCTCTGGTTGGGTAACTCAGTTGGTTATAGATTCTGAATACACCATGGTTGTGGGCTCCATCCTCAGTCAGGACACATACAAGAATCAACCAATAAATGCATAAATAAAGTAGAAAAACAAATCAATGTTTATCTCTCTCTTTCTCTGTCTCTAACTCTCTCCTCTCTCTCTCTCTCTCTCTCTCTCTCTCTCTCTCTCTCTCTCGTCTCTCTTTCTCTTCAATCAATAAATTAAAAACTAAAAACAAACACTAATCTGTCCACCTACCTAAACATGTTTTCCCTTGTTCAGATTCACATTTTCTTTATGATTCCAAATGCATAGTTTTTAGTTTTTAAAAGTAAAATAGTATTAATTAAGCATGTTTTAGGCACTCAACAGAGCACTGAATATAAGAATTAAGAAAACCAAGTCTCTGCCTTCACAAGTCTTACATTCTAGTTTTCTTAAGATTGGTTTGTCATCTGGCTCAGCTGGATAACACCGTTATGGCATGATCATCCAAACAGTGACTGAGCAAGTATTCAAAATCCATATTAAAAGCATACTCTTCAATCTGGGAAAATATGTCCAAGCATTTTCACTTTATACTTCAGGAAGGAAAATGTATTATGTAAAAAGTATCCTCTATTCATTGGTTATCCTCTGTAATATGTTGAATTAATAACATTTAATGTTCAAAGTACCTTGTAACGACCATTCTTTTACTATTCAAACTAGAAGTTCGGTGCATAAAATTAATGCACAGGGGTGAGGTTGTCCCTCAGCCCAGCCTGCATCCTCTCAAATCTGGGACCCTGAGAGGGATGTCCGACTGCCCATTTAGGCCGATCCCAGTAGGGATCCAGAACTGCTGACTCCCAACTGTTCTCCTGTCTGCCTTCCTGATTGCCTCTAACTGCTTCTGCCTGCCAGCCTGATCAATCCCTAACCACTCCCCTGCTAGCCTTATTGATACCTAACTGCTCCCCTGCCAGCTTATTTGTCCCTAACTGTCCTCCCCTGAAGACCTGGTCACTCCCAACTTCCCTCCTCTGTCAGCCTGGTCACCACTAACTGCCCTCACCTGCAGGTTTGATCACCCACAACTGCCCTCGCTTACAGGCCTGCTCTCTCCCAACTGCTCCCCCCTGCTGGCCATCTTGTTGTGGCCATCTTATGTCCACGTGGGGACAGACATTTTTAACCACGTGGGGGCAGCCATCTTGTGTGTTGAAATGATGGTCAATTTGCATATTACTCTTTTATTTTGTAAGATAGAGGCCTGGTACGTGGGTGGGGGCCAGCTGGTTTGCCCTGAAGGGTGTCCCAGATCAGGTTGGGGATTCCCTTGGGGTGTGGGGCATCCTAGGTAAGGTGTCTGTTGTGATGTACAGGCCAGTCACACTCCTTGATGACCCAAGTGGAGGCCCTGGTATCTGGGATTTATTTATCTTCTACAATTGAAACTTTGTAGCCTGGAGCTGAGCTAAGCCTTCCTGCTGGGCAACCAATTTTGTTGGGATTTATTTATCTTCTATAATTGAAACTTTGTACCCTTGAGTGGAGGCTTGGGCACAACAGGGTGTGTGGAAAGCTTGGCTTCCTCCATCGCCAAGAAAATCCAAGACTCCCTCCTGCTCTCTCTGTGGCTGAAGCCATCTTGGTTGGGATTAATTTGCATACTCACTCCTGATTGGATGGTGGGTGTGGCTGGTGGGTATGGTTTTTGGAGGTAGAGGAGTGATGGTTAATTTGCATATTACTCTTTTATTAGGTAGGATATTGACTTTATTTCCATTTACTTGCTGTTAACATGGAAATTAAGCTTGTCTGGAGAGCTTGGGAGGAACAAGAAATAAACTGCCACTCAGATCATTTTCTGCTTATACTGTGGTCCAATATGCACAGATCATTCAAATAAAATTCTTCCTACAGGATGGGAAAAAAGAAAAAAGAAAAAGAAATAGGTAGTGCTAAGGCAAGGGCCAGGGATGACAATTCCTACACACACACAATTTTGGGAAGACTATAGATACTATACTCTTGGAGAGAAATACCCCAACAGTGGGTCTTTCCAAGAACTCTGGGATCCAGAATTGCCATTAAAGCCAGTGAGAACTGCCATTCTCCATATTACTTCCACCATAGCCATCTCTGTCCTCAGGTAACACGTCTAAGCAGTGGGGCAAATTAGTTCAAAACTAGAGTGAGGTAAAAAGAAATTCACTCATTTGTGGATAATAAAGAACATTATAAACCAATGAACAAAAGGAGAGATACAGAGACAGTAAAGCTTCAAACAGACTGTGAAATTACAGCAGGAAGATTAAAGTTAGGTGAGGTAGACAAGAGATCAATCAAAGGTCTTGTATGCATGCATATAAGCATAACCAATGAACATAGACACTGGGGTATTGGGGTATGCCTGGGAGAGAGGGGGGCAATGGGGAGATATGTATAAAAAATTAATAAAAATTAAAAAAAAGAAAGAGAAAAAAACAAAACAAAACAAAACAAACAAACAAACAAAAAAATAAACTGTTTCATCAGTTCAAAAAAAAAAAAAAATACAATTGCCACCCCATGAAGTCTAATAAGAAGCAGACTCCATAAATACTGACAATCCAGCACAATGACTAGTGCAGATACACCCATCTTTTGACCTCTCAGACCATCTCAGACACATTGATAACACTACTGAGCTAACACTAAGGGAACATGGGTGGCAAGTTGAATTACTCTGTTAACTGTAGGGTTGTTTCTTTCATGTAAATAAAAGCAGCACAATTTACAATAGCTACAATTTGGAAACAGCCTAGGAACTCATCAGCAGATGAGTGGATCAGAAAACTATGGTACATCTACACAATGGAATAGTATGCTGCCATAAAAAAGAAGAAATTCTTACCATTTGCAGCAACCTGGATGGAACTGGAGAGCCTTATAAATAAGTGAAATAAGCCAGTCCATGAAGGAGAAACCAAACATGATCTCACTCATTTGTGGATAATAAAGAACATTATAAACTGATGAACAAAAGGATAGATACAGAGGCAGTAAAGCATCAAACAGACTGTCAAATTACAGCAGGAAGATGAAGGAGAGGTAGGGTAGATAAGAGATCAACCAAAGGACTTGTATGCATGCATATAAGCATAACCAATGAACACAAGACACTGGGGGGTTGGGGTATGCTTGGGAGGAGGTGGGAAAGATATATATATATATATATATACACACACAAATGGGAAGATATGTATATATGTAACACAATAAGAAAAAATGGAAAAAATATAAAATAAAAATACTTTGTTTTCTTTTCCTAAGAATCTGTCTGGTGTATGTGCAAACACCCAATTACCATATGAAAATCAAGCTAACACCAAATTAATTTTAACTTAATTTTTTTGAGATATGGATCTAACTTTAAGATTTTTCTAAATGACTTTTATGTGCTCTTTTTTCTCTCTTTTTAATTTTGTCACCTTTTTAATTTTTTTACATATATTTTTATTAATTTCAGAGAGAAAAGGAGAGGGAGAGAGAGAGATAGAAACACCAATGATGATACAGAATCATTGATTGGCTTCCTCCTGCACTCTCCCCACTATGGATCGACACTGCAACCCACGTATGTGCTCCCGACTGGAATCAAACATGGCACCTTTCAGCCCAGAGGCGAACACTCTATGCACTGAGCCAAAGTAGCTAGGACATTTGTCACCTTTTTAAAGAAATAAATAAAAAAATAAAATTGTAATATATTTAAATTTTACATCATGTGATGTGATATACATATATATTTGAAAAGATTCTCCAATTTTAAATAATTAATAAATACATCACCTTGTATATTTACTTTTTATGTTTTCTGAGAATTCTGATACATTTTGTAATAAAATTCTGATAATTTTCTTAATAAATTTCAATTATAAAATATAATGATTTTAACTATAGTCACTATGATTTATATTAGATATTCACACCTTATTCATCTTATAGTTGAAAGTTTATATATTTTTACCAATCTCCTCCTATTTCCCCCACACTACTGATCCTGGAGCCACTTTCAAATCTCTATTTTTGTGCATTTGACTTTTTTTAAGATTCCACATATAAGTGACATATGCACTATTTGTCTTCTCTCTCTGGCTTTTTTCAATGAATATTCATTTTAACTATTGTCATTGATATTTTGTTTTAGTTTTGATTTATGATAATTACACGTTTTTCTATGTAATTACTTAATATTATTTCAAGTAACACTAGAATTTGTTTTCAAAGCAGCATAAATATGCATCAACTCTTAAACTTACTATAGTACATACAGTATAAGTAAGTTTTGTGTATATTTTGTACTTACAAACTCTGTATCTGCAAGAATTTGACTTTCAACAGAATATACTATTTTTTGGCAGCCCCATGGAAATATTTTTTTAATTAAATCTTTATTATTCAGATTATTACATTTGTTTCTCTTTTATCCCCTCCATAGCACCCCTCCACCCAGCTTCCACCCTTCCCTCTGCCCTTACCTCCCTCCCATTGACCTCATCCATAGGTGTATGATTTTTGTCCAATCTCTCCCTGTACACCCCTTACCCCTTACCCCCTGAGAATTATAAGTCTACTCCCTTTCTGTGCTCCTGATTCTATTATATTCACCAGTTTATTCTGTTGACCAAATTTTTAATTTACTTAATTTTTAGATTCACTTGTTGATAGATATGTATTTGTTCATAATTTTGTGGCTTTTATCTTTTTCTTCTTCCTCTTCTAAAAGAGTACCTTTCAGCATTTCATATAATACTGGTTTGGAGTTGATGAACTCCTTTAGTTTTTTCTTATCTGTGAAGCTCTTTATCTGCCCTTCAATTCTGAATGATAGCTTTGCTGGATAGATTATTCTTGGTTGTAGGTTCTTGCTATTCATCACGTTGAATATTTCTTGCCACTCCCGTCTGGCCTGCATCGTTTCTGTTGAGAAATCAGCTGACAGTCATATGGGTGCTCCCTTGTAGGTAATGAACTGTTTTTCTCTTGCTGCTTTTAATACTCTCTTTGTCTTTTGCTCTTGGTATTTTAATTATGATGTGTCTTGGTGTAGTCCTCTTTGGATTCCTTTTATTTGGGATTCTGTGTGCTTCCTGGACTTGTAAGTCTATTTCTTTTACCAGATGTGGGAAGTTTTCAGTCATTATTTCTTTAAGTAGGTTTTCAGTATCTTGTTCTCTCTCTTCTTCTGGCACCCACACAATTCTGATGTTGGTACATTTGAAGCTGTCCCAGAGGCTCTTTCCATTATCTTCACATTTTTGGATTATTTTTTCTTCTTGCTTTTCCAGTTGAGTGTTGTCTGCTTCTTTATATTTCAAATTTTTGACTTGATTCTTGCCTTTCTCTAGTCTGCTGTTAGGACTCTGTATAATATTTTTTATTTCAGTCAGCGTATGTTTAATTTCTAGTTGGTCCTTTTTCATCTCTAGTTGGACCTTTTCCATCTCTAGTTGGATCTTTTGCATCTCTAGTTGGTCCTTTTTCATCTCCTCTTGGCTCTTGCTAACTTTATCCAACTTTTCTAGGATATTCTTGGAAAACCTTATAAGCGTGGTTTTGAACTCTATATCCAGTTGTTTGTTTTCCTCCATTTCTTTTGTTTGTGATCCCTTCCCTTGTCTCGACATTTTCATTATGCTGGGAGAACTTCTGTATTGGATTCAGCCTTATGATAGCAGACTTGCAAAACCGAAGAAGCCTCTCTGCTGAGCTTGGGATGAGTGGAGTCTCAGGGTTTAAGGGACCACCTTCCCTTCCAGTTGGCCCCGCCCTCCACGGCCCCTGAGTCTCACGTGACTGGGTAATCGCTGGAGCAGTCTTTGTGTGCACACACAGTGCCTCTAGAGCACTGCTTTTCTGGGTCCCCTGCACTACAGGACCACAGGAGTCTAGGTCCCCAGGGTTTCACCCGAAACAGGGGCTTAGTGGAGTCAGAAGTGGCACAGTTGGGAGGGTCTGTCTCCCACCCACCCACTCACGAAAGCCAGTGGGACAATCAGCAGTCTGTCCTTTAGCGCCGTGAGCGCTACCAGACTTCTGATATTTTGTGACTCCCCTAAATTTCCGTGCTTCTCTCCCTTTTCACAGTCCAAACTCCCCCTGTATGAGTTTCGGCTGGATCTGGGGTTTAGTGTCGTAGGATAAGTGGTTCAATGCCTTTGAGAGTCTCCATCTCCCTCCCGCCAGAGAAAACCAGCCAGATTCTGTGGCACCGGCTCTCTCCATGTGCGCATGCATTTCCCTACCTCAGCTTTTTGCAGCCTCTCTGGGTCTCTGTGAGCCCCTCTCTTTCCTTCTAATTGTAGAATTTCCACTCAGCCAGCTTTCCTGTGGTTCTGGATGATGCTCGTTCTGTCTTTTAGTTGTAGTTTTGAAATTGTTGTGCGAGGCAGTAGTGTAGGTGTTTACCTATGCCGCCATCTTGGATTCTCCCCTATGCTATTTCTTTTCAAACGTTTTTTGGTCATGTTAAATCATATGTTGTTCACTCAGGTTTTGATCATTGGACCTTTCAAATGGTATAAATGAAAATAATGTTCATTTCATTTTATTTACAATGACATAAATCAACAAATTATGATTATTTTATTAAGGTCTTCTGGAAACAAGGTATATTGTTTTGAATACAGCTAGTTGTTTTAATTTCTTATATTTTATGAAGTTCCATATACTATTTGATTTTTAGACTGCAAGTTAAGTTTCAAAAATAACACTGCACCTATCAGGAACCTCCAATATTGTATTTGGGGTCATTACCTGCAGTGGCTATGCGAAGGTTCTGGTGTGTAAACTGTGACTATCTTGTGAGTTAAAATAGTAATTACTAGTATGCATCTGCTCGTCTATAGAAGAACTATTGAGTTTATGGCTTCATGTAAATTCTGATATAAAAGTTTGATAATAAATTCATGTAAATGGTTAAGTAGATTTATTTGTTTGCTAATACTGTTTTATTTTGCCTCTAAATAAAAAGAACCAAGTATCAATTCAAAGTATTAAGAACTGTGCTTGAGAGTTAAATGTTCTAGAGACTCGGTCTTAGAGGAAGTTCATGTTTTTTTCTGAGTTTTAACCCCCCAAGACCTCTATCAGAAGCTTATGTTGAAGATCTGAAAAAAGAAATCCCTTGTTGCTTCCAGTAGGGCAAGGAGGAAAAAATGATTTTTTTAAAAAATATCTTCAAGTTCTATGTTCTTTTTAACAAGGTCTGAGCTCAAGGGAAACTATTGAACTTTCATACCAGAACCTAACCTACTGAGATTTTATCAAAACAGGAAAGGAGTTACATACCCAACTCAGGCTCACTAAAAGACACACCAAATTATAGGACCACAGAATGCTTCCACAACCCCACAGTGTACAACCGCATCAACAATGCTGCTGTATCATAAAAGGGGACTGCAGCTAAAAGAACTGTAGGACTTAAATGCTTTTTAGAGAGTCTCGTGGTATATCCAAAGAATATAGGGAGACTAACACAGGAGCATTAGAGGAAAGTTTAGCCTCTGACACCACTGCTTCAGCAAGCAGCCTAACTTCTAGCCAGACAACCATAAAACTTCATTTCCTTTTACTCGATACTTTATGTATGTCTTTCAACAACAACAACAACAACAACAACAAAAAACAACAAGGTATACTGAAAGGACAAAAAAGAAACAGATCAAGCATGGAAACTAGACTCGGATATGGCATAAATTTTGGAATTATCAAACTGAGAATTTAAAATAACTATCTCTAGGACCCTATTGGGAAAAGTAATATGTTGAATATACCACAGCAAAGGCTCTAACTGGAAAAGTAGACAAACACAAGAACAGATAGGCAAAGTAAATGAATAAATGGAAACTCTAAACAAGGCACAAAAGGAAATACAATGATATTCAGAAACATTGTAACATAAATGAAGAATGCCTTTCATAGGTTCATCAGTGGACAAGTCACAGTTGAGGAAATAACCAGTGAGTTTGAAGATATGCCATTATTAACTTCCCAAACTGAAATACAAAGAATAAAAAAAGAAGACCATGAAATAAGAATAGTGTAAAAAGTACAAAAAGTGTAACATGTGTAATGTTAATCCCAGAAAGAGGAGCAGGAGGAGAAGGAGCAAGAGAAGGAAAGAGAAAAGAACAAAAGGTATAATTGAAGTAAAAGCAGCTGAGGATTTTTCAAAGCTAATGACAGACATTGAACCACAAATCTAGAATGCTCAGAGAACATAAATTGAAAAAAATCTCAAAATCTAGGGATATCATACTTGAACTACAGAAAATTAGTGACAAAGAGAATATCTTTAAAGAAGCCAGGAAGAAGAGAGAAACAACAGGCCTGTCTATACTAATAATAGCCTAAGTGGCATCACGACCTCATGTCATCAAGATGGCTGTCACAAGATGACCATCAAAACATGGCCATATGCACAATGGAGGCGGGGCCCAGTGGCCACTCCATGTGGTGATGCCTGGGGGGTCCCACGTTTCTGTGTGGCATGGAAGAGGCCATCCCGGCATCTCAGCTGCCTTACACAATGGAGATGGGTCCCAGTGGAGGAAATGGGTAGCAGCAGGGGAGGGCAGTTGTGGGCTATCAGTCTGGCAGGGGAGGGCAGTTGAGGGCAATCGGGCTGACAGGGGATGATACTTGGCTATGATTGGGCCAGAAGGAGAGCAGTTAGGCATCAATCAGGCTGACAGGGGAGCTGTTAGGGAGCTGTTAGGGGGCAATCAGGCAGGCAAGTGGTTAGGGTCCAGTAGTCTCAGATTGTGAGAGGGATGTCTGACAGCTGGTTTAGGCTGATCCTTCAGTGCCTAAATGACATCCCCCTAAGGGTTCCTGATTGGAGAGGGCGCAGGCTGGGCTGAGGGACACCTCCCGGGTGCACTACTGTTGTGCACAGAGCCTCTAGCTACTAGTAGAAGAACAAGATGAAATTACATTAAAAGTCTCCTCAGAAACTTCTCTTCTTTGCAAACAAGAAGGAAGTGGAGCATAATATCTAAAATATTAAAAGAAAAAAAACAAGACAAAACTAAAATTCTTTTCCAGAGAAATTATCTTTCAAACATGAGAGGCAATAAAGATATTCTCAGACAAATATAGAGCTATTGCCACCAGTTAACTTGCCTATTAAGAAACATTAAAGCCAAAACCAGTTTGGCTCAGTGGATAGTGCATTAGCCTGCACACTGAAAGGGCCCAGGTTCGATTCTGGTCAAGGGCACGTACCTTGGTTGAGGGCACATCCCCAGTAGGAGTTGTGAAGGAGGCAGCTGATTGATGTTTTTCTCTCATCGATGTTTCCTACTCTCTATTCCTCTCCCTTCCTTTCTGTAAAAAAATCAATAAAAATGTATTTTTTGAAAAAAAGAAACATTAAAAACAAAGAAGTTATTCAGACAGAAGGAAAAATGATATAGGTCAGAAACTGATCTACATAAAGAAAGGAAGAGTATTAAAGAAGGAATAAGTAAAGATAATACAGAAATGTTTATTTTTCTTATTCTTAATTAATTTAACAATTTGTTCCAAATAATTGCAATTATGCATTGGTGATTATAGCTTGTGGATAAGTGAAATAAATGATAGTGATGTTATAAGCAAATGAAGGGAAAAATTGGAAATACTCTGTAATAAATTACTTGATTTACCTGTGAAGTTGAAGTGCTATTAGAAAGTACATTTATGTTACTCATAACTATACATTTCAAACTCAAAGTCAACAACTAATTTTTTAAAGAAGTATAATTGACATGCTGAGAGAGATGAGAAAATTTAATCATATAAGATTCTCAATTAAAACTAAAGAAGATAAGAAAAGTAAAAGAGAATAATGACAACACATAGAAAACAGAATATAATAGATGTAATTGAAACTATTAACAATTTAGTTAAATATAAATTGTTTAAAACAACTGACATATGAACACTAATCTTAGAGCAGGATAAAATATGTTGCCTACAAAAATCTACATTAAATGTGAAAATATATATAAGGTGTAATAGGATAGAGAAAGTCATAAAAGATTAACACTAATAAAAACAAAATTGTAGTAGCTATATTTCTTTCAGGCAAAGTAGACTTCAGAGCAACAAAACTTATATGAAGCAGCATTACATAATGATAAATGGTTAATTCTTCAAGAAGATATAATAATCTTTAATATCTATGCACCTCATAACAAAGTGTCAAAATATGTGAGGCAAAAACTGATAGAACTGCAAGGAGAAATAGATGAATCCACTATTTTATTTTTTTGAAGAGTTCAACACTCCCCTATCGGCAGTGGACAGATACAGTAGACAACAATAGGAAGAAAAATCAGTAAAGATGTAGTTCAAATTTTATTTTTGATCCAGTTGTTAATAGGATTGTTTCCATAGTTTCCTTTTCTGATAGTTTGTTTTGGGTGTATAAAAATGCAAGTGATTTCTGAATATTTATATCCCTCTACGTTACTGAATTAATTTATCAGCTCTAGTAGTATTTTTGGTGGAATCTTTTGGTTATGCTATATACAGTGTCATGTCATCTGCAAATAAAATACCTAGGAATGAATTTAACCAACAATGTAAAATACCTGTACTTGAAAAATATAAATATTGAAGAAAACAATTGAAGAAGATACAGATAATTGCAAGCATATGTTATATTCATGGATAGGAAGAATTAACATCAGTAAAACATCCAGACAACTCAAAGCAATCTATAGATTCAACACAATTACTATCAAGATACCAATGGCACATTACACAGAGCTGGAACAAATATTCCAAAAATTTATGTGGAACCACAAAAGAGCCCAAATAGCCACAGCAATGTTGGGAAGAAACAAGTTTGGAGAAATTATGCTACCTAATACCAAACTGCAGTACAAGGCCACTATAGCCAAAATGGCATGGTGCTGGCATAAAAACAGACATAGGTCAAGGGAACAGAACAGACAGCCCAGAAATAAATCCATGCCTTTATAGCCAATAATATTTGAAAAAGAAAGCAAGAACATACAATGGAGTAAAAATAATGTGTTCAATAAATGGTATCAGGAAAATTGCAAAGATGCGTGCAAGAAAAAAAAAATGAAACTAAACCACCTTCTTACACCAGGCACAAGAATAAACTCAAAACAGATTAGAGACTTAAAAGTTAGACTTGAAACCATAAAAATCTTAGAAGAAAACATAGGCAGTAAAATCTTGGACATTTCTCATAGCAATATTTTTTCCTGTTATATCTCCTTGGACAAGCAAAACAGAAACAAACAAACAAAAAGTAAAAAAATGGGACTAAAAAGTTTTTGCAAAGCAAAGGAAACTATCAACAAAATGGAAAGACAGCCCGCTGAATGAGAAAACATATTTGCCAATGATACATTTAATAAGGGTTTAATATCCAAAATTTATAAAGAACTTATACAACTCAACATAAACAAACAAACAAACAAAAAACACAAAAACTGGAGGAGGACCTGGTAAAAAAGGTGAAGGGTTTAAGAAAAAACAAACAAGTCACAGACAACAATATGGTAATTACCAGAGGGCAAGGAGGGTAGGTGGATAGAGGTAGAAGAGGGTAAAGGAGGGATAAATGGTGATGGGAGACTAGACCTGAGCTAGTAAACACACAATGCCATATACAGATGATGTATTATAGAACTGTATACCTGCGTTCTATATAATTTTATTAACCAATGTCACCTCAATAAATTCAATTAAAAAATATGTAGTTGAACTAAATGGGACCACACATCAACTAGATCTAAATGAGGTTTATAAAATACTTAATCAAATAACAAACAAATACACATCCTTCTCGTGCTCACATGGAATATTCACCAAGATAGATGAGATTCTGGGCTATAAAATTAATCTTGACAAATTTAAAAATGTAGACATTTACAAAGTATACACAATGGAATTAAACAAAAAAGTCAATAACAGAAAATATCTGGAAAATTCCAAAATATTCATGTATTATTGAAAAATCTCAAAAAATCTCCAAATACCTAATATAAGAACTATATTCATATGCAAGAAATATAAAAAGTGGGTTAAGTTTAAATAGATGTCTCACCAAAGAAAGATATACAGATGGAAAATAAGCATAGAACATGTTCAATATCATGTATCATTTAAAAATTAATAATTAAAATAACAATGATATACCATTATCCACCTACTAGAATTAAATAAATACAAAATACTGACAACACTGAATGTTTGTGGAGATGTAGATCAATTGCTGCATGGGAATGTAAAATGCAGTCACTTTGGAAGAAAGTTCAGCAGTATGAACCAGGAGGTCATGGTTTGATTCCTGGTCAGGATACATGAGATTGCAGGCTCAATATCAGTAGGGGGCATGAGAGAGGCAGCTGATCAATAATTCTCTTATCATTGATGTTTCTATCTCTCTCTCTCCTTCCTCTCTAAAATCAATAAAAATATATTTTTAAAAAGGCTGAACATAGCCCTACTAGGTTTGGCTCAGTGGATTGAGCATCAACCTGTGGACTAAAGTGCCCTGGGTTCGAGTCTTGTCAAGGGCACATGCCCAGGTTGTGGGCTCGATCTCTAGTGAGGGATGTGCAAGAGACAGCTGATCAATGATTCTCTCTCATTGATGTTTCTATCTCCCTCTCCCTTCTTCTCTAAAATCAATAAAAATATATTTTTTAAAAAGGCTGAGCATATGACACAGCAATATTGTTTTCTAAGATATTTAACCAAGTATATTAAAAACCAACGTGCATACAAAATCTGCACATGAATATGTATAGCAGCTTTATTCCCAATTACCCCAAATTGGAAGCAACCAAGATGTCCTTCAGTTGATTACTAGATAAACAGCGGTGTGTCCATCATAAAGTAAAATATTAGTTAGTAGTAAAAATGAATTATCAAGTCACAAAAGAACCTGGAAAAAACTTCAATGCATATAGCTAAGTGAACAAAACAAATCTGAAATAGCTTTTGTATGATTCCAGCTATATGATATTCTGTAAAAAGCAGAACTGTAGAGAGTATTAAAAAAAATTTTAAGGGTTTGGTGAGGGGAATACATATGTAAAATACATAATGTTTTTTTTTAATAAATATATTTTAAAGATTTTTTACACAGAGGAAGGGAGAGGATAGAGAGTTAGAAACATCAATGAGAAAGAAACATCAGCAGCCTCCTGCACACTCCCCACTGGGTATGTGCCCACAACCAAGGTACATGCCCTTGACCAGAATCTAACCTGGGACCCTTGAGTCTGCAGACCAATGCTCCAGCCACTGAGCCCAACCAGTCAGGGCATAAGTACAAAATGTTTTTGGGGCAATGTAACTATTATGTATGATACTGGAATGGTAGGTACATGACTTTATGCATTTGGCAAAATTCATATAACACGAAGAAGGTAGTCTCATTTAAATGATGGTCTTTAGTTAAAATCCATGTAGTATCAATATTGATTCATCAATTGTACCAAATATAGCACACTGCTGCAGTATGCTAATAACAGAAAACTTGGGGAGTGGTGGTAAGAAGAAGCATTGGAAATTTATAAGAACTCTGTATTTTATGTTCAACTTTTTATAAACTTAAATTATTCTTAAAATAAATTATATAATTTTTTTTAAAAAGCTAAAAAATGTTAGGAACGACATTATATGTATAAAAAGTTAAGGAAGAATAATGAAATAGAAGCCATGTAAAACCTCTGCATATGTGCTGTGCCCTTTCTGTGATATTTACCTCATTAGGTTTTGTGCTTTTTCTTTCCCAAAGACTCTCTCCTCGTTAAATAAAAGGTCAAGTAGAATTCAGTCCATATTTATTATTCTTTCAAAAATTCTCTACTGGGAAAGCTTTTATTAACCCATTCTTTGCAGGTGCCTTCTAGAAGGCCATCCTTTGCCCAGCAGTCTCTCACCTGCTCAGCATGGTCTAGGCTGATACAGGAAGAATTTACAGAGCTGGTATTGCTCAGCTCCTCTCCGTACATCTGCCTAGCATACTCTAATAAAGAAATTTAACTCAAACTGGGTAAAGAATAAAAAATTATGCTACAGAACACTCTTAGACTACTTAAGCACCAGCCAACACTCTTTTTACTACAAGATTCACAGTGAGGATGGTAGATTCAATTTTATCTGCTTATATTTAAAAGGTAATATTAAATAGACTCTTCATTCACACACACACACACACACACACACACACACACACACAAGTATTTAGGATTAGCCAATTAATAATGTTCAATGAGTTATTTAAATAAGGCATTAAGTTTTTAATGACAAATATAATGATAGAAAACTTTCATTTTTCTTTTCAAATACTAATAAAAATGTGACAATGAAAAATATGCAAACTCAAGGTTATTTGAAGGCCAGAAGGCTTACTGAAAGATATTAGTTGGCTTTGTAGATAAACAGTTTCCTATACCTTTGGACAGCCACCATTGAGATCTGGGATGTGTTAAAGGTCAATTAACATTTGAGGGAGTTAGCCTCCTAGAGTTCTCATCTCTGCAATAAGAATGGTGAGTCCCATTAATGGAGATCACTGCCAGCTCTACTATTCTTTTTAACGTCAACACTCCATGCAGTACACTGGCATAAACATTTTTTAAAAAGTTTAAATTCATGGAATTATTTCACCAAAATAAATACATACACATACAAAGTAATATATTGCATTAAATATTTATCAGAAATATAAAATGCATTTATATTGAATTGAATAAATTTAAACAACCAATTTTCTAAAATGATCTACTTCAAAACATGCACATTGATTTTCTTATTAGCATCAATGTTTAGATCTTCCTTTTGATAAACTGCACAGTTTGATGACCAGCAAAGAATTGGACCAGTTTTAAGATGTTTAACCCAAGTAATTAAAGACAGAATGGTTGCATTTGACAGAAACACAAACTATCAGCCATGAAAAAGATACTGCATTTATCAACTCAGGTCTTCCTATAATATAGATCTTAACCAAGGTAGGGTCAATGACTTCAGTAATTTGTTCCACAAATGTGTTATCCAGACATGGTTGACCCCGTATCTTAGCAATTCCTATTTGCAGAACTTGTACCGCATTCACTGAGTCAAAATCTGCCAGGGGCATATCAATGTCTATCATTCAAAGACTCCCAGGTAGTTCTCTTGTACACTGAAATTTATAACTCATGGCATACATGCTATGGCAGATACCTAGTGAAATACCAATACACATAGCTTTCTCTGTTCATGATGCCTATGTAAGCTATGCTATTTCACTTTCCTTTTTATCATGTCTAGAAGATTACTTCTTTGTTAATGTCCCATCTAGAATATTTTATTTTAATCTCATCAGTGCAAGAAGAACAAAGAAATGTGTTTTAATATAACTTACATACTTTATAGTATAAATGTTTTCAACAGAGAAATAATAATAATAGCAAACATTTCTATATTCATAATGTGCTGGCTGCTGTTCTGTTTTAAGAATATTAACTCTACAACAAACAATCCAACTAAATAGGAAACATTATTAGCCTCATTTTATGAATGAGATAAAAGAAACCTAGAGAAGCTAACTAATCTGCCCATGTCATACTTCTAGGTAAGGTAAGTATTTGAGTTGGGATTTGAACTCAGGGTATTACACTCTCAATCCATATTTTATACAGTAATTTCATTCACTTCCTTCTTTTAGAATGCTTTTGAAAAGGTTCTTTAGCAGATCTCTAGTGCAGGCTTACATTAGGGTATGATAGTGCATTCCATGGTTTTGGATATTCCTTCATTCAATCTGATTCAGCAGGTGAAAGAGGGATTTGTGGACAGGTTCCAAGATGTATCTTCTTGAGGCAGTTCACTGCCACTAGTACAGCATGCTGTTCATTAGTCAACATGCAGCCTGGTGTAAGAGTCTGGCAGAGTCTGAAAGGATGCAGGTTGGCAAGGGTCTCACGTTGCCTTTGTGTGTCTGCTTATTGCTTTGTGAGTGCTGTATTAATGGAACAGGGAATAAATCTGATGAATGTGCCAACATTACTTGGCTCTTTTTTCAGACACCTGTCAACATTTGGCAAAGGCTCAGAGAGTGCAGCCATTAAGTGACCACATGGTCATTTATACTTACCGGAAGGATATCATAAAGGCAGAAAGGTATGATAATTGGAGAAAGGAGCTTTAAAATTAAATCATTTATAACATATTTTTAAAACAAAGTAATTCTGTATCTACTAGATAAACTTAGAAGTTAATATTGCTTCTTAATTTTCTTTATTGCCTCTTCTCACAAATATATCTTCATATTAGTTTTATAAATATACTGACAGACTGATATGTTGGTTAGCCACATTGTGTTACAATTTAGTTTGCTATTACCAATTTTACTTATTTTATGTTCTCATACATATTGATATGCTTTTAAAAATTTTTATTTATTTTTAAATTTTTTATTATTATGACTAGAGGCCCGGTGCATGAATTTGTGCATGGGTAGGGTCACTGTGGGTGGCCTGCAGAGATTGGGTCTAAACCCACAGTCCAATGCTGCCTGCCGCTCCTACCAGCCCAATCAGTCCTGATTGGGAGAGGCTTGTGCTGCCGCAGTAGCAATCACCAGCCATGAGTCCTACATCTGGTGCCCTCTCAAGGGGAGTGGCCTATGGGATCGGGCTGAAACCAGCTTTACCACATCCTATGAGGGGTCCAGGATTGTGAGAGGACACAGGTCAGTTTGAGGGACCCCACAGGTGCATGATCGGGCCAAGGTGGGACCGCGGGAGGGCTCCAGGCGTGTCCAGCCTATCTTGCTCAGTTCTGATCTGCTGAACCTCAGCAGCAAACTAACTTACTAGTTGGAGCATATGCCCCCTGGTGGTCATAGCAAGCAATTGAGCCTCCTAAGCATATCATTAGCATATTCCACTTTGATTGGATGTTCTATTGTTCTGTCGTTCAGTCTATCTGCATATTACCCTTTTATTATGTAGGATGATGAAAAACAGGTAGCATACAATTTTTCATTATAGTTCACATTCAATATTATTCTGTATTAGTTTCAAGTGCACAACATAGTGGTTAGACAATCATATACTTTACAGAGTGGTCCCCCTAATATTTCAAGTACCACCCTGGAAAAGAAGAACAAAATAGGAGGGATTTCAATATCTGATGTCAAGCTATACCACAAAGCCACTGGTCTCAAAACTGCCCGGTATTGGCATAAGAGCAGACATATAGACCAATGGAACATAACAGAGAACCCAGAAATTGACCCATACCGCTATGCTAAATTAATATTTGATGAAGAAGGCAAGAGCATATGATGGAGTCTAGACAGTCTCTTCAATTAATGGTGCTGCAAAAAATGGACAGATACAGACATACTTTTATTTCAAATACATGAAGAATCTTATAAAAATTCCAAGTGTTCTTTTATGCTTTAGAGTGAGTGACCTTTCTACCTTGCTTCTCTCTTTCTTTCCTACTCAATACGTTATGCACATCCCTCTGACCTTCCAGAATAATACTGATTCATTATTTTGGTAGCTCCATAATACTTTATGGTGTTGTATTACTTATACTTTTGGTAATTTTTCATATTTTTTTCTGAAAATTGCTACTATAACAATATAACAAAAATATTTTGACAACTTAAATCTGTAGTTCTAAGCAGGAGAGACTTTGTTCCCCAAAGGATATTGAGCAATGTCCAGAGATAGTTCAGATTGCCACAGTTGGAAGGAGTGATAGGAGGTAAAGGATGCTCTAAATATACCATAATGCACAAGACAGACCACACCACAGACAATGATTTGGACAGAATATCCATCATGCCAAGATTGCAAAACTCTAAGTTAAAGGACATATGTATTTGGTTTTGGTAGGCTTGGCTCAGTGGTTAGAGCGTCAAAGGTACAAGTTCTATTCCCAGTCCAGTTCTATTACCATGCCCCAATAGGGGTGCCAGATAGGGGTTGCCAACTAGGCAACCAATCCCTCTCTCTCTCTCTCTCTCTCTCTCTCTCTCTCTCTCTCTCTCTCTCTCCCCCAATTCTATCTCCTTTCCATTCTCTCTGAAAATCAATGGGAAACATATCCTTGGATGAGGATTAAAAAAGAATATCTATATTTTTAACATTTAGAGCTATCTTTAGAATGTTTCCTAATATAACACTTCAAAATTAAAGAGTACTCCTTTTGTTACCTATTTCAAAACTCTAACCTCAATCGAGGTGATAGTTTTTTAAGTTGTTTGCCAGATTGATGAGTGTGAACGAGACTACTTATCTTAAACTATTATTGAATTTGAGCAAAATCTCTAAACTTGATCATCATTTTGATTTGTCTATTATTATTATATGACATGCCCTAAAGTTATCAGCATTTTAAATGAATTTTACAGATAATTATTTTTAGTTGCTTTGTGGTGAGATTTTTTTTGGTCATTAAAATGTTTGATATTTTATTTAGTTAATTATGTCTTCTTATTTCTGAATTTTGCCTCAATTAATCTTATATTGCTCACTCATATATTTTTTCTTTTGACAAATATATAGCAGTGTAACTCATACTGCAATATAAAATCTAAAACATTTCTATTACCTAAAGTAGTTATTTGACAAATACGTTTTCCCATTCTCTGGCTTTTCTTTTCTTTTCTTAGTAGCATATTTCCATTACAGATATTTTAAGTTTTATGATATTTGATTTATTACTTTTCTTTTTTCATATTCAGAGCTTTTTAATTCCTATCTAAAATATTTACCTGCATTTTAATGTCATAAAAGTATTTTACTACATTTTCATTTGGAAGATTTATGGTTCTAACTTTTACAGTTACGTCTGTGATACATCTAAAATTAGTTATTGGGTATGAATTATGGTAGAAGTTGAGTTTCGGTTTGCTCTACACAAGTTTTTTTGTTGTTCTAAGTAAAATTTGTTTTTGTTTTTCTTTTAACTTTTTTTTTTTCTTATTGCATTGACTTGGAACCTTTGTTAAATATCAATTGACTGTAAATATGTGGTAGTCTATTTTAGGAATCTCTATTCTATTAATCTTTTATCTCTATTTTGTACACTAACACTATACTGTCCTGATTACTATAGTTTTATGCTAAGCCTTGAAATAAAGAAGTGTAGGTCTTGAAACCATTCATATTCTTCTTCCAAACAAACAAAAAAATAATTATGGAGTCGAAACCAGTTTGCTCAGTGGATAGAGCATCGGCCTGCAGACTGAAAGGTCCCAGGTTCGATTCTGGTCAAGGGCATGTATCCTGGTTGCGGGCACATTCCCAGTAGGGGGCGTGCAGGAGTTGGCTGATCGATGTCTCTCTCATTGATGTTTCTAACTCTCTATCCCTCTCCCTTCCTCTCTGTAAAATATCAATAAAATATATATTTAAAAAATTATGGAGATTCTAGATTCTTTATATTTCCACAGATATTTTAAAATCAATTGTCAATTTTATCAATAAAAGTATCTGGGGTTCTGATGCCAATTGCATTAAATCTATAGATTTTTTCATAAAAACCTACTAACTACAGAAAGTCTTACAATCTATAAAAAGGGGATATCTCTCCATTTCTTTAGATCATACTGAACTTCTATCAACAATTTTTATTTTTTTTATTTTTCTTTTAGGTTTCATTGTGGCTGACATACACAGTTTTCATCATATTTATTCCTAGGCAGTTGATAATATTTGATGCCATTGTAAATCATTTTGTTTTTAAAATTCACTTTCAGATTGCTGGTTACTATTATGTAGAATTAGAAGTGCTTTTTAAATTAATTTTGTTTAAACATGATGTTAAATTGATAAATATCAACCAATTGAAAAGATTGTTGTGTGATTTTAATATTATCCTTAAAAATGTATCATCCTTATGTTCTTTTAATCTAATCACTACATTTAAAAATTTCCTTTTTCAGAAATATTGCAAAGTACATATCAGGTAAAAATTATTACTATTTTTGTAAAATTCTGGACATTTTGCAAAAATCACACAAAGTATCCTTTAAAATGCACCTCAAAGCCAACAAAAATATAAGGGAAGTTTAGGTTAACCAATTTGTCCCATTTTGCTCAGTGATTTTCCAGATTTAAAACTGAAAGTCTCAAAACCTGGGCACTGCTTTCATTCTGGATAACTGGTAACTGTCATAATTGCTACATTAATTTTTATTACTAAATAATACATCACCACAAAGTTAATAACTTAAAACTATAAATAAGTTCATTATGTCTCCCTTTGCTTAGGTAAAGATTAAAGACTCCAATAGTACAGACCAGTTGTTATCTGGGCTCCTTTTTAATCTGGATGTTCAACTGGAGAAGAATCTGCTTCCAAACTTAACTCTTGGCTCAACTCATTTCCTTGCTGCGAGAGTCTGTCAGCAGATCCATGCCATGTGGCTCTCTTTATAGGTCCTCTCAACAACATGGCATCTCACTTCCTCTAAGTTAGTAGGGACACAATCTATTTCATGTATGCTGAAGGATGTAGTTATAGCTATATCTGTACCTATATCTGTCATCCTATTTCCTTTGCAATATAATTAAAATCAGTCATGAGAGTTATCGCTTTTACCATATTCTGTTAGATAAAAGCAAGTTACATGCCTCATTCACAATCAAGCAGATAATGTGGACATGACAGAGATATTCTAAAATCTACCCTTTATAGTCCACCCTCTAACCCCCAAAGATTCCTGTCCCTCCCACATTCAAAATACATTTACTCCTATCCCAAGTTTCCTGAGCCTCATTCTGTTATGCTGTCAGCTAAAAGTCCCCAGATCCTATCATTTAAATCAGGTCAAGGTATGGATGAATCCTGTGCGTGGTTCCATAAAATAGCTTCTACTACAGTATATCTTTTCATCTGTGGATCTGTATAAATATAGACAAGTATGTACATTAAATGTTCCTTATCATATATAATAAAAGCCCAGTGGCCAATTTGGTGGAACAACCAGAACAACCAGAGACCATAATGACCACAACTCTTGGCTCGGCCAGCCCCGCCCCCCAGTGGGGACTCCCAAGTTGATTGATGGCATGGCCAGCCTGCAAACCACCTACAGCTCCTTACTCTGGCTGATCCCAGCCCCAGTAGGGTCTCCTGATCTGGGGCCACTATCAGGTCAGGCCAGCTGGCCCCAACCTGTGCACTGGGCCTCTATCTTATATAATAAAAGGATAATGTGCAAATTGACCCTAATGGTGGAACTACCAGAATGATCACTTAACCAGTTACTATGAGGAACACTGACCACCTCTCGGTTCCTCCCTCTGGCCAGCAAGCTCCAATGGCCCAATGACAAATGGGGAACTGGGGGTGGGTTGTGGGAGTCAGGGGTGGTGCCAGGTCAATGCATGTGCCCTGCTGATCATCCCACACACAGAGGGAAACTTGTGGTGGGGGTGGGGCCAGTGAATGGGTGGGAATGGCCAACCTTTGAGTACATTCTCCTGGCTGTCAGGCTCCAATCGCCTGATAGTGAATGAGGAATTGGGGGTGGGGGGTGGTGGTGGGTAGAGCCAACTTCAGGCAGGTGTGGAAGATGGCCAGTCCTAGGGACCATACCCATGCATGAATTTTGTGTGCTGGGCCTCTAGTCCTATCTAATAAAAGAGTAATATGCAAATTAACCTGCTATACCCACAAGCCATGACCACCAGCCAATCAGAAGCAAGTATGCAAATCAATCCAACCAAGATGTCTGCAGCTATGGAGAGAAAAGGAGGCTTAGGTTTCCCCAACAATGGAGGAAGCCAAGTTTTCTGCACACCCTGGCTGGCCCAGGCCTCCACTTAAGGCTACAATGTTTCAATTATAGAAGATAAATAAATGCCCCCCAAAATGGTGGCAGCCATGGACCTAGAGAGAGCTGAAGGTTTGAGCTTCCCCAGTGAAGGAGGAAGCCAATCTCTGGCAGCCCTAGCCTGCCTTGGTCTCTACTCAAGGCTACAAGTTTCAATTATAGAAGATAAATAAATTCCAGATACCCAGTCTTCTACTGGGGTCACCAGGGGGCATGGCTGACCAGCAAACTATCACATGCCCCAACGGAACCCCCACACTGATCCGGGAACCCTTCAGGGCAAACCAGCTGGCCCCCACACATACACCAGGCATCTGTCCTATCTAATAAAAGAGTAATATGCAAATTGACCATCACTTCAACACACAAGATGGCTGCCCCCATGTGCTCACAAGATAGCCACCACAAGATGACCAGCAGGGATGGCAGTTGGGAGGGACCAGGCCTGCAAGGGAGGGAAGTTGGGGCCAATCAGCCTGCAGGGGAAGGTAGTTAGGTGTGACCAGGTTGGCAGAGAAGGGAAGTTTGGGGCCACTGGGCCTGCAGGGAAGAGAAGTTGGAGGGGACCCAGGCATACATTGGAGAGCAGTTGGGGGTGACCAGGCTTGCAAGGGAGGGCAGTTATGGGCAAACAGGCTGGCAGGGGAGCAGTTAGGCATCAATCAGGCTGGCAGGGAAGTGGTTAGTGGGTGATCAGGCTGGCAAGCAGAAGTGGTTAGGGACAATCAGGAAGGTAAGCAGGCAAGCAGTTGGGAGCTATCAGTCCTGGATTGTGAGAGTGATGTCCGACTGCCCATTTAGGCCAGATCCCAGTATGATCAGGTCTAAACTGGACAGATGGATACCCCTTGTGGGCTCCCAAATTGGAGAGGGTTCAGGCTGGGCTGAGGGACATACCCCCGTGCACTAATTTCATGCACCAGGCCTCTAGTATAATATAGTAGGACAAGTATAAGATAACAACTGTATATATATATATATATATATATATATATATATATATATATTCCTACTCAAGAAGGGATAGAATCCTATCTAATAAAAGAATAATATGCAAATTGACCATGCCTCTACTACACCAGAAGCCACTCCCACCAGCCAATCATGAGTGAGTATGCAAATGAACCCAACCAAGTTGGCTATGGCCACAGAGAGAGCAGGAGGGAGGCTTGAAGGAAGCCAAGCTTTCCACACATCCTGACCAGCCCAGGCTTCCACTTAAGGCTACAGAGTTTCAATATAGAAGATAAATTCCAACAGAAATGGCTGCCACCACAGAGTAGGCAGAAGGCTTAGCTCCACTCCAGGCTACCGAGTTTCAGTTGTAGAAGATAAATAAATCCCAGATGCCAGGGCCTCTGCTTGGGTCACCTGGGGGCATGGCCGGCCTGCAAACCACCACAGGCCTCTCGTATAAAATAAGAAAAGAGTTGCTGGTTCCAGTAGTACAGTAATCTATTACTTATATCCTAATTATTTAGCTGCCTGTCTGCTGGTTTTCCCTGAACTTTATGGCTAGATCTGCTTCTTGACCTCTTAACAAAGCTCACATTCTTATGTTAATTCCTGATGCTCTCCTTAAATACTTAGGTGACAGTGGTTATTGTTGTTGTCAGTAGTTTTTAGTCATTGCTTTTTTTTTCTAATGTATTAATAGAAGCTCTTCAGAAAATCTAGCTTAGAAAATATTGATAAGAAAAATAAGATTCAAACCATGTTGGTGAACATCTTAACCAACCTGTCCAATTTGACTTTGGTCTCACTGGCAAAGAAATCAAATAAAAATCTCCAAATTATTAACATGTCTTGACCTTATGCAATACAATATAAATTTTCACATTAAATTTACCTTTCTTGACTTTTCATTAAATATGATATATATTAAATGTAAAATAATATACTGACTGATATATATGAGTCTGCATAAAAACATGAAAATAAGTATCTTCAAATATATAAAAATACATTTACATTCTATTGAATTCTTCATAAAATAATAAAATATATAAAATTAGGTAAGTATATAATAGATATTATATTTTATAAAATGATATATAAATTACAAATACATATATATAGGTGAATAACTCTATCAATTAACATGCTATACTAAGGTACACATATAAATGTAACTTTCACAGATTCAACTCATGATTTTCTAAAACATAATTCTGGAGTTTTGAAAAAAATATATAAATATTATGCAAGAGACCAGGTTCTTGCCTCAATATTTCAAGTGATGGTGTAAACAATAGCAAAGGAGTGTTAAACATACCCTGCCATTAAGGTTGCCAAAGGAGAAATGCATGAGGCCAAAAGGACTGAAGAATTATAAATTTATTGTTACATCTGCTGGCAGAAGGGTTGAGGCCAAAACAGCATCAGCAGGACAGAGTAGGGGAAACAGGATATTTATGTCTCTTGTAAGGGTCAGTCAGAGTAACTGGTGGAATCAGGTGCAGGTGGGGTCCAAATGTAGGCAGTTTACCTGGGTGAGGTGGTTTACTAGACACTAAGGACACTAATCATGAGACCTACCCTAAGGGGTCCTGGATTGCAAGAGGGTGCAGGCCCGGCTGAGGGACCCCAATGGTGTATGCCAAAGGGCTCCAGGGCATGTCTAGCCCATCTTGCCCAGTCCTGATTAGCTGGACCCTAACAGCAAGCTAACCTACCTGTCAGAGTATCTGCCCCCTAGTGATCAGTGTGCATCATAGGGACTGGTGGAACAATTGAAAAAATAGTTGGACACTTAGCATATTAGGCTTTTATTATATAGGATATTATATAGGATATATATGGATATACATACCTATACCTATACATATACCTATATGAATACCTGTTTTATAATCTTATCTTTACCAAGTATTGGGCTTTGTGATATAGCTGGGCCTATCTTCTTATTTGGAAAATGAAATAACAATATTACCTACCCATAGATATTAGTTGCAGATAAAATTACATGATTTATGGTAAAGGCTCAGTGTAGTGTCCATGAAAAGCATTTGATTAAATATAGCTAATTTTGTTAAAGACCATATGTGATATAGCTATAATTTAGGGTAATATTAAATTATAATAGGGAATGTGAGAAAGAACATTGACTGGTATAACTTTTAATTCAAAATTTAAAAAATACAAGAAATTGAAAATGTAAGTATTGTAGTTTCTTCTATCACTATAAATAAAATGTAATATAATGTTTTTGTAACTGAAAGCCAAATATATCTTTATTTATTTACAAAAAGATAAGAATAGGAAATAATTTCAAATATTATGATTCACATGAATACAAATGTTTAATCCTCTTTTCAAAATTCAAGAGAGTAAATTTGCAATTAAAGACTAATAGAGCCTCATGTTTATCTAATATTTCCTTAAATATTTTAAAGAAAAAAATATGACAGAGGACTTAACTTATCAGTGGTATATATCCATTAACATGTGTTCTGTTATCTTATAGGTCACATAAATCCTGAATTAATTTTTTATTGACAAACTGAGCTCTATACTTTTTTCTATTCCACTATAGCTTTCTTGCACTTATTTTTATTAAATAATTGGGGTTACATTGGTTCAGAAAACTATACCGATTTCAAGTGTACAACTCAATGAAATGTCATCTGCTTCCTGCATCATGTGCCTGTCACCTAAAGCAGTCTCTTTCTGTCCCTATTTATCTCCCCTTTGCCCACCTACCACCTGTTATTCTTTACTTTATGATATTTTCAGTATTATTTCAATTCTTTAAACCACAGTCCTCTGCTTAATCTGAGATTTTGTCATGTAAATTTTTAATAGACTGAGTATCACTTTGAGATTTCATGTCTTCACAGGTCTCATTCATCTCATTTTTTGTATCACTTTTCTTTAATTCAGTATCTGAACTTCACACTAGTTTTTTTATTTTTTTATTTTATTTTTATCAACAGACCACTTCTTTACTTTCTCCTTGAACATTGTCTGATTTTCTGGTCCAACTTTGGCTTCTGTGATTGTATGACTTTCTCTTGTTTTTTGATTCTCTTTAAACCCTCACTATAAGATCTATAATGAGTCCATGTGCTGTTTTCTCATAAAATGATAATCTTTCCAAACTTTGTTTTTCCTGCTATGGAAAAGTCTCTGTGCACTTATATTTTATTTTATTTTTTAATACATTTTATTGATTTTTCACAGAGAGGAAAAGAGAGAGACAGAAAGTCGGAAACATCGATGAGAGACACCGATCAGCCGCCTCCTGCACACCCCACAGTGGAGATGTGCCCACAAGCAAGGTACATGCCCCCAACCGGAATCGAACCCAGGACCTTTCAGTCCACAAGCTGACGCTCTATCCACTGAGCCAAACCGGTCTCGGCTCTGTGCATTTATAAACTTTAATTTTGTTTTAATTGGGCATCAAAACTTCAATTGTTGAGCTTATAGATCTAAGCAATTTTCTTATTTTAACTGTTCAACTAATTTCATCATTCTCTGGGCTGCTTCTACTTTCCTTTCAGATCCTAATTCTTCAATCTGTTTCAGAAATGCATCCATTAGTTTGCTAGAGCCTGAGTTTTTAATTTTTTATTTTAATTTTATTTTTGTATTGGACCAGCTCCTCTCAAAGGACTGCTCATTTTGAGGGAAGATCAAACAAATATGGCCTCGTCTAATTCTACATGACACTTTCACCAGTAAGCTCTATAAATATTTTTTAAAATCTCCCACAGCCAAGTTTCATAAAATGAGCCTTAGACTATTTTTGTAGATTGTAACCCCTTACCTCTGTGAACACATTGCTTCTCTTTATCTTTGTTACTCCTGTTTTCTTTGTTAATCTTACTTTTCTCTAGTTACAGACATTTGGCTGACAGTCTGACACATTTGTTCTTGCTCAGACTTCTAAGAAAGAGAAAATCAGTACTCTCAAGTCTCTTTAATTTCACCACTCACTTCATTGGCTCTCTCAAACTCCAAAAGTTGCCGCTCAAATATTTGCTTGATCAGCAGATATTTATCTAAGCAATAGTAATTCAATTGAGTGAAGACTTTATCTAAATGACCCGAGTCCCTCTCTTCTCCATTGCATACTGTAGCTCCTGTTTCCAAAATACTTATTTTTAATGTGTAGCTACTCAATATATGTGATGGTCAAAAGCCAATAAAATAATATATTGAAGCCTGGATTATATAGTTTACAAGTTTTGGGATGTAATAGCCAACTCATTGTAATAGATGGAATGATAAATAAATTATCATAATCCTACCTGTCCCAAAACTACATAGGATAAAATCAAGGAACCAAAAAATTTTGCCTTCAGATAGATAAGGAAATAGAGGGTAAAATCTAGCTATTCATCAGCACTGTAGTTATTTTTTAAAAGAAGCAGAAATATCTTTTTTTTAATTTTCTTTCTCTTAATATCTTGAAACATCTGATTTACTAAAAGAAAAATATATTCAGAAAAATGTTTTGACACAGAAAGTATGTATGGGGGGTGGAGGTGTTACTTAATTTGGTAGAACTTAAAGTCATTTTTATTAACAAATTTAAGTTTGTATTTACATTAGTCTGCTTTTGACAAAGTATTTTATGGCTTTGTTTCTTATGGTATTTTGAAGCAATTATATCATAGGCAAAGAGTTTTACCATATATGGATTAATTATCCTTGGGGGGTGTGTGTATAAAAAAATGGAGTTATGATGGTTAAAGGAAAAAAAAACCAAACATGGCATTTAGAACTAAGTTCATACTGTGAACTGGCATATATATGTTATCAGGATTGTAAGTATATAAAATTAGTTAATATCCTTAAAGATTTAACTAAATAGAAATTTCTCCCATGGCATTATTTGAGGATAATGTTCATATCTGATTATGGAATTACATATTTTACTAAAGCATTATAAGAAACTATGTTTAATTTTACCAATCATGAGAACTAATTTTATTACATATTACTGGTCATTCTTTTTAACTTGAGAAAATTGGATTCTTTAAACAAGATATTATGTGGAAATGAATCCTCATGCAGGAGGCAGAGAGGTCATTATAGTGCATCTATGAACTTGTCTCATTTATGTAAAAGAAACATAATGCAATCCTCTATTTTTTTTAAAATATAAGAATATATTGACTCAATCTCTACTGACTGGATTGAATTTGAGAAAATGGGATTGCTTGGAAAGAAGGAAAGTTCATCCAGTAAAATTATTAGATTCATGTAGATCAAAATAGAAAATTCCCTTTTTTACATATCAATGCTTTCAGATAGATTGTGTTTACAAAGGTTTAGAATTAAGCTGTGAGACATTAAAAAAAAAGTTCTCTATCTAAAGCAAAAAGAGCCATTTTACTCTGAGTGTACTTTGACTTATTTCAGGGAAAACTAGGAAAATGTCATTTTTTACAAGGCAACTTGTGTGACTTCCTCCACTGCTCAAGTGAGGCTAGGACATCATTTTTATGCTTGTCACTCCTTCCTCTGCCTTCTTGACAAACTTATAACTGCCACCCTTTTTTCTATATGACTATCTGTTTTTCCTCTTATACAACTCAAAATATACAAAGTAAAGAATTATACCTGGCCGAGATCGGTTTTGCTCAGTGGATAGAGCGTCGGCCTGCGGACTGAAAGGTCCCAGGTTTGATTCCGGTCGGAGGCATGTACCTTGCTTGCGGGCACATCTCCAGTGTGGGGTGTGCAGAAGGCGGCTGATCGGTGTCTCTCTCTCATTGATGTTTCTGACTTTCTATAACTCTCCCTTCCTCTCTGTGAAAAATCAATAAAATATATTAAAAAAAAAAGAATTATACCTGTATTTCAACTCACTGAAATGCTGAGTTAGCTAAGAGAATTAATGGCAACATAAATGGGAAAAGAGTGAATTTAATAAATCTCCATGGCCAAACCCTCTGCCCAGTCCCTAATGTTACTGAAAATAGTTTCTTCCTTATGTCTCAGCATAGACATCTTGCTTTTTAAGTTCCAGGTTCAATGGCTCTGATGTGGTGTTAAAATATGCAGCCTGGAGAGTGATTAAATGCCTAATTACTGCTCTAAAAGTATTGGTTTAGTCATTGATCTCCTCAACCTAATCAGTAGTATCAGTTACAAATCTGTGTAAAATTTGGGAAGATCCTGAGATTTTTGGGATTCTTTCTGAGAGAGCTTCTTGCAATAATTTTAAAAGTAATAGTTTTGCAGTGATTGGCAGAGTTCTCCAGAGTAAAATTAAAGATATGTAAGACCCAAGAGAAAGAAAGACTTGTTCTAGTTATGTTTGCAGGATAACCAGGAAATGATTATATAACTATGGGATTCAGTGCAAAATGAAAGTTCAGGGCCCTTTTTCAACATTATTAGGAATTTCAATAGGGAGACAATAGAGCATTAAAACCAAACATGGAACTCTTCTGAGCTCAAGTCTTTGAGAGAAGGGCAGATTGCACGCTCATGAAGTTGGCTCTATCAGGGTATATTAAAGTTAATTAATTTTTTGGAGATAGTCTATGAATTCGTAATTTTTGTTGAATATCATAACACATTATCTCCCTTTTTGCTGCCAGCAGCAATATTCCTTAAAAATATAGTACTATTTTGTGATTATTTCAAGATAGATTTTATGCAGATAAATCATAACATGGCTTATTCTAGGTGATGAATGGGAAAATTATTTTAGCCAAAAGATAGTAGCAAGAGTATAATCTAGATTCCACAGGTCATAGCAGAAACCAATAGGTATTTGGAGCTAGTTTAGATCCTGTTCCTAATGCTGTGTATATTGAGTCTCTGGTTCCAAGGCCAAATATGTTATTGGGAACAAAAAAGGCTGTCCTGTAATTCCTAAATTGGAACCTTAAAGGCATTCTCAATAAGGTGATTTGCTTCTAGTGTAATTAGCATCCACTATGGCACATTTGAGAACTTTCCATCCTAGTCCTTAAGCAGAAATTCAGAATGACCTTTCAGAAACACACCATTTTGGGAACTGGGTTTCTACTTAATAAGAAAAACCTTTCAAATGTAAGATTCTGAAAAGAGAAATTGCTGTAGTAGGACTTAAAAATGAAAACAAAAAGCAGATGCAAAATTGAAAGCAGAGGAAAACTTATTATCTCTGTGTATTGTAACTTGACCTCACATACCAGGTAGAAGAGGGATGTGATTAGCAGTAGATTTACCAGTACTGTTTTTTTTTTCAAGGAAGCAAAATAGTGACAAGAATCAATTGTCATATTTTCTAACCTCAATGAGGACAAAACTGAATTATTAAAGCAACAATAGGCTAAGTAAAAATAGTCTAGTTGCAATACTATATTAATGGCAAGAATGATATTATGAAAGATTCAGTACGTAGTTCCTTGTATCTGCAGTGTATAGAATCCAGGGGATGCTAGAATATGAAGATGGTACTTCATGAACCTTACATATACTATGTTTAATTTGTGTCACACTTAGTAAGATATTAACAACAATAACTATTGATAAAATATTATTATGTAATATTGGTTGCAAGATTACATGGCTTACTAATAAAGTTCTATATAAAATCTCTCTAGCAAATTACACATGACAATATTAAAACCTAGTTACAACTCTAATAGGAAAAAGTGACATGTTATAAGCATTTTCAATCTAATTTCATTAACTCTGTTATTATAGGCCATACTACCAACATCCCTCATTCAACTGCTATGGTTTTATTTGCTTAAGTCTCCAAGTGCTTTCAGATACTCTGCTATGATTCCTCGATAAATATGCATGTGAGAAGGAGAAGACAGACCTGGAAATCTCACGTAATTCAGGAAGACAGATTTAAGAGTAGCAGCCAATTTTCCTTTCTAATATGCTAGACTCCATAAATTTGACTTGCATGATTTGAATACGCAGTATCTTTTAAATAGAAAATTTCATTTGAAATATGCATAGTACTCTTTTAACATTATATTTTATACTATTTATATATAATATTAAGTTGATATTACTGCATTAGATGACATGCACACTCTTAATTCTCTTTCAAGTATTTTGAAAAAGAAGATTAAGTTTTGGTAATAATTGAAAGGTTGGGGAGAATGATATCATCAAGTTGGCAACATAGGCCATTTCCAACTTCAGTCCTGCTCCCAAGAAGACTAACAAGCAGCTATCCTAGACCAGACACCATTGTGAAAGTTCTAGAACCTAAGGGTGAGGCTAAAGCGCCATCTGGGATCATAAAGACTGAGAAGGACCTTATTAAAATGGTAAGAGGGGCAGTTTCACTTTAACTGCTCAACTCTCCCCCAGGTCAGCACAGTACCTCACCAGCAGTGTTCTTCTGGATCTAGTTACTCCAATAGGAAAAATGAGCCCAAGGTATACATCCAGGCTTCATCTCTCAAAGATGAGGGGGACTCTAAGGCTCAAGTCATCAGACAGCAACAAAGAAGGGGTGGGGCTTACAGCAAGCACTGCTCATGTTTTGGCAGACCAAGTCTTTGCTTATAGCAGCACCAAGCAAAGAACCCAGACATAGGCTTTGTCTATGTATAGAGCAGAGCAAGCAGCCCCATTGTCCAGGGAACTCAGATAGCAGTTCTGCCTAATTTGAGTTCCCAACCAATAGTCTCTACTGGCTTTGAAAGTCATTCATTTGAACCATAGGTCAGAGAAGTAAGTTCAAATCTCCACCTAACTGCTAAACACATTTTATAGCCCACTAGGGTAGGATAGCAAATTTGCAACTCATGCAACTGGTGAACATAGCCTCCATCTTACCAGGAAGCTTGCTTGATCAGAGAATCCAAGCAGTCCTTGATATAGACCTGTGTGGGCAGGGGACCAAGCCAACAGCCTGCCCAACTGCTGAGCATAGTCCCTGGTCCTGAATAGCCAGGTAGCCTGAACAGTGACGCTGGGCAGCTTGGAACTTGGCTGATGTACAGCTTATAACACCACTCAGCAATGTAGCCTGCCTATGACCCTGCTCAATTGTTGTACATAGACTGTGGCTTTGTCCCAATAAGAACCTTGGCTGGTGACCCCACTAAATCATGGAACATACACTGCAGCCTCAACCAATCTAGAAGCTCATTAGTAATCATGCTTGACTATGAAGTAGAGTCTAAAGCCCCACCCAACTTCAGGGCACAGCTGAGGCCCTGCCCAATCAGAAAGCTCAGAAAGTAACCTGAATAACAGGGAAAAATAAACAATGGCCTACTCAATTGTGAAGCCAAGCTTGTGGTCCTGCCAAAACCTGAGGCAGGGACAGTGGCAACCTCTGATTGGGGAGTAGAGACTGAAGACTCATCTAACTAGGAGCAATTATGGAGCCCAGCCTGAAGCCCCATGCAATTGCAAATTTAATAGCAGCATCATCTTGAATATAGTCTGTGACTCCACAGAGCCCAGCTAAGTGGCCCTACCAGAGCATAGTCAGTAGAGAGCCCACACAGCATCCCCAACTGAACACAGAGCCCAACCACCAGGCCACCCAATTGTGAAGCTCAGCCAGTGACACTACTCCCCACTCTATTCCAGTCTCAGAGTATGGGCAGTGGCCCTACGCAAGATCAGCTGACACACCCAGTACATCAAGCTGATCACCCTGGTGAAGGTCTTTCTCTACTAAAGCAGAGATTACTAATTCAAATGTGAATGTCAATGCGAGGATACAAACAGCACAAATAATCCAATAAAACTGATTAATAAAGTTCCAGTAACAGGCCCTAAAAAATGGAGATCTATGAGCTGTCTGACAAAGAATTCAGAATAATCCTTTTAAAGGAGTTTAGTAAATACAAAAAACACATAGACAACTAAACAGATATTTTAAAAAACCGAAACACCCACAATGCATAGAAAAGTGAGTTAAACAAAAATACAAAAACTACCAAAAAAAAACCAACAACAACAACAACAAAAAAAAAGGATGGGAGACTCCTAAATTCATTTTAAGTGGATAAGTTAGTAACTTAGAATTTTTTATATTCTTATTTATTTATTATGTTACATAGTTTTAATTGATTATCTCTTCTCATATTATTTTCCATGCAGCTTTGATGTAAATAAATGGCCAATAGATTACAATAGAGTTATATCAGAATAAGGACATTGAAGTCAACAACAGACTATACAGTTGATGATGGTCCCATAGATTATAATGGGGCTCAAACGTTCTTTCATAGCCTTTCATTGGATCTTTGCCTGCTCAATGTACAGGGTGAGACAAAAGTCAGTTTATAGTTGTGAATATACAAAAAAAGAGATTATTATTGTATTTTTATTAATTATTATTTTATTTTCCACAAAACTCTAAACCTACTTTTGCTTAGCTCTATATTACTGAATTGTGCCATCTCAGTTTGTTGATAGTAATGGTATTGCCTAGAATGCCTGAGGGCACTTACCTGGGCTTTTCAGTGAGCATCTGATATACCTCTGCCTTTCTAAACCAGTGTTATTATTGAGCTGACCATAGTGGTTCTTACGATTACAAGACACGCTTCAACAATAACCATTATGGAATTTTGAAGGAAAAGGAGTTTATTTATTACTGGCCCTAAAGTGTTCAATACATGCTAAGGGAAGAGAAAGAATGAACTAGCATGAGCCTTGTGGTTCTGCTTTTATGTGGGTTCCGGGATGTGTGCCTAGAGTTTCACAGGCTCTATCCCTTTTGGTGCATTTAAAATACAGGAGTGAAAATTTAAAGGTGGGAAGAGAAAAAAAGCAGTCCAAATGGTCAGTTAATGAACAAAGGAGTCTCAGTCGGGGGAGGTCGGCTGGTTCTTTATCTCTTCCTTTGGCTGGCTATGTGAGCTAGCCTCAGTTGAATCTGATGCTTTCTGAAATGGATGTCTGGTTATAGTGGATGCCTGGGCGATCTAACTTACCATGCACTTGCATTATAAAAAGTAAAACTAACCTTCAGTGCTTACACTACAATTGCCAGCCTGCCTGCTTGTGGTGATACTGGTGTAAACAAACACACTGTGCTGTCAGTCGCATAAAAGGTTAATACATACAATTACAGTAGGTTTGTGGAAGTGCCCTCTATGATGTTCACACAAGGGAGTTATTTCCTCAGGATGAATGTCTCAGAACATATCCCCTTGGTTAAGCAGCACCTGTTTGTGTTGCTCTTTTTTAAATACTTTTTACATGCTTATACCAAATTTTGATATGATTCTAGGCATTATTTTTGAAATTAATATTTTATGAATTAACTTTTTGCAACTTTTAACTTATTAATTTTAAAACATAATAGCAATAAAATTCAATCACATATCATGAGTACAGAAAACAATCTTATAAATAGAAAACAATCTTATAATCTTTAGGTAACAAATATAAAAATGTGGCATTTGATTAGCCATGCTATTCTCTCTGAACCTACAAAGACATTCACACATATAAACATGCATGTGGATAACTTTTTGTTTTTAATATTTATTATATTGTAATCATAGCTCACATTATTTTTAACACATTTTACACAAATTATGAATTACTTATGCATTGAACCCTAGAATTATCTGAGACATACTATATTTATTCATTCTTTTCCTATGTGTATATTTTTTACATACTTCAATATATATTTATTAGTACATGACATGTTTTATATAACATACTTTACATGATGAATATAAAATTATTTTTTATCAGTCTTCTATTGATGAACAAGCATTGAGAATGAGTGAGTGTTTCTTATCTTCTAGTCCTTTTACTTCTGAAGAATATATATATTAATAATTTGTACTTCTAAATTTTAAAAATTTATGTGTTTTTATATCAATAAATAGTGTCTGATTGCTTTACCTTCCCCATTCCCAAATACAGCAAAAGATACTTTAATCAACAATAAAATGTTCTTAGTTAATTTAAGCCTGGATATTATAATTATAAAAATTCAAGCCATTTATCTGATTAATAATGACTTGAGTAACATTATATAATTTATATTTTAGATATAATTGTTATTAAGAAAGATTAACCTTATCATAAAGCTTCCATAATTTTAATTTTAATAAACTATATCTTTATAATTTTAAGAGGAACATTCTTGTTATTAAATTTTTAAGTGCCAGAGTTTCTTTTTCTGAAGAAAACAAATTCCAAAATAATTTCCAATTTATTTTTATATATTTATTTAGTTTATTTGCACATTTAAAATGTGATAGTTTTTAAAAGAAAGTCATATTTAACCTCATAATATAATTATAGTCAATAAAAATGATAAGAAGGATACTGACATGGTGATAATCATTGATTTTTCAGATATGATTTTTCCTCTGACATCTGGTATATAGATAGCTGGATAATATTACATCAGTTCACTCTGGTTAGCTTACTTCTCAGGTCCTAGACTAATGTAATTCTCCAGCCTAATATAAAATTGGATACATGTGAGTGAAATATAAAGCTACTTAGACATTTTTTGAAGAATATAGAAATAATTTTTATTCATATATTAAACTCAACAGAGAATATATAGGTATGTGTGTGAATAGTGAAAAACTATTTTGAAGTAGAGCCTACAACACATACTATTCAGTTCCCTGAGGCCCAAGTTTTTGATATTACCTTCTTGGTGCCAATAGACTCCCTTTCAAGTAAAATAATGTGTTGAATACTTCAGAAGTCTTACACTCTCTAGGGAAGTTATATATCACCTCTAATTAATAAGTTGCAAAAATATATTTAGTTTAAGTATTTTATGAGCTTTGTAATTATATAGCTTTTTATAAATTTTATAAAATTCATTGGAGATGTAATTATTTAAGTTGGAAGTGTTTTTCTATTTTTTGGCTTTCCAAGATGCATCTTGTTCCTAGTGTTGGATAAAAGAGGTCCCTTTACAAAACACGTGAACTTTTTATTTTCTATAATTACAATCCTATTCAAAGCCAGCTTCATCTATGTAGATCAGGTTCAAAAGGCTTCTTAGTTTCATGCTGTACTGTCTCTGTCTTTTTAATAATTCATCATTTGTAATTATTAACAATTGATTATTGTTGAATCATTAATAATTAACGATATTATTGTTGCATTGGGCCTGTTCATGATGACAGTCCAAAATCCCACTCTGATACCAATTAAAAGGTTTCTCATATGTTTGATGAAATATATGCTGGTAAAAATCAACCTCTCTGAGACCACCTGAAAAGTGAACCCACATCTGCCAATTTTTCACCATTGGCACATATGGAACTACATTCGATTGATTTTGCTCATAACCATCCCTTATCATCCTTGACCATCATGCAGAAATGCAAGCCTCACTACTCATTCTGATCATCTATAACCTCATTTGCATGAAGTCACATACTCTTGCTTTTGCTCATTTTCCTGAGATTCAGTCTGAAACTTGCATTATCCTTTTCAATTTTTTCGTACATCATTTTGCTTCCCTTGCACCATTCTCATTTGATAGGTTATTCAGAGTCCTCACAACCCTGGCGCCTGGAGGTAGTGTCTAGAAATGTTTCTCATTGCATTTGGGCACCTATTCTATGGGCCATGAATCCTCAAGAAAGAAAGCCCTTTCACCTTTGAAGACTCAAGTGAGCTGCTTGCACTAGTTTACTTCATATTGCTGTTTTTATGCTCTCTAATCATTGAAGACATTGAGACTGAACTCTATTACTGGGCATATTCAACTTTTATAAATGATTCATCATGCAAGGTAGCCCTGCTCCTGATTCCTTCAATTCCACATTTTTATCTCAAGTTACTAACTCATTCTCATCACTATGTATTTGGTACTGTCACTATTCAGGTCTATTCTTCATGTGAAATCTTAAGACCCAATATATTCTCTACAACTTCCTAAACTTAAACCTTTATATTCTTTTACCCCTCTGCAACTATTCCACATGGACTTTTTAAAAATTAAAATAATTATATCAGCTACTTTCTAAACACTCAGATTGTTCAAAACAGAAATAATTTTCTTCCCTTTAGTTTCCTGCATAATCCACTTTATAGAACAACAACAAAATATCCATTAATTTGCCCATAGAAATTCTTAGCACTCTTACCTGTCCACTTCTTTTAAATTAAATATTCAATTAATTGGCAGTTGGGGCATTTTATTTTCCAAATGTTTTCTTTCCTTCTGTCTCTTTTCTTAGTAATAGTTCCTCTCTAGGACTGTTGTTTTAGCCTTTTAACATCTTTCTATTTTAATTGTAAGCCTCTTTTCTCTAGTCCAATTTACATACTTTAACAGGAAAAACAAATATAGCGTTTTAATCTCATCAGCTAGGTTCATTGTTTTCCCACTACTATAAGTAAAATCTAGTCTTTGAAATTATCTAAAAGGTCTGGTTATCTGACTATGATCTATAGCCTCAGCCAAATCACCTGAAATTTTATTCTGGCATACTCATACTAATTTACTTGTTTGTTTGTTCTTTTTTCTAATTAGAAACTATATATAGTAATGCTGGTCTTTATCAAGATCTTTTCTTTTTTGTACCTGGAAAAATCCCTTTTAATATGTACATAGTTTGTATAACACAAGTTAAATTTTGATAATTACTCATTTTTTAAATTTTATTACTATTTTTTTTTATTCTGTGAAGAAAGGGAGTTTTCTATACCTCTTTTTATCTCAGGAAGCTGTCATATTGTCTGGAAAAAAGTAACTGATTTAAAATAGTTGTCACTGAGTGAAGGAATAATTTTTACAAGGGGTGCATTTGGCTCAGAGTAAACCTTAAGTGTTCGAAATATAGCTCAATTTGTATCTTAAGTAGAAGAAGTGCAGTTTAATTCATGCTGCTATTCTAAGAGTCAAACTGATTCAACTCCACTTGCGGGAGATTGGCTGGCTCGTCCTACCCCCAATTGGGTTGTTGGGGGCTGATCAGGGGCTGGGCCAGCTGGGTGAGTGTGATCAGGGCCTGGATTAGGCTTGTTGGTTGTTGCAGTATGCATCTAGCCACCAGTCATTCTGGCCATTCTGATTGTTCTGTTATTTTGGTTGCTGGGCTTTTATATATAGATTATTTTATTGCTATTTTTGTTTTGTTTTGTTTCTGTTTTCATTGCTATGTTTTAAAGGTCATCTTTTTTTCTTCAATTTTTGCTTTGTCAATATTATCTAGAATATTTTTCATCTCAGGTCTTGTAGTTTTCTTTTCATCTACAAGTGTGATGTTTGAACTTTTCATATGTATTATAATCCTAGTTAACTATTTGAACATAAGGAGTATAGTTTTAACTGTTTTAATGAACTTGTCTGCTATAGTCTTGGACCACTTTTATTTGATTAATTTTGCTTCTCATTATAGTTCATATTTTTTCACTTCTTTGTTGTTTAGCTGTCTTCAATTAAGTGTTAGAGATTTCAAAATTTACTTTGTTTAATTTTTTCTTCAACTTTGTTATAGGGCACAGTTAATTACTTGGAAACAGATGAATAGTTCTGGGTTTTACTGTTGAGATTTATTAAATGGTACCATAGCAGTTTTTATTCTACGACCAGTTATTTTCTACTACTAACAGAATGTCCTTCCACATATTTTTCTAATGAATTATGAGCTTTTTCATTTTGATTGTTATAAACAGGTACTATTCTCTCTAATTTTCAATAGCCCTTTCCCAGCATTGGGTAGTTTCCTTGAGCTCATGGACTAATTAGTTACCCGCAGTTGCAAAAATAGTAGCAAGTCCAATGTATCTCTCACTCTGCTTCCTCCAATTGTGATACCTTATATAGCTTTAGTAAAATATCACTCCATGGATCCTAAAATCAATTACACGCTGATGATGCCACATTTACTTACTTACTTAATTAATTATTTTTCAGTTACAGTCCACATTCAACACTATTATATATTAGTTTTAGATGTACAGCATAGTAGTCAGAAAGCCGTGTGCACAGCTCTCTTTTGAAAGACACTTTGTCTTGGTCTCCCTGCATATTGAGTTCCATCTCTTCAATTCAGGATGATTATCATGTTCCTTCTGGTTTCCCCTTCCCTGTAACAGAGCCTGGAATCTCGCTCAGTGAGCTGGGCAATCACAGGACTCATTTCATTTTTTAAAATATGTTAGTAATCACTCTCCTTCAGTATCTTGAAAAATGTTGTTTAATATACTGTTTCCTTTCTCCCTTCCTTCTTTTTCCTTAAATTTTTATATCTTTTTTTTCAATCCTTCCTCCCTCCCTCTCTCCCTCCTTTCTTTCCTTTCTTCTTCCTTCCTTCTTCCTCTCTACCTCTTCCTCCTCCTCCTCTTCTTCCTCCTCTTCCTCCTCCACCTCCTTTTTCTTCTTTCTGTCTCATTCTCTCTTTCTCTATATATTGTCTATATATAATATTTGTCTTTTTTTTTCTTCCTTCCTTCTTTCATTCTTTGTTATTGCTTCAGGGGAGAGGGTAAGTCCAGTCTGTATTATTTTTTCTGGGCTAGAAACAGTAGTACAAGTTCTTCTTTTATCCTGACATGAATAAAATTATTAGAATATTTTCCCAGAATTTTTTCATCTTAATGGTGGTGTGTTTTTTTTATTTATTTTTTTTTATTTTCTAATTTCTGGGCAGATAATGTGGGAATACAGTGGTACCTCGAAATACGAGTTTAATTCTTTCCGTAACCTTGCTCATATATCCAGTTGCTCGTATCTCAAAGCAAATTTCCCCATTGAAATCCATTGAAATGCCATTAATCCGTTCCAGCCCCCAAAATGCCACCCCAGTTGTTTTTGTTACATGCTTTTGAATAAGAAAAATGTATTTATAAATGACAAATATTGTATAAAAACATAATAAAAGAGAATGTAAAGGAATAAACTGGTTTTATAAAGTGTATTTACCTACTCCTTACACACTTAATGCTACACTTTATCCCTAAACTGAATGTAACTTAACTAATCTTCACTGAATTTAATTGCTACTGGTCTTTGCATTTTTGGCCGATTTAAAAAAAAAAATGTGTCCAATGAGGTTTGCCTCTTCCTCCCTTTCAGAATGTTTCTGAAATGGGTGAGGCAAGTTTCATTGAACAGTTCCAATGCATGACCCGTAGCAACTTTTTCGGGGTGTTTCTTTTCCATGAAGTGTGACACCCTCTCCCATATTCCTAAGATCTCCTTTATCTCACTTGTAGAGATCTCCTCCACCTCTGGCTCCTCCTCAAAACCAATTTCTTGGAGAACCTTCGCATGTTGTTGAGACTGCAACTCTTGTAACTCCTCCTTGGTGAGTTCCAGAGAGTGCTCCTCGAGGAGCTCATTCACGTCTCTCTCATTCACCTCCAGGCCCATGGATTTTCCCAGAGACACTATCTCCTCCTCCACTGGCACCTCAGGTTTGAATCCTTCAAAGGTCTTTTCGGCTACGGCCTCAGGCCACAGCTTCTTCCATGCAGAGGTCAAATCCTCCTTGTAACACCCAGCCAGGCCTGATCAATAATTCTGAGGCATATCACGATGTTAAAGTGGTTCTTCCAGAACTCTCAAAGGGTGAGGTTTGTGTTCTTTGTCACCTCAAAGCAGCACTGGAACAGGTGCTTGATGTACAGCTTTTTAAAATTAGAAATCACCTCCTGATCCATGGGCTGCAGGATAGGAGTGGTGTTGGGAAGTAGGTAGACAACCTTTATAAACTTGAACTCTTGGAGGAGTTCATCTTGAGGTTCGGTGGGTGAGCAGGAGCATTGTCGAGGACGAGGAGGGCTTGCATGGTTAGGTTGTTTTCCTGTAGATATTTCTTAACAGAAGGGCCGAAAACCAGGTTTACCCACTCCACAAAGAACTGCCTGGTGACCCATGCCTTCGGGTTTGCCCTCCACATAACTTGCAGTTTATCTTTTAAAATCTTATGTGACTTAAAGACTCTGGGGTTTTGTGAATGGTATATGAGCAGAGGCTTGATCTTGCAGTTGCCACTCGCATTGGCACACAGTGCGAGAGTTAGCCTATCCTTCATGGGTTTGTGGCCTGGCATCGCCTTCTCCTCTGCCATTTCATAAGTCCTATTTGGCATCTTCTTCCAGAAAAGCCCTGTCTCGTCACAGTTGAAGACTTGCTGGGGGATGTATCCTTTGGCTTCTATCAGTTTGAAAAAAGTTTTGAGGTAATCCTCGGCTGCCTTCACATCCAAACTTGCTGCCTCACCATGCCTGACAATGGAGTGAATGCCGGACCTTTTCCTGAAGTTATCAGACCAGCCTCTACTGGCTTTAAATGAGTCTTTCGATGCTTCGTCTGTGGAAGTGCGTGAGGTCTGCTCCAGCAAATCACCGTAAATTGCTCGAGCCTTCTGGCATATTATGCCCTGTATTAATGTATCTCCTTTAAGCTGCTTCTCCTTCACCCATACCATCAGTAGATTCTCCATCTTTTCATGGAGAGAGCTATGGAGCTTAGAAATTATTGTAACGCCCTTAGTTGGCGTTATACCCTTGATGGACTCCTTCTGTTTAAGCACAGTGCATATCATTGAAGTACTATGCCCGTACTGCCTCACCAAGTCAGCCACTCGCACACCTTGCTCATATTTTTCTATGATTTCACGCTTTAATTCAATAGACATCATCCTCTTCTTAGCACTGACCTTTCCACTCGCTTTCTTCGGACCCAAGGTTATAAAAAGAAATGTGATAAAGCACGCAAATGCACAAAAGATGCTTCGACAAGGAGGTAAACAAGCACACTGACTGAGGCGTGGGAAACTATGAGATGCTTGAGTCACAGTAAACTGGTGTTTCGTGTGCAGCCAGCCGATCCGTGCGATTACTTGTATTTCAAATGTTGCTCGTATTTCAAAGCAAAAAGATCGCTTGCTCCAAGGCTCATATCTCAAAATCTTATATGTTAAGGCACTCGTATCTCGAGGTACCACTGTATTCATATTACTAAACATGATTTCCGATCTAACCAAAACCACTGCAATAAAATTATAAATTATTTATCATATAAAAATGTCATGCCTTTTGAGAAGTAAAATAGTACAAGTAAATCTTTAAAAACCATCAGCGGATTACCAAGTACCAAAATTCCAAGCACTAATTTGGATAAATTTCTCTACTGTGATTACATGCAAGTATATCAAAGTTAAGGTAACTAAAAAGTAGATATCATATTTCAATTTTATTGTAAGTGGTAAAAACTACTCCAAATTTATTTTCAAAATAGTAGAGTTCAAAATTTAATCTCAGAGTTAGAAAATTGGGAAGTTTTATATTTATAAATTCAAAACTACAAAAAAATAAACAACAGTTTTTCCCATTTTCTCTGAAATTCTATTAGTTGTGAATACTGACCTAAAGAGACCCCTTATGCTATGAGTAAAATTGAAATCTAACAGGGAAATGAAACAAAACAAAAAAATCCCACAAAGATATCTTGAAAAATGGCAACATAGTTAATTCTTCCATTCCCTCTTGATATAAATTCTCCCAATTTTTTGATCCCATAATTTGTTGTTCCATTGTATTTTAGTTAGGATGAAAAAGCTCGCTGAAACTGGTTTGGCTCAGTGGATAGAGCATTGGCCTGCAGACTGAAAGGTCCCAGGTTCGATTCTAGTCAAGGGCATGTATCCTGGTTGCAGGAGGAGGCTGATCAATCTCTCTCTCATTGATGTTTCAAACTATCCCTCTTCCTTCCTCTCTGTAAAAAATCAATAAAATATATTTAAAAAATAGATGAAAATACTGATTTATATAAGCAAATATCTAGCAATATCACTAAGGAGAAAAGGTGCCAAAATAATCTATCAGGGCAAACTATCACAAGTATAAAAAATCAAACTAAAAGATTTCCTATGAAATCAGTTATCAAAATTGAACTAAGGGCACCTTAAAGAAATCAAAAAGTTTGGACTTAGAATTAACACATATTGGTTCCACTCTTTACTATTATTGAAGATTCTAAGATCAATTTTAAAAAAGAATTTCTGTGACATGATCTTAATATAAAATTATCTGCCTCAGAGCTTACCATTCAAAACAGATTTTTCTTAGGATTTTAAAAGCATAGTGCACATTCTCTGGTTGAGATAACTTTTGTTAAGTTCTCATAAGCACTAACTTAGAACAATCTGTTTTTAAATCCTGGCCAGAGAACTCAGCAAAGGTAGCTAGCATTAAAGCTATATTGTACAATAAGTTATATATATATATATATATATATATATATATATATATATATATGCTTATATTTGATTTATAAGATCTTCAAAATCATCTTTAATCTGCTCAGATTATCTGTGCTTGCATCAGATAGTTTCTTTAATGTTTTCAATAGCACAATTTTAAATTCAGAAAGGTAAATTAATATCTGGCTTAAACTAATATATAAATTCAAGAGTATTTGTTATGACAACTCCCAAAACACACCTAAAGTTATTTTGGATGGGAAGGAAGGAAGGAAGGAAGGAAGGAAGGAAGGAAGGAAGGAAGGAAATAAATAGAATCTATTTACTTTGAGATTCCACTTAAAGTTATGCACATTTTCATGTTCAGATACTTGACTTAACTCTAAAATATACTGCAGATCTCAATTTTCTGTAAATTCTATAAGAACTGTTAATCAAAATCAATAAGACAAGGCTTAACATGTAAATGTTAGAAGTATATCTTCCCAGATACACAAATTATCTTTGAGATTTGGAATAAACAAATCAATGGAAACAAATATCTCACCAATATTATATTCTGTTAACCAAAAGCTGATTTTGATTGAATAAGGAGGATTTCTATAGTACTTAAAAATTATTTTAAATTAATACTTAAAAGAGGTCAATAATATAGTTGTCAATAATATAGTTTACAAAGTATTCATTGGAAATTTATTAAAGAAAACCAGAATATGGTCTTTCAGTTAGCATTGATCGTTTGTGTTTGTTATAATTAAGAGTTATAATTACGTAATCTGGCATTTATAGTCACATTTTTCTTTCAGATAGCTCTGGAGATTTCGGTATCTGTAAATTTAACCTAGCGGTCTCATTTCTTTTTTTCTTTATGATCTTAGTTTGCTTAAAGCAAACATGTTCAGAGGGGAGGGCACCTGAATATTATGGGCTTATTTGCAGAATGCCATGTAACACTGATGAATCTCCATCCTGAAATAGGTAAAAAAAAAAAAGAAAAGAAAAGAAAAAAGAAAAAGAAAAGCTTTCACCTATCATCTTTGCTAGTTCTGCCTTAAATAACAATAGACTGTATAATTCCAAAGTTTAGGATAAATTACCAAAAAGACATAAAACTGAATAAAATCAACCCATGCTGGGTTTTTCTCCCCACTATGAAGTTGGGGTTGTGGGGAAACATGAACATTAATTCATTTTAGTCTTCCATAGAAGCACAGTTTAGAATTACTTTCCTGAATAATAGTTCTTTACCATTTTAAAAATTATTTTCCCTTTTGAAGTAAGGCTGATTCTTTTTTCATTTTAAATATCTGGCCCAGGAACCTGTTGGATTCCAAGTCAGGGCACTTGGCTGTAGCTTGATCCCCAGTAGGGGGCTATGCTGTTTCTCTATCATTGATATTTCTCTCTATCCCTCTCCCTTCCCCTCTCTCTAAAAATCAACAAAAAATATTTTAAAAAATTTAAATACCTGACTCAGGTCCTACTCACTTCCATGAGATTCAAATAGTGTATGCTGTCTTACTGTGATATTTCTCCGTGTCAAAGGTTCTGACTTTCAGAAGCATATATTCTATTGCAAAGCTCCAAAATTAAATTATTTACCTTCTCTAAGTGATTCCCTGATACTTTTGTTTAATTATAAAGTTAAATGCTATAAATGTGTCATACTTCAGAACATTAGTTTGTTTTCTAATTTGGGCTGAGAAGTCTTCTTTGAGATTTATCAGGCATTGAGCATTAGGATCATGTTAATACTTTAAGTAAACATTCAAACAAGCATAACTTCCACCAAGGGAATAAAAAGCACTACTTTATAAAAACCTTATTTAGATCCTCTTTTATTATGTTCCATCCATTTGTTTAGCAAAGGAAAGAAGAGTTGGCAAAGTGGCCTGAAAAAATATGGTGTCTAAAATCAGATAACAAAGATTAAAAGTCCAGCAGAGGTAGTAAAGGGTAAACTGAGTCAAATAGACAGTGACAGAAGGAGATTGGACTGTGTGTGGTTAACAAACAATGTAATGTACAAATAATATATAATAGAATTGTAGACTTCAAACCTATATGATTTTATTAAGCAATGCCATTTCAATAAATTTATTAAGAAATAAAAGTAAAAGGAATTGTATGCATGCATATAAGCTAACCAATGAACAAAGACACCAGGGGGGTGAGGACATGAGTGGGAGGAGAGTGGGGGAGCAATGGGGGTTAAGGACAATATGTAATACCTTAAACAATAAAGAAAATAAAGATGATATACCTTCAAAAAAGTGCAAGAGACCTTTTGTAATAAAAGAACAAACAAATTAAAACAATTTTTTTAAAAGTTGAATCACAAAAAAAATTCTAGCTGAATTACTTAAAAGTCTGTGACTCTGGGCAAATTAATTGCCTGCTTATATCTCAGTTTTCTCATTTATGTAATCATTGTACCAAAGGGATATATAATTGTATGAGAATCATAGAGTGGTTCTGAATATTAAATTACACAGTATAAATATTCAACATGCTACCTGCCAAATAACCATGTTGTAATCAATGTCACTCATGATTATGAAAAATATTTATTCACTCAACAACATTTATTGAGTAACTACATGTTCTGGGATAGAGATAAAATGATGAACAAAACAAACACTCTGTCCACTGGGCAACTGCAGTTAATAACAAACAACAAAAGCAACACAAGTATTAATATATGGTTATAAGCTATAATAAGAAATTAAAAAGTAAAGAGCAGTTATTCAAGAACATAAAACAAGAGGACAGTATATTCCAAAAATCTTTTTTAAGTTAAAATTTTGCCTGGGAGAATTCATGAATGCTTCTTTGAGAAATGTGCAGATCTTTATGCAAGACATTTCACTGATGAATAGGAATAAACTCAGGAATGGGTGTGTTAAGAATAGGGGAGTCACTATACAAGGAGAGGTAACAAGTTTGTGAGGCCCAGAGGCAGAGAAATGATAAAGACATAGAGTCTTGAAAGCATAGATAAGGTGATGGGGTGGGGAGGCTGGTGATTGAAGGTCTTCGCTAGCAGATAAGGGACAAATCAGGGCCTCAATGCCCAAAGTATGGATTGAGGTCAGAAGAGGGTAGAAATATTTTGTAGATCAAGGGGAGGAGAGCCATGTGGCAAAAATAATTCAGATTTTTTTTATATAATTTTCATTGACTCTAATAAGGAAAATGGATTATAAGTAGCAAAATTAATGAAGGAATATGATGCAGATGGCAGTTGAGTTGAAAGAGGACAATATTTTAGAATTGGTGTAGAGGGAAGATGGAGAGAAGTGAGACAATTATGGGGACATTTTTCAAGTAAAAGTGACAGTTCTAGGTGAAATATTGAAAATTCTGGGAAAGAGGGTTTGGGAAAGTAAGACCCAGATTTCTGGTTACACAAACCAATGCATGAAGAGCTATCCTCTGTGACAGAGAAGGACACTGAACAAGAGAGAAGGGAGAATATGAGCTCAGTTTTCTACATGTATATATGCTGTCTCTGTGATGAATAGCAGAGGTGGATTTGTCAGACCACAGGTCAGGGGGAGGTCTAGGTTTTGAGTTGCAAATATAGAAATAGAGTTTAGGGATGGTAGCTAAAACCATGGAATCAGATGACTGCATTCTGTGAGAATTTAGAAAATCAAAAAATAAGCAGTCAAACATGATATCTCTTCTACTCACATCTGTACACACAATATTTCTCTTTGGCTTCTCATTTTACTACATATAAAATTTTAGACAAAAATATTCATATCAAAATATATATACTGATTTGAATAGCTGGGATTTTTTACACTTTCCAACAACTAAGTGTGGGCAGTAGAGAAAATAAAAGCATAGGTCAGGAGCCTATTACTGTAAAAGTTAGAATTCTTAATGATATGATGGTTGAGGTATTAGAATGCTGAGATCTGTTTATGTATGTCTGGCAGGGGGGAATAAGATAAAGGCTGGGTTTGGGCAGCAAATTAGTTTACCACAGTCTTTCTGCTGCCTTTATGTTTCACCTCCATGATAATTTGACCTTTCTAGATTTCTGAGACTATGGGCAGCTTTTCCCTGAGCATCCTTCAGCTGTTGTTTGAACAACAACTTAATTCAACTGAACTGCTTATACTTGTCTAGAACAATGTCCCTAACTTGTATGAGACTAGATGAATAGAAAGAAGATCAGACTATGCAGGAAAAGAACAGAAAAGAGGCCAAATCTTGCTTTATATATGAACATATGTTTTAGCATAGCAGTCATATTTGATAAAACTAAATTGCTAAATATCAAGTCACTGATATCACAGCACAATGATATAATAATGACCCCAGTAATCAAAATTATCATGCAGGGTTTATATAGTTTATGTACTCATTCATCATTATAAACATTATCTCGATTTGCTGTGTAAGTTATGATAGAAACAAAAGTAAATTAATATTACAAATTATTTTGTTTATTATTTTCCATTCAGCATATAACTTTGGACATGTTTTCTCTTCTGTGAAATGAACCTTATTTTTACCGCATGTTAATATAATATTGATTTTGACTAATTATCAAGGTTAGTAGTGTAAATTCAATCAATCATGATAACAGAATCAATGTTCTATGAAGATTTAGGTACATACAATATCCCTGAGAATACAAACCAGTGCTAATTTGTTTGCCCAGTGAGAAATTTAAATTAATCTGAAGGATTTAAGCATTAATAAGAATTTAAAAATAAAATTAAATTTGATTTTTAATAGTTTACATATACAAAATCCCATAGGAGAGTTCCATTCCAAATATGACTTAAGGTGGTGTTAAGCTTATTTTCAGAATACTTTTCACTTACAACTCTTTGTGAATAAAAACACTAATATATGTTTTAAAGAGAGAGAGAGAAAGAAAGAGGCTGGGAAGTAATTCTGATGGTGTTTTCCCTAACTGAGCTATTAGTCATTGGTTTTATTTTTTATTATAAGTTCTTATGTCAATATTCCATTAATATTTTCAAATCCTCCAACTTATAAGAAATTACTCATGCCATATATGTCTCATTTAGATACAACTATATTTGTTATAAGCAAATTGATTTTTGAATGATCAAGCATTAATATTTCCAGAACATCAAATATTTTAAGCTGACTTGAAGACATCAAAAATCAATTCATCTACTTTATATTGAACTGAGTCATAATATATCAATTTCAATAAAATAGCAATTAGTAAATGTTTTGTCTGTCTTTTAAATATATAAGGTGAATTGGTAAATGTTTATGAATGATTGCTCCAAAGTGTGTAAAACCAATGTATTTTATTAAAAAAATAGGTCTAAAGCTACAGGTAATGAGTGAATGAATTAATCAAATAACTTCATGGTGTTATTGGTACCCAAAATTCTAATCTTCTTGGCAAAATATCTTATTTGAGAAATAAACAAACTTACATTTGAACTTCTATATGTGGGAAAAAGAAAAAACTTTAACATACTTGAAAAATGCAAATTAAACTACTTCCTCTTTAAAATAATTATCTCACATTTATTTTGTGATTATGTTCAAGGCTGTTAAGATTCAAATTTAAACCTACATAATCCATATAAATTAAGCAATTCAAAGATTTCTTTATATCTTTAAACTCACATTTGTCAACATAATTAAAGTACATATTATTTTATTTTATGTATTTATTTGTGACTTAATTCCCAAGAAGCTAATTCAATCAGCCAAGTTTAAAAAGTTACTTCTGTTTCTAATTTGTTAGGTAATTAAGTTTTATTAACATATTTATTATCATTTCCTGTTTCTCCTCTATAGATGCTTCAATAATGTGCTCTGATATCATATGAGACAAATACAGATCTTTTGATATCCTCCCTACATGCCAAACCTAGTAATTATTTATTGCAGAGTAATGAATCATTCCCCAAAAATGTAAAACTTTGAAGAAGTTTCATGTGTGTGAAGATTTTCTATAAGTCTTAAAAGTGGAACTCTACCCAAAGAGGTAAAACATTAGAAATAAACAAGAAATCATGTTGACCTGCTTAGTAAGGATATACAATCTCATACTGAGCCAACAAATTAGAAGAGCTGAAAGCCAGTGGGCTCAGCAACAGTTCAATTCTAAGACTTTGAACAAGGCAAAGGCAAAGAAGGATAAAAAGAAGTCGGGATGGAGAATAACACTCTATTTCATGGAGGTGGGGAGGGGGGCCATGCCACTGTCCAGGAAGCTACTCATCTGTGCACCTTGTTCCTCCTGGAATACAGATTCAAGCCACAGGGATCCCAGGTAACTTGATAAGCCCGTGGTTAAGCCAATATACAAGGTGCATTTGAGCGGTGATTAAACAGGTTTCACCTGACATCAGATAACTGGAAGACTGATATAATTTAATGCCAGAATACTATATCCTCAGAAACATGAGAACTGCTCCACCTAGAGATGTATCAAAGTGAATATATGTTCAATTTGTGATGCCAACTCTGAGGACTTGCAAAAGGAAAGCAATATGTTTCAAGCGATAGAAATTAATGAACAAACTTTTAAGGAGATTACAACTTGGGAAATAAAAGCCCTGCTGTGCATCTCTTCACCAACATTTGCAATCTGCAACCTTTCAGACTTATCAATCAGCAAAGCACACAGGGGAGGGGGAAAGGAGTGAAAACTGGGAGATGCTTGAAAGTCCCCTGGGGACTTACTGTACCTGTGTCCACATCCTTCACCTGTTGCCTGGCTCGAGTTGGCTGGCTCCACTTTGAGCTCCTGCAGGACCAGCCCTTTTTCATGCGGCCCAGAAAAGTCCATGCCTGGCACTTCCTCCTCCTCTAGGGACTCAACGTAGAAGAGAGTCCTGGCAGGCGGTGGGGTGCCCTGCCTGGGCGACCCTTGCTGCAGCCTCGTGGCCACTGGCAGCAGGGTGCCATTCAGGGGGTTGAAGGAAGAGGGGGACGAGGATGAGGAGGAAGACGAAGTGGAGGAGGAAGAAGAAGGCTTCTTCCAGAAGGTGCTCACGCTGCCCTTCTCTTGGCTTTTGAGCAGGCGGTTCTGGCTGGGTCCCCAATGCTCGAAACTGCCGCTGCCGTCCTGCTGCAAGCAGCCGCCCCCCGCCGGGCCGCCTGGGGACGCGGACGGGTGACTGAAGAGTTTCCAGCGGAGTCGCAGGATGTGTTTCACATCAAAGTCTTTGCGTCCAGAGCCCGACATGCTTGATGCAAGGACGGCTCAGGCACCTCAGCTGGCGCGGGAGTGGACGGGCCAGCTGGCGGGGGAAGCCCGTGGAGCCTGGGGTTGCAGGAGGAAGCTGGGTGTGCTCTGGGCACCCGGAGCAGCCGACGCAGCCAGCGGGGGCTGCGAGCGGGATGCGCTCTCTGCCAGGCGACCCTGGGAGCTCGGACAGCGGAGCTGAGCTGCTCAGCTGCGATCAGGTCCGCAGGACTTGCGCGTGGGGAGCCCACCGGTCGGAAGCAGAGGCTGGAGAGGGGAGCGGAGGGTGGAGAATTCTCGATCTCAGCTCAGGGAGCTCAGTCCTTACAGTGGGAGGGACGACCCTGATGCTGGAGATGCGCGAGAGAGGGAGCGCTCCGAAGCTCAGGGAGGTGGAGGTAGCTGGATACACCTCCCTGGATGCGCCTGCAGCACAGCTTCAGTTGGAAAGGTGTGGGGTCTCAGGTCCTTGCCGCTGAGTTCAGCGCCTGGAGAGCGCAAAGAGGGAGAGAGAGCGAAAGAGCCCCAAGTCTGCAAGAAGCGCTCCCCTCACCCAGCCTGCTGCGTGCACCTGCGCCCCTGTCCCTCGCCCCCCTGAGATGCTCTGAGAGCTTGCCTGGTGTTTCTGAGAAAGTAAAATGCCTTCTGCCAGGTGGGGCAGGGGTGGTTTTATATAGTCAGTTTGTAAAACAGAAAAACAAATATCCCGGAAAATATAGAGAGGCGAAAGGAAAAGCTGTCAAGGTCCTCACAGTACAATTTTCTCTCTGCCTCAGCGCCTCCTCCTCCCAGTAAGTGACGCAGCTGTGCATTGGGGCCTACACGGAGAGATGGAGGGAGGGAGGAAGGCTTCAATCTTCTTTATGCAAGTGAAGCTGCTGCTTTTATTGTCCCTTTGCGTGGGTCCTGTCACCTTTTTCATTCTTCTCATTGCATTACTGTGTAGCAATAGAAGTGAAGCCAGCAGGCGTTATGCTTCAGCATCAGTAAACACCACACATGAATCATAGCAGCATAAACTTAATAGGCTGTCATCGGTGTGCAGGTTGAAGGTTAATGGCTTGAATTATTTAATAAACAGCATCTTTTAACCTTTAGCCTTAGTTCCTCTGTCGTGAGACACAGAAGAAACAGGGATGCTGGCGCCCAGAGATGATGATGCCACCATTCTGACAGTTCCATTGTGATGCTGTCAGCAATACCCTCCAGCAGTACTCCACTTGGGGGGCAGGAGGCACATAGGAGAAATCTGAGGGTGGGCACCTGAGTGCAAGGGACCAGGGTTGTGTAGCATTTGATGTGTAGTGTTAGATTGAGAACTTCTCTCAGTGCAAACTGAGAGTGGAATAAAATGCTAAAAGAGAATTTTAAGGCATAATCTTTTAGTACATAAATCATAGCATAACATGTTTGGAAGAATTTAAGCAATAAACGAATACAGTAGTCTATCTATATTTGGGGAAAATACTTTTGAAGACCCTCAGTGGAAGCCTGACACCAGGGATGGTACAGAATTCTATGAATACTGTGTACCCCCTCCCCCCATACAAACCTTTTACTTAAATAAAGGACTTTAAGGTTTCTCTTTGGCATATCCACATTGCCAGAACCACAGCTCTTGTGGTCTTGTGGTTTGGGGCCATCATTAATTAAAATAAGGGTAACTTCAGCACAAGCACTGCCATACCTGGATAGCCCATATGTTAATCAAGAAGGCTTCTAAGTGACCTCTGGGCAGTGTTCATAAGCTGGACAAAAAGATAATTCACATCCTGGGGTGGACTGAGCTGGATGGTGGGACATTTCATCATGCTACTCAGAATGACACATAATTTAATGTTAATGAATTGTTTATTTCTGGAATTTTCTACTTAATAGTTTTGATCCATGGTTGAGTGCGAGTAATTAAAACCGGAGAAAGAGAAACTGTGGATAAGGAGGGATTACTGTACATATATCCAAAGGTTACTATCTTATAAAAATCTGTTTGAAGAAGAGAAGCTGATGGGCTTTGGTGTGAAGAGATCAGCCAAAGAACTTGTATGACATATGCGTAACCCATGGACACAGATACTAATAGGGTGGTGGCGGCCTGAGGCGGGAAGCAGGAATGGCCTATAAGGGGTCAACGGGAGAAAAAAAGGAACATGAAATACTTCTAACAATAAAGACTTTTTCTTCAAGAAGGGAAGATGTGTCTGCCCCTATATTTATATTAAGAAGAATGATGATTATGATGCATTTCTAGATGTGACTGGTTGGAGATTTTTCATACCAGTCCTCTTTGCTGAAGGTAGGAGGTAATTAGCGGATTCCCTAACTGAGCCAGGAGTATGGTAATTGCCCATTTATGAAATCACCAGTTTCAGCAACCCTTACAGGGCATAGGAATCAAACATTAAATTACAATTGTATTACTTTTCTTGTACTAGTTGTTGAGCAGTGAATTTCAATAGAAACCAAAGCTAAATTTCAAGGTCTTCCTAGACACAGTTTGACATTTTAATAAAACAAGAAATTAAGCCCACACAAAAAAATCCTACTTTGGGGGGGAGAATAGTTCCTATTATGCATTTTAAATATTGATTTATACCATAGCAGCTGATCTGTATTCCCTTGTGCCTTGATTTTTCTTTCAGTATTCAGTGTTGTTTTTTCTTAAAAGCAAAAAGCCCTTTAAAGCAAACAATAGTGACAGGTCATTTTTATCTAAGAACTGAATCAAGTAAGTATTTCCTTTAGGGAAGGAAAGAATGTATGAAGTTACACAACAAAAACAGGACAGAGAAAACTTTCCATCAGAGGTTATGTAAGAATTTGAGTGCATATAATTAAATGGTTCCATAGTAATTGGTGCTTTGTGGATTTTCTAACTTGATATCAACGTTAATTTAATTAAAATAACATAGAATAAACAATACAAATATGCTATGTCTACATTTTCATTATAATACCAATAACCATTCAAAAATGGTAATGTAAAATTTGTTTGGTTGTTCTCCTAAAAATCCATTTTGTATTTCCCTTTTACTCTGCAGTACTTTGTTTAAAGGTCAGTAATTTATATGACTCAAACAAAATATACTATTGAGTTTTAGTAAAAGAATATGAATTGTACATAGTAAAGTATATTTAACAGATAAAGAGTAATTTCTATTTTTATACCTACAGTAATATTTCATATGCTTAAAACACATTTTTAGCCTATTATGTAAACTATTTTCTATATTTATCAATCTACATACAATATTTTGCTGAGAAAGATAGCTAAATATAATTTATCTAAATTATCAAATAAAATACATAGGATTTAGAAAGTAAAGTATGCCTAAAATAATGGTAAAGGGAAATGATTAAAGAAGATGTTATTATATATTTTTTACTATATTGTTACTATACTATTATTAGGAAAGTGGTGGGGTGAAGAGGGAGGAAGGTAGGAAGGAAAGAAGAAAGGAAGGAAGGAAGAAAAGAAGGAAGGAAGGAAGGAAGGAAGGAAGGAAGGAAAAAAGGAAGGAAAGGAGAAAGGTAGGAAGGAAGGGAAAAGAAAGAAAGAAAGAAAAGAGAAAGAAAGAGGAGCCAGAGAAAAATAATAGAAGAGGGAAAAGTAGTACTTTACTAAAATATAACTTAGCTTTACATTTAGAAAAAAAACACACCTTGAAAATATGTTTTATTTAAATATTGCACTCATTCATTTACATATCCATTCTTCAAAATAAAAAGTTTAATTGAGCACGTACTGCATACTGGGCTTAATGCTAAGAGGTAGCAAACATAGAAGAAATATTGCTCTTTGCAGCTATCTGGAAGTTCTAACAAAGAATGATTGTTTAGCCTGTTCTAATTTACAATTGACTTGTGAGTCAATTAAATTAAGATTTGATATATCCAAGCTTATAGAGAAGAAAACATTGACATAATAAAAATCACTTTTAAGAATCCTAATAGTCACATTACAATTTGTTCTAAAGGCAAAATAAACTCAATTATTGTGATTCCACTGTTTAATTAAATTAAACTGTCATTTTAGTCAATGAGAATTCTTTACATGATATGAGTGTTCATATTATTGTCATAGTTCCCTGATACATCTGGAAGATATTCAAGAATTTACTACTAAACACATATATAAAACTCTTCATATAATTATTAACTTTAATTTAGATATTCAGTAAATTATACCGAAAGTTCCTACAACTCCAACATTTAAGTAATAAACAATAGATTTGGATTCAAGCAATTTCCTGGCTGAAACATTTCTCTTTTAGTAATCGCTTTCTAAATACATTTAATTAGATGTGTGCTTATCCAGGAAAAGTGAATTTTGATTATCTTGCATCTTTTTGAGACCTTCCTGCAATGACTATTAAGTTGCTTCTATATAATTATATTGAAGCATTTGAATGGCAATTAAAATTCAATTAGAAAGTTCATATATCATGATGGTTCCTATAGATTTCTCATTTTTGTTTATCTTTATTTTATTTTAATGAAACATATCTATGTACATTACTAGAAAATATCATTCAAAATGAATGGATGTCATTGAAAATAAGTGGATTGTGAATTGGAAATTAAATGAAGATAGTCTTATAATGACATTTTCTTTTCAGTAATGAATGTACTGTAATACCAGATAGCACTAATATTAACTAATCTCATGGATATGATCAAGGGCTACTATTTTTCTTCAACTATATAAACATTAGGGGCCCAGTGCACGAATTGGTGCACCTTGAAAGGAACTGTGAGCCCCAAGGCTGTGGTGGGCACAGGGGTGGCTACTGCCTGGCCCCTCCCACTATGGCCCCTGGTCCTCTGTCTGTCAGTAGCCCCACTCCTGCCACTCACACACCTGCTGATGGTGCAGAGTGATTGAGGCCAGAGCGAGCAATGGATGTGAGTGGTGGCTGCTGCCCCAATCATCCCTGAGAGCAGGGAGAGGTGGAGAAGCCCTCAGGGGTGATCAGGGCCGGCAGTCACTGCTTGACCTGCTAACGGCACAGAGTGATCAGGCCCAGTGCCAGGCACCAGCAGCGGGTGCAAGCGGTGGCTCTAGTGCTGGCTTCAGGTGCGACTGGGAATGGTGCTGGGGGTGGGTGTGAGCAGTGGCTCTGGCACTGGCAGCAGGTGCAATTGCCTGGTGGGATCACTGTGCGTGGGAGTGAAGAATTTTCAGTAACCACCAGAGGCTCACCCTGATTCCAGCAACCAGTGCTCTATCCTGGTCTGGCACCCCTGTTCACCTGCTCTACCATCCTGCCATGGCCAATGCCCGTCAAGTTCTGCACACACACCCTGGTGGTCAGCACATGTCAAAACAACCAGGGGTTCCAGTTTTTTTGCTGTTTGGTCTATTTGCATATTAGCCTTTTATTATATAGGATAGCCTGTTCAAAGTCTATTAATCATCATTACTATCTATAGTAATGATGATTAATTATACATACATATATATATATGTATATATATACATATATATATGTAGCAATTAAATGACTGCTTAATAAACATTGTAGATGTTAATTGACCTACAATGTTATTGTAAAAACTGTTTGTTAATAAATCATTTAGACCTTAACTGGTTTGGCTCAGGAGATAGAGCATCAGCCTGAGGACTGAGGGGTTCCAAGTTTGATTCTGGTCAAGGGCATGTACTTTGGTTGCAAGCGCATACCCAGTAGGGGGAATGCAGGAGGTGGCTGATCAATGTTTCTCTCTCATCGATGTTTCTAACTTTCTATCCCTCTCCCTTACTCTGTAAAAACATCAATAAAAATATATTTAAAAAATAAAAGGCAAATACTTTTAAAAAAATAAAATAAAATATATCATTTCCCTTGAAGTCAGTTTCCAAAATCCTGTCCACAAAGTTAAGTGAGGACTTAATGTACTCTGTTTTAGAAAGAGTACTGTGATTTTTATTCAAGGAGTTTCAAGGAGTTTTATTCTGAGAAATAAAATTCATTCTAAACTTTTTTACTGTAAGTGAATAGGCTTCTAATTTCTTATTTGGGTGTTGTTATGAGGTATTTAGTATATTTTTATAACTTTTACCACTAATCAAGATATTTTGGCCCCCACTCCAAAAGAACGTGACTGTCAGTTTTGTGGGAAGCTAACCAAGGGACTCCTTGCAATGGAGCCTGTCTCCTGCAACTACAGTGGGCTCGCACTTCCTATGCTATCATAGTTGTTAGTCATTATAAAGGATGAAAAGTCTCACTTCTTTATTGAGCTTGATATATATGATATGTACGGAATACAGGTATATTGTAAAGTCTAAAAATATTACAATATATAAATCTAAAATTCGCCACACTACGTAGAGTTCCTGAGACAATAGTCTACTAAAATTTTAATGTATACTTCTAGGAAAAAATTATAGTTGAAGATGGCAGTGTGCATACAAAAGATAAATTTGAAGGTCATATTAGATTTCTAAATCTATTCATACAAGCTTTCCAGGTTCATTTATAATGGACAAAGTGAACTAATAAGCAAAATAGAGACAGACTCTTAGAGAGAGAGCAGGCTCACATCTTTGGGATGGGGTGTTTAGGGGACTGGCTGGGAAAGTGGAAGGATTGGGCAATGAAAAAAAAACACAACAACTCATGGATACAGTGTGGAGATTTCTGCAGGGAGGGGATTAGGAAAAGTGAAGGGGAGTGTGGATGTGTAAATGGTAATGGACAGAGACTTGACTTGGCATGGTGAACACACAATGCAGTGTATAGAAAATGTGTTGTAAAATTGTGAAATTGTGCCCTTGAAACCTTTATAGTTTTGCTAACTAGTGTCACCCCCAATAAATTCAATAGTGAGGATAAAATGTAAAAAATAAATCTATTCATACAAGATAGACTCTCAGATTAAATGCGAATAATCTTTAAATATACTAGTAGACTTTTTAATGCATCATAATTTTCTTCTTAAATAATGGTTTGGAAAACCAAGAGAACTAGAATTTTGTGACATCCCACTAAAAGTCAGACAACCATTTCATTTAGTCTTCATAAAAATCTCATTAGTTAGGCATTATAAAAGAAGACACTTAATATATAAGAAAATACATTTAAGACTGTAATTGTCACAGGTATTTTTTTTAAATTATTTATCTCAGACACTCTTTCATAACTGTGTTTTTCTTCCTATAATGTGCAAGAATAAATTCCTTAAAAGGATACACTAATGATTTGGGGGTTCTTAATATTCTTTCATGAATTGTGGAATTATGACTTTGGAGGCTGGCAATTATCTCTAAACTCTAGAGGCCCAGTGCATGAAATTTATGTCCTGGAAGGTCCCTAGCTGCTGCCAGGGCCTCCCTTTCCCCAGCTGCCTGCTGCTGCCACCCGCTCACCTGCTTCACTAATCACACTTTCTTCAGGGCCCATTGAGGCTGGCAGTGCCTCCACTGCTGCCTGCTGCCAGTGCCATGTTGCCAGTGCCTGCCATGTTCCTCACTGCCCCCTGGTGGTCAGCGCATGTCTAACTCCTGGTGGGTCAAACTCCCACCCTTAGGGACAATGTACATATTAGACTTTTTTTATATAGGATTACTCTGCCCCAATAAGAGTGACTTGTAGCATTTTTGCAAGTGAGCTTTCTGATACTATGTGTATTTGTGTGTGTATGTGTGCATATGTGTGTGTGTGTGTGTGTGTGTGTCAAGATTTGAAAACAAAAAAAAATGTTTTCTTCTTTGGGGCAGTAATTTCTGGAAAAATAGAGGTTACATTATAAGTCTAGGATGGATCTAGAGAACATAGAATATGTCTCATCTAATAGTGAATTTTCAATGCCTAACATGGTTGTGGCATGGGAAATCAATAAAAAAATTTGAATTATCAATAGGAGAAGAATGGTACTTTATAATGACAGAGAGAACAAAAAAGACATCTAAAATAAAGTACAATAAAGCTTTGTGTCTGGAGTTATTTGGTATCAAAACAAATAGAATTATAAAATAGTTTCTGGAATATTTTAGTACTTTCATTTATATTATTGAAGAAATATAAAACAGCGAAAAACTCAGCTTATCTTTTGCCAACTCATTTTAAGAGGCAATACATTACCATTATATTTAGAAGACTTGGATTGTAATTTTTTAATTTATTTTAAAGTGTTCACTTTTAAGTTTATAAACTTTATTTATATTAAAAATCCATTCATTGTTTATTCAAACATATTTTCTAAATGTCTGACACCATTTTATTAATCTTGAACTTCAGTGAAAAAAAATATTTTTCAAGTACCACTTCCATCAAGAGTTCTAGTATCTCTTTCACTCCTCTCTCTCTCTCTCTCTCTCTCTTTCATATATATATATATATATAATTAGAGGTGTGGTGCATGAAATTTGTGCAATGGGGTGTTCCTCATCCTGGCTTGCACCCTCTCCATTCTGGGACCCCTAAGAAGATGTTTGACTGCCACAGGAATTGGGCCTAAACTGCCAGTCAGACATGCCTCTTGAAATCTGAGACCACTGGATCTTAACCACTCACCTGCCTGCCTGCTTGGTTGCCCCTAACCACTCTGCCTGACTGCCTGGTCACCATTACCTGCTCTCCCCTGCCAACCTGGTTGCCCCTAACTGGCATCTTCTGCAGGCCTGGCAGCCCCTAACTGCTCTCCTCTGCTGGTCTTGTCACCACTAACCACCTTTGTCTTGGCCCCCCCACCATGGCTTTGTTTGGAAGGATGTCCAGAAGGATGTCCAGAAAAGGTCCAGTCTAATTAGCATATTACTCTTTTATTAGTATAGATATGCATAGGATTTTCTTTTTGCTGTTCTTAGTTTTTGAAGTGCAGCAAGAGACCAAAGTCATACTACAGTCAATCAAATAAAAAAGAAGGCCAAGAACTTATTTTACAAGATTATTGAACATTAAAAATATCCAAGTTTTATGTGTGTGTGTGTTTACTTTTATTGCACATTTGTTTTCTAAACTCTTTGGCACAATTTTCTGGGGGAGTTCACCAGATTGCCACAGTAGATGATATTCAAACACATTTTTTATTTTAGCACTTATTGTGTGCCAAATTCTGGTCAAAGTGATGGGAATGTATCAAGAAAAAAATAAGTTAAACCAAAATCCATACTCTCATTGTACTTACATTTTTTAGATAAAATCTAACAAATAGATAAAAATATCAAATGATGAAGACATCTATAGAGATAATTAAATAAGAAAAGGGAAATGGAGGGTGGTGGAGAGAAGAGGTTGAAATCTAACAAATCTGAATGGCCAGGCACTATTAATAATAAGATATAGCATTGTCCACAAAGATGTGAAAGCACTTCTATTCATGTTTATGGGACAGTACACCAGGCAGAGATCATAAAAAAGCAAAAAACCTGAGTCATACTAAATTTTGGCATATTTAAAGGACAGAGAACCTGAAACTGAGGCAAAAAGAGAGAAAGACATTGCTGGAGGTGCTTATGGATTATTACTTGTCAGTGCTAAGTAATAAATAATTTTATTCTTAATGAAATGGGAATCTATTGCAGGTTGTAGAAAACTGTTGTGAGGACATCTGATATATTTCCTAAGAACACTTTAGCAGCCATGTTAAGAATAAACAAAAGGAAAGGATCACAAACAAAAGAAATGGAGGAAAACAAACAACTGGATATAGAGTTCAAAACCAAGCTTATAAGGTTTTTCAAGAATATCCTAGAAAAGTTGGATAAAGTTAGCGAGTCCCAAGAGGAGATGAAAAAGAACCAACTAGAGATGGAAAAGATCCAACTAGAGATGAAAAAGGAGCATCTAGAAAATAAACATACACTGACTAAAATAAAAAATATTATACAGAGACCTAATAGCAGACTAGAGGAAGGCAAGAATCAAGTCATAGAAATATAAAGAATCAGAAAACACTCAACTGGAAAAGCAAGAAGAGAAAATAATCCAAAAATGTGAAGATAATGTAAGGAGCTTCTGGGACAGCTTCAAGCATACCAACATCAGAATTGTGGGGGTGCCAGAGGAAGAGAGAGAGCAAGATACTGAAAACCTATTTAAAGAAATAATGACTGAACACTTCCCACATCTGGTAAAAGAAATAGACTTACAAGTCCAGGAAGCACACAGAACCAATATAAAAGGAATCCAAAGAGGACTACACCAAGAATATCATAATTAAAATGCCAAGAGCAAAAGACAAAGAGAGAATATTAAAAGCAGCAAGAGAAAATCAGTTAATTACCTACAAGGGAGCACCCATATGACTGTCAGCTGATTTCTCAACCGAAACGATGCAGGCCAGACGGGAGTGGCAAGAAATATTCAATGTGATGAATAGCAAGAACCTACAACCAAGAATATTCTATCCAGCAAAGCTATCATTCAGAATTGAAGGGCAGATAAAGAGCTTCACAGATAAGAAAAAGCTAAAGGAGTTCATCAACTCCAAACCAGTATTATATGAAATGATGAAAGGTACTCTTTTAGAAGAGGAAGAAGAAAAAGGTAAAAGATACAAAATTATGAACAACAAATACTTATCTATCAACAAGTGAATATAAAAATTAAGTAAATTAAAAATGGGATCAACAGAATAAACTGGTGAATATAATAGTATCAGGAACACAGAAAGGGAGTGGACTGATGATTCTCAGGGGGTGAGGGGTGTACAGGGAGAGACTGGACAAAAATCATACACCTATGGATGAGGTCAATGGGAGGGAGGTAAGGGTAGAGGGAAGGGTGGGAGCTGAGTAGAGGGGAACTATGGAGGGGGAAAAAAGAGAAACAAATGTAATAATCTGAATAATAAAGATTTAATTTAAAAAAAAAAGAATAACCAAAAGAAAGTAAGACAAGGGAATAGAAACAGGAGGCTATGCCAATCTATAATAATAAAAGTGTAATATGCTCATTAGACCAGATGTCCTTCCAGACAAAGCTGGGGCTGAGAAGGAAGCCTGTGTCTAGGGTGCCAGAGGTAAGCTGGTGCCGCAGCTGGGGGAAGGAAGACCTATTCTTGTATGAACTTCATGCATTGGGCCTCTAGTTAAGGCATAGAGATGATGGTAAGAGATGATGTATACTTGTTCCAGAACTGGTAGCATTCCTGGGAAGGTCCAGCATGCCCATGGAATAGATTTTCTTCAAAGCTCATACATATGTTTTTTTAGACTCCTTACGTTTTCGAAAGCCCTGTCCATATTTTTCTCCTCAAAGATAACTTTTTTCTTCCTTTTTTGGGGTTTTTATTTTCTAACCTTCTTCACTGATGTGAAATGCTCACATCATTTAAGACATGCTCAGGTTTTATGGGCTATTCCTACAAAGTAGTATAATTTACAGTTCATCAAAGTTTAATAAAGTCTATGCTTTTCCTAAGCATTTTTTGTTCGTTTTTTTGTTTTGTTTTGTTTTTTGTTTTTGTTTTTGTTTGCTTTACATTTGTCTAAAGGGATTATCACTCTCTACAGATTACCAAAAATGTTAGGGAGAGCACAAACACAGCTTGGGTTATGTACCCCAGTTTGAATAAAGACAAATTTTTATTCTGTTCTATAACTTGCTTTTATCTGGTTTTATAAATTGGGCTCTGCAAAAGCCTAGATTTCTAAAGGGGATCTACTATTAAATAATTCTTTTTTAAAAGCAACTATTGTAATGTGAAAATAAGCTCAATTTAGATAATTTCAGGCATTTTGGCAGGATCCAATAAGGATTAATTATGAGTAAATGCATCTTTTTTTCTTATTGTTTGAGTCTCTCTAACCATATGTTACACAATGTTACTATGCATATGTTATTATGTATATGAGTAATTTTATATAAGGGCATATTATGACACATATCAAATATTGACATCACATCCTTTTTGGGTATTACTTCTAAAGAGTTTATGATTTGGATTTTAAAGGAAAAGAGAACTTATTTAACAGTAAAAAAAAGCAGCTTTGTCATTGCATATTTCAATCATTCGATATGTGTTTATTGAGCACTATTAAATTGCCAAGCACAGTTGCAGGGACTGAAGATACAAATACAAATGCACATAGCTCAGTAAGTAGATAGAATTGTAAGCAAACAATTTTAAAACAATACATATTATAATGATTAATTATAACATAGTATTACCAATAATATTATAAATAATAATAGCTATACTGTAATACGACCATGTCAATACCCCTGGAAGCAAAAAATTATGTTATTAATTGAGAAAGTAGACAATCTATATAGACATGTATTGCAGTTTTAGAAAATATTTGCAAATACGATTTGCATAAGGATATCTAAATTACAATGCTGGCAAAGGATTATGTGTACTATTCTTCCTACTTGCATATGGATGGGAAAGCAACATTGCAGATTGGAAGCCTCACAAGGTTGGAAATGAAATTATGATCAATCCAAATCTTCTACTACTTACTAGCTAGATGGTTTCAGGCAATGCACCTATTTCTTTGACTCTCAGGTTCCTCATCTGCACAATAGATGTTAATGGCAAAAGCCTGCTTCATTAGATTTTTCAAATAAAAAAACCTGTTAGCCAACTAGCACTTTATCGATGCTTAAGTCATGGATATTTATATTCAACTGGAGATTATTTGAATAATTCACTGAACTTCATCTTGGTTTGAACATAATTTTGAAAATAAAGCTTTCAACAGTTGATCTTGCAATTTTCACAAGTATTTTTTTAAAAATACAACTTATGGTACAATTGAGTTCTTACAATATATGATTCCTAATATATCACAACATTGTTTTTCTGATGATCTGGATGGTTTACAAATGATTGACAGAAACTGAAAAGAATGACCACTACTCATAAATGTCTGTATATAAGTATATTCTAAAATCATTTTAGGTAGGAGAAATTACTAAAATGCTTGCTTTAGTTGACAATTCTCTTAAATTTACTTTCTAATGTGAGAGGGAAGAATAATGAGAAGTTTATGAGCAAATAAAGTAATTTAGAGATTGCAAAAATATTATTGGTATTAGTATATGAGGAGTTAAGAGAAATCCTGTGTACTAAGTAAATTCTTGATAGTGTCAGTGAAATGATAAATTATTCTAAGGAAATTTTAGGCTATTTTGCCAGTTATGAAACTTGCCTTGTAATATTTATTGAATTGGATACATGGGATTTATATATATTAACCACCATATGTTATACATTATAAAGACATCATTATATTTTTGTTTGTAAAAAAAAAATTAGTCAACCAAAGAAAATATGTGTATTAGTTGAACTGCTAGATTTGCATATAAATGCTAGTAATGCAAATTTTTAAAACCTTACTTTGCTTTGAAGAGACAAATTTTTAATAAATGAATATTTTTTTTTATTTACTAATGTTGTGTGTATGAATATAATAGACTACTAGAACAATTTATATCACAGAATAGGCTTCAAATTTTGTTCTGGCTTTCAGATTCCTGACTGGGAAATCTCAGATTGACACTGAATCCAACAGAACAAAGTTTAAAAGAAGATTCATTCATTATTTATCATCTATTGCTACAAAGCTATACTTCTATATAAGCATTGAAAACTCTGGTTATAGATTTCTGACACTCACAAAAATGTCTAGCCATGCAGAGCTAATTGAAACTACAGGATATTTCAATAAGTCAGTCAGTTAGTATTGAGAATTGGCTGTGTACTCAGCTTTGTGCGGTGAAGGGTATAGGGACTTATCTTGGTAGAAAACACAAATATAAAGAAATATTTTAAATTATGACTAACCCACAATATAAGATGTTTTAAATAGTTTTATAATAATAACTGTGACTTTTAGGTAGAAATGATTAAACATTTGACAATGTCATTAAATTGTTGGAATCTCTTTGTGGAACAAATATTATTTGAGCACTTGTCATGTTCCTATAATGTGCACTGTAAAGAGTGCTTTCCATTATCCACTCGGAGCTTACATTTTATTTAGGGAGAAAAACTATAAATGACTGAATATTTTGGTATGAATTCATCGATATGGTGAGATAGCAACTGGCACTGCATGGACATTTCTCTACTTAGATAAGATCCTTAGAGAAATGTTACCAATAAAGTAGACATTATATCTACTTAGGTAGCAAAAGCATAGGACATTGGAAGAACATAAAGGCTACTGTTATTATTTGGGGAGGAGAGGGCAAGAAATAGTATTATTTTATAACTCATAGAATATTGTTTCAAATTTAATTGTACCTACAATGGAAAATTAGTGAAATGACTTAAGCAGGAAGATAATCTGTAATTTAAGATTTTTTTTAAAGTTAACCTTAATTACATTGAAAAATGCAAGAATAAAATGAATTAAAGGTGGGTTTGGAGGGAAGATGGCTGCTTATGGGAAGGCAGGCAGCAAGATAGTGTGTGAGTGAGAGAATAAAAGGCAAGTGTGTGGACCCACAGGGAGTGTATATTTGTGAGTGAGGGACAGCTATATTCCAAGGGACTGTTGGGGACTGACAGACTGACTCACCTGACTGGACCGCCTTTCCTGCTGCTGAAATATCTCCCAAGCAGCAGGCTCTGCTGCAGAGACCATGCCATCTTGAAGGGGAGAGGGGCTGTGATCAGAAAAACTCAGATACTCCCTGGGACTCTACAACCAAAACACCCAGGGACCAGCTGCAAACCCACAAACATCAAGTCTCAAGCAGTGTGAATACACAGACTTGGACAAGCCCTGTACCTTCTCACAGAATGTTCAGCTATCACCTAGAGAAAGGTTTGGTCTGTAATCCAGGCTGGAGGAAGAAACACATGCAGTGGAATATAGAGTTTCAGAAGCCTTTGCCCCACAAAATCCTTGGCCATTGGGTCAGAGTAGCCAGTGAATGTGGAAGGTGGTCTACAGGGATGCTAGCAGAAAGGAACTCTAGAAATCAACCCATAACTGCACTGGGCACAGAAAGGCAGCCTGAAGTTCTACATTATACCAGCTGAACAGTGCGAGGGAAAAAGACGTGTGCAGAATCGCACACAGTGCAGGAGGAAAAAGTCACAAGTTCATGCACTTACTCTGACTTCCTTTTTTTTCTCTTTAAATTCTTGCATCTTGCTACTAAGCCCAGTATATAGGATCTTCCAATTAAAAAAAAAAAAAGAAATTCTCAGAGACTGCAGGGGAAAATTGTTTTTGTGGAGCCTAGGGATCAGAGTGGGGAGAAACAATCAGAAAACCAGCTCTGGGCCAGTCTATTCCACCAACTCAGTATTAAGTATAGCAGGGAAAATAAAATCTAAATACTGGGTAAAGAAAACTCCAAAACACTTCCACCCAGGGGTTGAATAACAAATTGTCTCTTGTGTAAATAAAACTAAAGGTAGGCTGAGCACCAAGAAATAACGCCTATATGAAAACAGGATTGTGGCTTATGACACGGAGGACTGGTGGAATGCAGAGAAATTCAATACTGTCTTGATTACCAGACAGGAAATAGACCTGCCAAGCAGAACAGTAGAGGAAGTGAATGACCTTCACTACTGCACATTTTTATCTTTTACTTAATAAACTATTTTTTTCTTTTTTTCTCACTTGATTTTACATTTTAATCATTCTATTTTTATTTTAATTAGGGCTATTACTCTTATTATTTTACCTTTTTTAAAGTTTAATTTTATATTTTATTTTATTTTATTATTTTGGGATTAGTGTTCTACATTGTATTTTCATTTTTCCTTTAACGTCATTTAACTCTATTTCAATTTTATCTTTAGGCCAACACTCTCTTCCTCACTTTTTCTCTTTAGTTTTACTGTTTCTCCTACTCAGTTCCTACTTTACATTTTCCCTATTCTTTCTTTTTTACCTCCTGTTAAAAATGCATTCTACTTATATATCTATTTTCTGCTCCCATGCTCCAACTCCATACACACCTATCTTTTCTCTTTCTTTACTGTCTAAATTGTCTTTCTCTCTTCCCTTTTCTTTTTTTTTATTGTGTTTTGTTTTGCCTTTCTTTCTCTCTGTCCTTTTGTTGTTGTTTGATTGTTGATTAGTTTTTTTCTATCTGTTTGTTCTGTTTGTGTGATTGTTTCTTTTTTTTTGCTTCTGTTTTTACTCTCCTCACTTGTTTTTAGTTATTGTTTGTAGTTTTCATTAATCTCTAGGTGTTGATTATTTGCAAATTTTTTGATTAGTTGTTGTTCTATTGGAATTTTCTTCCAATATAAATAGTTTTTTACCCTTCTTTTTTATTTTCTTTCTTTTCTCTATTTTATTTTTCTTTTTCTCAATATCATTTTTGCACTGTTTGTTTTAATCCCATAATTCTTTTTTTCTGTGGTAGTCACCTTTATTTGGGATTATTAATATAGTGAATACATTTGTGTTCAGTGCCTTGTGAGTTGTGCCTTGTTTTGTTGTATTTTATACCTTTAAGTAAACACAGAAGAGAGAGAGCTACATAACCAGACACCTGAAGAGAAGCAGTCATGGGTAGACAAAGAAAGAGCCTGCATATGAAAGAAAAAGAGGCATCACCGGTAAAGGAAGTAAATGAAATATACCAAGAAATATGTGAGAGAAATAATTCAGAGAAAAAGTCATAAGGTCACTAAAATGTTCATAAAGAAGACAAATTCAACAATATGTGTAAGAACCAAGAGAGAATGAAGAACCAAAAGAAATGAAAAAGGACATCGCTGTAATAAAGATGTCAATAGAGAGTATCAACAATAGGCTAGAAGAAGTGGAGGACCACATCAGTGAGGTATAAGACAAGGTAGGAAAAAAATACCTAAACAGAGTAGCATTGAGAAAACAATTAAAAAACAGGAGGAGAGCCTAAAGGAACTTTGGGACAACACAAAATGAAACAATATACGTATAAGAAAGGTTCCAGAAGGAGAGGAAACTGAGCCACAAATAGAAAACCTGTTTGAAGAAATAATGACAGAAAACTTCCCTGATATAGGAAAGAAAAAAGTCACATAAGTTCAAGAAGCACACAGAGTCCCAAGCAAAATGTACCCCAAGAGACTGACACCAAGGCACATTATAATTAAATTGGCAAACACCAACCACAAAGTAAGAATCTTAACAGTGGCCAGAGAGAGATAGAAAATTACCTTGCTTTGTAGATCCTTTGCAGGATTGCCCATCAGATGAGTGGCTAATTTCTTAACAGAAACACATCAAGCCAGAAGGGAATGGAATGACATATACAAAGTCAAGCAAAGGAAGGGTCTGAATCCAAGAATACCATATTTATCAAGGCTATCAATCAAAATTGAGGGGGGAATCAGGAGCTTCAGAGACAAAAAGGACTAAGGGAGTTTATTACCATCAAACCAGCAATGCAAGAAATTCTAAAAGGTCTGCTGTAAAAAGAAGAAATATGAAGTGAAGAAGGAACACAGACATAAAAAATAAAAATGGCCGAGACCGGTTTGGCTCAGTGGATAGAGCGTCAGCCTGCGGACTGAAAGGTCCCGGGTTCGATTCCGGTCGGGGGCATGTACCTTGCTTGCGGGCACATCTCCACTGTGGGGCGTGCAGGAGGCGGCTGATCGATGTCTCTCTCTCATCGATGTTTCTGACTTTCTATCTTTCTCCCTTCCTCTCTGTAAAGAAATCAATAAAATATATTTTAAAAATAAATAAATAAATAAAAATGGTGACAAACAAGTACCTATTCTATGTAATAAAAGAGTAAAATTCAAATTGAGCATCACTCCAACAAATAAGATGACTGCCCCCACGTGGTCAAAAGATCCTGGCCCCATGTGGATACAAGATGGCCACCACAAGATGACCAGTAGGGGAGGGTAGTTGGGAGAGACCTGGCCTGCAAGGGAGGGCATTTGTGGGCAATAAGGCCAGCAGGGGAGGGCAGTTGGTAGGGACCAGGTCTGCAGGGAGGGCAGTTGGGAGTAATCAAGCCTTAATGGGAGGGCAGTTAGTGGTGACTATGCCAGCAGAGAAGGGAAGTTGGGGGAAACCAGGCCTGCAGGGATAGGCAGTTGAGGGGGACTCAGGCCTACAGGGGAGGACAGTTAGAGGTGACCAGGGCTGCAGGGGAGAGAAGTTGGTTGTGACCAGACCTGCAGGGATGAACAGTTGGGAGGGACTCAGGCCTATAGAAAAGGGCAGTTAGTCATGACCAGGCCTGCAGGGAAGGGCAGTTGGGAGGGGTAACCAGGCTCACAGGGTAGGGTAGTTAGGGGCAAACCGGCTGGCAAGGGATCAGTTAGACATCAATCAGCCTGGCAGGGGAGTGGTTAGGGGATGATCAGGCTGGCAGTCAGAAGCTATTAGGGACAATCAGGAATTCAGGCAGGTGACCAGTTGGGAGCCAGCAGTCCTGAATTATGAGAGGGATGTCTGATTGCCTGTTTAAGCCTGATCCTATGTGGATTGGATCTAAAAGGACAGTTGGACATCCCTCAAGTGGTCTCAGATTAGAGAAGGAGCAGGTTGAGCTGAAGGACACCCCCCCTTATGCATGAATTTTGTGCACTGGGGCTCTAGTCAATAATAAATGTAAATTCAAATGGATTAAATGCTCCAATCAAAAGACAGGGTGTAGCTAAGTGGATAAGGAAACATGACCTATATATCTGCTATCTACAGGAAACCCACCTCAGAAAAAAATGATCACACAGACTGATGGTGAAGGGATGAAAAAAGGTTTTTCAGGCTCATGGAAATGAAAATACTGGGGTAGCAATACTTACATCTGACAAATTAGACCTCAAAGCAAAGGCCATAACAAGAGATAAGAAAGGCCACTCCATAATACTAAATGGAGCAACCCAACAAGAAGAAATAACTCTGGTAAACATATATGCACCTAATATAGGAGCACCCAAAATACATTAAAAATCTCCTGGAAGATATCAAGGGAGAGATTGACTGCAATACAGTCTTAGTACAGGACTTTACTACCCAACTGTACAAATCCTCTAGACAAAAAATCTGCAAAAAAACATCAATCCTAAATGTTCACTAGCTCAGATGGAATTGATTGACATATTCAACACATTTCACTCCAAAGCCACAGAGTATACATTCTTCTCAAGTACATGGGTCATTTTCAAAGATAGAACATATTTGGGACACAGGCAAAGTGTCTTCAAATTCAAGAAGATAGAAATCATATCAAGCATCATTTCAGATCACAATGGCATAAAACTAGAAATCAACTACAATACAAAAAATTAAAAAATCAAACACCTAGAGGCTAAATAGCATCCTATTAAACAATGACTGGATTACCAAAGAGATCAAAGCAGAAATAAAAACCTTCATGGCAACAAACAACAATGAAAGCACAACAATCTAAATCTAAGGGACACAGTGAAAGCAGGCCTACCTCAAAAAACAAGAAACAATGATAATAAATTATCTAACCATACAACTCAGAGTTAGAAAGAGAGAAATAAGAAAAGACTCATGTAAGCAGAAGGAAGGAAATAATAAAGATCAGAGTGAAGATAAATTACATAGAGACAAAAAAAGAAAGAAAGAAACAGAAAGAAAGAAATAAAGAAAGAAAGAAAGAAAGAAAGAAAGAAAGAAAGAAAGAAAGAAAAGATCAACAAAACCTGGAGGTTGTTGTTTGAAAATATAAACAAGATTAATGAACCTCTATCCTGGCACACCAAGAGGCAAAGAGAGAGGACCCAAATAAACAAAATCAGAAATGAGAGGTGAAGTAACTGATCCCACAGAAATACAAATGATTATGAAAAAAAATACTCTGAACAACTCTATTCCAATAAAATAGACAACTTAGATGAAATGGACATATTCTTAGAAAAATACAACTTTCCAAAATTCAACCAAGAAGAATAAAAAAACCTGAATTGGCCAATAACTACCAAAGAAATTGAAACAGAGATAAAAAATCTCCCATCAAACAAATGCCCTGGTCCAGATGGCTTTACAAAGGAGTTCTACCAAGCATTCAAAGAAGAACTAAAGCCTATCCTACTCAGACTGTTCCAAAAAAATGCAAGGGTACGATACTCTTCCAAGTTCTTTCTATTAAGCCAACAGTAATCCCAAAACCAGGTAAATACATCGGGAAAAAAAAGAGAGAGAGAGAACTGCAGACCAATATCCTTGATGAACCTAGATACTAAAATCCTCAACAAAATTCTAGTATATAGATTCAGTATTACATTAGAAAAATCATAAACCATGACCAAGTGGGATTTATTCTGGGGATGCAAGGCTGGTATACTATCTGCAAATCAATAAATGTGATACATTACATACACAAACTGAAAGACAAAAATCACATAATCATACCAATTGATACAGAAAAAGCATTTGATTAAATCCAACACCCTTTATTGATAAAAACTCTCAGCAAAGTGGGAATGGATGGATCATACCTCAACATAATAAAAGCCCTATAAGACAAATCTATAGCCAACCTCATATTCAATGGGCAAAAACAAAACTCATTTCCCCTAAAAACAGGAACAAGACAAGGATGCCCACTTTCACCACTCCTGTTTGATATAGTACTAGAAATAATAGCCATAGTGATCAGCCAAGAAGAAGAAATAAAAGGCATCCAAATTGGAAAAGAAGAAGTAAAACTGTCCTTTTTGGCAAATGTCATGATACTATACATAGAACACCCCAAAGACACCATCAAAAAACTACTAGACCTAATAAATGAATTTGACAATGTAGCAGGATACAAAATTAAATCCCAGAAATCTATGGCCTTTTTATACACCAATAATGAATTTAGAGAAAGATAAATGAAAAACAAAACAAAAAAATAATCCCATTTACCATTTTCCCTCCAAAATTAAGATACCTGGGAATAAACTTAACTAAGGACATAAAAAACCTGTATTTGGAAAACTACAGGACATTGAAAAAAGAGAAAGAGAAGAGAAAGACATAAACAAATGGAAGAACATACCATGTTCATGGATTGGTAGAATCAACAGCATTGAAATGTCCATACTACCTATATAGAAGCAATGCAATACCAATTAAAATAGCAATGGCATATTTCAAACATCTACAACAGATTCTCCAAAAATTTATCTGGAATAAAAAAAACAAAAACACCTCGAATAGCTACCCTGAGAAAAAAGAACAAATTTAGAGGGATTATAATATGAGATACCAAATTATATTACCAAGCCACAGTACTCAAAACTGCCTGGTTTTGGCCCAAGAACAGAAATATAGACCGATGGAACAGAATAGAGAACCCAGAAATTTACCCAAGCCATTATACTCAATTAGTATTTGACAAAAGATGCAGGAGCATACAACGGAGTCAAAACATCTCTTTAATAAATGGTGCTGGAAAATTTGGTCAGATACATGCAAAGAAAAAAAAAAGATCACCAACTTACACCATACACAAAAACAAACTCAAAATAGCAAAAACACTTGAATGTAAGATGGGAAACCATAAAAATCCTACAAGACTCCATAGGCAGCAAAATTTCAGACATAAGTCATAGCAATATCTTTTCAGACTCAGATCTGAGGGCAAGAGAGACAAAAGAAAAAATAAATAAATGGGACTACATCAAAATAAAAAGTTTCTGCACAGCAAAAGAAGCCATCAACAAAACAACAAGAAAGGGAGAATATATTTGCTAATGTTATCTCTGATAAGGACTTAATCTCCAACATTTACAGGGAACTCATACAACTTAACAAAAGGAAGATAAACAACCCAATAATAAAATGGGCAACTGACCTAAGCAGATATTTTTGGAAACATGCTCAGTCACTAATCATCTGGGAGATGCAAATCAAAACAACAATGAGGTACCATCTCACACCTGACAGGATGACTATCATCAACAAATAAACAAATGACAAGTGCTGTCAAGGATGTGGAGAAAAAGGAACCCTTGTGCACTGCTGGTGGGAATGCAGACTGGTGCAGCCACTGTGGAAAATATTATGGTGTCTCCTCAAAATTTTAAAGATGGAACTGCCATTTGACCCAGTAATACCATTTCTAGGAATATATCCCCCAAAAACATAAATACCAATCAGAGAGGATATATGCACCCCTATATTCATAGCAGCACTCTTTACAATAGCTAAGATTTGGAAACAGACTAAGTGCCCATCAGCAGATCAGTGGATTAGAAAACTGTGGTACATCTACCCAATGAAATACTATGCTCTTGTAAAAGAAGGAATTATTGCCATTGGCTACAGCGTGGATGCAACTGGAGAGAGCATTATACTAAGTGAAATAAGCCAGTCAGAGAAAGATAAATATCACATGATCTCACTCATTTGTGGAAGATAAAGAACTTTATAATCTGACAAACAAAAAGATAGATAAAGAGGCAGAGAAGCATTGAAAATACTGTCAAATTATAGCGGGGAAGCTGAGTGGGTTGGAGGTGGTAAGAGATCAACCGAAGAACTTGTGTGCATGCATATAAGCATAACCAATGGACACAAGACACTGGGAGAGGGGATGAGGGCATGACATATTGATCTCTTCCTGCCAAAGTTGAGGTAAAATGTTCATAACCAATGATACCATATCCCAAATAAAATTGTTGTTTTTAAACCTACATTATCAGTGCATCACCTCAATTGACATATGTCCCAGATATTGTATCTGGGTAATCTCTAGATATTATGAAGATATCTGTTCATCTAATATTCTGCATTTATCTTGTATTTTAAACTTCCTGAATGCAGAGTTTATAATTTCTCTAACACTAAAATATTAGTAGCCCATTTTATCCTTATTATTTGACTTTAGAGAAAGATGTGTAATTTTGAATAAAACATGATTGTTAATACCCATGAATCATTGAAAATTAATTGAATAAAGCATTTAATACATTCTGTAATCTACTTTCTTTCTTAGTAATCTAAATCAATATTAGCTCAGAGAAAAAAGATTCATAAAGAAATTGAAACTCTCATTAAGTCAAAAATAATATTTTCTTTAATATGTTTTAAAAAACCAAAATATTTGTGCATTTTTATGAAGATGGAGTATCTATTACATGTGATTCTTAAAAAACAGTAGATAGAAAATATAATGGATTTGAAGAAAGTCTAGGCAGAAAAGAGCAAACTAACACAGAAAGCAAGGAAAGATTTCAAGAGGATCAATGTATTGGTGGATCTTCAATCTTTCCTAAATGAGAGAGGGCATCAACAAATTCTACCAAAATCTTAACATGATGCAACTAGAGTTTACTCTTGTAGCAACTATCACTGGATTTGAATTATTGTTCTGGCACTTAATAACTGTGTAAACTTGAGATCGTTTCAGGAATCTCTCAGAGTCTGTTTCCCAGTCAAAAAAAGAGAAGTTAATAATACTTCAAAAAGTCTTGGGGAAAATAAATTACAACTTTCATCAAAGGGCCCAGCATATACACTTTAAAAGATATTCAACAAATTATAATCACTTTATTTCTACACTCCTAATAGTATGTACATTATGGAACTCTTAGTTAATAAGTAAATTATAAAATCAGATATTATAGACAGAAAATATCACTGCCTTTTAGGTACTAAAATAGTGCATTGATGCTCATGAGTTATAAGGAAAAACTGGACTTTTAAAAGTTGCTCTTAAAGAACAGTCATGTACTTTAACAATAAGATATTTGATGACAATTTCAGACAGTTGATGGATTAATGATAGAATTGTGACAATAATTATGTTATCAAAATCTTTGTTCACTGATCATAATTATCAGAGTGAGCCTTCTGATTATGACAAATATTCTGAATTTAATTTATTATTAAAATATTACCAATTTTTAATGTTGAAGCACTCCTCTATTCCCTTTACCTGACTTGGACATACAGGATCACTCTGGGAAGGTAGTGGCCAGAGGGTAATGTTTCAGACACTGTCAATCTTCCACACTAGGGGAAGTCTGAAGATGCCAATGATAGATAACATCCCTAGTCTGTCAAAAGAAAGCTGATGATAATATTTTGGGCAATGCAAAATATTTTAAATGTGTTATATTAAACCAAGAAGAACTCATCACTGAGTAATAGAGAATACTTGTGAAAAAGAGAAGCCTAGGGAGAAATAGTTATTTGCACACAGAAAACCCTTCTCATAATAAATATTTAACTCAATGCTGGTGAGGTTGTCACCACTGATCCCACTTTGTTGAATTAATGTGTTTATTTGAGATCACAATATATGAAAGTTACATAATTTTGGTTATTTGCATTTTTCAGTCAATAACATCTGAGCGTGTTAAAGACAAGAGATAGGCTTTTGAAAATAATAATTTCTTTGATAAAATGCAAAAAGAATTCAATTCATTTTGTGAATTTAGTTTGTAAAAATATACTTAGAAACAAAATGTTAAATCCAGTGAAATCATCTATTATTGAACTTCATATGTTATTGTTGTTCATATTCTTTCCTTAAATTTAAAAAAGATATAAATAACATTTCTCTGTATGGTTTTTCTGCCTTTGCACTTTAAAAAGTAATAATCATCATTTCCCAAAGAAGTGTTGGGGTAGGAAGTGGGTCTCAGTTCTTTCCTTTCCAAAATATGGGATACTTAACAATCTTCCCTGTCTCATATTACTGTCCAATCAGGTCTAGATGCTTCAGTGGAGTTTACTTCCTAGTGGGAAATGACAAACAAGTAAATTATGTAGTGGGATTTAATTATTATATAGGAAAATGAACCAAGGAAGAATTAGAGAATGTTAAGGAAGCTACAATTATCCTACCTAATAAAGAAGGAGTATCCATTGAGACCGGTTTGGCTCAGTGGATAGAACGTCGGCCTGCAGACTGAAAGGTCCCAGGTTCGATTCCGGTCTGGGGCATGTACCTTGCTTGCGGGCACGTCTCCAGTGTGGGGCTTGCAGGAGGCAGCTGACTGATGTCTCTCTCTCATCGATGTTTCTGACTTTCTATCCCTCTCCTTTCCTCTCTGTAGAAAATCAATAAAATATATTTTTTAAAAAAGGAGTATGCTAATTGACCATCACTCTTTCACAAAAATGGCTGTACCCACAGCTGAAGCCAAGTTCCCATAAGAAGCCTTAAGGAACAATCAGCAGGAACCTGAGGCTATGCCATCCCCCACCCATCAGGGCTTAACAGGGAACCTCAGGTCCCTGAGGTGCTGGGCTAGGGGACCTCAGGCCATGCCTCCCACGAGGTGGGACTTGACAGGGAACTTCAGGCCATGCCCCTCACCCTGGAACCAGGCCAGGGACCTGAGGCTGTGCCCCTCTGCCTGGCAAGGCTTGACAGGAGACGTTAGGCCATGTTCCCCACCCAGCAGGGCTTGACTGGAGACCTGAAGGTGCACCCCCAGTGCTAGGTCAGGGGAACTCAGGTCATGCCCTCCGCTCAGTGGAGCTTGACTGGGGACCTGAAGCTGCAACCCTCTGCTGGTGGGGCTTGATGGGGGACCTGAGGCTGCATCCCCCTGCCTGTTGAGGCTTGATGGGGGACCTCAGGCCATGCCCCCATCCAGTAGGGCTTGACAGGGGATTTCAGGCCATATCCCCCACTTAGCAGGGCTTGTCACAGGACCTCAAGGCATGCCCCCCATCTCAGTCTGGGCTGGGGGACTTCAGGCCATGCCCTCCATCCTGGCACCAGGCCAGGGGACCTGAGACTACGTCCCCTGCCTATGGAGCTTGACAAGGGTAGGTCTGGCAAGGTCTGGATCTAGCCCAATGGGGCGGGGGCCAGCCAGGTCTGGGTCTCACTCAGTTTTGAGGCACATATGGGTGTGCAGGGACTTGACTCTGGGTCCCATAGTGCAGCCTAGACTCTGACAGGAGGAAGGTTTTATATACATTTTACTAATTTTCTTTCAGCTCTGACACTTCTATTATAGAGAAAGGGCAAATAGCAATATTAAATTATTTTCTCTAATTAATCCCCTTTTAATGTGCTCAAATTTTGTGCACCGGGCCACTAGTTTTAAATAATATGGTTAGAGAAATTCTCTGTGATGAGTGAGATTTGAGAAGAGGTAGGAGGGAGCTTGCAGTTACAAGGACAGGAGTCACCAGGGTGGAAGGAAATCCAGGGCAAGGCTCTGAGCATGTCTTTGTCATGTTAGAGCAGAAATAAATGGCATAGAAAAATAATTAAATAGATGATTCAATTAACTGTTATCTCCAGTGATAGAAAAGTCTCAGGAACACTCCATCTCCTTGTTGCTATTTTATGTTATTTTGTCCCCTTCTAGAATCTGTCTAGACTCGCCATCCCATTTAGTTGTTTTTACCATTATTGGGCTGAAGATATATACTTGCCATCTATTTTCTTATACTAATGGTGGTTTAACTTTAAAACAAAGTTCCCTTAGGTTTGCCTTTATCATGCAATGTCTTTGATATTAAAAATAAGTTCATATATTTACACATTCAACCCTTTTGCTTGCATCACTGATAATCAAGTTCATTTATTAAAAATATCTTTGACTTTGCTATGTAGGTGATGTAAAGTTCTTCCACAATACACCTAGTTTGGACTGCTTTTATCTTCACTCATTCTATTTTAATTCAGTGTCATGTTCTGAGGATATGAAGTGTGTGTGGTTTTTTTTTCAGCTCTGTGTTGTTGCTTTTTCAAATATACTTTATTACCTCCTCTTAAAACATTAATTAGACAAAGTTGTAAATGATCAATGTTTTATTTGCAATTAAACTTCTAAGATACAACCTGCCAAATTACCATGATTTTCTCAAACCATTTTTCTAACTCATTAGATTGTTTCTTATCTTTAGATCCTTTATTTTTCTGTTAATTTAGAACATAAGCCAATATGGATGGAATAATGTAATAAAGTCTCAAGTACCAATTACCTGAATTTTCTTATCAATTCATTAATCTTTTTTTAACTTTACTTCATTCATATCATTCACTTACTCCCCTGGTGGATTATTTTAAAGCAAATCCCAGCTATTTTATCATTTTACATAGAAATATATATTAATGAATGGGTAGAGAATAAGGCTTATTTTTATTTAAGAAGTGCATACACCTGAAACCATAAAACTCTTAGAAGAACATATATTCAGTAAGCCTTTGACATCAGCCTTGGTTATAATTTTTAGGATCTGACACCAAAAACAAAAATAAAAAAGTGGCCTATATAAATCTAAAAAGCTTCTGTACAGCAAAAGAAATAATCAACAAAATGGAAAAGCAACCTTCTAAGTAGGAGAAAATATTTGTATTCATATCAATTATATATTTAATAAGGGATTAACACCTTAATCTCTCCTTATTACAAAATATAAATCAATAGCAATTTGTTTTATTTAAACTGGCAGAAGATCTGAATAGATATGATCACCCCCCAATAAGATATGCACATGGTAAATAGGTACATGAAAAGATTCATAGCATCACTAATCTTCAGGGAATTGCAAATTAAAACCACAATGAGGTATTATCTCACACTGTTAGAATGACCATTATTAAAAAGACAAGAAATAACAAGCATTGGTGAATATGTGGGGAAACAGATCCTTGTGTCTTGTTGGTGGGAATATAAAGTGGTGCAGCCACTATGGAAGTTCCTAAAAAAATTAAAAATAGAATTACCATATGATCTCTATAGCTATTTTTCTTCTTTGGCTTGACACTCAAATAAAATTCAGACCATTAAAACATTTTAAATATTGATGCTCATAATTTTTAAAGTTCCTGTTTTATAAAATATTTGTACATTAATTACTTTTATTTACTGCTCTTTTTGTCATCTTGTTTTTTAAAAGTTTGTTCTGGGTTTGAGGATTTTTTTTTAGGTTGTGTTGATTATTGTGAAATGTTTGATGCTGTTTGCTTATATGCTCAGATGTTGGTGTGAGAATTCAGTTTGTTTCTCGGTCATTCAGTTGTAGATATTGATTTCAGAGATCTCCGCACTCTTGTGGGTAGAGTGGGGTGTGCTGCTTTTTATAGTATGCAGGTGGCCTATCTTGATTTTCAGGTCCCCACATTCCTTTTAGACCTTACTCATAATTGAGATATTTTCTCTTACTCCCAAATTACTTACCCCAGGATGTAGAGAGAGGAGGTGCAAATATGGCTGCTTTTTTTTTTTTTTTTTTTTTTTTTTACTGAGGAAAAGTGATAAAAGGAAGAGAAAAGGGCCACAGCATCTTATGCTATTAGTGCAGGTTTATAATTAATCTCTCTGATAATTATCTGAAGGACCTTCATGGATTTATTTAATCTTTTGAATTTGTGCTTGGAACATGCCCGGAAGTGCCACCACCACTGTAATCATACACTCTTAAAAGTGTGAAGATCCGGTTATTAACCAGATCAAAGTTTATTTCTTGTTCATGATACTTTGTAAGCACAATAATAGCTATGCATACATAAATGCTAATACACCATTCATAGATATATTTATATATCTATATGTACATAGATTATTTTCTATTACTCTTTATGGCATAAGAAAAATGCTATACACACACATACTCTATAATTCATGATAAGACAAAAGGTGAACAGAGTGTTCAGTCTGATTTATTGATTCAATCATTGCTTATTTCTTTGTAATCTTAAATTAGATAAGTTATACTAATTATATGTATAAAATCAAACTCTACATAAAGATATCTATACATCTATTCATTCATCTATCTAGCATCTATGTATCTATCATCTATCTTTCATCTATCATCTATCTATTATCTACCTATCTATCATCTATCTATCTATCTATCTATCTATCATCTATCTATTATCTATCTATCATCTATCTATCTATTATCATTTATGGAGAAAACTTAAGAATCAAAACTAAAAATAGCAATAAAAATAAATTGCATAATCTAATCATTTATCTTTGTCATCTCATTCTTTCTATCATTTAGATATGCATCAACTCTTGAAATAATTATGATTTAATGAGACAAAAATGTTCAAGGTAGATTCTGGATCCTATTAACTTTGTCATTTAAGTGAGAGTACTGCTAGCTGACTTTAATAAGTGAGGTCAAAACTGAATTCTTAATATGAAGGCTTTCAAGCATAGTAAGATGTTGATGATATCCTTTAATCCAGCTTTTATTATTAAATACTATGAGAAGCCTGGTGTATGAAATTCATTCACTGAGTGATCGGGGATGGGAGGGAAGAGAGTGTCACTCAGCCCGGCCTGCATCCTCTCACAGTCTAGGAGTCCTCAGGGGATGTCCGACCCATCACTGAGGCCCGTTCCCTAGGGGAAGCTGGCCAAAGCCATCAGTTGGACATCCTTAGCTCTGTTGCAGAGGCTGGAGAGGCTCCCACTACCTCCACTGCAATTGCCAGCCTGTGAGCCTGTTTTCTGGAGTGCACTAACCACCAGAGAACAGATCCTGTGTTGAGCATCTGCCTTCTTATGGTCAGTGCACATCATAGCAACCAGTCATTCCACTTTTTGGTTGATTTGCATATTAGCTTTTTCTTATATAGGATAATGGACAAGAGTACTTAAAATTATGCCACTAAACACATAAAATAGATAGCTTTGTATTCTAGAAATAAACATACATAGAGGTATGTGGATATTAATATTTATAGGAATAATCTCTATAATCATTCATTTCATAAAATGTTTTAAAGGTATTGGAAACGTTAGAAAACAGATTTTAAAAAAGTTCTGATGTATCCTTCTACCAACACACACCTGCACTATCTGAAGATTTATCCTCTGAAAATAAATATATTTGCCTTGCTTCAAAGAATAAGTTAAAATTTTGCAGAGGTGTTTAAAGAATATACACTTTAAGTTATTAATAATAAGTACTAATTAAAAAGACCCTAGCTGGCTTGGCTCAGTGGCTAGAGCATTGGCCAGGGGACCTGAGGATCCCAGGTTTGATTTCTGACAAGGGTACATACCTCGGGTGCAGGCTCCCTGGTCCTGACTGGGACTCTTGCAGGAGACAAACAATTGATGTATTTCTCTCACAATGATGTTTCTCTCTGTCTGACCACCCTCTCTTCCACTCTTTAGAAATCAATGGGGGAGAAAAGCAATGCTATATAATAATGAAAAGTTTTTATTAGGAAGTGAGTTTGGTTTTCAGTTATTCAAATAGAGGCTAAATTATAACTTGTTTATGTAATTGTAGATACAATTCTTGATACAGGAGGATGTGTGTTAAGTAAATGAGCTAGCTGTCACTAATAACCTTTCTTGCTTTAAGACACTGATTCATATAAATTATGCAAGGGACCAGTTGGTATTGAAAAAATATTTACATAAGGTGTACATTAATTGAGAAATTAACTTTTATCATATTTTTGTTTATACTACTTTACCAGCTTAGGCATTTAAAGGCTGATTTACCTGACAGCTTTCACTTTCATTACATAAATTCACTAACTGCTTTGTTGCCTGGTCTAATGATCACTAAGTGAAAATGGGCATCTGGAATAACACAGCTGGGGTCCACTTTACCCAGATTCTTTTTAGCAGTTGGATAGCTACATGATGGTCATACCCACTGTTTTCTTTGAACATTAGTGTTCCATACAGTCTTTTACAATGCAATCCATTTGCTTCCTTCACTTGACTCTATTGAAGGAATAAATAGATTTAAGCTGTCCTTATACTAAGAAGGAGAGAGTAAGTGGTGGTGGTAGGGAGGAGGAATACCTTACATTAAAAGTAACATTAAGATTTATGGGCCCATTAAATCTTCATTTACTTGAATATTTTTTAAGTAACAAAAATATCTAGTAAATTTTAAAGGTTCAGAAGTATTGATTCAGATAGAAATTTATAACTCAAAAGGCTAACATTTATATGACACATTCTCTTATCATTACAATATTAATTGGCACATTGTTCTCCATGATGTAAAAGTTCACTCTTGTGAGTATTGTTTCTTTAGTATAAAGATAATAGTGCTTTAAAATTATAAGAGCCCAATGGTTTAGGCTCTTATGTCCACACATCATTTCTTTTTTTTTTAAATATATTATATTGATTTTTTTACAGAGAGGAAGAGAGAGGGATAGAGAGTTAGAAACATCGATGAGAGAGAGACATTGATCAGCTGCCTCTTGCATGCCCCCTACTAGGGATGTGCCCGCAACCAAGGTACATGCCCTTGACTGGAATTGAATCTGGGACCCTTCAGTCCACAGGCCGATGCTCTATTCACTGAGCCAAACCGATTTCAGCCACACATCATTTTTTCACATATATGGGTTATTTGTATATGAAATAGTGCTTTAAAATGATAGATTTAACCCCCTCAAAACAGTTCTTACTTGTTTAGACTTTTTTCCTAAGTAAGTACATATGTTTTAGACAACCAGTGTATCAGATATGTCAATATAATGGTCATTTATTATAGTTATTTATTCATAATGTATTAGTGCTTTCCAATATAAAGGTTTACCTAACGGATTGGTGTAATGTTAATACAATTTTAAAAATGTTATCATACTTTGATTATGAATAGTTAGAATAAAACCATAAAATCTGTGCTTATAATTTACTCTGAGTGTATGCCACTCTGAGTATATACATGTGTTATATATGGGCAGTGCATTTTCACAGATCCAGGAAACTTTCCAGTGTTGTCCTTTTGGATATAGTCAAGTTTCTCTTCCTAATACTATTCCCTTTGTGTATATGTACTCAAGATGATTATTCCTTTTCCTGACTATATTAATATAAGGTAATATAGTATACAGACAGAAAAAGGAATAGTACAATATAATGTATTTAATTGACAGATTTGCCACATACTATGTATGTAGATATACTCAAGAACAAATGGCTCTTTGCTCAACTTTGACTTTCACATTAGAAATTAGTTTTTGGCAAAATATTAATCTTGAAACCCAGATATTATTGAAATAGTCAAAAGCCTCTAATTTTGAAAGTCTGTTTTAAATATCAAAAGCAATACTTGCTGAGTATACTTGGAGAAATAAAGTACAAACTTTATTCTGATAAAGCCTTTTGAAGGGAAGATGCATATTATGCAAACGCATAATACAATGTAGGGAAAGTTACTTCTTACAAGAAATCAGAAAGACTACTGAGATACTGAGTATGAGCTTGAGTAGAGGGGGAGATGATTAAATGAGTCAGAGAAACAAAAATGTTTAGAAATAGAGAAAGAAGCATTCTTTCTATTTGAAATAAAAACCTCATAGGGCGGAAAAACACCCAGATAGATTTGCGATGTAAAAATATTTCTCTCTTTTCTACATCCAGCATGGCTAGAGAGCAGGTCCAGTTCTTCAGTAGAGAAGCTGGAGATTGAGAAATTAAGGAAAGAACTCTTAGTAGAGAAGCTGGAGATTGAGAAATTAAGGAAAGACAAGACACAAAATCAAAGGTAAAGGTTGGGAACTGGATGGAACCACTGCCCTCTTCTGCTGGAGAGACAGTGACCCAGACTCCATGCAATGTGTTTATTTTATACCCCCAAATACCAGGAAGTTTCACCAAAAGTCAAGACAAAGCAGGTCATTTGAACTCTTGTATAGGCCCTAGCATTCCTGGTGCTTGACTTACCTGTACCTTGCTTCAAAAGAGCAGGAAAAGGTACGTTAGGAATGCTCCAGAAAAAAAAAAAAGGATGCAGGGATATATATTGAAAAATTTCGAATCTTGGCTTTTTTGGGAAGCTATTATGGTTTAAATTGTGTCTCCCCAAAACCCACTACCTGACACTTGGGCTGAAATGAAGGTCAAGCTGATAACATCCTTGCCCTTTTGGCAAAACATGTTCCCAGGGCGTGGCTTTGCCTGTTGCCTTGGGTTCAGCTAACAATTTAAATAAATGTCCTTGTGCCTTCCCAGGTGCTCTCTACAGATTTGGATTAATTCAAAATTACTGGCAGCAAGAGTTCTGTTTCCCAAATAAAAGAAGAGACTTATCTCCAGAAGGACCTCAGTGACAGAATGAAGGGCAACCTGTTGACGGCATAGAGAAGACAGAAAAATACACAAGCAGCCCTTTTCCCACCAGAGTGGTCATATCTAGATATCTTGTTTTAACTGTGGAGAGAAGAAAAGAAGAGAATACACATTGACAGAGGGAAGTGACACTTAGTGGGAGCTGAAAATTGAATTGACTTAATATCCCAAGGAGAATTTGGAGGTGACACTGAGTTGTACTGAATGACTATTAGTTGGCATGTTTTGTCTTATTGTTAATCCATACATTTCCTTGTATCTCTCAATACAATTAAAAGAAGTATTGATAGGCACAGACATGTCATAAGCAGGAATGGTGTTCTAAGAAAAGATAATATATAGTATAGGAAATAGTTGGATGTTTTTGCATGTCTGTATCATAGTACATACAGGCTACACATCTTAAATACTCATCTAATTCATTTACTTCTATTTCCAACAACCCTGTCCATGCTATAAATACATTTTTCTTGAAGTCTCCTAAATTCTTTTCCTGAACCAATTTTTTTCCTTCTCAATTGTAGGCAAGATTATATTTTCAAATTGTAAATATGACCATATTGCTTATCTGTTTTAGTATGTAGATCAAAATCGCTAACATGGCCTGCAGCTTCCTGCCAGTTTTTATCTTCAGTCTTCCTGACTTTCCTTCCATCTCATTTCACACATTTTCTCAAAAGCTCTTTATACTTTTTGAATTAATCTTAAAATTTTTCAAGGCTTTTGGACTGCCTCTTTCCTCTGTATCTAACATTTTCCACCACTCATCTCTTGGTTCAGTTAATTACTACTCAATTATAAGTTTAGTGAAAGATATTACTCTGTCATACACACCTTCTTTGATCAACCCAAGCTATTTTACATTCCCTTGCTGTTTGTTTTCATACCTCCCTCTGTATTTCATTCACAATACTTTGGAAGTGTATAATTTTATACCTGCATCATAATTTTATTTCCTTTCCTTTGCATATTCTGTAAATTCAGTGCATGTTAGAACCTGCCTATTTGTTTCTATTTGTTTCTCTATGCTACACCTAATGCTAAGCAGAGAGTTAAACATAATAGACACCAAAATATGTTAAATCATTATGTGAATGCATGAATTAATGAGTGTTTGAATACAAATAAATTAGTCTAAACATGTTTCTATGACATAGACAAATATAAGAGTTCTTAAGAAGATGGAGAATGATAATGAACCATTACCAGAAATAATGTCTGGGAATACTTTTGTTTTCCAGATATTTAAATATCATTTATATTAATATTCATGCAATTTAAGTCTCTTTCAAAATGCATTGAGCGGAAACCAGTTTGGCTCAGTGGATAGAGAGTCGGCCTGCAGACTGAAGGGTCCCAGGTTCGATTCCAGTCAAGGGCATGTATCCTGGTTGCAGGCACATCCCTAGTAGGAGGCGTGCAGGAGGCAGCTGATTGATGTCTCTCTCTCATCGATGTTTCTAACTCTCTATCCCTCTCCCTTCCTCTCTGTAAAAAATCAATAAAATATATTTTGAAAAAATGCATTGAAAATATTTGAGGAGATAATTAATCACAAGTTTTTGTTGCTATTGTTTTATTTATTTTTTTATTTTATAATATTGCTCACAGGGATAGAAGAAGGCTAAACATTGAGAGAAAGCTAGCTATAAAAATACTAGAGGCCAGGTGGACGAATTTGTGCACAAGTGGGGCTGCTGGAGGGAAAGGTGGTGGGTGGTTGGCCAGCCAGCCTTGCCAACCTGTTCAAACTACCGGTTGAACTCCCTGTTGAGGAGATAATTTTCATATTAGCCTTTTATTATATAGGATAACACAAACTTGAATTGTGGGTTGAAAGAGTTCTAATTTTGCCCTTTATTTTATACTAGTGGCCCAGTGCATGGAATTTGTGCCTGGAGAGGGGGTCTCTCAGCCAGGCCTGGATCCTCTTCAATCTGGCCTCCCACCAGCTTGGCTTGGTTTCCTGCCCACTCTCCCACTGGCTCTGTGGCTCTGGCTGGCTCTGCCATCTTTGTTGCATCAATTTGCATATTCCCTCCTTATTGGCTGTGGGCACAATCATCTTTATTGTGAAGTAATGGTTAATTTGCATATTACTCTTTTATTAATTAGGATACTGCATTAAACAATTTAAAAATGAACATTTGAGAGTGAAACTTTGCCTTAATATATATGTGTATACACACATATATATATATATGCGCATGTTAGTTGAGTTAGTTTATCTGTATCTCATTGGCTAAACAATAAAAGAAGAGATTCTTGAAAGATATTCCCTAAATGTGATTCAGTGACTCAAGCAGATTCCATTGTGGGGAAACTACAAATTCAAAGAGTGGCCTCTAAAATTTCCACACCCAGCTTTAGAATTGGTATTTCATTCTTTGACTATCATTTCATTGACTAGTGCTCCTTCACTTACCTGTATCTTGCTTCAAAAGAGCAAGAAAAGGTACATTAGGAATGCTTCAGAAAAAAGGATGCAGGAATATATATTAAAAAATTGTGAATCTTAGCTTTTCTGGAAAGCTATTATGGGTTAAATTGTGTCTCCCTAAAAGAGATATTAAGGTCCTATGTATGGGAAGTGCATTTTTACATTATTTGGAAATAATAGGCCCTTTATGGATCTAATCAGGTTAAGATCAGGTCATACTGAGTTAGAGTGGGCCCTACTACAATATGATTATTGTCCTTATAAGAAGAGAAAACAAAAACACAGGGAGGAGAAGGCCATGTAAAAATATAGAGTCTCACATATAGAGAGGGAAGACAGCCTTGTGAAGCCAGGAACAGAGACTGATGGGATGCAGCCACAAGGCAGAGGATGTCTACAGGTATCAGAAGCTGGAAGAGACAAAGAAGTATACTCAGGTAAAGGTTTAGGAAGAAGCATGGCTCTGCTAACAACATGATTCTGGGCTTCTAGCCTCCACAACTGGGAAATAATAAATTTATGTTGTTTTATGCCACCCAGTTTGTAGTAATTTGTTATGGTAGCCCTGGGGAACTAATAGAGATTTTTGATAAATAGAAACATGGAACAAAGTAGAAAGTTAATCAAAAGTAAAACAAGTTGTGAGAAGAGGTAGACTACTTTATTCATTAGATTTACTAATAAATCTGTATTTTTTTGTTTAACATTTGAAAAAGAGAAAAGATTGAGCTAAATACCAGAATTATGTCCATTTGGGGATATAAGTTTAATATCAAAAGCTTATAGATTAAAATAGAGCTACAGATGAGTAACACAGAGCTGTTGCCTACCCATATTATATAACTATGCATATTATGCAAAACACAGAAGGCATATTTTGGTGTTGAAGAAGAAATTAAGGTCTCAGAGAGTTCTGCAGTGTAATAATTTCTGTGCAGCCATTTAGTCTGTCCTCCTTAGCATATTAAATTCATTTCTTTGCATAAAATATAAACTTGTATCTAGTAGGGGTCTCTTACCTAAACTTACAATCTCTAACAGTCTATTTTTGTTATTTCCCTGCACTTATTATCTTAATTTGTTATGATCAATATTAAATAATTGTCTTCAATTTTACTTATTAAGTAAATTAACTAGTTTTTCCATTCCTTGGTACCTAACTTCTTTTAAAACCCCCTCTTTACTGAATACTTTTCAAAGAAAACGTTTTATTCCCCAGAGCACTGTAATCTAATTTCTTTCCAAACCATGTGCTAATTCTTTCATTTAGGAAGTCAGTGAACTTTTCATCCCATTACTACTTTTCAAGTTTGCTCTCCTTCAAACATTTGAACAATTGTGTAGTTAATAAAAATGTTATTTTTTTCACTCCTCATTTAAAAAAATAATCCAAAACTTTTCCCTACATAGAAGGAAAATGGACAAATTTTCCCCTTCTTTCTTATAAGTTCAGTGGTGATAGCAAGCTGATTACACAAGGGCGCATCGATGCCTTAGCACCAATCATTTTTGTAAGTCTGAATGCTGCACTGGCAAGTGCAGAACTGGGCACATGTCTCCTGATGGCCAGCAGCTGGCATTCACAGAAGGAAACAGACCAGAGAACCAAGCAGGGAATGCAGATCCACTAAACCCACTCTTCCTCATTTTCCTTTCTTCTTGCCTGATCTTTCTTTTACTCCTAATTGAACACTTGAGAAAGTCACCATAAATCAGAACTTCAATGAGTCACAAGAACAAGAGGGAAGAACTTCCCCTCCCTCCCATGCCTCGATGTAACAAATCAGGTTTATAATTTGGGGATTAAAAACCAATGTGCTTTAGACTGAAAACTTCATTTCCCATGCCTCTTTACATTTAAATTGCTTTTTTTACAATGCTGAACATTTACCTTTAAAGGCCCTGTTAGGTCATAATTTTTTATCCTATTGAATATAGTCAATTTAAAACCTGTTTCTTTGAGTATGTTTTTGTGTGTCTCTCAGCTTTCCGTATGTCCTCTTTCAAAAAGTACCTATTTAGGTCTTTTGATCATTTTTTGATTGGATCATTTATCTTCCTTTTGTTAAGTTGTATAAGTTCCCTATAAATTTTGGAGATTAAAACCTGATTTGAAATAGCATTGACAAATAACAACATAAACTGATGAACAAAAATAGATCCAGAGACAAAGTAGCACTGAACAGATTGTCCAACCTCAGAGAGTAGGCAGGGGAGGAAGCGTTAGAAATCAACCAAAGGATTTGTATGCATGTGTATTAACATAACCAATGGACACAACTGGGCAGTAGGGGCTTGCCCTCCAGGGTGGGAGTGGCTGGGGGGGTCAATGGGGAGAAGGAGACATGTAATACTTTAAACAATAAAACAAAACAAAACAAACAAATAAAACCTGTTCCTCAGGAAGAAGGTTCTGGAATTTTACATTAGAATCAATGGCTACTATGCTTTAGCCATGGCATAGTAAGGGTGTTTTTATTACTTTATATGAGCTAGCCAGCAAGGTGTTCTTCAAATGTTGTTTGTATTTTCATGACTTTATGACTGCATTTTGTGGTAATCACCATTAGACAATGCTGTTGACTGATTAAATAGCATAAATCTTAGAAGAAAAGGTTTTTTTCACGGTCTGGACCAGATTATCTTGGTAATATGCTTTTGGTAAAACAATGTCTTTCAAGAAAACAAATATGAATAGATACTAAACAGTAATATAAATTACTAAATTAAATAGAATTTTGAAATCTATAGTGTGTGTTTCATGTTGTATCTAATTCAGTCTTAAGAGATACTTTACAATTTGGTAAGAAGTAATTAAAACAAAATATGCTTGAAATACTAGATTATTTTCTATTTACATGTTCTTTGTTTAATCTAAGGTTTTCAACATGACCCATCTCTGTTACACTCTCTGCCTCCATTCCTCTCACCCTCCCTCTCCCTCTTTCTGGAATATTTGCTGTACCGAGGTATCACCCACAGGATTTTACCTATTGCTCTTGATGTTCTTTGCAAATTTAAATCATCAGCAATAATTATGAAACACTGTAGGCAGTAAATTTGTTTCAATTAAGTAATAAGTATAAACTTAGTTCTCTTATCTCTGTTGGTGTTCTGCATTTAAGACAGAAGAATTAAGTTTTTTGTTGTTTGTTTTGTTTCATTTTTAATAATTCATGTTGAATGTTTTCTGAAAACTTAAACTGAATTCATGTATAAGATGAGGCCATTTGTCTCCCCTTGGGTGTAATGCATACTTATGCTTAGTCGAAGAGAATGTGGGTTGAGCTTCAGAGTATTTCATATCAACCTTATGTCTACTAGACACACATGTTTGGAATTGTATATTGCAGCAAATTTTCATAATATGTACATGCCTGGGGCTCTATGAATTTTTTTTATGGCACAAATTATTTTTAAGTGGATTATCTCCCTAAAAACTAGTTCATATATAGAAAGATATAATTAAATTTGAAGTAATGAAATTAGTTACTTTGCATAGTGTATTGACATAAATCCTTAATAGTTTCATTTTAAAGTGAATAATATATTAAAAGATTAAATAATTGCTGTTCTCAAATTTTATTTTTATATATAGCAAATTTAGAGGTAAATTAAAAAATTAGATCATTTTATTCTATGCCTCCACTAGTTCTTATAATGTAATAAAATTGACTCAGAATAGTGTTGTGAAGATATATTGGGATTATTCAGTTGATCCACATAATATAGTCCTTGTACAATAAAAGTTGGTAAATGTTAATTTTTAATGTTCATATTTTTCTTATTATCCTGAAATAGTTCTCTGTGTAGGTTATTATAGTTTTCATCTTTCCCTGTCCCATTGTGAAAGTAGCTTATCACATTTGTACTGCTCTTTATAAGTATAATTTCTTCCATCTGGTTACATTTCCAGTGACTATATTTTATTTCATTATATTGGCCACCTAAGAATTCACTATGTGTGCAGATCAACATGACTCTGAATATCATTAATTCCTTTCCTGAATTTCTGTAATACTAAAGGTCTGGTGAACAAATCATGCACTGGAGGTGGGGATCCCTCAGCTTGGCCTGAATCCTCTCACAGTCTGGGTCCTTACCACTCACCTGCTCACTGCTCCTTATTGCCCATTGCTCCTTAGTGTTGCCATGGAGGTGAGATAGGCTCCCATCACAGCCACTGCACTTGCCAGCTGTGCCAGCTGTGAGCCCAGTTTCTGGCTGAGCCTCACTCCCAATGTGAGAGCACACTGACCACCTGCATTGAGTGTCTGTCCCCTGGTGGTCAGTTTGTATCATAGTGAATGGTCATTCTGGTCATTCCTCTGTTCTGTTGCTTAGGATTTTATTATATAGATTGTGTATTAGGTTTATGGTTTCTGTCAGAACATTCTGGTTGAATACTTATTATTCTTTTCCTGAGTAGAGATGTAACATATCTATTTATTTTAATATCTAACAATCTGACATAGAGTTAAATATGTAATGTTCTTTTAATGAACAATTGTTGAATTAAACCAACGGTTACAGTAATTGTGTATTAGGATCTTTCCACATATTAAAGCCAAAGTTGACATAGAAGTAACTGATTTGATTTCTATGGGAAAACTACTGTTCAGTTCTAGGCTCTTTTTCCTTAATTCAGTTTTCTAATGTTATCAAATACTAGAGGCCTGGTCCACAAAATTTTTGCATGGAGGGAGGTGGTATTCCCTCATCCCACCCTACACTCTCACCAATCAAGGACTCCTCAGGGGGGATAAATGACTTCCAGTTTAGGCCCAATCTCTGGGACCACTGGCTCCTAACTTCTCTGCTTGCCTGCCTGATCACCCCTAACTGCCTCTGCCTGCTGGTTTGGTTGCCCTTTATTGCTCCCCCTTCCAGTCTGGTAGCCCCCAACTGCCCTCTCTGCCAGCCTGATTGTCTCTAACTGCTTCCCTTGCCAGCCTGGGTCCCTTCCAACTGCCATCCCCTGCAGGCCTGGTCCACCCCAAACTTCCCTACCTTGCAGGCCTGGTTTCCCCCAACTGCTCCCCTTTTCCAGCCAGGTCACCCCTAACTGCCTCCTGCCAGACTGGTCACTCTTAACTGCCCCCCCTAATGGTCTAGGTTCCCCTCAACTGTTCTTCCCTGCAGGTCTGGGTCCCCTCTAACTGCCTCTCCTGCAGGCCTGGGTCCCCCACAATTGTCCTCCCCTGCAGACCTGATCTCCCCCAACTGCTCTCCCCTGCTGGCCATCCTGTGGCAGCCATCTTGTGTCCACATGGTGGTGGCCATCTTTGACCACATGAGGGTGGCCATCTTGTGTGTTGGAGTAATGGTCAATTTTCATATTGCCTCTTTGTTATATAGGATGAATCAGACTATTTATAAGGCTCAGACAATTTTTCATGCTTTAAATTTTGCATGGTTCAAATTTTAAGATGTATAAATTATTTTTGAGAATTTAACTTAAAAGAATGCCTTCTGTCCCATAATTATACCAGCTGGAATAACTTTCTGTAATCTTGTGTTTTTTGTTTTGCTTTTTAACCAGGAAAGCAATCTAAGTGTTCATTTCAATTAATTAAATAATCAAAAGAAACAAATTTTTATTAGATGCTTTCCTTCAAAAATATGAAAGGCTGAGACCCATTTGGCTCAGTGGATAGAGCATCGGCTTGTGGACTGAAGGGTGCCAGGTTTGATTCCGGTTGGGGGCATGTACCTTGCTTGCGGGCACATCTCCAGTGTGGAGCGTGCAGGAGGCGGCTGATCCGTGTCTCTCTCTCATTGATGTTTCTGACTTTCTATCTCTCTCCCTTCCTCTCTTTAAAAAATCAATAAAATATATTTAAAAAAATATGAAAAAATTCTCACACTATTTCTTCACTGAAGCAGAGTCAGTATGCTTAATGCCAGTTTGTACATTTTTAAGTGGAATTTAATACAGTGGTACCTCAAGATACGAGTTTAATTCGTTCTGTAACTTTGAGGCGTGGGAAACTATGAGACCCTCGAGTCATGGTAAACTGGTGGGTCGAGTGCAGCTGGCTAATCCGCGCGATTACTCGTATCTCAACTGTTGCTCGTATTTCCAAGCAAAAATCGCTCGCTCCAGGGCTCGTATCTCAAAAATCTCGTATGTTAGGGCACTCGTATCTTGAGGTACCACTGTATTGTTTTTTTTAACAATTTTAAAATTAAAAAAATATATTTTATATGAACATATAAACAATAAAATTAATGGAGGATGATAACAAAAAAACACTTGTTTACTGACATCTCTTGTTCATACAGCAATAAGACAATAACTATAAGACTGCTAACTTTATCAAATTTCTATAAATATAGATATACAGATTAATAACCAAAAGACATTCACTTAAAATAAATATTTACTTTCTGGGGCATAAGACATTATCTGACTAAAGTTTGGCACATGGGAACATGTAACTTATTTCAACTAAAACAACCATTATGGGTATTCGTGAAGATTGAGGACACATTAAAAACAAAACTTATTATTTTTATTTTTTGCCTTTTAGAGAATATTGCTATCTCAGTGGAAAAAAAATAAAGTAAGCAAATTAGGAAGGAAGTTAGGGAATGAGAAAAACACATGCAAAACAAACAAGATCTCTATTGTAGAATCCCCAAAAGACAGACTGCCCCACCTATTCAAAGGCAACCTTGTAGCAGTGTGTAGGATTATCCCAAGTCTCCCTGATATAAATAAAAAGAATAAATGTTTCCTCAAATTAGCTAAGCTCCAAAGACAAAGGAGAAAGAAAAGCAGAACCATCCTTGTATCACTTCTTATCTTAAACTCAGCTTCAATAAATGCATTCCTCCTATAATGTGAGTAAAGGAGGTGACAGATAGGAGCCAGTGCTAATGAGTAGGCCTTATCATGGAATAAAATATCATAGGTGGAGATTGTTTTCCCCAATGATTTGTCTTTGGGGAGAGTATGTAATAAGGTATTGTATGAAGACAGTGAGAAACTTGGTTTTGAACAATGAGGTCAACAGTTGCCTAGGCATATATGATAGGAAAGGCTTGATGAGCTTTCTAATCTCCAGTACCTAGAATTGAAGGGATAGGACAGAGTTTATTATTTACTCTGCCCAAGACAGGACACTGTGGCTGCTGGATATACAAAGAAGAAGACCCAGCTCCCAAAGTCAGGGCATATATACTTCAGAAGAGGTAAGACATGAACAGACATTCCTCCTCTCTGAAATACCCATGCACACATTTGGTCTAAAAACTTTTGTATTCAAGGTGTGCCTCCTTTGTAAAGTCACATCTGACCCCTCTAAAACTATTTAGTGTTTGTCCTTTGTGCTCACATTGATAGTATATATGTTTACTTCAGAAATTATCAAATTACAACACTGCATAATACACCTTCTATTTGGACAAAAAGGCATGTCTTTCTCTCACTACCAAAAAACTTATCACATCTATACTAATAAAAGGGTAATATGCAAATTGGTAATGATGCCCTTATAGTAATAACCGAACAACAGGCTGCATGGGGTAACCAAGCCAGCAGGGGGACAGTGAGGGTGACCAGGCTGGCAGAGGGTGGCAGTGAGGGGAAACAAGGCCAGAATGGGGAGGGGCATTTGGGGGCAACCAGGACTGCAGGGGGGGGCATTTGGGGGAAATCAGGTTGGCAGGGGAGGGCAGTTGGGGGCAACCGGGATGGCATTGGAGGGCAGTTCGGGGCAATTGGACCATCAGGGGAGCAGTTAAATGTTGATCAGGCTGGCAAGGATATGGTTAGGGGTAATGAGGCTGGCAGGCAGAAGCAGTTAGGGGCAATCAGGTAGGCAGGCATGCAACCAGTTGGGAGCCAGCAGTTCTGGAGTGTGAGAGGAATATCCATCTGCCGGTTTGGGTCGATCCTTGTGACTAAACCAAAGTTGGACATCCCCTGAGGGTTCCCAGATTTGAGAGAGTGCAGGATGGGCTGAGGGACACCACCCCCCAGTGCACGAATTTTGTGCACCAAGCTTCTAGTTTATCTTTAAAAACAAAAAACAAAAAACAAAAAAACCCCACAGTAGTTAGCAGAATGCCATATTACAACACTGTGTACCTATTTTTCTAATTAATTTATTGATAAAGTTATAATACAATGAAGAGTGAAGGACACACTATCTGGCTTGAATTGGTCAAAGATTTTGTGGGCCACAGAAGGAGCATTAGGATTTTGTTTTTATACATTGAAAGAATTTCAACATACAGAGAAAAAAAGAGAGTAAGGGTACAGGGAAGAGCTTGAGGAAAATAATGAGAAGGGATAGTACTTGCAAGTATGTGTAAGAAATGTGGAGGTGTTCAAGAGGATTGCTAACTAAACTGCAATGTAAAATAAGAGAGGAGATAAGAATAGAAGCTCTGACTGTCAAGCTAAGGAATAGGGTCCTTTATCTAATGAGGAGGCACTGAGTAGGAAAAAGATCAAAGCCAAACTTCAACAAGAATCTACATTTGAGAGGTCTTCCAAAAGTCTTGCTTAATAGTTCAAGTGAGGAATAATAAGGACCTGGATTATTGGATTTATTAGGACTTTCAGAGAAGTGGCCACAGGAATGAGAATTTTTTTTTGTGTGGGGGGGCTGCGGTTCTTGAATAAAATTTTATGCAGATCTCATTGCTTTTTTAGTTCATGTCAATCACAAGTAAAATTTTATTTTAGTAATTAAGTGGTAGTCTTTTGTCTAATATCAAAACCTTCTTTTTAAATTTAGTTTTTTCTTAATTCCAATTCAGGTCTGTCTCTGACCATAAAGCTTGCAGTTAAGAAAAAGTTTATTTTTCCCTTCCTTCCTCCTTTTTCTATCAGCTATTTGGGGACCTGCTGGGCAGAAAGGAGTAGGAAAGGGGGATATGGAGGAACAATGATATGTCTATGGTTCTTATCTGACTGGTAGAGATGTCTTTTGGTATTGGTATCCTCTTCATGACAAATGTAAAGTTGATGAATATAACTTTTCAATTTCTGATCAAATTGCAATTTCCTTGGTATTACAATGCTTCCTATGGACGGCAACTTTCTGCTATCTCCTTAGCCTTCAGACTTCAAGAAATCTGTTCATCATTAAACCTCTAGGCAACCCTTTTTCTTAAAAAATACATTTTATTGATTTTTTTTTTTACAGAGAGGAAGGGAGAGGGATAAAGAGTTAGAAACATCGATGAGAGAAAGACATTGATCAGCTGCCTCCTGCACACCTCCAACTGAGCATGTGCCCGCAACCAAGGTGCATGCCCTTGACCAGGATGGAACCTGGGACCCTTCAGTCCACAGGCCAAACTTCTATCCACTTAGCCAAACTGGTTAGGGATTGGCAACACTTTTAAAGTGAGATCTCCTTTAAGCTGATCCTAGATAGATTCCCTTACTTAATTTTCCATTTGGTTCATTAACAATGTGCTTGTGGTATAATGCACACTTATGTGGCCTTTCATTGTGAGAAAATGCAGCCCCGTCTTAGTGTCCCTGAACTTCAGAAAGTCTGTAGCAACCTGTCCAGCGGTTGTCTTAAAACTTCCCTATATTAATTTTGAAGAAAAGGAGGAAGCACCCTTCTTCATTTTGAAAAGTAGTATGGAAGCCAGGAATCTGAAATGCACTCTCTCAACTGGATTTTTCAACTTTCAGTTCTGATGCAGACCAGAGGTGGTAGAAGTAATTTCACAATGTAATATGCCTTTAAGAGCTAGATCACCTCTTTAGTTTAGCATCTTGGATACTTTGCATATATTAAATTGTCCTTGACCTTTGTAGCATCAGCCAAAAGAGAGATAAAAAACAAAAATGCCAATAAACTATTTTAACTTTCTGCAATATATTATGCCACCAGGAAAAAAAATCAGGTATCAATTCTTGCCACTCCCTATTTTCTAGTTTCTTTTTCTTATACAAATACTTATATATGCAATTTCAAATATAATTTATAGTTTGCTTTAATACCTATTTGTCATATGCTTTTGATTATTCTAATCAATGTGATATATAAGTTGTATGTTATCAGATCAGATTGCCTTATTTTAATTAACAATATTGAATTGATTTTTCTAAGTTTATACACAGAAAATAAATATTTGATATTTACAGTTCCAGATATATAGTCTGGTTCATGTAATACAAAAATTAATACAAATTTTTCTTAGCATCTGTAAATAGCCCTTAGCTTTATACTTAGTTTTTACTTTACCTTCAACAACAGGCTTCTGTGAGCATGTGTATGCATATATGTTCAAATTACTTGCTAGGTCCAAGATGGAATTCTTTCTGCCTGGGGTATCATATCAGCAAAATGAAATTTACATAAATTTCTTATCCCTATAAATGATCAGCTTGAACAGAAATGCAATCTCTTCAGTCAGCCAATCCCTGAAAAACCAAGCCAACGTTGGGCTTTACATTTATTTCTTTGTTCTTTCTCATCCCAAGTAAGGTTGATAATGTGGCCACAGACAAATAAATCATTTATATTTTTCTCTTCCTTGGTTTTTATTTTTTATTCCGTAGTGTAAAAGCTCCTACCTTCCATCTCATTTTGCAGTTCTCAGAAGACTGTTTGCTTCATGCAATGTTACATTAAGTTTGTGTCATCTAAACTGTCTTCTTTTATCATTTTAAACATTTTTTGACTATGAAGAATGAGATTCCCAAACTGACGACTAATGGCCTACAGGAAAATAGATGCCCAGAAGTGCTCTTGCTGATCTCCTTAAGTTCACTGTTCCTCTTATCTTTACCAAGGACCCTGGGGAAGTCCTTCTCAGATTTGATATATGCTTCCTTTCATGCAGTTCTCTGATCCAAACAGCCTTTATTTAAAAATATATATTTCCTGGAAAGATTCTGGAATCTTTGGAAAGGTTCTGTGAGTTATTAAAATGTGTAGATCCATTATAAAAATGGAGTCATTTATATTTGGAGAAAACAGAGTTGGCTAATGCAGGCACATTAAAGAAAAATGAAACTTAACCTTACCTGAGTTGCAAGAATTTGCAGCTCTTCTCAGAAATCAGAAGAGGATGGCCAGCTTATCCCCAAATGCCAAGTTTATTCATGCCATCATTGGACTTTCTTGTTTCCCTGTCTCAGCTACCCTAATCCAAGTTTGGAAGACCAATAGGAAACCAATTAGCTGAAAAAGCCAAGAAACTTTCACACTTACCTTATAAAAATACCTTAAGCCCCAGAGCAACTGAGTAGCCATGAGTTTCCTGCTTGCAGTTTGAAACTCTTACAATGCATTCATTTTTCTGCTTTGTTTTAATGTATAGGATTTTTTGACAGTTCCCAGAATGGTTCTGGGTCCATAAAAAATAATTGGGTTTGTTAGTTACCTGAAATGTTCTGGGGTAGTTAGAGTGGTAGTCCACAATGGGTGGTAGTCATTAGTGGACTTAGAAAATCTCATGGTTAATCCATAGCATAAACTGCTGGGGAGAAGGTAGGGGCTTGGAGAAATAAATTAAGACAAGAAATTCTAGCTCTTTGACCAACAAAACATCAACATAAGCAAGAACAATGGAAGATATTAAAAGCCATTAGTGCATCTGCCACTATAAATATATCTTCTTGTGAAAAGAGTAATAGACCTATTGCTAACAGGAATCTCTCAGAAGCCATAGCCACAAAATTGGTGGGTATGGATCAAGTACTTAAAATCTATTAGACTATAATAGTCTTAAGTCTAAGACTCCTGTACTGGATAAATGTGTTAGATTAACAGTAAGTCACCTGTAAATCTCAATAAATTTCTATGCAATGAGATACACTGTAAGCCACCACAAAATCCCCAACCCAATAGTACATTCCCCTTATGTATTAACCAGGGGCCCAGTGCATGAATCTGTGCACCTTAAAAGGAATCGTGGTTTGCAAGGCTGCAGTGGGCACAGGAGTGGGTCTCAGCCCACTGCAACCCTTCCTGGCCTCTCCCACCACACCACCAGTTCCCCTCTCTGCCAGCAGCCCCACTCCCACTGCTGCCGATCCCATGCATTTAAGGCACCAGCCTCACTTGCACCCGCTGATGGCATGGAGTGATTGCAGCCAGCACCAGCAGCGGTTGTGAGTAGGGCCAGTGCTGTCAGTGGGTGCAAACAGGGGCTGCTGCCCTGATTGCCCCTCAGGAGCAGGGGAAGGTGGAGATGCCCTTGGGGACAATGGAAGCTTGCAGCTGCCACTTGTACCTATTGATGACGTAGAGTGATAGGGACCAGTGCTGAGCACCAGCAGCAGGTGGGAACACTAGGCAATACCATAGCGTGCAGGAGCAAAGAATTTTCAGTAACCACTAGAAGCTTGCCTTGATGATAACAACCAGTGCCCCACCTTGATCTGGCTCCCTTGCTCACCTGCTCCACCATTCTGCTGCAGCCAATACCTGCCATGTTCTGCTCCCTGCCTGCTGGTGGTCAGCACACATCATAGTGACTGGTTGTTCAGTTGTTCGGCCGTTTGGCCTATTTGCATATATATATATATTTGTTTCTGAGAGACACAAGACTTAACTAGAGTTAAGTTTTAAAGATTAAGTAAGCCTCCTTCAGACACTGCTTATTTTTGCTAAGAACTTTGGTCCTGGAAGCTATAGATATCTATAAAAATGACAAAATATAACTAAGACAACTGAGAATTTCAAAGGCCATTATTGAGAACTTTTTCATTAGAGAAGATTATTCATTTAAGAAGTGTACTTGAGAACAAGAACCCCAAATCAAACACACTGAATAGGATGCCTATTTTAACCGGCATGAAGAAGCCTTCAAAAGATTTCAGGTTTCTAAAATAAACTCATTGAAAGATTTATTGCAAAGGTTAATAAAAAATTAAAGGCAAAAGAGGAAATTAAAACAAGATTATTAGGCTGATGTCACTCTTATTATTCCCCTCTATCCTTCTTTACTTGAATTCTCATTCTAATCCTCTGTGTGAATTGCCTTCCACTCTTAAGAGACCACAAAACCATAAATGAAAGTCCATTACGTTGTTGGCTTTATAAATGCCGAAGTTCCAAAGTCAGAAACCTAGGACAACATCTGGACGTCTGCTGTTGCACCCTAGTAGGGCATCAGAACACCGGTCCAGAAATCAGTGTCTCAATTGCAATCAACCAGGCACTGAAAAAAGATTGTCCTCAAAGGTTTTATCCAACCCTTCCACACCAACTTGAAGACACTTATAACTACCCTCAAAAGAAGATCCCTTCCAGTGATGAGGAAACTCTGAAAGATACTTCAGTAAATTATTACTAGTTTTCTTAAACACCCAAGGGGAAAATAAAATTGAAATTAATAAAAAAAACTTGCCAAATTTTGATAAATACCAGGTTGCAGTCTCAACTTTAAACACTGCTTGCTCCAGAGCTTATGAATAGGATCCTGAGGAAACTGACTGAAACAGGTGAAGGGGGGGAATTTTTACCAGAGTTAGTTTTCCAGGATCTCTACAGTAGTGATTGGGGAAATAAATTAAGACAAGAAATTCTAGTAGAGCATCATTTCTATTGTAGTGTCCAGTCAATAGACAAAGGTAAACTTTCACATTTTCCCTTCTTGGTCCCTTATGTCTACTTAATAATAGTTTCTCAATCTTTATGGTAATTTGAAACCTTAAAGTTGTACTGAGATAAGTTTAATGATGGATATTCATTATATATCTAGATTATTTTTAAATAAGATAAAATGCTGAAATGAATTACTGAGCACAAGTTATCTACTTTGACTTCCTTTTACAGAAAAAAAAAATAAGATATTTGGGTCTATTAGTAAACATGTTTTGTGCCCATTGTAAAATTTACTATGAAGAAGAATATACTTCTAGAAATTATGAAATGAATTTATATTTTTTCAATCTATAGAATGCTAATGTGCCTAAATAATAAAATCATCTTGTCAATCCTATATAATAAAGAGTTAATATGCAAATTGACCATCACTCCAACACACAAGATGGATGCCCCCATATAGTCAAAGATGGCCACCTCCATGTAAAAACAAGATGGCCATTACAAGATGGCCAGCAAGGGAGGGCAGTTGTGGGTGATTATACCAGCAGGGGAGGGCAGTTTTGAGGGAACCAGGACAGCAGGGGAGAGCAGTTAGGGGCAATCAGGCCAGCAGGGGAGAAGTTAGGCATTAATCAGACTGGCAGGGCAGTGGTTAGGGGTGATCAGGCTGGAGGCAAGAAAGTGGTTAGGAGCCAATAGTCTTGGTGGGATTGGGCCTAAATGGGCAGTGAGACACCTTTCAAAGGGTCCCATTTAGAAAGGGTGCACACACCCCATGCACGAATTTTGTGCACCAGGCCTCTAGTTCTATTGTAATGCACTCTCATACACTATTTAATAATGGACATTTCTAAGTCTTCTGTCATTTCCAGAGAGTTACTTTTCTACTCTGCTTTTTTGCAAAAGTAAAATTCATGTGAAATATCTGACCAAAAAAAAATTGACTACTCATACTGCTGCCAAGTTTCAAGATATCAAACTGTGGATGCATATTTCACAACTAAAGAAGTTTCCACCTGACATCTGGTTCTGTATAAGCCCAGGAGAACTCAAAATTAAATTAACTGGGAAAAGAAGTAACTAACATGGAGGCAGACTGCTTCCTTCTAAGGCATTGGGTCAAAAATGTTTATTTCCATTCTCTTTTTCCTTTCTGACCATCTTTCTCCTAATTTTACACCATAAAGTTCTTTTAAATCTTTTCCACCATTTTCTTTGTCTTGGATTGAAAAGAAAATACAGTTGTTCACACATCTCAGGCCATTGCAAAGAAGGGCAATCCATACTCCAACTGATTGTTAATTTGCTATGATGCTGTTAATCTTATAGTTTATCTGCTTTTCATACATTTATCCTACTTCCCAACATCTCAAGTTTTTTGGATAAATACTTTTGGTGAAGTAGAGACACAGTTACAGAAAATCCTAGCAGATCTGGCTTATGGGGACCCTGGCATGCTCTCAAAACCACAATCATTGTTTGATTGCTAATATTTATTATTTTATCCCTGTTATTCTGTGTTCTCAGTAGTTTTTTAAAAATATATTTTATGGATTTTTTACAGAGAGGAAGGGAGAGGGATAGAAAGTCAGAAACATCCATAAGAGAGAGACATCGATCAGCCACCTCCTGCACGGCCCTACTGGAGTTGTGCCTGCAAGCAAGGTACATCCCCCGACTGGAATCGAACCTGGGACCTTTCAGTCCTCAGGCCGACTCTCCATCCACTGTGCCAAACCGGTCTCGGCTCAATAGTTTTAAATGTATGTGGGCAGCCATTGATCAATCAGCAGATTGTCTCTCTCTGACTATATCCATAATAGAAGAACTTAACCAGTTTGCAGGAATATGAGTCTGACATCATCTCTTGAGAATACTGCACTTAAACGCAAAAAAAGCAACACTAAGACTGATGGTTTTTATCAAACCTCTTGAGTAGTTATGAGGATGATCCAAAATGGGAACAGTTGAAATCATTTTCTAGTTGCAAGATAGAGGTGCTCCTGCTTGGGATGCCACATCAGCAAAGTGGATATTAGGTAACTTTTATGTCCCTGTAAATGCCTCATTTAACCAGAAATGCTGTCTATCTCGTCAGACAATTTCCAAATGCCAAATGCCAAGCCAACAAAGAGCTCTATACTTATTTCATTGTTCCTTTTCATCCCAAAGAAGGTTAATTTGTGGCCCCAGAAAACCAATTATTTTCTTCTTTTTTTAATTTTTCATTCTGTAAAATTTTCCTGCTTTTCATTCCCATTTTAGAGTTAGCTGGATTTAGGAACAGAGATTATCTGCTTCATGAAGTGTTCAGTAAAGTTTGTTTGCATCTTTAGTCATTTACAATATGTGTGTGTGTTAGCACAATTCATTTTTCAAATTATTTACTCTATTTTGAAATATGTTTGAAATTAAAACTGATTAAATCTTTCTGAAATGTAAACTACATTATTCACAGATGACATAATATTGCACATAGAAAATTTTAGGACATTGAGAAAAGTGATAGAGGAAGATAAGAACAAATCGGAAAATACACCATGTGCATGGTAGAATCAGCATCATTAAAATGACTATACTACCCAAAGCAATCTATAAATTCAATGCACTCCCCATTCAAATACCAACAGCATACTTCAAAAACCTATAACAAAGTCTCCACAAATTCATCAGGAATAAAAAAGGACCCCAAATAGCTGGAGCAATCTTGAGAAAGAAAAACAATGTTGGAGGGATTACAATATCAGATATCAGGCTATACTACAAAGCTACTGTTCTCAAAACTGCCTGGCACTGGCACAAGAACAGACATATAGACCAGTGGAACAGAACAGAGAACAGAGAACCCAGAAATTGACACAAGCCGTTATACTCAATTAATATTTGACAAAAGAGGCAAGAACATACAGTGAAGTTAAGACAGTTTCTTCAATAAATGATGTTGGAAAAATTGGAGATATACTTGCAAAAAAAAATGAAATTAGACCATCAACTTACACCATACACAAAAATAACTCAAAATAAAGAACTTAAACGTAAGATGGGAAACAATAAAAATCTTAGAAGAAGCCATAGGCACCAAAATAGCAGAAATTTATCTTAGCAATATCTTTACTGATACAATCCTAGGACAATGTAATCCAAGGAGAGAATAAACAAATAGGACTACATCAAAATAAAAATCTTCTGCACAGCAAAAGAAACCATCAACAAAACAATAAGAAAGCCCACTGCATATTTGCCAATGTTATCTCCAATAAGAGTTTAATCTTCAACTTTTACAGGGAACTCATACAACTTAACGAAAGGAAGATAAAATTCAATAAAAAAATGGGCAAAGGACCTAAATGGACAGTTTTTGAAAGACGACATACAGAAAGCCAAGAGATATATAAAAACATGCTCAAAGTCACTAACATCTGAGAGATGCAAATCAAAATGACAATGAGGTACCATATCACACTTGCCAGAATGGTTATTATCAACAAATCAACAAATGACAAGTGCTGGCAAGGATGTGGAGAAAGAGTAACCCTCCTTCACTGCTGGTGGGAATGCAGACTGATGCAGCCACTATGGAGAACAGTATGGAGTTTCCTCAAAAAACAGAAAATGGAACTCCCATTTGACCCAAGAGTATATCCCAAGAAAACAAACATCAATCAGAAAAGATATATGCACCCTATGTTCATGGCAGCATAATTTACAATAGCTAAGATTTGGAAACAACCTAAATGCCCATCAGCAGATGAGTGGATTAAAGTCTAAATAAATTTTTGTCAAAAATATTAGAAGTTATGAAATCAGGTTGCTGGCATTTATAATGATGCCCTTTGTATGTTAGATTTTCTGGATTGCTAATCAATGCAATGTGGTCTTTAAATATTCTCTCAATTTAGAAAATAATAAACAAAAGAAATAAATGATAAAGAGGGACAAAATAACCGCTACTTCTGCAAATGAGTAAAAAACTAAATGCAACACCTTGGATGGGACTGTTTTTCTAAATCTGTTCACATTGGTTTTCTGACTAGATGCTAACAACATTAAAAATATTTAGAAATTAGTTTAAGTATATATTTTATTATATTGCAATGGGGATGACAGAAATAAAAGAAAAACTTTACATAAACCATATCCATTATTAAAATAGAATGTTGTGTCTCAAGGTACAGTTTTGAGGAGTGATTAGGAGGAGGTCCTTCTACTTAAAAATATTTGAATTTATTTTTAAATCTAGGAAACTAAGAAAAAAAACAAAATCTTGAATGAGTAAATTCAAATTTGAAATCTGACTTTTTTTTTTTAGCAAGAACATATTATTTATAAGAATCAAAACTCAATTTGCACAAGATTTTATTAAGAAAAAAGAATCAATTGATTTCACAAAACTTAAAGATTCATAGTTCTGCCTGTTCCCTGTGCTTCTCCTTTCAGGGGCTTAAACAACACTATTAGTTTCCCCATCCTTTATTCCTACTCTCAGCATTTTTTTCTGAGTATGGGGTTATTCTCTCCTGCTGAACATAGTTGAATATGTAGATGGCGAATAGTGACACATGGACTGCCTTATATTGTTCTCAGACCTCAAGGCCCTAGAACGATAACTTTTTTTTTTCTGGTGTATGTTTCCAACATTCTGCCCCAATTGACCTAACTTTAATCATTGCTCATCTATATGGAATAGAGAATCATGAATACTTAAATAAATGCTACTGGGAAGACAAGAGATATATTTGCATTTGTCAAATTGGGCTATGATGGCACACTATCCATGATTTAAACTTGTCAATTAGTACAGCCTTAAAAATAAGCTTGCAAAAATAATTAGAACTATGAGCATTTCATTCAGCATGCAAAATGTGCATTAATCCCAGTTGCATTTAGTCAGCAAAATAGGAGATTGTCGATAATGCCACTAGGAAGAAACTCAAAATAAGCCTAGTGCACTCTTATTTAAGGTATAGAACAGGGACATATAAAAGGGCACTCAAAATATTTGAGTCCTTCTGCTGCTTCAACCCCTTGCAAAACAATATGACTATAGTTGCACTTAAATGTGGAATCTAAGAAACCAAAACAAAAATATATTTGAGCAGAGTTGAGCAGTTGAAACACAGACTAAAGGGATTACCAGAAGGGAGAGGGTAGGGAGGTGGGTGAAAAAGGTGAAGGAGAATATTGTCAATAATATTATGATAAATCTGCATGATAAGAGATAATTACTATAATTAATGAGATGATCACAATATATAAAATGTTCAATAACTACAGTGTACACCTGAAACTATTATAACTAATTTAACATTATATACCAACTATACTTAAATAAATAAAAAACCAACATGCCTAGATAGCAACTGTATCTTCTTCCCAGTGCTAAAATAGAGGTTGGTAAACTTTTGCAATAAAAGGTTAGATGGTAAATACATTCAAAGCTGCAGGCCATATTGTCTCTGTTTCAACTGCTCAATTCTGCTGTGTAGCATGAAAGAAAACATAGACAACATAGAAACAAATAAACATGGTTGTGTTGCAATAAAAATGTATTCAGGGCCCAGCCAGTGGGGCTCAGTAGCTGAGATTTGACCTATGAACCAGGACTTTACAGTTCAATTCTGGATCAGGGCAGATGCCCACTTGTGGGTTTGATTCTTAATAGTGAGCATGCAGGAGGCAGCTAATCAATGATTCTCTCTCATCATTGATGTTTCTAGCTCTCCTTCCCTCTCCCTTCCTATCTGAAATTAATTAAATTACATTTTAACAAATTTATTCATGGGCACTGGAATTTGAATTTCATATACTTTTTACATGTCTTAAGAGTATATTCATAGTTTGATTTCTCCCCAGCCATTTAAAATTCACTCTTAGCATGTGTTCTGCACAATAGGCAGTGTGACAGATTTATTCCATGGGGCAGAGTCTGCTGATTCCTGTGTTAAAGAAGTCAAGATCTCAAACCTTTTATTTATGGGTTTCAATAGAATGAAAATATTTTACTGCAATTTTGATAGTTTATAAATTTTCAGGCTTTTTACCGTGTGTGTGTGTGTGTGTGTGTGTGTGTGTGTACTTAAATAGCATTTTACCGTAAAAATACTATATGTGTGTGTCTTTTGATGTGTTTATCCATAAAATGATTGTTATGCTATCAAATACTGCTTGCTCATATTAGATTGCCAAGAAAAGTAGAGTGAATGAAAGTAAAATTATTTCTAAAAAGAACAACGACCATAGCTAATATTCCATATGTTAGCATATGTTACTCTTTTATAATCCTATAATTTAAATACAAAAAGTTAAAACATGTAACTAAATTTGTGAAATTTAAAAATGATAATATAAATATGTCTTACTAAGTTCTGTCAAATAATTATTGCTAAATGTATTTCTATCGTTCTTTCTTTATTGTAAAGGTTTTCTTTTATTTTACTTTCTCTCTTTAAGCTCTGAATTATAGACAGTAGGAATTTTCAAAAAGCAGTATTTGCTGTATAGATGTTTTTTTTATTTTGATGTAGTCCCATTTGCTTATTTTCTCTTTAGTATTGATTGCCCTAGGAACTGTGTCGGTGAATATATCGCTTTAGCAAATGTCTGAGATTTTGCTGCCTATGGGTTCCAATAATATTTTTATGGCTTCCCAGCTTATGTTTAAGTCCTTTTATCTATTTTGAGTTTATTTTTGTGTATGGTGTAAGTTGGTGACCTATTTTCATTTTTTTTGCATGTATCTGACCAAATTTTCCAGCACCCTTTATTGAAGAGATTGTCTTGACTCCATTGTATACTCTTACCAACAATGATGGGAGAGAATCATTGATTGGCTGCCTCCTGCATGCCCCACCTGGGCATATGCCATGACTGGGAATCAAACTGTCAACTCCTGGTTCATAGGTCGATGATTAATCACTGAGCTTCACCAGTCAACTAACCATAACTTTTTAAGTGAGTTACCTGTTTATGTTCCTTGCCTACATTTCAATTGGGGTACTTGCCTTTTAAAAATTTAAAAAGCTTTTAATTTTTAAGAATTATGTTATATTAGAGATGTAAACTCTTTGTCGGTGATATTTTTTTCTTACCTTGTCATTTGCTTTCAACGTACTTTTTTCCAGATCTTCAACCTGATTCTCAGGAGGGGTGGGTTGTTTTTAGACATTTTTTAGCTTTGGGCACTAAAATGATGTAAGTTGAACAGTCAACTCTCCAGCAAGGCCACTTGTCAAATATTAATTGAGCATAATGGCTTGGGTCGATCTCTGGGTTCTCTGTTCCATTCCATTGGTCTATATGTCTGTTTTTGTGTCAGTACCAGGCAGTGGCTTTGTAGTATAGCTTGATATCTAGTATTGTGATCTCTCCAACTTTGCTCTTCTTTCTCAAGATTGCTGCAGCTATTTGGGGTCTTTTTTATTTCAGATGATTTTTGGAGACTTTCTTCTCGGTCTTTGAAGTATGCTGTTGATATTTTAATAGGGATTGCATTGAATCTATAGATTAATTTGGATAGAATGGACATATTAATTATGTTTATTCTACTAATCCATGGACATGGCATGTTCTTCCATTTGCTTATGTCTTCCTCTATCACTTTTTTTCAGTTTTCTGAGTACAGGTCTTTTACCTGTTTAGTTCAATTTATTCCTAAGTATCTTAATTCTTTTGGTGCTATGGTAAATGGGATTATTATTTTTAATCTTTTTTTTCTTTAAATTCACTATTGTTGTATAAAAATGCCATATATTTCTGGGTGTTAATTTTGTATCCTGCTACACTGCCAAATTCACTTATTAAATTTAATGATTTTTGATGCTATCTTAAGATTTTTCTATGTATAGTATCATTTCATCTGCCAATTATGACAGTTTTATGTCTTCCTCTCCAATTTGGATATCTTTTATTTTTTTTTCTTGTCTAATTGCTATGTTTAGCACTTCAGTACTATGTTAAACAGGAGTGTGAAAGTGGGCTTCCTTGTCTCTTTCCTGTTCTGAGGTGAAATGGTTTTAGTTTTTGTCCATTGAATATGATATTGGTTTTAACTTTGTCATATAAGCCTTTTTATTATGTAGAAGTATGAGCCCTCTATTCTTATTTTGCTGAGAATTTTTATCAAAAAAAGAGTGTTAGATTTTGTCAAATGCCTTTCCTGCATCAATTGATATGACTATGTGCTTCTTATCTCTCTATTTGTTTATGTGATATATAAAGTTTATTATTTTTTAGTTATTGCACCATCTTTACATCCCCAAGATAAATCCCCCTTGGTCATGGTGTATGATCTTTCTGATGTAATGCTGGATCTGATCTGCTAGATTCTAGCAGCTAGAATTTTGTTGAAGATTCTGGCATCTATGTTAATGAGGGATATTGACCTGTAATTCTCTTTTATTGTGTTGTCTTATCTGGTTTTGGGATTAGGGTGGTGCTGACTTTGTAGAAAGAGCTTGGAAGTGTTCCTTTCTCTTGAATTATTTAGAATAGTTTGTGAAGCAGATGTTTTATTTATTTTTTGAATGTTTGGTAAAACTCCCCTGTGAAGCTGTCTAGCCCCAGGCTTTTTTTTGCTGGAAGCCTTTTGATGACTGCTTCAATTTCCTCCGTAATTATCAACCTCTTGAGATTTTTAGATTCCTCCTAAATGAGTTTTGGAAAGTTGTATTTTTCTAGGAATATGCCACTTTCCTCTAGGCTGTCTAGTTTGTTGTAATAGAGTTTTTCATAGTATTTTTTAACAATCCTTTGTATTTCTGTGGGGTTTGCTATTATTTTGCCACTTTTATTTCTGATTTTATTTCTTTGGATCCTCTCTCTTTGCTTCTTGGTGAGCCTGGCTAGAGGTTCATCAATCTTGTTTATCCTTTCAAAGAAGTAGCTCTTGATTCCATTGATCTTGTGTATTTTTTTTTGTTTGTTTTGTTTGTTTGCTTGTTTGTTTGTTTGTTTTGGTCTCTATGTCATTTATTTCTGCTCTGATCTTTATTATCGTCTTCCTTCTGCTCACTCTGGGCTTTTCTTTTTGCACTTTTTCTAATTTTTTAAATTGTAGAGTTAGGTAATTTATTTTTGTTTTGTTTTCTTTCTTTCTTTTTTTTTAGGTAGGCCTGTAGAGCTATAAACTTTCCTCTCAGCACTGCTTTCACTGTGTTCCATAGATTTTTGGATTGCTGTGTTTTTATTGTCATTTGTTTCCAAATCACTATGCTCAATTAATATTTGATAAAGGAGGCAAGAACAAACAATGGCATCAAGACAGTCTCTTTGATAAATGGTGTTGGGAAAATTGAACAAATACATGCCCATAAAATAAAACTAGATCATCAACTTATACCATATACACAAATAAACTCAAAATAGATAAAGGACTTAAACATAGGATGGGAAACCATAAAAATATTAGAGGAATCCAACAAGCAGCAAAATCTCAGGCATATGCCAAAGTAATATCTTCACTGATACAGCTCCTTGGGCAATGGAAACAGAAAAGAAAATAAACAAATGGGACTACATCAAAATACAGAGCTTCTGTAAAGCAAAAGAAACCATCAACAAACCAAACAAGAAAGCCCACTGCATGGGAGTACATATTTTCCACTGTTACCACCAATAAGGGTTTAATCTCTGATATGTATAGGAAACTCATACAACTTAACAAAAGGAAGATAAACAACCCAATCAAAAAATGGGCAATGGTCCTAAATAGATACTTTTCAAAATAAAATATAAGGAAAGCCAAGAGACACATGAAAACATGCTCAAAGTCACTAATCATCCAAGAGATGGAAATCAAAATGACAATATGGTACCATCTCACACCTGTCAGAATGGCTATCATCAACAAATGGAAGAATACAGAGAAAAAGGAACCCTCAGCACTGCTGGTGGGAATGCAAACTGGTGCAGGCCCTGTGGAGAACAGTATGGAGTTTCCTGAAAAAACTAAAAATGTAACTCTCATTTGACCTAGTGACCCCACTTCTAGGAATATATCCTAAGAAACTAGAAACACCAATCAGAAAGGATATATACCCTTGTATGTTCATAGAAGCACACTTTACCAAAGCTAAGATTTGGAAACAGCCTAAGTGCCCATCAGCAATGAGTGGGTTAAAAACCCTGGTACATCTACATAATGGAATACTAAGCTGCTATAAAAAATAAGGAATTCTTACCATTTGCAACAGCATGGATGGAACTGGAGAGAATTATGCTAAGTTAAATAAGCCAGTTAGAGAAGGTAAATATGCATGATCTCACTCATTTGTGGAATATAATGAACAATATAAAGTAGTGAACAAAAACAGATCCAGAGACAAAGAAACATCAATCAGACCATCTAACCTCAGAGGGATGGTAGGGGAATGTTGGAGGAAGGGGGAGAGATCAACCAAAGGAGTTGTATGCATGCATATAATCCTGACACAGAGACCAGAGGGGTGAGGACATGCGTGAGGACGGTGGGCGGCCGGGCCAATGGGGGGATAATACTTTAATCAATCAATAAAAAACAAACAAACAGAAAAAAAAACAACAGTCTCTGACTTGAACAAGCTTTCAATTCTGTCCAATATCAACAGGAATAGTTTTGTTCTTTGTTCTAACTTTTGTCCTATTAACTTCAGATATTATTATAAACGAGAGGCCCAGTGCATGAAATTTATGCACTCAGGGGGGTCTTTCTGCGAGGTCTATATTCTCTTGCAGACCAGGAGTCATAGAGAATGTCTGACTGCTGGCATAGGCCTAAGTACGCCTATGCTGATAGTCAGACATCCTTAGTGATGTGGCAGAGGTGGGGAGGCTCCCGTCAACGCTGCTGGGCCTGTCAGCCTATGAGCCCAGCTTCTGGATGGGCAGCAGTCCTGCTGTGGAAGCACACTGACCATCAGGGGGCAGCTCCTTCATCGAGCATCTGCCCCCTAGTGGTTCTATCAAGTATAATTATTGGAATTGCACATCATATCGACTGGTCGTTTCTAAGTTCAGTCCATTTGTGTATTAGCCTTTTATTATATAGGATGACAATTTTTTTTTCTGTAGTTTATTTAAAGCTGTGTTGATTTCACATAGGTTCTTAGCTTTAATAAAATAGATTTGGAAGTAGTGATAGATACAATCCTTCATTGTAGGATTTTCTCTCAAGGAGAAAATTACTATTCCTTTTAACTTTAGTCTTTATCTTGATGGATATCCAATGATTCATTTTATTTGCTCAAGATTAAAATCTTTTAATTTCATTTACTAAAGATGGAAATTATATGTTAGCCTACTTCAGTTATCTCTGCAAATTACTACTTTCACTTTGTTTTTATGTTTTCTTACTTTCAACTTTTTATTGAACACACAAGATAAATTTATATTTAAGAGGGAATACATTTTTAGTATTTATTTTGAATTTTCTATATACATTCATGCCATTTGCAAAAATAAGAATTTTATTTTATCAATTCCAACAATTATACTTGATAGAACTTTCAGAACAATGCTTTACATGTAATATAATACTAACCAATGCTCTTATCTCATTGGCAGGGAACATGTTAATAAATTCTATATTAAATATAATGTTCTATTTTAATTGTGCTCTTTATCAGATTTAAGTAGACTCCTCCCTTACCCAGTTGGCAATGAAATTTAGGCTTAGTATTAACACTTAACATTTACTATTTTATGAGTATGTTTCTATGTATGCAGTATATGTATACATTTCCATAAACACCACTACAATGAAAATACAAAACAATCCCATTATTACAAAAATCTTCATTGTGCTGTCTCATTTGTAGTCAATAACTTTGCACCAACCAAACCCTGGCAACAACTAATCTGTTCTCAGTTCCTGTACATTTGCCTTTTCCAGAATGGCTTTTTTCTCTCAGTGTAATGCATTTAAAAGTCATATTGCTGTGACTATTGGTATTTTATTCTTTATGATTATTTAACAGTATAAAATTATATGAATATGTACATTTTTTATACATTTATGGGCATTTGGGTTGTTTCCCATTTTGTTCAATTATGAGTGGAGCCACTATAAACATTCATGTACAGGTTTTATGTGAACAAAATGTTTCATTTCTCTAGGGGAAAACCTAGTAGTGGGATTATTGGGTCATATAATAAAAGTATATTTAATTTAATATAAAACTTCCCAACAGAATTACTGTATAATTTTATATTCCCAATGGCAATGAATGAAAATTTCACTTGTTTTGCCTCCTTGCTAGCACTTGGTATACTGTACATATTTTTCATTTAAAAATATTTAAATGAATATTTAGTTTTCACTGTAATGGGTATATAGTGTTACACCATTGTGGTTATAGTTTGCATTACCCTAATGTTTCATGATGTTGAGCATTAAAAGGGTTTTTATTTTTATAATGTGTTGGATATAAGCATTAAAGAAAACAGAATCTGAATGAAGGAAAGCATGAGTATATAGATTGAAAGAAAACAAATTTACTTTTGGAGAATCTGAATGAAGGAAAGAATGAGTATATAGATTGAAAGAAAACAAACTTACTTTTGGAAAACATAATTCAAATAGATTAATGCCAATATAGATATTTAAAAAAATTGCTAGTAATCATCACTAAAGAATTCTCTGAGCATACAGAGCACAAATTACATACGCAGGGGGCAAGCCCTAAATGGAGAAAGATCAGGCTCAATTTAGATTTCTCTAGGGCAGCAATCTATGACAGAACACAATGAAGCAAAGTTTTAAAATACCAGGAAAAGAAAAAGTGTATATATTTTATTTTCAATTAAATCCCCATTCAAGGCATAAAGTAACAGAAAATATAATCAGATATGCAAACCTTAATGAATTAGACCCATCCATTGTGTTTTTTTGAGAAATATCAGACAACAAAATGAAATGACACAACAAATAATAGTGTTTGTAACAAACAGCAAAAACAAACAAACAAACAAAAAATACCCAAGGACACAAGTTCATTTTGAACATATTGAAAAATTAAATACTCTCTATATATAATTTCTAATACCCATATATATGTAAATACACATATCATGATCTATTTTATCTTTGTGTTTGTTCATAAATAGAGAAATAAAATCAGTAAGAGAATATCTGCAATCATAATTAATGGTGAAACACATAGACCTCTCATTAACTTAAGGAACAAAGTTGATAACCATAATTACTACATCACGTTATAGAAGTATCAGTCAACTGTCTGATTAGGTTTATGATGTTGTAAAAATTGGAAAGGATAAAAATTATTCTAAAATATGTTCATTTGATATATCAGATTTTGGCTTTCCACATCGTTTTTCCTACTGAGTGGCATTTTTTGCATGATTGAGATGATCAGTTCTCCCATGGCTTGAAGGCACTCAACACAGTAAACAGATCAGCCAGAAAGTTATCTTCCTTGGTGAATAGTTGGCACCGCAGCATTAAAGTCCTCTTTCAGATTACTTCAGCTTTGTCAATGAGGAGTAGTTGCAATGTCATGCATCATTTGCTATGATAGTATTGATTTATTTTGTCTGTGCTATTCTTGCCTATATTTTCATGAAAATTTCAGTTGCACAGACTATCACGATTGTTTTCTTTGTTAACTACTGAAGCAATTGTAAACTATTAATGTCATATATTCAATGTTCTAATGAAGATAATTGACCTATTTTTTTACGAACAAGTTCCTATTTTAAGTCAAGGTGAGACTAGATGTGCACATGGATAATCATAAATGTGTAGAAAGTAAGATAATAAAATAAAAAAGTAATTCAGTATATAGTTAGTTATGAATTTTATTATTTGACAAAAATCCATAGTTTTCTCCCATCAGAAAATCTTTTAGAAATTATAATGGAGAAAATATTTGTATTAATAGTGACAAAAGAGTAACATGTCTGTAAAGAAAATTAATGATAATGAGAAATACTTAACCTTTGAGAGATTATTGTCAAGAGTAATATGGTGATTTGTCTGGATGCCCCTTTCCTGGCCAACACATCAATTTCACTTGAGGCTAGAAATACCAGCTGAATGTTCCCACCTGTGCCTCTTACTGGAACTTGCACTGGACCACAGAAAATATCTCCCCAAGGTTACAAGCCCTTTTGGGGACCTGCCAACAGTAATTGACTATGAAGGAGAAAAGGAAATTTTCCTCAGCTATTTTAGGGTTCCTAGACAGATCAGAAAATTAAAATGACAAAGAAAGATTAATAGGAGAGAAGCAATAACATTTTATGGAATTTTTACATGAACATAAATCCTTGACAAGAATATAAAGACCTAAACAAGTGATCAAAGCAGGAAATTTTTATGCTTTTTGGACGAAGAAACAATAAATTTGTGAAGAATTGGTAAAACAGAGGGGATTTAATTAGGGGTATTAAATGGTAAAGAAGTAGGAAGAAAAGGATTATTTCAACAAGGTTTGTCTATACAGATTTCTTTGCTCTACATTCCCTGTTTGTGGTGATAAAAATGCTCTCCTTCTTCCTGCTATGGGAAACATACCTGTCTACTGTTTTTAGGGAAGAAGGGCAAGAGTAACTTTCTTGATTCTGCTGTTTCTCATACTCATTCAGGTTAAGATATGCACTATGTCATGCATTTGGGTCTGTGTTCTGAAGCCCATCAACTGGCTTAGGTGAGGATATAAAAAGGCTCTGTCCTTGTGGCTCAATTTGGGACAATTATGAAGAGCCATCCCAACACCACAGCTCCTCCCAAAATTAGCTGTGACCTTAATTACAAATGCTTTGTGAGACAGCTTCTTTCAGCCCAACCCTACCTTTATTTCAAGGCTTTCCTACTGCTCTCTTAGGTGAATATGGGATTGGCATTCTATGTACCCTTAGGTTAAAGCCATTGTATAAACAGGAGAAGCAGGGTGTTCTTTACAGTGCCTCCTACCTTAGCATCTTTCAAGCTTACCAGAAAATTCCTTTATTCATAAGTTATCACATGCTTGCCTAGATCAAGTCATTTCCCCCCTTTTGCTATTTATCATTAGTTAGGGGAATCCTTATAAGGCAAATCCTCAAAGATACATGAGTTTATTTAGGCAAGTGTAACCTAGGGTTCTTTAAGTACCTAAATATTTCAGAGTCTCTATTCTTTTATTGTATAAATAAAATATTTCCACATATGTCAGAAGATCTTGGAAGTCTTCATGTGAGATATACAGTATTTCCTAAGGAAGAATTAAGTATTTTGCTGCTGGAGCAGAGATGAGAGAGTAATACATTCTGCTTTGGGAATAATGAATCACAAAAGGAAACACATAAATTCAATCCTGAAAGAATGTAGAAAAGTAAGCAGAATTTCACGTTGGCTTTAAGGCTTAGAAACTTCAGACAGTTTACCATCTCATGGGCAAATGGCAAACCACACTTTAATTTAAAAAACTCCAGTTCTTTCCAAAGTATGATGAAAAATAATGTAATTTTGCCCTGACTGGTTTGGATCAGTGGATAGAGTGTGGGCCTATGGACTGAAGGGTCCCAGGTTTGATTCCAGCCAAGGGCATGCACTTTGGTTGCAGGCACATCCCAGTAGGGGGTATGAAGGAGACAGCTGATCAATTTTTCTAACTCTCTATCCCTCTCCCTTTCTCTCTGTAAAAAGTGAATAAAATACATTTTTTAAAGAAGGAAGAAAAATAATGTAATTTAAATGTGGAACAATTTTGTAAACTTAACTTTTAAATTCAATTTTATATATATTATTAAAATATATGAAAAATATATTTATGAGCTTTCACTGACTTCATTTTTCTTGCATGTAAAAGAGATAATATAAAACTTTCTACATCTTCCCATTAGTTCATGGATCAAAATTAGAAATAAGGAAATAACTCTGGACTGTTGCTCAATGGTTAGACCATTGGCAATTGACTGAAGGGTCACAGGTTCAATTCCCAGTCAAGGGCAAGTTACCTCAATCCCCAGCTCAGTCAGGGCATGTGCCAGAGGCAATCAATCAATATGTTTCATGTTTACTCTCTCCCCCTCTTCCCTCCATTCTTTAAAAAAAAAAAAACACAACTCTATACTTGGGAGAGAAGATTAAAAAAAAAGAATAAGGAAATGTATGCAAAAGCATTTTGAGAAATGTATAGTCTTAAAAAAATTAAAGTATTATTATTACTGTTATTGCTTTAAATACTTACTATTATTACAACACTACCACTATTCCAAAATATGTGTAATCTACTGCAAAAGATGGATAAATCTATTATGAAATAATAATAATAATAAACACCCTACAGACTGCTAGATCCTTGAGGATTACAAAGGTCTTATTTCTCTTGATATTACACCATAGATAGATACATTAGCCTTTGATTGGTTACTGTATTAGTTAGGAATCCCCAGAGCAACATAACCAATAGAATACATATGGAACATTATTTTGAGGAATTGTCTCACTTGATTATGGAGGCTAAGTAGTCCCATAATCTGCTGTCTGCAAATGAAGACCCAGGAAAGCCAGTGGTGTAATTCAGTCTTCTTCAAAAGGCCCGAGAAGCAGAGGAACAGATGGAGAGGAAAAGAAGATGAATTCAGATGTCTTGGATCAATGAGGCAGAAACATTTATTTTTCCTCTTCTTTTTGTTCTCTTCAGACCCTCAGTGACTTGAAAGATACCCAACCACTTTGAAGAGCACAACTAACTACTGAGTCTACCAATTCAAATGCTAATTTCATCCAAAAAAACTCTCATAGACACACCTAGAAACAATGTTTAATCCGGGCATCAGTGACCCAATCAAATTAACATATAAAATTACTATTACAGTTATAATACTAACATATCAAACAGATATTTAGATTACACAATTGATATAATATAACACAAAATAAAGTATTAATATATAATATACCTAATATATTAAGTTACCTAATTTTCTTTTGAAAATGTTATGAGTAATTATAAAATAAAGTTAATAGTATTTTAGATCTTTAATGTATTGTAGTCACTCTAATCACAGTGAACATTATGATTTATAACCCATTTTTAATGAATTCTAATTAGAAAAACAGTGAATGATTGAACTGATCAGCCTGCAGTATATTATTTTATTTCTCTTAATCAAAATACAGAAAAATACTCAGACTTTATAACTAACATTAAATCATACATATTAAATTTACATTGTGTAATTAGTAGAAAAACTTAAATGTGGCTCCAGGTGAGATAGCAAAGAATAAATGGCACCCAATCATTTAATAAGTATATATTGAAGGTTCACTACATGTCTGATGCTGTGCTAGATTGGGAGGGCACAGGCATTATAAAAAATACGGTTGTACCTCATGCACTCATGAAGCGTTCATGCTACTGTGACAATATAATGATCTAAATAATGTGATTCAAATTGAGTAGATATTTGTCTGGAAAAATATGCTGATGAATATCAACCTGAATGATTTAATCCATAATTAGTTCAGCTTCATAAAACATTCTATGAAACAGGTTAATTTACTGTCTTTAGCTACAGAAAAAAAAATCAGGTAAAGTTACTAATTGCTTACTAATTAAAATATTGCCTTTGCATCTTTAAGTGACCATAATTAACCTGGAATATGACTTAGTCACGCTTGTCACCTGTAGGTTGACAGCAGTTTAGATAGTGCTCCCATCCTATCATGAAGCCTGCATATGACCTGATTCATGGGTCCTTTTATTCTGTGACTTGATATGTACATCTGACCTTCAAATTAATGGCATTAGTTCCTGTAAAGTTTGTGTGTTGGTCATTCAGCTGTTTACTGTCTGCCATATACCTCCCCACTTCCATTCTCCTTTATGATGCTAGGGCTGGGAATTTGCAAATCACATTTTGGTACATCATTCCCTGCTGATGCTTTTACTAGTACTAGAGGGACAGTACATAAAAATTCATGCACTAGAGGGGGTAGGTCCTTCAGCTTGGCCTGCCCCCTGACACAGTCCAGGAGTCCTAAGGGGTGGGAAGCAACCCAGGGATCAGGGGTAGGCCACACTCCCATCACACCTCTGTTGCTGCCACTGCCAGCAGTGCAAGCTTCTGACTGACCTGGTTACCTGAGCTTCGGGTGGCCCTGGGCAGCAGCTATCCAAGGCTTTCTTGTGCATTGGGCCCACCCTGGGAAGCTGGGGGGCTGAGACTGAGTCAGGCCACACCATGTGCCTGCCAGGCCCCCCGACTGGGCTGAAATGACTGTGGGACTCTGGTGTCAGGCGCAAGAAGTTTGTCTAGTTCTCAATGCTTTTTAAACTTTCTGGGGACCTCATGACCTTCAGAGACCAGTTGGGCAGCTCTCCTCAAACGTAAGACTTTCTGTTCTGAAGAAGTTCCCAGTTCTGGAGATGCCAGTCCCAGGTAGATTATGTCTCATCTTCAGAAGTTTGATTTCCCTTTTAGGGGAACTTCTTCAAGTTTTAGATTCTAATAAACCCCAACCTTGGCTCTTTTTTTTTTCCCACAAAACAGGGCAGCATTGCTCCCCAACAATATTATTTATGGTTTGTTTCCATTTCCCCTCTCTACTTTTCTGTCCTCTAATTACTGTTTAATATCTTACATAAATTTTTCCAGTTAAAATAATTGGCATGATTTCTGTTTTCTGCTGAGTCCCAACTGATAATGTGTTACTTGTGTATCCATTTCTTAGTAGGAGCCAGCGTCAACAATAAGAATGGGGTTAGCATAAAGTAGGTTAATTTTTTATGTAGCCTAGGAATAATCTGAGCATTTATTTAATTTTCATAGTAGAGCAATAATTTAAAGGAGTCTTTCTTCCTAGAAATCTATCCTTTTTATGTGGCTTAGCAATGAGAGCAGTTGTACAGATAAGTTTCTAGAGCGTGCATCATATATAAGATGCATGTCTGAATTCTTAAACTAGCAATATATAGGAGTAGCAGTGAATGTGGTTGGTGACATTTCTGCATCTTAATGTGTGAACTCTGAACAATTGCAGGCATTGGCAAGTCTTTAACATCCTGCACAAGGAGACCATTGGTCAAATCACATGAGAAAAAACTGGCCAGAGCTTTGCAGACAGTGAACTGTTGGCACCAAACCAGTTGACAAAAGTAGATGTTTTCAACAGGATCAAATAAAAGTTTTTGATAGGAATTATTGAATATTTTAAAGATAAATCTCTAAATACTTGTCTATGTTATTAGTAGTTGCATTTATCTATTATGGCAGTTGAATTATAAAGAATATTGAATTCTGTTTATGGAAGTCACTGTGTGAGCAATTGGGTTTATAAAAGCAAAACAAAAACAAAAACAAAAAGAAAGAAAGAAAAAGAAAAGGAAAAATGCCTGACTCTTTACCTGAAAAAACTAGTCTAAAAAAGAGACATGTTTATATCTTAGAAGTATTTATACAGTATACATAGGTAGAGTATTGAAAAAATAAACAAACAGATAATGTTCAGAAATATTTCAGAGAGGTTGATGATTAACCGTATTTGGAGAAAAGGGGTCAGTCACAGATGAAACCCCAAACAGAGTAAATGAATTTAAATTCAGTCTTATTTTTGATCCTAAGACTTTCAATGAATTAAAAACAAAATTTATCAAATAGGTAAAGGAAAAGAGAATAATGGGAAAAGGAAATTTGTATGCAAACAACAAATTAGTGTGGTAACACTCCAGAAAGAGGAGGTTGTGGCTACATTAAATAAAAATCATCTAAAATTTAAAATTACTTTAAATATTATAAGAATTTATTGAAAGATAGAGGTACAAGAGAAAAAATAATTAATAACATTGTCTTTATGAAAATGTGAAGATGAAGGTAGCAAGAGTTTTAAAATTTGATCCAGAGTCCAGGTAAAGATGAAAAACTAAAGTTAAGGAGGTGTCAACATAGGTGGTGAGTTGAATAGGGGTATATCCCAATCTCACATGGGATTGATTATCTGTTAAAGTGAAAGGGAAATGTGGAAGGCAGGGTCATTCTCTGGTTTTTATAAATGTGTGCCATCAATTAAAGTAGGACATTTAGTGGAATGTTCTACTTTGGAGGAAGGAAAGGAAAAAGATAAGTTTAGTATTTATTTTTATTAGCATCACAGTTAAAATAATACCTTTATTTAATCAAGGTATTCTTTTAACTGTGACATTTCTATTTAATAAATTCTACATATAATTGAACTTATCTTTAAAATACTCTAGAATTATGTGCACACTAAGAGAGTAAAAAGAGAATCCAAGATGGCGGCAGAGGTAAACATCTACACTGCTGCCTCACACAACAATTTCAAAACTACAACTAAAAGACAGAACAGACATCATCCAGAACCAAAGGAAAGCTGGCTGAGTGGAAATTCTACAACTAGAAGGAAAGAGAGGGGCTCACAGAGACCCAGAGGAGCTGCAAAAAGCTGAAGTACGGAGACTTGTGCGTGGAGAGAGCTGGTGCCAGAGTACCTGGCTGGCTTTCTCTGGCGGGAGGGAAACGGAGACTCCCAATGGCATTGAACCCCTTATCTTATGACACTAAACGCCAGATCCAGCCGAAACTCATACGGGTGGAGTTTGGACTGTGAAAAGGGAGAGGTGCACAGAAATTTAGGGGAGTCTCAAAAGATCAGAAGTCTGGTGGCGCGCACAGCACTGCGCGCAGAAGACCGACTGCTGATTGTGCCACTAGCTTTCACAAGAGCCTCCCAACTGTGCCACTTCTAACTCCACTAAACCCCAGTTTTGTGCAAAACCCTGGGGGCTCAGACTCATATGGGCCCAGTGCATAGGAGAGCCAGAAAGGCAGCAATCTAGAGTCACTGAGAGAGCATGCGCACGCACAGGGACCGCTCCAGTGATTACCCAGTCATGTGAGACTCAGGGGCCATGGAGGGTGGGGCTGACTGGAAGGAAAGGCAGTCTGTTAAGAAGCCCTGAAACTCCACCCATCCCAAGCTCAACAGAGAGGCTTCTGTAGTTTTGCAAGTCTTGTATCATAAGGCTGAATCCAACACAGATGTCCTCCTGGCATAGTGAAAATGCAGAGACAAAGGAAGAGATCACAAACAAAAGAAATGGAGGAAAGCAAATGACTGGATATAGAGTTCAAAACAATGGTTATAAGGTTTTTCAAGAATATCCTAGAAAAGTAGGATAAAGTTAGTGAGACCCAAGAGGAGATGAAAAAGAACCAACTAGAGATGGAACAGATCCAACTAGAGATGACAAAGGACCAACTAGAAATTAAACATACACTGACTGAAATAAAAAATATTATACAGAGATCCAATAGCAGACTAGAAGAAGGCAAGAATCAAGTCAAAAATTTGAAATATAAAGAACCAGAAAACACTCAACTGGAAAAGTAAGAAGAAAAAAGAATCCAAAAATGTGAAGATAATGTAAGGAGCCTCTGGGACAGCTTCAAGTGTACCAACATCAGAATTATGGGGGTCCAGAAGAAGAGAGAGAGCAAGATACTGAAAACCTATTTAAAGAAATAGTGACTGAAAACTTCCCACATCTGGTAAAAGAAATAGGCTTACAAATCCAGGAAGCACACAGAATCCCATATAAAAGGAACCCAAGGAGGACTACATCAAGACACATCATAATTAAAAAACAAGGGCAAAAGACAAAGAGAGAATATTAAAAGCAGCAAGAGAAAAACTGTTAATTACCTACAAGGGAGCACCCATATGATTGTAAACAGAAACTATACAGGACAGATGGGAGTGGGAAGAAATATTCAACATGATGAATAGCAAGAACCTACAACCAAGAATACTCTATCCAGAAAAGCTATCATTCAGAATTGAAGGGCAAATAAAGAGCTTCACAGATAAGAAAAAGCTAAAGAGTTCATCAACTCCAAACCAGTATTATATGAAATGCTGAAAGGTACTCTTTTAGAAAAGGAAGAAGAAAAAGGTAAAAGATAAAAAATTATGAACAACAAATACTTATCTATCAACAAGTGAAACTAAAAATTAAGTGAATTATTTTTCAAATATAAAAATAAACTCAAAATGGATACAGGACTTAAACATTAGAAGGGAAACCATAAAAATATTAGAGGAATCCACAGGCAGCACAATCTCAGACATATGCCGAAAGAACTTCACTGATATTGCTCCAAAGGCAAAGTAAGCTAAAGAAAAAATAAACAAATAGGACTACATCAAAATAAAAAGCTTTTGTATAGCAAAAGAAACCATCAACAAAACAACAAGAAAGAACACTGTATGGGAGAACATATTTGCAAATGTTATCACTGATAAAGGTTTAATCTCCAACATCTACAGCCAACTTATACAACTTAATAAGAGGAAGATAAACGATCCAATAAAAAAGTGGGCAATAGACCTAAATAGAACCTTTTCAAAAGACGACAGAAGGAAGGCCAAGAGACACATGAAAACATGTTCAAAGTCACTAATCATCCGAGAGATGCAAATCAAAATGATAATGCGATACCATCTTACACCTGTCAGAATGGCAATCATTAACAAATCAACAAATGGCAAGTGTTAGCGAGGATGTGGAGAAATTGAACCCTTGTGCACTGTTGGTGGGAATGCAGAGTGGTGCAGCCACTGTGTAGAACAGTATGGAGTTTTCTCAATAAACTAAAAATGGATCTCCCAATTGACCCAGCAATCCCACTCTTAGGAATTTATCCTAAGAAATTACAAACACCAACCAGAAAGGATTTATGCACCCCTATGTTCATAACAGCACAATTTATGATAGCTACAATTTGGAAACAGCCTAGGTGCCCATCAGCAGATGAGTGGATCAGAAAATCGTGGTACATCTACACAATGGAATTCTATGTTGCTATTAAAAAGAAGGAACTCTTACCATTTTCAGCAACCTGAATGGAACTGGAGAGCCTTATGTTTAGTGAAATAAGCCAGTCAATGAAGGAGAAGCATCACATAATCTCACTCATTTCTGGATAATAAAGGACATTGTAAACTGATGAACAAAAGGATAGATACAGAGGCAGTAGAGCATCAAACAGACTGTGAAATTATAGCAGGATGATTAAGGAGATGTGGGATAGATAAGAGATCAATCAAAGGACTTGTATCTATGCATATAAGCATAACCAATAAACATAGACACTGGGGAGTTGGGGTATGCCTGGGAGGGAGGGGGAGCAATGGGGAGATATATATATACATGTAACACAATAAATAAATGAATAAATAAATAAATAAAAATTAAGTGTATTAAAAATTTGATCAACAGAATAAACTGGTCAATATAATAGAATCAGGAGCACATAAAGGGAGTGGACTGATTATTTTCAGAGAGAAAGAGGTGAGGGGTGTACAGGGAGAGACCAGACACAAATCATACACCTATGGAAGAGGTCAATGGGGAGGAGGTAAAGGAAGAGGGAGGGTTGGGAGCCGGGTGGAGGGGAGCTATGGTGGGGAAAAAAGAGAAACAAATGTAATAATCTGAATAATAAAGATTTAATTAAAAAAGAGAGAGAAAGAGGAAAAAAATACCTTCAATAAAAAAAAAAGTTTCCAAACTGTATGTATAGTGTCATTTCAATCAAAATCTATATATACAAAATCCTAATATGCAAATTGTCTCCTCAGGAATTTGATATGGAGACTAGGAGTTCAATCGCTTGCTATGGCATGTGCTAATCATCAGGGAGTGGCATGGAACAAAGGAATGCCCCAGCCGACAGCCAGAAGGCCCCAGTCAGCCCTGATCATCAGCCAGGGACCTATTTGTACATTAATTGCATATACCAGACCTCTAGTACATAGATATTATATAAAATACACTGAGTGGCCAGATTATTATGATCTCTTAATGCATAATAATTGGGCCACTCAGTGCATATCCTATATAATAAAAGGCTAATATGAAAATTGTCCCCTCGACCAGGATTTCGACCAGCAGACAAGCTGGCCAACTGCCCATGTTCCCTCCCCCTGGCTAAGATGGCTAGACCCCACCCATGCACAAATTCATGCAGCAGGCCTCTGATCTATCATCTATCTATCTATCTATATACTGAGTGGCCAGATTTTTATGTGTTCAGAGATCATAATAATCTGGCTACTCAGTGTAAGTATTGGAAAAAGATATATATGTATGATATTAAACCTCAAAAATATATTGGTAAGTATGTTTAAAATTTAATTTTAAATATTGTTGTTGCGATTTACTAAAAATATGACCTCAAGTGGTCATTAGCAGACAATTCTCATTGTCTATAGAGAGTAGATAATGCAAAAAAAGACCTCCTCTAGGAATACATATCTATAATAATAAAAGCATAATATAATAATTAGACCTGACATCCTTTCAGATGACCTTCCGGATGAAGATGGGGCTGGGTGGGAAGCCCAGGTCCTGGATGCCAGAGGGAAACTGGTGGCGGCAGCCAGGAGAAGGAAAGCCTACTCTTGCACAAATTTCATGCTTCGGGCCTCTAGTGTACTATAATGATTTAAAGTGGCCTCTATTTAAAATGTATATGTAGTCATATAACCTATACTAATAAAAAAGGTAATATGCTAATTAGACTTGATATACAGGATGTCCTTCTGGATAAAGTCATGGTGGCAGGGGCCAAGGCAGAGATGGTTAGTGGTGATTAGGCAGGCTGGTAGAACAGTTTGGGCAGAGGAAAGCAGTTGGGGTTGATCAGACAGGCAAGCAGAGTGGTTAGGGGTGATTAGGCAGGCAGGCAGGTGAGTGGTTAGGAGCCAGCAGTCCTGGATTGCAAGTGTGATGTCCCACTGCCAGTTTAGGCCTATTCCCACAGGCATCCCCTTGAGGGGTTCCGGATTGTGAGAAAGTGCAGGCTGGGCTAAGGGACCACCCACTCCAATGCATGAATTTCTTGCGCCAGGCCTCTAGTGTAATATATAATTATCAATATCAAAGTTAGGGAAGCAGTGGTTTGTATGCCTATAATCATCAACCAAATCATTTTTCTCTAGCTCCTAAGCCTAAATGGAGCGTGAGAAATTCTCTCTCCCTCCCTTCCTTCCTCCATCTCTGTACCTCTCTCTATTTCTCATCTCTATCTTTATCTTTATCTCCTCTTTTCCTCATCTTCTCTTTCTTCTTCCAATTTCTTTTGTTGTTGCTGTTGTTCTTTTTCTAATTATCTGTGTAACAATTCTGTTACACTTCACTAGTTGGTATCAAATGCACTTTTGAATGGTCAAATAACAAGTTCATGCTACCCAGACAAGGAACACCAGGAATTCACATGTTCTTTAAGATGTTGACTTTAATGATTGTTGCAAGAAGAAGAACACACACCTTAGAGTGGCTCACTATGAGTGTGTTAGAAAAAAACAAACAAACCTACTCTAGAACTTGTGCTTATGTTAGATCAATGTAGGATGAGTTTAAGGAAGGTTGTGGAAGCGGTAATTGATCCTTAATCAGTCTCATTTAGAAGGAAGGAAAACTGCACAGAAGCTGAAACTGTAACTAGTAAAGAAGCAGAAGTCATTCCTCTTAACCAAGATAGGGATGCATTCGGGAATTTTGTGGTTCTATGTTTTGTCTGTTCAGACAGGATGATAGAGTGTCCTGTTTTGTTTGAATCCATCCCAGTCACAGAGTACAACTGATGCTGATATTCTGTGAAATTACTATGTTTGACATATCCTAGCTGGAAGTTCCAGACCAGCTCCAGCTTTCAGGAGATACTTTTCTCTGTATCATTAGCAAGTTATGAACCTCAGGAAGCCTGTCCCTCCAGGCAGTCTGCTGTTAGAAACATACTTTTGAACTGCATAGCTGGGTTTGAGTGACTATTGAGTCTGTTATTTACTAAGCATATTGTAGAATACTTACTTGTTTTATCTGTACTTTATTCCCTTCAACTGAAAATTAGACATAACAGTCACTCCCTCATAGTGTTATCATGAAAGTTAAATTAAAGTTAAACTAATTCCCACCAATCACATAGGGGTCTGGTCTTTCCTTGGTAATTGCTAACCATTTCCTTTTACCAACTAGAATGTTAATCTACTATATAAAGAATTTATATTATGGAATCACAACAGCTCAAGACTGCTTTATAAGTAAGAAATATATATTTGCCTAACTTTTATCACAGGATAATTTTGAAAGACATTCATTTTTGTGATTGTTTATGTATCTTTCCTTTGCTTCTTTTTGTTAGATAGAGAAGTTCTGTTATTTCCCATTTTAGTGGCTTTAATAAGGTGAGAAACAGATGCAACATTAGGTAAAAACACTTCCCTTCTTTTGTTAAAATTTTAACTGCCTGATTTAATTATTCAGAATGCTGGGGGGAGGGGAAGGAAAATAAAAAGAAGAGTACCTCTTATAAATTTCAAAACTGGGAGACAGAAATAACTGTTGATCTTCTGAGCAATGGGAACACACATACACTATTCTAGGTTAGTTTCCTAAGATGGTGGTAAATAGCATCTTTTGTGAAGATTCTTAGGTCTCACATATAACATGGAAGAAAAAACAATATTTTCAGATCTGAGAAATGGGGATAAAGAAAACCTCAGTTATGAACATTAGATTGAAGCTAGTTGATCCCATAAAATGAGGCCCTTGATTTTTTGTTTAGTGAGCACAATATGCTCAACAGGACAATGATCTCAAACACTGATCTTATAATAAAGAGGTAATATAAAAATTGAACCTTGCACCCTCACAAGATGGCCTCCCCCATGTCATAAAATGGCCACCCAATGTCATTGCAAGATGGCCACCTCCACATCATCACAAGATGGCCGTTAGGGGACAGCACTTAGGGGTGACCAGGCCAGAAGGTGAGAGCAGTTGCGGGGGACCAGAACTGCAGGGGAGGGCAGTTGGGGGAGATCAGGCCATCAGGGAAGCAATTAGGTGTCAATCAGGCCAGTAGGGAAGTGGTTAGGGGCAATCAGGCAGGCAGCCAGATGAGTGGTTAGGGGCCAGCAGTTCTGGATTATGAGAAGGATGTCCCAGATTGAAGAAAGTGCAGGCTGGGCTGAAGGACACTGGGCCTCTAGTTCTATTATAGCATTCCAGATGTTAGGAATAGGAAAATGGAGACAGGAAAGTTAAAATAAGGCCAAACAGTGTGGGCAATTTGCAGCCAGCTTGAAACTAAAAAAATCATCATTTTCCCCAGCCTAAAGACACAAAAGCAAATGGTTAAAAAAAAACCTCCCTAATGAGAGAATGCAGAAAGAGAGGAGGAAAAGGAAAGGGAAAAAGAGCAATTTTACTCCATAAGCAGAGAAGCTAGTAGTCTCAAGGCTTGGCAACACAAAGTTGCCAGGTGCTTCTCATGAATTCTGGGAAGACCACAACAAAGTAAAAAACAAAAAGGACCTTGAACATTAATCTGTATAAAATAGTAGGTAGAGGAATTTTGAGACAGGAACATATAAGACACTCAGACCCCCACCCAACTTTGCTCTTCAAATTAGCTGAGAGCTTATCTATGCTTGTTAAGTCAGATGTATAGGTTTGCCTGCTTGCTTTGCTTTTTCAATCAGGGTGCAAACTTTAAAAATTGGCTTTTCATACACAATCAAAGTCTCTCATATAAATTTATTTACATGGAAGGACAAAGATTGAGCTTGGGAACAGCCCTCTCTGATTTATGGGGCTGTCTGTTAACATCTTATTGCATTGGTAAGAGGTGCCAATAACAATTCTAGTAAATATTAGATAAATGTTTATTTAGTCAATTAAAGAATGACTGATTGATTAGATGTCCAAAACTTTTGCACAAATTAATTGGATTTAGGAGAGAACACTTGTAGAATGGCCAGGTAGATATACTATTAGAAATTTGGTTAATATCAAAGAAAACAAAGAAATTTTTTATTTCACGGCTGCCTTGGAATGTGGCTTTAGAAACATGCCCAGCACAGACTTGTGAATATACACTGAGTGTTCAGATTATTATGTGCTCAGAGATCATAATAAACTGACTACTCAGTGTATAGAAGGCCAGTTAGATCACTTTCCCAGAACAAAACAACAAAATAATGCACATGTATCATAGCTCCCTGTTTTTAATGACATATCTCCAAGCAAAATAATAACAGCAGCAACACTAATAGTTCTACAATTTCAATTATCAATGCATTCTACCATAGTTGTATTCTTGGCTATAAATTATACAGTCATTGCCTCTCTCATGAAGACAAAGCCATTTCTTCTTTTTCCTTTTTTTATTTTATTTTATTTTTTCCTTGAGGTTGTGTCAATCTGAGAAATGGCATTTTCCTGATTAGGTGATGCTTTCTGTGCCTTTGCACATGTTGCTCCCCAGGCTTAAATGCCTTCTTGCCATCTGTACTTGTCTAACTCCCAATTCATAATTCATAATTTTACATAGGCTTCCTATACTCCAAGTAGCTTTTTTAGGAAATAATTTTTGGTAGAAAAGACTGATGGTAAAGACTTTGGTAAGTGTCTGAAATGAGGGTTGAAGAAGAAAAAGAAATAGAAAAGAGGGTTTAAATGATTATTAAAATCATTTTTAACTTTTGCCTAGGCTTCTGTATATCTAAATTAAACATTTTAAAAATTGTATAGTATATTTTGTTTGATATTTAAAAATATAATTCAAATACCTTCACTGATATTAATCTAGATATTAATGTCTAGATCTCATTTTTAGGTCAAATTGTAAAAGGATACATTTAAAAATTATTAATTGATAATGTATTGAGAATGTGAGAGTTGCAGGGGAAATTGTATATTTATATCCAGTCAGATTATTACATCAAATAATAAAATTTGAATTTAAAAAATAGCACCCTTGATTACATAGAATTTTAGAATCCTATGCTACCACTTTATAATTAGTTTTCTTTTCTTCAATTACCACCATTATTTTGTTCTTCAGATAAATCATAGTGTCAATAAAATTTAACAGTTGATAAACTTCCTAACATTCACAGAATTAACTCTCTCTGGTTAATTGAAAACACTGTTATAGACCTGGAGTGGTCAGAACTTTTTAAAAATATATTAGCACTATAAATTAAATTTCTATCAATATATTTACTTATCTACCGATTATATGAATGATGCCAAATTTTTTGGGATAGGTATTATTAACAGTTATAGCAGTATTTCACGGCAAAATTATTGCATTAATCTTTGAATGTATTTTTCTTTTTATATATAATATATTTTTATTGATTTCAGAGAGGAAGAGAGAGGGAGAAAGAGAGAAAAACATTGATAATGAGAGAGAATCATTGATCAGCTACCTCCTGCATACCTGCTACTAGAGATTAAGCTACCTGGTCATGTGCCCTTGACAATAATTGAACCTGGGGCCCTTCAGTCCACAGGCTGATACTCTATCCATTAAGCCAAACCAGCTAGGACTGAATGTATTTTTTAATCCTTATGACATTATGCAGACTATCATTATCATCAGGATAAAATTTATTTTAAAAGATAAATTAGGATTTTCTCAATCTTAGCATTACAAATGTAGTCATCTAATCCTGAGATTCCAAATGGCTAATCAAGATCAACAAGTAGATTCCTCAGTACTGTCCATATATATTTTCCATATCATAAACATTCCAAAATTCCTGTTTTAAATAATCATCAATATGTCACAATATGTCAGCTTGGCTGGACCTTAGTGTTAAGATATTCTGGATGTTTGTTTCTGTGTAGGTTTTTTTTTGTGTGTGAGATAAATATTTACCTTGGGGTCTTTGAGCAAAGCAAATTACTTGTGGGTGGGATTTGTTCAATCAGTTGAAGGCTTTTAACAGAAAATGATTGACCATCCCCAAAAAGAAGTCATTCTTCCAGTAAATTGCTTTAAGACTTGAACAACAATTCTTAGTTTTCAACCTGCTTGTCTACATCATCACTCACACACACATACACACACACCCTGTTGGTTCTATTTTTCTGGAGAACCCTGTCTCATATACTCCTATAGTAAGTAAAGAGAAGGCCTAAATTCAACTCTAATTATAGTACCTAAAAGGGGTAAGGGTGTGTGTGTCTGCATAAGTGTGTTCATGTTTTCAGATGCTTAGTTGGAAGTAAGAGTAAATATTGGTCAAAAGAAAAAAGAGAAAAGAGGGAGCTGGGTATTTTTAAATTCTTAATATTGAAATAAACTAACAAGATCAAGCGATAGATAGAATGTCATCCCTGGTCAAATAGCCTATTAATTTGCCTGATATAATTTAAACTATATCCTAGGAAATTGTCCAGTATAGTTTTTACTGCATTTCTGTGAAACACTAATTTCTTCCCCCTCAAAAAAAGAAAAAAGAAAAAAACTTCAAAAGAAATCTTTAGACATATTATTTGTTTTTAAATTGAATTGATGAAGAATTCTAAATTTGTGTAAGGGTATCTACATTTATCTCACATTGAGAATTATGCACATTTTACTTAAATGTTTCTACATTTGGAACTAAAGTTGTTTACCACATTTATTACTGACTATATATTTTCCATCAAAGCTTATTACATATACAATATATTCTATGTTCATTTCATTATTATTTGCGCTAATAAGAACAAAAGGTAGAAATACATATAAAATGCATAAGAAACTCAAAGTTCAGTAGTAAATGAAACTTGCTAAAAACAAACCAGCATGGAAAATGGAAACATTTATAAAATATACAGCTTGGTCCTATGCTGTAATTTAGGGAGTCTAAAGTTTGTAAGCATTAGTCTATGCTATTGACAGAAAAATGTTCAGGATGTTTATTTTTAAAACTAGATTCTTAAAGTCAGAGCATGTACATGATCCAAAGATTTATATGTGCCCATAGGCTTACTTATGGACAGTGTCAGAAATTTCATAATGACTTCATGGTAAGCTTATTCATGGTTGACTGAAAATTATTTAATTGTGATGTGACAAAGTATCTAGATTTTTTTTAAATTTATTACCTTGGAAAAAAACACAATTGAATTAATGTGTAATATTATGAAATATATCAGGGTGCAACTGGAGGCAGAGAAATAAATTAGAATGAAACTGCCTATTGACTTTTCTGGGAATTAGCACAGACTAAAAAGGCACAACAGACTTAGGTCTAGGTCAACCTTAACTCATTCTACTCCCAGAATTATAATTTTAAAATAAATGAATAAATTAGCATATTAGCTAAACTTATACAATACCATGTATCTATGCAAACTTTTTTTTTGTTTTCAGTAGACTCCAGAGTATTCTAGAAAAGCTGTAAGAGAAGAAAATATAGTGGAAAGATATATCTATATATCTCATTAATTTTTTCCTACATTTATCACAAGGATATTTATTCAAGTGGAACAGAAATCTTGCAAATAGTTCTTGAGACTAAAAGGTAATAGCCTCTGACTGGAGTGGGAAATGACTGCTAACCCTCTAGGAAAAGGAGGTTTGAATGTCTAGAGAATATCTTGATCACTGATGTTTTTGTAACTTCTGAAGTATGGCAGTCTTTCACAATTCAACCACATCTGGTTAAAATTAATGAGGTATCAAAGGAGTGCATGTTCAGCTGCTTAACTAAGTTAAAGTGGAAGAATCAAAGCCCATGTAAAGATCAGATGCTCCAGTGAGCCTAGCAGTGAATATATTATATTTTCTGAAAAATCACACACCTAAAACTATCTTAAGAACCTAGAGATGAATATAGCTTGAGTATGACACCAGCTTTGATTTTAGGTTAACTTTTTGTTTCATTGTTTCAGATGCATATTTTTCAGAATATACCTTTATATCAATTTGGATATTATTTTCCAGTACAGATTATGGATTTCATAGTACCAATTATAAATGTATATTTATTACATTAAAGATATTGTTATCTACATGATGATTGCCAAAGAATCTATACTAATAAAAGGGTAATATGCTAATTAAACTAGACGTCTTCCAGACGACCATCCTGCCATCCTTCCCGACAACGGTGGTACTGGGTGAAGTTACCCATCTGTGGTCATGGGTACCAGTGCCTGCAGCTGCAGCCCAGGAGAGAGAAAAGCTGCCTTCCCACGGTCCTGGGCCCATGTGCCTGGCCAGAGAGAAGGAAGCCTGGGTCCTGGGTGCAGGGTGAGGCAGAGGTGGTTAGGGGCAATCAGGCCAGCAGGGAATCAGTTATGAGCAATCAGGCCAGTAGGAGAACAGTTAGGAGTGATCACGCAGGCAGGCAAGTAAGCAGTTAGGAGCCAGAGGTCCCGGATTACGAGAGGCAGTTGAACATCCTTTGAAGGATCCCAGATTGAAGTGGGTGCAGGCTGGGCTGAGGGACCTCCCTCCCTTACCTTCCCTCCCCCTCGCCCCACATGAGTTTTATGCTCTAGGCCCTTAATCTATTATAAAATCAAATAACATGACAGTATGATTTTTAGGTTTAATGGAATTTAGACTATATTAATTGAAATGTCACTTGCCTTCATGACATAGACTCATAAATCTATTTTTCACTTTCATGTAAATTCCAATAATATGAATTTGAATTACAGTTTTTATAAGTTTAACTTGAATTCTATGCATCAAATAAAGAAACTATGAAAATATGAAGTTAAGCTCAAAAGTTTATATTTTAAAACAAAGCAGTTTTATATTGCATTAACATTCTGTGCTTCTCAACTTCTGATGAAGCTCATGGAGAGTACATAAATGAAAGGTAATGAATAAGTTTCAGCAAGATCATATAAAATTAATATTAAGTTTACATTTTTAACTTTTTTCAAATAATGTATTAAGTTTTGAGCCCTCAAATATTGTATCTTAGAAAAATGATATGTAAAAAATGAATTTATAATTTTATTATATCATAACTGAAAAACATTGTTTTCAATTATGAGATGATAAAGAGGGAACCATACTGTGAGAATTATTAGATTTCTGCCTGTCTTGATAATATCTAGATAAAAACTCAATAATAATACTGGATATACTTTAAAAAAAAGTCAGTATCCATATATCACCCATACCTTGCTCTGTAATATCAAATAAAGAGTTGTTAACAAATACTAATGTTCAGAAATAAAATGTATTATATGCTACCAAGTTTGAAGCATTGTTCTATGAAATGAATATTATAATTAATGTTATTTTCCAATGGAAAAAACAAAGTTAGAGAAATATTATATAATGTATGCAAGTAGAAAATTTCCTAAGTCTACAGACAGAAAATACTCTTTAGCAGATATATCTATATCTATATCTATTTATATCTATATCTATCTCTATCTCTATCTTTATCTCTATCTCTATCTATATTATCAATATCTATAATTATCTATATATTATCTATAGCTATATTATTATATCTATATCATCGATCTATTCCTATATATGTATATCATCATCTCTATATAATTAACCACCATCTTAACTAGCTTAACTATTATCCTATTTTGTTATTTTAAGTCATGTTGACTCCAGGCTTAATAGTTGGTGAAGACATGAAAATATTATGGATATAATATTTATAAAATAGTCTTTGAGTCAAGTTAATAGTATCAGGTTGTTTTATTATTTATGAAGAACTAGTTGAATTTTGATTCTACCACTTGTTAAAATGTTTTGTGATGATGGGCAAGTTACTTAATAGGCTGTGCCTCACATGTGTACTTGTAAAATGTGAATAATCCTGGCCAGTATGGCTCAGTTGCTTGAGTATCATCTCTTGCACCAAAAAGGCACAGGTTCCATTTAGGGCAGATGCCCGAGTTACAGGCTTGATTCCCTATAGGGAGAGTTCAGGAGGCAGCCAATAGATGTTTCTATCACACATAGATGTTTATCTCTCTCCCTCCTTCTCCATTCCTCTCACTCTAAAAACAACAAAACAATAAATACATATTTTTAAGTAGATAACAATAATTATAATAATGCCCATTTATAAATATATTTTGAGATGAAATTCCACAATCCATGTAATTTGCAAAATTACTTTTTAAAGTTTGTGTATTCTCCAAATTGAACAAAGTGGTTATTACATAATAACTAATCAATAAATAATCTCTAATATTATTAATTTATTAATAATATTTATTAATTTATATATTTTTATATTGTTAAAATTTTCACATATTTATATATTTTTATATATTTTAAATTTTTACATCTGTCTCCTTTTTTCCCAATTGACCTCCCCCCAAGCCATTCCCACCAGGGCAAGCCCCCTCTGCCCCAGTATCTGTGTCTGTGTCCAGGGATTATGCTAATATCCACACATATATACTTATTCAAGTAAATTAAAAACTCATGTTCATATAAACACATTCACATGAATATTTGTAACAGCTTTATAATTGCCAAAACCTGGAAGCAACTAAGTTATTCTAAACAGGGGATTAAATAAATAAACTAGTACCTCTGCATAAAACACAACATCTATTCAACAATAAAAATAAAAATATATTGATGCCCACAAAAATATGGCTGAACAAAATGCCAGATGATATAAACCAGAACCCAAAAGGCTATTGATTGTAGTATTACACTCATAGAACATTCCAGAAAGGCAAATTTATAGGAATAGAAAATGAACAGTAGTTATCAGGGACTAGAGGCCTGGTGCATGAGTTCATGCACAGGTGGGGTCCCTCAGCTTACAGGTGATCGGGGCCTATACCAGAAGTCAGACATTCCTCTCCCATCCAGGACCACTGGCTCTTAACTGCTCACTTGCCTGCCTGCCAGCCTGATCACCCCCTAACCACGCCCCTGCTGGCCAGATCACCCACAACTGCCCTCTCCTGCCATGACCCTCTTCCTCTGCCAAGATTCGCCTCCTTCACATGAGGTGGCAGAGACACTGAAACTGGCCTCCTCCATGCTGTGTGTAGCCGTGGGGAAGCCAGACTTCATTGTGTGGAGTGGCCACTGGGCCCTGCCTTCAATGTGCATGCAATCATCTTGTGATGGCCATCTTGTGGAGATCATCTTGTGACAATGTTATATGTGAGGGTGCAAGGACCACCTAGGCTTTTATTAGTATATACTAGAGGCCTGGTGCATGAATTCATGCACCAGTGGGGTCCTCAGCCTGGCCTGCAGGATCAGGACACAACCCACTCTCTGACATCCCCCAAGGAGTTCCAGAAGGTAAGAAAGTACAGCCCAAACCTAGGAACCTCACCAGTGCACGATTGGGGTCAGGGAGAGACACTGGAGATTGGACAGCCAGGGAGGGCTCCAGGATGTGTCCAGCCCATCTTCCTCAGTCCTGATAAGCTGGACCCCAGCAGCAAGCTAACCTACTGGTCAGTGCATGTCATAGCAATTGGTTGACCAGTCGACTGTCTGCCCCTTGGTGATCATTGCATGTCTAGAGAGTGGTTGAGTGGTCTTAGCATATCATTATCATATCATGCTTTGATTGGTTGAATAGACAACTGGACGGCCGACACTTAGTATATTAGATTTTATTATATAGGATGGGAGGAGTAGAATGTGTTTTGATGACAAATGGTTTACACAGAGGAAGTTTTAGGGTGATAGAGCTGCACTATATGATATCAGTGTTAGATACATCAGTTGATATAATAGTCCTATTCCAGAAAAATGTATTTTACAAATTGTGAATTTATGTCTAAATTTATTCTTAAAAAAGGGCCAACCCAGATGTCTGGAGGTCTCAGGATGGGATAAAATATTAATTTAACTATATTACAGATTCTTGATATAATCTTATTGTAGGAGGTAGAGTGAAAAAAAAAACTGACCTAAGTAATGTTGAAAAACAATGTGTTTCTGGAAACACTAAGGTTAACAATAAAAGAATTGTGCAGAAACATGGTAGCCTATTTGATAAATTTATTGCTGACGAAAGTATAGGTTAATAATTCTGACACTACATTATAGGTATACCAAGGTTTAAAAAGCAAGTAATGAATGACAGTGAGAGTCTGGCTTTCTAATTTTTTTAAAATATATTTTTATTGATTTTTTTACAGAGAGGAAGGGAGAGGGATAGAGAGTTTGAAACATCGATGAGAGAGAGACATCGATCAGCCACCTCCTGCACGCCCCCTACTGGGGATGTTCCCGCAACCAAGAAACATGCCCTTGACTGGAATCGAACCCGGGACCCTTCATTCTGCAGACCGACGCTCTATCCACAGAGCCACACCGGTTTCGGCTGGCTTTTTAATTATTTATTAATTTTTTTATTTTTACTGTTGACACTATTACACATGTCCCCTATTCCCCCCCACTCCTTTGCCTACCTCCATCCAGTGTCCCCCTCTGCCCTCCCCTGGCCTTCACCACACTGTCAACTGTGTCCACCAGCATATATGTTTTTTGATTAATCTCTTCACCTTCTGTTATCCACCCCAAAACACCCTTCCCTCTGATATCTGTCAGTTCCTTCCATGTATCCATGCTTCTGTATCAACACTTTTCTTTCTCTGTCTTATTTCACTTAGCATAATATTCTCCAGGTTTCTCCATGCTTTATAAATCAGTAAGATATCCTTTTTTTTTACAGGTGCATAGTATTCCATGGTATAAGTGTACCACAGCTTTTTTTATCTACTTACCTACTGATAGGAATTGGGCTGTTTCCAGAACCTGGGTATTTTGAGTAACACTGCTATAAACATAGAAGTGCATATACTACTTTTGGTTCAGGATTCTTAGGATGTATTGCTAGAAGTGAGATCACTGGGTCAGAAGTTTGTTTCACTTTGTTTTCTCCAGTTTGATCCATAATGTTTTCTCCAGTCTACATTCCCACTAATAGTGCACTAGGGTTTTCTTTTCTTCACATCTTCACCATCACTTTTTGTTTACTGATTTATTGATGGTAACCATTCTAGCAGGTCTAAGGTGATGCCTCATTATAGTTTTAAAAACCTGACTTCTTATTGCAAGATTTTCAAATACTAATATCTGTAGGTACTCCATCATTTGGGAATAGAGCTTAATACTCTCTTCCCATTAAGCATGGGACAGACTTAATTACATACTTCTGAAAATGAAGTACACAAAGGAAATAAATAGTAATTTTACAATGGAGACATCTGGAACATACTGCTATTGCCTTAACTAAGTAATAAATGTTAACATCTTCAATAATGTTGTGTGACTATCACATTCTTCTGAGATGATGTGATGAAAGGCTATTTAATTATTTCTGACATTCTTTCCAAAACCGATTACTTCAGTCCAATTATGAAGAAAACACTGATAAACCAGAAATATGGGACATTTTACAAATACCATACCAGCGCTCTTCAGAACAGTCAAGGTCAGAAAAATCAAATACTGAGAAATTCACAGGGGAGAAGAGTAAGGAGACAAATATAATCAAGAAACAGCATGGGGCCAGGTGGTTACTGAAAATATCAGGGGAACACTTTGTAATATGTATAATTATCTAACCACTATGCTGTACACCTGAAACTAATATAAAGTAATAGTGGATGTAAACAGTAATTGGAAAACAAAACAAAACAAAAATAAATAAAACAATTAACTCAGTCTCCACCTCCCAAAAATAAGCATGGTATTCAAGATGGGATCCTGAAACAGAAAAGGGACTTTAACTAATGAAATTCAGAAAAAGTCTATTATTTACTTATAGTAATGTGCTAATGATAATTTCTTGGTTTAAAAAATGTAACATGGTTATTTTAACATTAATGGAAGCTAGATGAATTGTATATATAAACTATATTATCTTTGCAACTTTTCTGTAAATCTAAGTTAATTTCAAACTAAAAAAAATTTAAACATGACTATGATTATGAAAATCTACACTGAGTGGCCATATTGTTATGATTTCTGAATGTATAATGATCTGGCCACTCAGTGTGTGTGTGTGTGTGTGTGTGTGTATGTATGTGTTTAATGTGTAAAAATGCTTACCACCCATGCACAAATTCATGCACCAGGCCTCTAATATTAGGCCTGGTGCATGGGTGGGTCTGGCTAGCCTGGCCAGGGCAAGGGGACATGGGTGGTTGGCCAGCCTGCTTGCTGGTCAAACTCCTGGTCAAGGGGACAATTTGCATATTAGCCTTTTATTATATGGGATATACAGTAAGTGGCCAGATTATTATGCATTCAGAGATCACAATAATCTGACCACTCAGTATATTAATAAATTTTTGAATGCATTAAAGATAGATTGGAAGCTAGGTGGATTGTATATAGAAATTCTATATTATCTCTGCAACCTTTCTGTAAATCTAAGTTGATTTCAAACTAAAAAAAAAAATTAAACATGACCATGATTTGAAAATCCACACTGAGTGGCCAGATTATTAT
>JAAGEH010000012.1:41899969-42010362 GCA_011751065.1 Lasiurus cinereus
TATATATTAGAGGCCTGGTGCATGAATTTGAGCATGGGTGGGTAAACATTTTTACACATTAAATAATTCAATCCCCATTTGATAAATTCATTTATTGTTTTCTATTATAAGGCAGAGCTGAGATTGCATCTGTACTGTAACATTTTAATCAATGTATAGTAAACTGTGACTTTTATAACTAGTAACTTGCTATGTTAATTTTTGCTTAACAGACAGTGTCATCTACACTATTTTCATAATTGTTAAGATGTCCTAGTGAGGTTCTCATTTATAATTATCAAATTATTTCTGTTTTGTTTAGGAGCACATTTTGCATCTTCAATGTATTATTATACACTAAGAGGCCCAGCACACAATTAAATTGGGCGCTTGGAGGGTCCCCTAAGCCTAGCCTGCAGTCAGGGCCTTATCTGGCATCCTACACTGCCTCACATGCTCTGCAAACGCTGCTGGCACCCTAGAGAGTTTTGAGGGCAGCCCCAAGAGGTGCTCCATTTGGTCGTTAAGGCATTATGGCATTATGGCCACAGATCTTTTATAATATAGATTGTATGCATTATCATACAGTTAGTCTTTAAAATATGTAACAACTTAGACATAGTGGGTATTTAATAAATACTGGCTGAATCAATAAATAAAAGAAATCAGTCTTTTTCACTTTCATCCCAGGAATAAAATCATTTCAAACTATATGTGATTCCACATAGAAGTCAAGCATCTTAGAATTTCTTGAAACTCATTTCATTAAACCCAGTATTCTTTTAAAATATCATTTTATAACATATATTTATATCCAGTATGTGTGAAAAAATCCATCACTTAAATTCAATGAAAGAAAGGTACCACGATAGCTTCCCAATGCACTTTAATCTCCGGAAGCCTGAGAATTTTTCTTTTGCTGACTCTCCAAAAAATTTTCTTCCTATACTCGTCCCCTCTCCCCTGCCAGCCTCTACTCCATTAATTCTGGCAGCTTTAAAATAATGTTAATTTATTTAGTTTCATTTCTTTTTACATGATATTATTTAGATGAAGTTAAAAAGCATAGTTATATTTTAAATTGAAATACATGTTTTAATTCTTGAAGCATTCATTAACTCCTAAAAGATTTATTGCTAGCATTTAGAATGGTATCCTAAAATATAAAACCCTGCCAATTGTTCTTTGAATAACTAATGTTTGAATAGCTGCACTGAAAAGATTAGTTGCTATGAAAATCTATGGGCTCATAAATGTGGATAATTTAAAACTCTACCTACTAAACTTCTCTTATTTCATGAAAATCTCTATGACTGACTGGTAAAGAATAGAGAGGAGACTGAACAAATGATTATATTTGTATAATATTTGCCCCAATACCAAAGCACATATAAAATTAAGAAGTTAAAACCTAAGAATGATTCCTTGGGAGAAGGTTAAATTAGTTATAAAAGTAAATTTATCTCAGTTGACAGTTTGAATTAATTATTATGTGAATTTTATAAAATATGTCCATCATGGATGACTGAGGTAAGATACTTGATAAAATGAATTATTTCCCATATAATGAACTTGATATCTCTGGGGAGAAGGAGTGATGTTTCTTATTAGGGATCAACTTCTTGCTAAATTGGGATTAATATGTGGAAAGGTCAACAGAAAAATTGTGTTTCTTTGGTTGGTTTTAATGCTTCAATTAAACAAAACAACCCAAAACAAAAATAATAATTTAAACTGAGAAAAAAGTTTAGATTCAAAATGGGGAATTATTGGACATATAGCCTGAGGAAACGTGATAACATTTTTTAAAAAAGCAAGTCACTAGCTGAGTAGACCCCAAATGCCTTTTGAAAGATCCAGAGTGGTAGAACTTAAAGCACACAAAATATAAAAAAAAAAGATAATTAAAATAATAAAAAACCCCACAACAGAGAACAATTTTGAATAATTTCACATTTTAAAATCTCATATTTTCTGCAATATTCCTATTTAACTTTTAAGACAATTGACTCCTATTACATATTTTTGTATGTTACTATTATTAATAACTAACCTTATTTCTCATTATGTATTGCTAAATCCATACATTTAATGGGAACCTGTCAATATTAATCACTTACCTAATACTGAATGTCAAAGGATGTATGCAGTTTTATGTAAAGTCAGGTAGTTTTATATACTGTAGGTTTTTTATATCAAAAAGTAGATAAAAATTAATTCCCACTGTTTTTACTTTCCCTCAGTATAAGGCAAAGTCATTTGCTCATAATTTACAAAAATATGGAGAGCAAACCGACTGAGGAAGCATAATAAGACTTCTATGGTACTTGTGTCAGTGACCATGGATGTGTATTGATTTCAGTCCATCCATTCCTTATGGTACCTGGCAGTGTGCAGCTACTTCTGTGTAGGCATGAAAAGAGTGGTTGGTTGTGTTCATCTAGGTATCTAGTTTGGCTAGAATAGATTATACAAGAACAAAAGATTGTAAGGGATTTGTATGATAGTTTTTGAAGAAAAAGGCATTGGAGACTACACTGTATAGGCAGGTAGGGAAATCTGAGTGTATCTTCAAAGAAAAATTTAAGCAAGCAGTTTTCTATTCTGTTCACATTCTCATTTATATCAGAAACCTAAAGAATTTCCTTTCTACTGAAATAAGTCTCCTTTTACCACCATAGTAGTGTCAAAATATAATCGATAAATATAGGCTTCAGACATGCTAAGGATGTATGTAATGAGAAAATCAGAAGCACAGTAAAGATAGTTGGAAACATACGAGGAAGGGAGATTTATATAGTCAGTCAAGGATGACATCTACAATAAGTTCGCTAAATTAGAGACAACACTGTTGAATATCCTATTAGGTGACAAACTGAAACTTTGGGAATTACCTTCTCTACCTAACAGAAATCATATTAATTTTTATTGGGGAAAAATATACAAGAAACACATAACAATATACAGTGATACCTCGAGATATGAGTTTAATTCGTTCCGTAACCTTGAGGTGTGGGAAACTATGAGACGCTCGAGTCATGGTAAACTGGTGGGTCGGGTGCAGCCTGCCGATCCGCGCAATTACTCCTATCTCAACTATTGCTCATATTTCAAAGCAAAAATCACTCGCTCGACAGCTCGTATCTCAAAAATCTCGTATATTAAGGCACTCGTATCTCGAGGTACCACTGCAATGTCTAGGTTCTTGTCAATGGTCAATAATAAGTTAAAAAGACAACATGAAAACTATTCTTAAACAATTAAATAGTCCCATGTGGTATTGTAAAACAATGCTCCACAGGTTGCAAACCACTAGCAGTGTCGCCTAAGACCATCAGAAAACACAGATATTTCCATTAAGATTCATAATAGTAGCAAAATTACAGTTATGAAATAGCAACAAAAATAATTATGGTTGGGGGTCACTACAACATGAGGAACAGTATTAAAGGCTCATGGCATTAGAAAAGCTGAGAACCACTGGTTAGGAGACTGTAGTTAGAATATAGTTCCACCTGTTTTCTAACAACATTTTTTTCTATAATTTTCAGTCTATTCCGAATGTAGAAACTCTGACTGGGAAGGGTGGAGGGTTGTGGGTCTGTCTCTTTTTCCAGGCATCATGAAGTATAGGCAAACCACTGAACCCTTACCCCCAATCAGGTTCCATCTGCTTTCTAATTAGAAGTCAATTAAATTTGGGTGTTGGTTGTGTGAAGTTCAATTCTTCAGTGTTTTAACATTTCACCTGTTTCTGTCTTTATAAGGACTCATCTGTATTATCTCATCACTCAGACATCTTTATAGAGTGCCTGAGTGTCCTTGTTCCTTCATAGGAGAATGAAAAGCAAGATAAACCATTTCAAAGGTCACTTTAAATTGCCTCTTATCTGACCTGGTTCTCCACAGGTTTCTATAAATGTTACCAATTTTTGCATCAAATAAAATCATGAATAAAGAAATGTATATTTTCCTACCTTACTGAAAACAGTTACTTATAAAGTAGATTTTGTGTATATTAATAGTTTGTCACATAAAATATAGACTTTGGATTTAATGTGGTCATGTTAAATTTCTCTGAAGGCAATTTGATCATAATCCTAAAAAACTATTCTGTTATGCTAATGAGACATCTTTAGAGGAGGTCAACGGAGTAAAATAAGGAAAAGAAATGTGCTGTTAAGCCTGGACAATTACTGCTTTTTCTAACATTCCAACAGAGTAATTAACTTTTAATGAATGTTTGTGAATTCATATTTCTAATTATTCATTAAAATTCATGTTAGTTGCTATGAATATGCTATACCATGAATTTCCATGAATATAAAGTGAAAGTCAAAACACATGGTGTTGAATATGCAGAAATTTCTCCAATATAATACTAATGTTCATAATTATAAATACTTCATAAAGGTTTATATTTTTATATGTAAATCAAAATTAATTGCATATCTTTACACATTGTCTGACCAAAATGCTAAAATTAATTACTAAGCAAAAAAAGAAACATGTGCTCTTTTATGTCAAAAAAATATTATTTAATGCAGAGTTTCTAATGTAAATCAGCACTATTTTACCTACCAAACTTTAAAAAACAGCAGATCCATCTATCCAATTGAGATTTCATGAATCAAAGTCTTTAATGATAAGGTGGATGAATTCATGAGTAAATTTTTTAACTTGTCACAGGTAACTTGTTTGTAGATAAGTGCTTTTTAATTTTGGCATTTATGCAATTTCTATTGCAAATTTCTTAGCATTTTTTAGTAAGCACTTATACACCAAAAAGACTAGCTTTTCTTCAGGTGCAGAAATATTTATTGGAGAGCCTGCTATTTTAGGATTGATAATTCACCAGTGAACAAGACAAATAAGGTCTCTCTTTCTCTCTTTCTCATAGAGTTTCCATTCTGATTGGGGGAGAAGCAACATATGCAAATACACAAAGATTTATCTACACTAATAAAAGGTCAGGAATCACCACCAGAATGACCAGAGATCAGACCACCATGGCCCCTCACAGGGCAGGCCCTACCCCCAAGCAAGCAGTTAGGGGCAATTAGGCAAGCAGGTAGAGTGCTTAGGGGTGATCAGGTAGGCAGGCCAGAGGTTAGGGTTGATCAGGTAGGCAGGCAAGTGGTTAGGGGCAATCATAGGCAGACAGCCCCTCTCTGAGGTGGCTTTTTCCCCAAGCAACCAGTTAGGGGAGATCAGGCAGACAGGCAGGGTGGTTAAGTGTGATCAGGTAGGAAGGCCACTGGTTAGGGGTGATCAGGTAAGCAGACGGCCCCTTGCAGGGCTGGCCCTGCCCCCAGCAAAGAAAGAGGGAGGCCCAGGCCAGCCAAGCCATCACACACAAGCCTGTCACTTGCAGAGGGAGGCCAGTGGTGGCAGGGGATGGGGACAGCACTGCACAGATGGCAATTAGTGGAAGTGGCATGGGTGGGGCCAGATTCTCTGGTAAGGAAAGCCCTGATAGGCCCTTGTCTCAGGCCAGGCCTAGCGACTCTACCTGAGGAGTCCCAGATTATGAGAGGGTGCAGGCCAGGCTGAGAAATCCCCTCCTCCGAGTGCACAAATTTTTGTGCATCAGGCCTCTAGTTTGTATATAATATCTCAGCTAGTAAAAGCTATACAAGTAAATTAAGTATGGTGAACAAACATGAAATGAAATAAACTAACATTTAAGATAAGATGAGTAGGTTATCTGTGAGGAAGTAACACTATTCTGAGGTTTAAATAAATTAAGGGAGCAATTCCTAGCAGAGATAAACAAAAACATTTCAATAAGTAAGACCATTGAAGGCAAAAGGACTTGGGTAAGAGTGTGTTTAGAATATTCACAGATTAGGAAAGTGATCCATGTCCCTAGAAAACAAGGAGAGAAAGTTATGGGTCAAGTTCAGAGATGGGGTTGAATGCCAAATTATGGTTGTAAATAATGAAAAAAATATGGCCTTTAGATTTTGTGCCAAGGAGTAATAAAATCCCAATTATACTTTTAAACTAACACTCTGACTGCTGTATGGAGAATAAGCTCTGAATATGAAGAGTAAGGAAAAGAGGGAGCTCAGTGAGGGCAAAGACCAGATCAGATATGCTAGTGGCTTAAACTAGGGTGATTAAAGTGTAGGTCACTTTATATTGTTATACTAGAGGCCCAGTGCACCAAATTCATGCAGTGGCAGGGGGCTCCCTCAGCCCGACCTGCACCCTCTCCAATCCAGGACCCCTTGGGGGATGTACGACATCCAGAAGGTCATTTGGCTGTCTGGTCTAATTAGCATATTGCACTTCTATTATTATATTTAACCTGACTTTAAAACAGGGCATTATTTCTTCCAGGGATATATATATATATATATATATATATATATATATATATATATATATATAAATTTCTCTATAACCATAGGATGAAACATATTCAACAAGCAGAAAAAGAAGACATATGTAGGAGCAAGAAGTGTTTTCTGGAGCCACCCAGGCATACAAGCATAGTAAACTCTGCAAACTTATGAAGTAAGTCTTAAGTAGTAAAAGGCAAATACTAAATAAACAGAATTTCAAAACAACATATTTTTATCTATTATAAACTGTGTAAGATAACATTAAGAGGCACCTTAAATGATATGAGAGTTGAAAACCCCCTTGCAAATTGTAATATATCTGCTTATTTTCCAACAAAATTATCTTGAAAATTAGATTAAAACATAGAAAAGGCTAGTAATTATTAACATATGCATAAATTATATTCCTATTATAACTTTCATATTATGTGTCTTATTGTGGGTCTAGAAAATACATGGTAAAAAGTTCAGTGTTGCCATTGCTCGTTATTCTTCTCCTATGAGCACATAGCTCTTACTTGAAAGAAATGACCTTGAGGTTGTCTCCCAGCTTAGCTTTCTCCAGGATGAGATCATCAGGTTAGTTATTGTCACCTTAGATAAAAGTCTGAAACCCTGATGGAATTAGATCTACTGTAATTTTCATTAAGATTAGTCTTCAGTAAATCTCTCTTCATTCTTGTGCATATTTATTTTAAGAGGTGAAATGTACAATGTGTTGCCCTTTGTTCTTCCAGTTCAATAGTACATAGGACAAAGTAAACCGAGTTGATCTAAAAATGAATGCATTGATTTCTGATATTATCTCTTTTAATACAAAACACTCCAATTACATTTTAGCCTTAGAATGTGAAATCTGCTAAAAATAGCCCACTTGCGCTGGAAAACAAAGCAAAACAACATAAACATTAGAGACCAACTCCTCCTTCCCTCTGTAACATTTGAAGAAAACAAATTTCAGGAAAAGCAAATCACATCCTAATCTACCTATGCCATGCAGAGACTTAAGAGGCAGAATGCTCTTCTTTTAATTCAGGGTTTCTTCTGCCATTTGTGTTCATCTGTGTGTGTGCACGTACACTCATGTGCATGAGTCCTTTGGTTATTTTTAAACAAAATAATTTACTATGACTTCCTCTAGGATATGATACATGCTAAAATTTCAAATTTGCCAATGAAAATTATAAATTACAGCTGCCCCAGCATAGTCACAGACGATTGAGTCCAGGAACCTTGAGGATACCAAAATGGGCAATGTTCAAGTCCCTAATATAAAATGGCATGAAATTTGCATGTATTTATGCACATCCTCTCATCTACTTTAAATCACTTATAGTACCTAACACAATGTAAAAGCTATGTAAATAATTGTTATACTGGATTGTTGAAGAAATAATGACAAGGAAAAATATTATGTACATGTTCAGTACAGATATAAATATCACCAGCTTAGCAACACGTAACATGTTTCCCAAATATTTTCAATTACAGTTGCTTCAATCCACAGATGAATAATCCATAGATTGGAGGCCCAATCCTTTTAAGTGATTAGAAAGACTCATGTAGATCTAGAAACATAAATTAAATTATAAGGCCATATGTAAAGATTGAAAACATAGAATGTAACCTGAAGAATTTATCTTTTGAGTAATGGTATATTCTGGTTAAATTAAAAAAAAAAAAGAGGGATTGAACAAATGAGGGTGTTAATGGGAAAGGCAGACAGCAAAGATCTGTACATTTCGATTTTACCTATAGTAAATCTTCTCTTGGTATAAAATTGGTTTAATACAAAAATAAAAACAAAAATAAATGTATTGTCAATATTATATGCTTGTTGGTATTTTAAAATTTGTTATTTCAAATGTTACACACAAAAAATGAATTGTGTAGAAAGCATGGAAAAGACAGTTGAAAATCACTTTTAAAAGTAATAGGCTGTTTCTGCTTTAAGAATTGGTCCCATTATTTTTATGTTAGGTGGTCTTTCTGAACTCCATAAAGTTATTAACTTCATAATATTTTTAAAAATTATGTGGTCTTTTTATATATTTTTGATACTAAGAATCAGGAAAATATCCTCAATTATGTGGGTCACTATTTGTCATCAGTTTTGAAAATTTTTCAGCAATTTTCTTTTCAAATATTTTTCTACCTCATTAATTCTTTTTCTCTCTCTTATTCTAGAACTGCATTATATGGAATTATATACATTAGATCTTTCATTGTTTTTCCCAAGACTCTAATGTTCTTGGTTAGTTTCTCTTCTTTTGCTGTGTATATTTAAATTGTGGTATTTTCCATGAATCTTTTTTTAAAAGTGACTAACTATGTCTCTACTTTTCTGAATCTTTTAAACAATGAAAGAGTTCTTAATTTTGCATATTGAGTTTTAAAAGACTAGTATTTCCATCTGATTATTTTATAGAGTTAGTGCTTTCATCAACCTCTTCACATTATTATATACTAAAGGCCTGGTGCAACGGAATTCATGCCAAGAAGGTGGTTCCTCAGCCTAGCCTGGACCTTCTCCAATCTGGGACCCCTCGGAGGATATCTGATTGATATCCCTTTTGAAATTTGGGATGACTGGCTCCTAATTACTTGCCTGCCTGCCTGCCTGATTACCCCTAACCCCTCTGCCTGCTGGCTTGATCACCCTAACTGCCTCTGCCTGCCTGATTGCCCATAACTTCCCTGCCCTGATGGCCTCATCTCACCACCAACTGCCCTCCCCTGCCAGTCTGATCTTACCCTCAACTGCCTTTGCCTGCCAGCCTGATAGCCCCTAACTGCCTGTGCCTCAGTCCCTACCAACATGGCATTGTCCGGAGGAAAGCCGACATCTGGAATATGACCAGTCCATCCAGTCTAATTAGCATATTACTTTTTTATTTGTATAGCTAGATTATATATGATAGGATTGCTTTTATGGGGGAAAAAAGCCTTTTTCAGAAGGAGGAGATGCTCTTGGCAGACAAAAATACATAATCCCTATACCTGGACTGGTAGCCAGCCATATGCACTATACTATCAAACCAGTCATTAAAAAATTGAAGAGCTTTCTTACACCTTACACCAAACAGCTGTTGCCCTTAAAACTCCTCCTCAGCCCCCATCTTAGGTTCTTTCTTTGCTGTTCACCAGATTTAATTCTGATTGGTCTGTTTCTATGCCAGTCAGTGTCAAAAACCCCACCTTCTAGGCAGCCAATGGCTCCTCACAATTCACCCAGATTTGGTTCTGATTGGTCGGTTTCTATGCCACTCAGCATCTCTAGACCTTTCTCCAGGCCTGATCATAGAGGTGGGGCTGATCAGTAGCCACACCAGGCTCCTGGTGAGCAGGGTGAACTGCTGACCTCTGTGAGAGAGAGAGAGGCTTGGGGAGAGAAGAAGGGTCTGGTCACCCTGCTTCTCTCTGCAAGCCTTGACAGCAGCCCACTGCTGCTGCTGCTGAGCAGCCCAATCTCTCTCTCTCTCTAGAGGTCAGCAGTTCAGCCCACTCTCCTGCTGCACTTGTAGTCTAGCATCCTATCGAGCCTCTGGTCATTGTGGATGTCACAACCCTGGATCCTTATACATAGTAGACTCTCCATGGCTTGCAAATGAGAATTATGTTTTAGTGGCTGTACAACTATTAGATTGTTTTTTTTTGTGTGTGTATAAAAATGTGTTTTGCAAAGAGAAAAGAGCTAGAATGCAAAATAAAAACAAAACAAAAAAACAACACAACAAAGAGTGAAAGTATAATGACTGAATATAAGAAAATTATATTTAAAAATTTTAGTTCTTTCTACATGGAAGTTGTTGACTTCCTCTCTTCAGTCTTGCTTGACAGGATGCTTCTTAGGTTTATTGTAGGCTCAGTCAGCATACAGTGTAATTTTAATTATTGTGGATAACATTTGAAAGGTAAGTATAATTTTTTCAAAGTAAGAGAAAGAATTTTATTGATAATTTAATAAGAATAATTGGTAGTCTTTCTCAAAGATATAAGGCCATGTTGATAATTTTCTTTTTAAGAATTTTGAAACATTTATGTTTGCAGAATTATAATTTATATCAATGTTTATTTAAGTAGATTATCTTAGAATGTAAGTGTTCTGATATCTCAATAAAAGCTCCCTGCAATTAAAAATGGGTAGTAGTAAACTTTTTAGAGTTAGCAAAAATATAATTTATGAATGTAAATTTTTCTAAAATAGAATTTTATGAAACTTTTCTTGCTTATTACATGCTACAGTCTTGTAAACTTTATATATAACATGCCATTGATTTTTATATTTAGTTATTTTAACTTTTCTGTAACAATATTTAATGGTGTTAAGATAGGATGACAACCAACTACTTTTTTTTTAACTGACATACTTTCAATTGACCAATTTATAACATATTGATAACTTTTTATAAATTTTTCCATTCTCTTTTGCTAAATATTTTTGAATAGGCTCAACTTAGTATTCTTTTTCTATATCTATCATCTATCTATATCTATATATGTATATATGTATATAATTAATGTATCTTCAGTACTTTCATTCTTTCAAGATTTTGCATTAATTTTAAACATTTTTTCTTCTGTTTGCTCTTGTTCTCTTTTTATTTCTTCTTTTTTAAATGTCTGTCGTTTTCTAGGCCTTTTCAGAATGCCAATCTCTTCTACATAATTTGAGTCCTTTTTAAACAGAAAAGATTCCATGACATTTCTATATTAAAAAAATAAGAAGAAATACTTTGGAAATATTTTAAGATTTAATTGCTCTATATCAATATTTTGGTATATTGCTTTATATCAATTGAGTACAGCACCATTATTTTACAATTAGCATATTATTCTAATCATCTCAATAAAATCTATTAGTGCTACTTTTTATTTTTAGCATGTATTTTTATTTAATCACCAATGAATGTTAATTTTTGTAGTGGTAAATATTAAATATTTATGATACTGTGGAAAAAATCAGTTTTTTACTTATACTTCTTGGGGCTATGATTCAATTTATGTTTACATCATATAATGAATCAACAATCAGGAGAGTCCATTTGCCAAACTTATAATAGCCTAATTTAAAAAAATACATATTAGCAAGAAAATGCATTGATTAAACACGATGTTTTCATGATTTTTAAGCTTTTCTCGGTGGAAATAACTTTTCTTATTATTTCACTAGAGGCCAGATACACAAAATTCCTGCAAGAGTAGGCCTTTCTTTCTCTGGCTGTTGGCACTAGCTTTCTTCTGGCACCTGTGACTTGGACTTCCCGTGCAGCCCCAGCTTCATAATGAAAGAGGGAAGGACGTCCAGAAGGAGAGAAGGACATGTGGAAAGATGTCCAGTCTAATTAGCATATTATGCTTTTATAATTATAGATAGATTTCAAAATGCCAAGCTTCATCTATTTCTCATTTTGTGTCATCCAGGGGTGGGAAAACATTTTTCTTTCAAGGCTTATAATTTGTGGGACATACAAAATTGTCAACTTAAAAATTAGCCTGTTAGCCCTGTGTGATTCAGTGATTGAGTGTTGATCCATTAACAGTTACAGTTTGATTCCAGGTCAGGGCACATGACCAGGTTGTGGGTTTAATCTCCAGTGGTGGTTGTTCAAGAGGCAGCTGATCAATGATTCTTCCTCATCATTGATGCTTCTATCTCTTTATTTCTCCCTTCCTCACTGAAATCAATAAAAATATCTCTAAAAAATTATTATATTCACCAGTTTATTTTGTTCATCAGATTTTAATTCATTTGATTTTTAGATTCACTTGTTGATAGATATCTATTTGTTGTTCATAATTTTTATCTTTACCTTTTTCTTCTTCTTCCTCTTATTAAAGAGTACCTTTCAGCATTTCATATAATACTGTTTTGGTGGTGATGAACTCTTTTAGCTTTTTCTTATCTGTGAAGCTCTTTATCTGCCCTTCAATTCTGAATGATTGCTTTGCTGGTTAATCTTGGTTGTAGGTTCTTGCTATTCATCATTTTGAATATTTCTTGCCACTCCCATCTGGTCTGCATAGTTTCTGTTGAGAAATCAGCTGACGATCATATGGGTGCCCCTTGTAGCTAATTAATTGTTTTGCTCTTACTGCTTTTAATATTCTCTCTGCCTTTTGCTCTTGGCATTTTAATTACAATGTGTCTTGGTGTGGTCCTCTTTGGATTCTTTTGTTTGGGGTTCTGTGCACTTCCTGGACTTGTAAGTCTATTTCTATCACCAGGTGGGGGAAGTTTTCAGTCATTATTTCTTTAAATAGGTTTTCAGTCTCTTGGTCTCTCTCTTCTTTTGGCACCCCTATAATTCTGATGTTGGTATGCTTGAAGTTGTCCCAGAGGTTCCTTACACTATCTTCAAATTTTTGGATTCTTCTTTCTTTTTGCTTTTCCTATTGGGTGTTTTTTGCTCCTTTGTATTTCAAATCTTTGACTTGATTCTTATGATCCTTTAGTCTGCTGTTATATCTCTGTATAATATATATATATATATATATATATATATATATATATATATTATATTTATATATATATTTTATTTCAGTCAGTGCATGCTTAATTTCTAGTTGCTCCTTTTTCATATCCTCACTAAATTTATCTGCCATTTCTAAAAAAATTCTTGAAAAATCTTATAACTGTAGTTTTGAACTCTATGCCCAGCCATTTGTTTTCTTCCATTTATTTCATTTGTGATCTGTTTCTTTGTCTTCATATTTTGGCTGCTTCCCTGAGTTGATAGAGATGGCATAGGTAAACACCTAAACTGCTGCTTTGCACAACAATTTCAAAACTACAACTAAAAGACAAAACATACATCATCCAGAACCACAGGAAGGCTGGCTGAGGGGAAATTCTATATCTAGAAGGAAAGAGAAAAGTGCACTGAGACTCAGAGAATCTGCAGGAGGCAGAGGTACTCAGAACTAGTAACTGAGTGTGCAGCTGGCTTTCTCAAGAAGGAGGGAGACAAAAGCTCCCAACTGTGCTGAAATCCAGTTCTGGGCAAGACTCTGGGAACCAAGACTCGTATGGAATGAAAATGGACTGTCAGGAAAGAGATAAGCACACTGAGACTGTGAGGAACTGTGGAAGGCAGAGGTACAGAGGTACACAGAGAAGGCAGGCAACTTAGTATGTAGTTGGCTTTCTCAAGCAGGAGGGAGACCAAAGTATACCACAATATATGTAAATGATAAACATCAAATTCATAAGTATTTATACTTATATTTTAGGATAAAAGATGCAGCTAAGACTGGAGACAAATATACATAGTAGATTAATTGCATATAATATTAAAAAATCAAGATCTGAAATAAGTGTGAAAGTATTTTAAAATGTGATTTTGGTCATTATATTAGACCTTATAAATTTTAATATACTTTAACATTTTCATAAAGTAAATGAAAATAACACAATAGCATCCTATAGCCAGAGAGTTAAAGAAGAATAAGAATAATTACAGCAGGTCTTAGAAAACGAAGTACTAGCACCTTTCCCACTGTATAACTTGAACAACAACAGCAACAACAACAACAACAAACACTCATAATATTTAAATCCATGATATTAAAAAGGTTCTCTGTAGGCCTGGTGAGTATGGCTGAATTGGTTGAATGTCATTCCATGCATCAAATGGTCTCCAGTTCAATTCCCAGTCAAGGCACATACCCAAGTTGTAAGTTCAACCCCTGATTGAGGTACAATTAAACAATATTTCTCTCATGACATTTTTTTTCTTTCCTTTCTCTCTAAATATTCAGTAAAATCATATTTAACAACAAAAACAAGGTTATCTTTAATTAAAAAAAAAGTTCTATTTACATTTTTAAGGAAGATAGAAAATAGCAAGATAAATTAGTAAAAGCTGGAGGAACAGTGTAAAAATTTGTCATAAAAATTATACAAATTATGAGGCTTAAAAAAGTAAGTAATAAACTCAAAAGCTTCATATATATACTAGAGCCCAGTGCATGAAAATACATGCACTTGGGGAGTCCCTCAGCCCAGCCTACACCCTCTTGCAGTCCAGGACCCCTCAGGGGATGTCTGACTGCCAGCTGAGGCCTGCTCCTTGGGGGAATAGGCCTAAGCTGGCAGTTAGACACCTCTCTGGCAGCCAGGGAGCACTTGGACATCCTTAGTGCTGCTGTGGAGGCGGAAGAGGCTCCTGCCACCACTGCTGTGCTGAACAGCCATGAGCTGGCTTCTGGCTGAGTGGTGTTCCCCTCGTGGAAGTGCACTAACCACCAGGGTGCAGCTCCCTGGTTGTCAATGTGCATTATAGCTCCTGGTCATTCTTACACTCATTTTGCCATTATGGTCAATTTGCATATTACCTTTTTATTATATAGGATATTAATAGTTTCATGAGGAGACAAGCAAATAGATGGAAAGACAAGTAGAAAATAATTGGAGAAAATGCCTGGATCTGCAGAAAGACCTGAGTCTGCAGGCTGAAAAGTACTCATCCAATTCCAGAAGGTAATGATGAGTAAAAGACACAAATCTGGCAGATCTTAGAGAAAATCCTGACCTGACAAAAATGTAAAGGGCAAAAATATTATATTGCTGTTGGAGAATCAAAATAAAATGAACTTTCATATATTGTTGATAGGTAGGTAAGTCATTGTACATATCTGGAAAGCCATCTGCTAACATACTTTTCAGCAGTCTTAAACCTGGGAATCCATCACAAAGAATTTTTAAAAATACAACCAACTGGACTGCTGCATGTTCCCATATATAAAAATTAAGTCAAATGGATCAAAGACCAGAAACAATAAGTTACATTGAATAAATCATAACTATTAAACTTTTAGACCTTAGTTATAGAGAAGATTTTATTAATTTGACCACAAAGGCAAGGAAAGTAAAGGCAAATATAAATCAATGGGACTATGTCAAACTAAAAAGCTTCTGCACAGCAAAAGAAACCACTAAAAACAAAACAAAGTCAATCAACCGACTGGGGGAAGATATTTGCAAACAGCAGCTCTGACATATAACAAAGTGTTACTCAACTGGAAAAAAAAATCTTGCTATTGCAACAATGTGGATGGACTCAGAAAGCATGATTTAAGAGAAATAAGTCAAATAGAGAAAGACCAATACTATATCATTTCAATTATATGTGGAACATAAAAAATATTAGAACAGACACATAAATAAAGATAGCAAACTTATGGTTGTCAGAAGGGAAAAAAATAGGGAGATAGGTCAAAAGGGTTATGGAGATTAAGAAGTACAAACTTCCAGTTACAAAATAATCATGTGGATGTAATGAGCCACTCAGAAAATAGGGTTAATAATATAATAAGTTTATATATGGATAGATGGTTACTAGACTAACCAATTTGTGAACTACTTAAAGGTGAAATTACTATGTTGTAGAACTTTAACTAATATAATACTGCTTATCAAATATATTTTATTTTAAAAATATAAGCCAGTCAGAAAAAGATAAGTATCACATGATCTCACTCATATGTGGAATCTAATGAAGAAAATAAACTAATGAACAAAATAGATCCAGAAACATAGAAGCATGGAATAGACTTAGGAATTTCAGATGGAAGGTAGAGAGATAGGGGGGTAAGGAGAGATTAACAGGATAATTTATATGCACATATGGATAGCCCATGGTCACAGACCATAGAGTGGTGAAGGCCTCAGAGGGGTAGGTGTGGGTGGAGGGAGATTAATGGGAAAAAAAAACACCAAAGGCGACATTAATAATACTTTCAGAAATAAAGATAAATAAAAAATATATATATAATACAAATAACTAAGGATATGAGTAAAATATATATATATTGCAACACTTTCTGAGATCCCAGTAATTCTGTTGATAGAAGAATGATTGAAAATATATGATATTATCCAATGAAATATTTTTCAACCATTAAAAAAAATTAGTACAAAATATATCAGTTGAGTTCAAGGGATATCCATGATGTACAGTGGTACCTCAAGATACGAGTTTAATTCATTCCATAACCTTGAGACATGGGAAACTATGAGACGCTTGAGTCGAGGTAAACTGGTGGGTCGTGTGCAGCTGGCCAATCTGTGTGATTACTCCTATCTCAAATGTTGCTCGTATTTCAAAGCAAAAATCGTTCACTCAATAGCTCGTATCTCAAAAATCTCATATGTTAGGACACTCGTATCTCGAGGTACCACTGTATTATTATGTTGGCAAAAATAAGAAAAAATAATTTAATGTTATATATAACATTCCATTTCTAGAGGGCAATAAATGATCATTAACCTTCTATATTAGTATGTATGGATATGAATGTGTTTATGACTGTATATCATTAAAGGTATTACAAAGTTATATATGTATAAAATGCCCATATAAGAGCATGATTAAAAAGTATAAGGAAAGTACACTTAATGCTAATGTTGATCATAATGCAATTTAAAAACAGGAAATATTAGATGAATTGTAGTGACAGAAGAAAAAAGAGACTTTGGAAACAAAATATGAACAATATGACAATTTCAAGATATAATTGTATATCCTATCTAATAAAAAGGTAATATGCAAATTAACCATCTCACCACTACGCCAATGAGCCACATCTGCAAACCACCACAGGCCCCTTGCCCAGGCTACCCCATACCCCAAGGTAATCAAACCCTGATCTGGACACCCTTCTGGGCAAACCAGCTGGCCCCACCCATGGAGCAGGCCTCCATCCTATCTAGTAAAAGAGAAATATACAGATTGATCATCACTCCAATACACAAGATGGCTGCCCCCATGTGGTCGAAGATCACTGCCCCCATTTGGACACACGATGACTATGACAAGATGGTCAGCAGGGGAAGGCAGTTGGGAGAGACCAGATATACAAGGGAAGGCAGTTGGGGTTGACTAGGCTGGCAGAGGAGGGAAGTTGGGGGCCACTGGGCCTTCAGAGAAGGGAAGTTGTGGGGGGACCCAGACCTGCAGGGGAAAGCAGTTAGAAGGGACCAGGCCTTCAGGGGAGGAGAGTTAGGGGTGACCAGGCCAGCAGCAAACAGGCTGGCAAGGGAGCCGTTAGGCATCAATAAGGATGGCAGGGGAGTGGTTAGGGGGTGATCAGGCTGGCAAGGCAGAAGTAGTTAGGGGCAATCAGGAAGGCAGGCAAGTGAGCAGTTGGGAGCCTGCAGTCCTGATTTGTGAGAGGGATGTCTGACTGCCCATTTAGACCTGATCCTGGTAGTCAAATATCCCTTGAGGGGACACAACCCATGTGTATGAATTTCATGCACCAGGCCTCTAGTATGTATATAAATCAAGAAATATTAAAAATATAAAACAAGATGGTGGTACAGGTGAACATCTAAACTGCTGCCTCACACAACAATTTCAAAACTACAGCTAAAAGACAAAACAGTCATCATTCAGAACCACAGGAAAGCTGGCTAAGAGGAAATTCTACAACTAGAAGGAAGGAGGGGTTTACGGAGTTTCAGAGGAAAAAGCTGAGGTATGGAGACACACTCATGAAGAGGATGGATAGCGGAGTACCTGGCTGACTTCCTCTAGAGCAGTGGTTCTCAACCTTTCTAATGCTGCTTACCCTTTAATACAGTTCCTCATGTTGTGGTGACCCCCAACCACAAAGTTATTTTTGTTGCTACTTCATAACTGCAATTTTGCTACTGTTAATGAATTGTAATGTAAATATCTGTGTTTTCCGATGGTCTTAGGCTCTATAGCAGCAGTTTTCAGCCTGTGGGTCACGACCCACAGGTTAAGAACCACTAACAGGGACACCTAAGACCATCAAAAAACACAGATATTTACATCATGATTCATAACAATAGCAAAATTACAGTTATGAAGTAGCAACAAAAATAACTTTATGGTTGGAGGTCACAACAACATGAGCAATTGTATTAAAGGGTAAGCGGCATTAGAAAGGTTGAGAACCACTGCTCTAGAGGGAGGGAGACAGAAACTTCCGACTGCACTAAACCCCAGTTCCAACTACACAGAACCCCAATTTTGGGTGAGACACTGGGGACTCAGACTTATATGGGTCCCCAGAGTGCACAGAAACTCAAGGGAGACATGAAAGGCAGAGATCTGGAGGCAGGTGTGTGTGCGCAGAGAGGGGTGCAGCAATTACTGAGGGACACTGAGTCCCAAGGGCACATAGGGCAGGACTGACAGGAAGCCAAGGCTGTCTACTCAGCCCTGAGACTCCACCCCATCCAAGCCAAACACAGAGGCTTTTGCAACTTTGCAGTCTTGTATCATAAGGCTGACTCCAGCACAGAAGTTCTCCCAGCATAGACACAGCTGATCCTCACAACCAATTGGCTTGGGGGTCAATTCCCCCCAGTGATACCAACAACAATCAAGAATTAACTACAACAAGGCTGTCCACCCTGTCCACAAAGGGGTACACCAAGAGAGTACACCTCAGGTAACTGGGGAGGCAGAGATACTGGGCCATATAAGACACCTAGCATACAAAGCTACTCTACCAACTCAGGGAAGCAGCCAAAATATGAAGACAAAGAAACAGATCACAATGAAAGAAATGGAGGAAAACAAATGACTGGATATAGAGTTCAAAACCACACTTATAAGGTTTTTTAAGAATTTTCTGAAAAAGATGGATAAATTTAGTGAGACCCAAGAGGAGATAAAAAAGGACCAACTAGAAATTAAACATAAACTTTCTAAAATAATATATATATATATATATATATATATATATATATATATCATACAGAGACCTAACATCAGACTAGAGGAATGCAAGAAACAAGTCAAAGATTTGAAATACAAAGAAGCAGAAAACACTCAACTGGAAAAGAAAAAAGAAAAAAGAATTAAAAAATGTGAAGATAGTGTAAGAAGCTTCTGGGACAACTTCAAGGGCACCAACATCAGAATTATGGGGGTGCCAGAAGAAGAGAGAGATCAAGAGACTGAAAACCTATTTGAAGAAATAATGACTGAAAACTCCCCCCCGCCCCCATGAAAGAAATAGATCTACAAATTCAGGAAGTGCACAGAACCCCAAACAAAAGGAATCCAAAGAGGACCACACCAAGACACATCATAATTAAAATACCAAGAGCAAAAGACAGAATATTTAAAGTAGCAAGAGAAAAATAGGTAATTACCTTACAAGGGAACAACCATACAATTGTCAGCTGATTTCTCAACAGAAACGATGCAGGCCAAATGGGAGTGACAAGAAATATTCAAAATGATGAATAGCAAGAACCTACAACCAAGATTACCCAGCAAAGCAATCATTCAGCATTGAAGTTCAGATAAAGAGCTTCACAGATAAGAGAAAGCGCCAAACCAGTATTATATGAAATGCTGAAAAATACTCTTTAAAAAGAGGAAGAAGAAGAAAAAGGTAAAGATAAAAATTATGAACAACAAATACATATCTATCAACAAATGAATCTAAAAATCAAGTGAATTAAAATAATGAACAGAATAAACTGGTAAATATAATAGAATCAGGGGTATAGAAAGGGAGTGGACTGACAATTTTCAGGGCGAAAGGGGTGAGGGGGGTGCTGAGAGAATCATACACCTATGATTGAGGACATTACTGGGGGGGAGGTAAGGGCAGAGGGAAGATGGGAGCAGGGTGGAGAGGAGCTATGGGGGGAAAAAAGAGGAACAATTGTGATAATCTGAACAATAAAGATTTTTTAAAGTAAAAAATAAATATTAAAAATATTTTTGCTATATCTATGTGTCTAAATGACAGAATCTAAGAAAAAGAAACAAGTCTAAATTTCTTGTCTCCCTACAATACTCATAATAGGTAAACAAAGCAGAATGCATATATTGTGGTTCTAATTTAATAAAATAAGAAACAAACAACATCAAATAAACAATCTATGACTATTAGGTTTGAGTATATTTCTATTAGCAAGAATATACACTGACAATAAATATGTTACCTCCAGAATAAGTTAAGTTGAGACAAATATAATGAGCTAGCTCGGTCATTATTCATCTTATTGAGATGGTCAAGTATTAACTAACCGTCTTACCCCTTTTTTAATTAAAAAAATTATATAAAATAATTTAAATTACCCAGCCAAAAATTTGAAGAACTTTAACCTAAATTATGAAATTTATTACATATAAAGTTTATATACAATTTCATTGCAAAAAATGAATTTATATTTAATTCAATAAAAATTAGATATTACAGATGCAAAATCCTGGATGGCTCTATGGCATTATAACTTTTTCCAGTTTTAGAGCCAGAGGCTAGGATCAAATTCTGCCTCTAGCACATACTATCTGTGTAATCTTAGAAAATCACCTACTGGTATTGTGTAGTGCTTTTCCTTTGTATGCCAAATACAAAAAATAGCAGGAAAAATAAAGATAAAAATAGTTTACTAATAGTATTTATGAAAATAACACACATGAAATTCTCAAAAAGCCTGACACACATTAAATGCCAAATATAGGTTAGTTGTTATAATTAAAAAGAAAATCTGCAGTGAGAATGAGAAAGAGGTGCAACTAACAATAGCTCAGTTAATATTACATTTGTGCTGCAAATTTAGGAGATTTACAGATATCTTCTCTAGGACTTTCATAGCAGCACAGAAAGTTTGTCATTTCACCTTAACTGTATATGTCGAGGTTACTCAGATTTTCTAAAATAAATCTTAGATTTCCCAATTCTTCTTCCAGTGATAACAACGTGGACATTTTTAAAAAACTTAAGTTACATTATGGATATACTAGAGGCCTGATGCACAAGATTTGTGCAAGGATGAGCCTTCCTTACCTGTCTGCAAGCACCGCCTTGGCTCCAGCTGGAGCTGTCTTTTCTCTCCAGCCTGGAGGCAACTTTCTAAGATTCCACGAGTGGTTGGGGTGGTCCAGAACGCCTGAGTCATCGTCATAGCAATGATGCAAGCATCCCGCCCCACCCCTGGCTGCTTATTATCTGCACATGCAAATTATCCCACCATATTTGTTGTGTTAATTTGCATACTCATTTCTCATTGACTGGTGGGCATCATGAAGATATAGTCAATTTGCATTTTACTCTTTTATTAGTGTAGATTTCTGAATATACATTATGAAGTGTCTTCTGAGAATTTGAATAAGGAAATTTGAATATGTTTGATATTTAATTTCAAAAATTTATAGTAAGAATAGTTTCTTAGTAATCACATATTTACAGTTAATTTTTTGCTCATGATGGATAAATATCTATATGCTTTCATTTTTTGTTTCATGTTTTTATTGATTTTATATTTATACTAGAGGCCCAGTGCATGAAATTTGTGCATGGGAGGAGGGGTGTCCTTCAGATCAGCATGCACCCTCTCTAATCTGGGACCCCTTGAGGTTTGTCCAGCTTTTTGTTTAGGCCTGATCCCAGTAGGCCTAAACAGGCAGCTGGACATCCTTCTCACAATCCAGGACTGCTGGCTCCCAACTGCTCACCTGCCTGCCTGCCTGATTGCCCCTAAGAAATTCTGCCTGCCAGCCTGATCACCCCCTAACCACTCTCCTGGCAGCCTTATTGATGCCTAGCTGCTCCCCTGCCAGCCTGTTTGCCCTTAACTGCCTTCCCTGAGGGCCTGGTCACCCCTAACTGCCCTCCCCTGCAGGCCTGTTCTCCCCAACTGTTCTTCCCTGCAGGCCTGGGTCCCCCCCAACTGCCATCCCTTGCAGGCCTGGTTACCCAATTGCCCTCCCCAGCTGGCCATCATATGGTGGCCATCTTGTGTCCACATGGGGGCAGGATATTTTGTCCACATGAGGGCAGTCATCTTGTGTGTTGGAGTGATGGCCAATCTGAATATTACTCTTTTATTAGATAGGATAGAGGCCTGGTGCATGGGTGGGGCCAGCTGGTTTGACCTGAAGGGCGTTCCAGATCAAAGTGTAGGTTCCCTTGGGACATGGGGCAGCCTTGGTGAGGGGTCTATGGGGGTTTTCAGGCTAGCTACACCCCCAGCAGAGGTCATGGTATCTGGGATTTATTTATATTCTACAATTGAAACTTTGTAGCTTGGAGTGGAGCTAAGCCTTCTGCTTGCTACTTGGCAGCAGCTACTTCTATTGGAATTTATTTATCTTCTATAATTGAAACTGTGTAGCCTTAAACAGAGGCCTGGGCTGGCCAGAGTGTGTGGATATCTTTTCTTCCTTCATTGCCAGGTAACCCAATCCTCCCTCCTGCTCTCTCTTTGGCTGTAGTCAGCTTGGTTGGGTTAATTTGCATACTAGCTCCTGATTGGCTGGTGGACATGGCTGGTACGTATATTGGAGATATGGTCAATTTGCATATTACTCTTTTATTAGATAGGAATCTTCACAAATGTTCCTTATCTTCAAATACTGGTTGTTATATTCACTCACCAATGTAGTTCAGTAAGGATTGGGAAAACTAAATGTATATTTGGCTTTGCTTGTGGTTGAATCTTATCTAGAGAGGGACAAACACAAAATGTTTGATCTTGTGTAAATTTTTCTCATTATACGGAGAGCCCTGGGTCTTGTCCCACAGCCCCAGCTAATATTTCTGTGACTGCTCTGGTTTGCTCTTGTCTTAATCCCCATAGCATGTGAAGGTCTGATAGAGCATGTTAGAATTCTCCAAAGCATTTTATATTCTCAATTGCATAGGGAAGTCATTAAAATTAAGAAGTATTTCTTTTATTCCTTTACTAGAGGCCCAGTGAATGAAATTCATGCATCGGGGGATGTCTCTCCATCCATCCTGCACCCTCTCCAATATGGGACCTCTTGACAGATGTCTGACCATCCATTTAGAAAAATATCCTATCTAATAAAAGAGTAATCCACTGGGATTAGGCCTAAACCATTGTTTGGACATCCCTCTCACAATCCAGGACTGCTGACTCTCAACTGCCCTCCCCTGCAGGCTTGATCCTCCTCAACTGCCCTCATCTGCTGGCCTGGTCTCCCCCAAATGCCCTACCCTGCAGGCCTGGCCCTCCACAACTGCCCTCCCCTGCTAACATGGTTACTCCCAACTGCTCTCCTCTGCAGGCATAGTTCCCACCAACTGTCCTCCACTGCAGAACTGGTCCAACCCAACTCCCCTCCACTGCAGACTGGTCACCCCTAGCTGCCCTCCACTGTAGGCCTGGTCCCCCCCCACAACTGCCCTCCTCTGTACTCCTGGTCCACCCCAGCTTCCCTCTTCTGTAGTCCTGGTTCCCACAACTGCCCTCCCCTTCAGGCTTGGTCTCCCCAACTGACTTCCACTGCAGGTCTGCTCCCCAGCAACTGCCCTCTGCTGCTGGCCTGGTTTACCCCTACGGCTCTCCCCTACAGACCTGGCCTCCCAATTTCCCTCCTCTGCAGTCCTGGTCCTCACCCCCACCCCCTAATACCCACCCCTGCAGGCCTGGTCCCCAACTGTCCTCCCCTGAAGGTCTTCCCCCTCCCACCTGCCCTCTCCTGCAGGCCTGGGTCCCTCCCAACTGCCCTCTATTTCTTGCCTGATCTCCCCCAGCTGCCCTCCACTGCTGGTTTTGTCACCCCTAACTTTCCACAACTTCCCTCCCCTGCAGTCCATCTTGTGGTGGCCATCTTGGGGAAAAAGCCATCTTTGACCACAGGGGGGCAGCCATCTTTGTCTTGGTGTGATGGTCAATTTGCATATTACTCTTTTATTAGATATAATATTTTCCTAGTTTGATAAGTTTTTATTTTATGGTTTAGAAGAAAAATGATCTTTTAGAGTTACATAATCTAATTAAACAAAAACATGCTCATATTATGACAAAGTCTAGAAAATGTACTGACTTTTTTTTCAGTTAGATAGAAAATAACTAAATATTCAGGAAATACTTTTAGAATTTCAAAAAAGTGAGGTTAATATAAAGATAATGAAAAACTTGAAGTTCACAGCATGCCCCAATTTTAGAATACTAGGCACAAAATACAGACTTATTCTTAGACACAATTAAATACTTATGGACTTTGGGGATATACTATAATTTTATAGTTGGTTCACATTCATCTAAGTGTAATGAAAAATATTACTCTTCAACCTCTCTCTGCTCTAGACTTTTTTTTTTATCCTTACCTAAAGATATGTCTTTTTTATGTTTGCTTGTTAGAGATAGAGGAAGGGAAGGTGAGAGAAAAACATTGATGTGAGAGATACATCAATCATTTTCCTCTGGTACACACTCTGATGAAGGATTTAACCTGCAACCCATGTAGGTGCCCTAATCAAGAATCAAACCCACAGTCTTTTTTGATGTATGGGGTGATGCTCCAACCAACTGAGCCACCAACCAAGACTCTGCTCTGTTCTTACACAACAACCCTGGCATATGCAAAGAGGCAAGTTTGCAGGTAACAATTTGAAACTATTTTTATCATAAGTGTGTTTGGGGTCATACTGATAGTTCATAAATATTTTGTGCATTACAGCTTTTATATTACTTATAAGTTTTTTTTTAGAATATTATCGTCATATGTAAATATGGATATATACGGGGATAAGGAGATTATACTTTAGAGTGTTACTGATATTGGAAAGTGCTTTATGGTCTATTGTCTCTATCTATCTATCTATCTATCTATCTATCTATCTATCTATCTACCTATCTATCTGTCTATCATCTATCTATCTTTCCTTTTCTTTATGTCTTCCTCTCAAAATGGGGACCATTGCCCCATTTGATCTTAGTCTTGAAAGTAAGTAAATACAATATAGTAATAATAGTTTATTTTCTCAGGAATTGCCACTTAAAATACTTCATATATATATATATATATATATATATATATATATATATATTAAATGAGCTGTCCATGTTCTTATTCTTCTACTTGTATACTAGATATCACCATTCACATAATTTAGAATATTTCTCAAGCAATATGCCATTCTGTCTCTAGGTCATCAGTCTTTCCCTTTCTGATGCATCATCACATGAAAATACAAACACATTGTTTCTCTCTTCCAAATATTGTTTTTTTGGAACCTATTATCCCTATCTCTCTGCTTCCCTTGATGCCTCTATTTTAATATCTAAAAAGCCAGGGACCATCACAAGTGAAACAACTGGGTGGATGACTGAACAGTAGGCTGCATGGGGCAACAAGGCCAGCAGGGGAGTTAGTGAGGGACGATCAAACGTCTAAACAGCAGGCTGTGTGGGGAGACCAGACCTGCAGAGAGAGGTAGTTTGGGGCAACCAGGCCAACAGGGGGGGGATGTTGGGGATGACAGGCCAGTTACGGGTGACCAGGCCTGTGGGGGGTTGGGGAGTTGGGGGCAACCAGGTTGGCAGGGGAGACATTTAGGAGTGATCAGTCCAGCAAGCAGAGGTGATTAGGGGTGAATAGGATGGCAGTGGGGAATGTCTGACTGCTGGTTTAGGCCTGATACTGGGATTGGGCCTAAAATGGCAGTCGGGCATCTCCTGAGGGGTCCTGGATTGGAGAAGGTGCAGAATGGGCTGAGGAGACCCCTCATGCAAGAATTTTGTGCACTGGGCCTCAAGTATAATATAATATTAGAGAATCCCAAAGTTCTCTACTTTCTATATGCAGTCTTTATTTTGTGTCTCTTCCAGCCTTGTAAATTTAAATAGGACATAAAGTGTTGCACATTATCCATGGAGGATTCATTCTAAGATCTTCAAGTGGTGTCCAAAACCTCAGGTAGTACTGAACCTGACCAGGTGGCTGAATTAGTTGGAGTCCCCTCTGGTACACCAGAAGGTGAGGGTTTAATTCCCCACCAAGGCACAGGTTTAATTCCCCACCAGGGCACATACCTAGCTTTTGGGTTCAATCCCAGGCAGTGGTATGAACAGGAGACAACTGAACAATGTTTCTCTCTCTCATCTCTCTCTCTCTCTCTCTCTCTCTCTCTCTCTCTCTCTTTCTTTCTCTCTCTCTCTCTTTCTCTCTCTCTTCTTCCTCTCTCAAATCAATATTTTTTAAAAAGAAACTTTTAAAAAAAGATGAAACTTTCCAGGACAGTTGGTGAGAGGTGGAGAAGCAGCAGCTTTCTAAGCTGTGCACAGCAATGAACTCTTTCCAGCTCCCCCATATCTGTCTCAGGCAGCTCACTGGCTGTTAAAAATGGTGAAATAAACTTTCCACTTATGATATTTTGGGAATGAAACCCAATGTTACCCAGAAGGAATTGAAATAGGCTTCCAGGAAACTGCCTGGTCTTGAAGTACCCCCTGAAAAGAATCCAAATGAAGTAGAGAACATTTCTCAAGCTTACAAAATGCTTTCTGATGCAAAGAAAAGGGAATCATATGACAAGGGCAGAGAACAAGGCAGTAAAGGTGGAGCAGGTGGTAGTTTTTATTCTCTCATGAACATCTTTGACATGTTTTCTTGGAGAAAGAGGAAGGATTCAGAGAGAAAGGAGAGGTGCAAGTGTTGTGCATCAGTTCTCAGTAAACTTAGAAGATTTGCTTAATGATACAACAAGAAAACTAGCTCTGCAAAAAATTATTATTTGTGAGAAATATGAAGGCCTAGGTCAGTGGTTGACAAACCATGGCTCACAAGCCACATGCTGTTCTTTGGCCCCTTGAGTGTGGCTCTTCCACAAAATACCATGACCTGGGTAAGTTTATTTTGAAGAAGTGGTGTTAGATGTTTAAGTTTAAAAAATTTAGCTCTCAAAAGAAATTTCAATCGTTGTACTGTTGATATTTGGCTCTGTTGACTTATGAGTTTGCCGACCATTGGCCTAAGTGATAAGAAAGGAGCAGTAGAGTGTTGTCTCAATTGCTGGAGAACTGGGATGCAAATAAGAATTCATCAGATAAGACCTGGAAGGGGTCAGCAAATTTAGTCTGTAAGCATGGAGTTCCAGGCCCTTAGGGAATTGATCACGCCTCAAGATAGATGTAAAAGTTGCAATGGAAAGAAGATTGTTTGAGAGAAGACCCACAGGTTGAGAACCACTAGCAGGGTTGCCTAAGGCCATAGGAAAACACAGATATTTATATTACAATTTATTAACAGTAGAGAAATTACAGTTATGAAGTAGCAACGAAAATAATTTTATGGTTGGGAGTCACCACAACATGAGGAACTGTATTAAAGGGTCACAACATTAGAAAGGTTGAGAACAATTGTTCTCGAAGTTCATATTGACAAAGGCATGAAAAATGGCCAGAAGGTCACATTTCACAGTGAAGGAAACTAGGAATCAGAACTGGAGCCAGGAGATAGCATTCCTGTTTTAGATTGAAAAGACCATGCAGTTTTCACCCAAGGAGAAGACCTTTTCATGTGTATGGACACACAGCTGATTGAAGCATTGTGTGGCTAATAAAATAGCTACTCTTCACAACCAAACTACAGCATAACCTCTCCTCTAGATCAGTTTGTTAAGGATAGTGGCGTCTAGTATGTGTAAAGTGGAGGCTTACCGATTTACCCTAAACCATATGAAAAGGGTCACCTAATCATCAAGTTTAAGATAATTTTTTCCAAAAATGGCTTTTTATCTCCTGATAAATTCTCATTGCAGGAGAATAATAAAAATAATAAAATAAAAAATAAAAACACACACATAAAAACACCTACTTGAAAGGAAGAAAGTAGGAGACTGATGAAATGGACCAGCTAGAATTGGTGGACTTTGATCTAAATCAAGAGAGATGGAAAAGCATGTGAAGGTGATGAACTTTATCCTAGAGGTGGTGTTTGGTGTCAGACCTCTTAGTGGGGTCAGCAAATAACAGTCACTGGTGGCATTTTTTGTGCAGTAGTGAATGAGTGAAGGACGATAAACATAATATGCTCACTACTTGCTTTTGTTTTTCTTGTAATATTCAACTGTAGTAGTGTCTTAAAAGTTAAATGAAGAATAAACTCAGATGTAAAATCTCAAACAAACAAACAAAAAAATCCTCAGATAGATTTAATCATAGCCAAAGAAAAGGGTACGTGCTTTGAAATAGAATAGAGTCTTACTAAACCATACATTTGAGGTCTCCCAGGCACCATTTTATGAAGGAAATCAGAGTTTTCTGACTTTAAAAATAGGATTATTTTTACATGTTGTTTCAAATGTTAGAATTTAATTGCCTATATCTAAAATAAACTGCATTGATACATAGTATTATAAAAAGCAAGCATAATGATTATAATATTATTTAAAATTATAAATAAACTAGTGGCTAGGTACATGACATTCATGAACAGGAGGGTGCAGGGGTTTCCTCAGCCAGGCTGCACACTCTCCAATCAGGGACCCCTTGGGAGATGTCCAACTGCCAGTTTAGTATCAGGCCTAAACCTGCAGTTGGACATCCATCTTGCAATCTGGGACTGCTGGCTCCTAACTGCTCACCTGTCTGCCTGCCTGATCACTCCTAACTGGCTCTGTGTGCCTGCCTGATTGCTTCCAATCCCTTTGCTTACCTGCCTGATTGTCCCTAACTGCCCTCCCCTGCTGTCCTGATCTCATCCCCTACTGCCCTCCCCTGCCAACCTGATCTTGCCCCCAACTGCCTTCCTCTGATAGCCTGATCATCCCTAACTGCCTCTATCTTGGCCCCCACCCACCATGGCTTTGTCTAGAAGAAAGTTGGACATCTCTAAGATGGCTAGTCAACCTGGTCTAATTAGCATACTACCATTTTATTAGTACAGATAGATTATATAGGGTAGGTTGCTTAAATGGGGAGAAAAGCCTTTTTCAGCAGGAGGAGATGCTCTTGGCAGACAAAAATACATAATCCCTATATCTGGACTCGTAGCCAGCCATATGCACTATATTGCCAAACTGTTCGTTAAAAAATTGAATTGGTTTATTACACCTTACACCAAACAGCTGTTTCCCTTAAAACCCCTCCTCAGCCCCCACCTTAGGTTCTGACTTTGCAGTCCACCCAGATCCCATATTTGGTTCTACTTGATCGATTTCTATGCCAGTCAGCATCGAAAGCTCTGCCTCCTAGGCAGCCATGGGCTCCACACAATTCACCCAGATTTGGTTCTTGTTGGTCAGTTTCTATGCCAGTTAGTGTTTCGGGGCCTATATCGGGGCTTGATCAGAGAGGCAGGGCTGATCAGCAGCCCCCATAGCAGTAAGTTCTGGGTCGCCACACCTGCAGTGGCAGCAGTCAGTGCTGAGTCAGCACCCTGGAAGTCAGTCCTGCTGTCAGTGCTGGGTCAATGCACCTGCAGAGGTGGCTGTCACTGTTGGGTCACCGTGGTGACCCAGCACTGACTGCAGGACTGACTTCTAGGGTACCCACCCTGCACTGACTGCCACAGGGGCTGCAGATCAGACCCTGCTTCTCTCTCTGGGCCTCTCTCCTTCCTGATCCACAGCCTCCTCGGCAATCAGTGCTGTGTCGCTGCAGAGACCCAGCTCTGATTGCAGAACTGACTTCTGGTGTTCAGTCGTTCATTCAGTCGTTTTGGATATTGTGGACCCTGAGTCTTTATATATAGAGATTGGATGTCCACAAATAATGGAACTAGATATACTTATTTTAGATAATAAGAATAAAGAAACAAACAAGAAAACATGTTTTGGTAACCTGGTATAATTGGGAAATGTTCTAAGTACTGTTAATTTTAATATATGATATATGTTACTTTGACTTCATTCTCCTAAACCTCAGAATAGTAGTTACCTAAGTTGAGCAATTCCTGCCCACAAAAGGTATAATTCTGGATTATTTTTATAAAGGAAATATTAACAATATAGGGAGAAAAAGGGGGATCATATCATTAACTATTGTTTTTCTGTGTTTACTCTTTCTTTATAGTTATAAGAATTATTACAGACCATCTAATAGCAAGAAAAAGAAAAACATAATCATATCCTGACATATAAGTTAAAACAAGAATAATACAACCTGTTGTATACAAATACAGTACAGACACTGCTTATTGCAAAGACAGCAAAACTGTAGGTACCTTATTTAGAAGAAATTAAGATCTTCCAGATAAAATGGGGTTTGAATAAATGCATATATACAGAACTGTGGATAATGTAAACACTGGCAAAAATATCTTTATCTGTATGAGCCTACTTTCATGAACTGAAGAATATATGCAGGTTCTAAACCAGCAAAAACTGTTTTACTTTAACTCCTGTGAAGTGAAATTCAAAATCATACTACAAATGTACTAACCCAAACTAAAATATTCTTTAGTCAGCTAGAAAATTATCTATAATTTATTTATAGTGTTATTTGTAAGCTTTCTCTCTTATTACAACAATAATGTCCATGATTCCTTAAAACATGTATGTGTCGCCGAGACTGGTTTGGCTCAGTGGATGGAGCGTCGGCTTGCCGACTGAAAGGTCCTGAGTTCAATTCCAGTCGGGGGCATGTACCTTGCTTGCGGGCATATCTCCAGTAGGGGGCGTGCAGGAGGCGGCTGATCGATGTCTCTCTCTCATCGATGTTTCTGACTTCCCTCTCCCTTCCTTTCTGTAAAAAATCAATAAAAATATATTTAAAAAAAAAACATGTATGTGTGTGTGTGTGTGTGTGTGTGTAGGAAAAAGTAGAAGAAATATATTTCTGTTCAATAGCCCAAATTACTTACTCATCTGAAGGTTTAGAAGAAATATTTTGGAAATTTTTACAGTGAAAACATAAAAATCAATTGTGGCACAAAAATCCTAGGTATATTTTGAGGGCATCACACTTCTTATCACTTCAAGCTCCATCAAGACTTAGGGAGACATTCTTCTATTGTAAATAGTTGAAACTAATTTCCTTAGGTAGTAATTTTCTTAGATATAATATACCAAAAAGAAGTGTTGTCTATTCAGAAAATGTTTTCTAAGCATCAATTCCATATAAGACTTTGGATGCAGTCCATAGAACATTGTTCTGTGATGGAAACAATGTTCTAATTAATTATTCTCCAATTGTTAGCTACTACCTACATAAGGTACTGAGCACTTAAAACGAGGCTAAAATGAACAAAGAAATGTATTTCTAATTGTACTTATGGTTAATTATTTCATTAAAAAAATAGTTTTAGGCCCTGAGATTTCAATAGTCAACAAAAGAGATCAGGTTCTGGCTTGCATGTAGCCTCAATTCTAGTAAGATCAACCAGATAATAATTACATAAACAAATGTATATTTTATATGATACATGCTATCTATAAAGGGATTTAGAAGTTCAGGAATTAGAAGTTCAGGGGTAAAATTTGAGCAAAAGTTTGAAGCATGTAAGTGAGGTATGCTGATATATTTGGGAAGAGCATGTAAGGCACAAGGAACAGAAAGTTCAAAGCTTTGCAATGGCAGTAAGCTTCATTTATTCAAGTAAGAAATAGGAAGCCACTCTGGCTTGAGAAGAGACTGGTGAAAGCCACATCCTTCAGGGCTTGATCAGCCCTGCCAAGAACATATTTTTACTGTAGGTGAAGAAAACCACTGGAATATTTTCAGCAATGAAATGGCATAATCTGAATTATCTACTGAAAGTAATAAAAATTCATAATACATAATTATCACAGCAATAAAAACCCTGTGCTAAATATGTTGCAAAAGTAATTTCTAATTCCATCATAAAGGACATAAGAAATCCCCATTTATCCATAATTAATAAAAAAAGGTCTTTCTCTTAGTTACCCCAATAACCGACATACTTATTTTATTCTTATATTTTTATAGGAAAATTGGAAAATAAAAATAGCATAGTTAGTTTAGAAGTTCTAAGCTGTTTGAGGAAATAATCTACACTTCCTTTTTCTATTTCTTGCCTCCAATATCCCTTAAGCCTTGGCAAAGTAACTTCTCAGAAACTGATCACATCCAAGTTACTAATGACTTTCTAACTAAATCTAGCACATTTGTTCCTTTATCTTACTTAATCTCTCGGCATCAACTGGCACTGCTAGCTATGCTTTTCCTCCTATGATGAATTTCCTTTTGATTTCTGAGATAAAACTCCATCCTGAAGTTCCTCCAAAAGACCCATACTGGTCACTCAGTCTTTTTTGCAGAGTCCTGTTCTTGTGCTCATTTCTTCAACACTAAAGTTCTTTGTGTTCTTGCACTGTGACCCTAACAATCTTCAGGTACACAGTTTCCTCAGGTTATTTAATTCCATAGCTTCAGTGATAACTTCTGTACCAAAGACTTACATCCTTAATTTTTACATCCACACATATGCCTCATTATTTCCTAAAATACATATCCTTCCCAATTCATTTTTATTCTCCTAATTCGTTTTCCTTATTGAAGGGAATAGCACCAACATACATACAATTGTTGAATCTCAAAGTTAAATAAGGTTTCTAAGTCCTAAAAGTCATGATAATGATAACTTACATATTTAGTTCATGTTGCATACCCCATAAATTAAAGCATTTATTTCTATTTGTATTTCTAGAAAAATAAATCACCAACCTCAAAATCAGCTGTCAAAGTCCAATATTTGCCTCTAAAATATTTTGCAATTTGACTTAAATTTTATTGTCATTTTTATTTAGACAGGATAATAGGAAATTTTTCAATGATTGCCTCCATCCTTCCACTGAAATTAAGAATATTTGTGGCAGAGGGAATTTGCAGGCACCTCATCAAAATAGCCAACATTCTGTTGACAATGGTCATGGTGCATGGTAATTCCTTTCATCTTCTATGCATCACTTGAGAACAGAAACCCCTTATTAAAGCTGTATATGGGACAGACTGCCCAGATACAGGTACATTCATTTTCTCCAAAGTTCTTGTCATCTCTCAGGTAGTATTGACAGGCAGTCTAAAAGCATCCCATCTTTTTCACTTTTCTCTTCTCCCTCCTACTCAGGAGAGTTATTTCATAGTAATGAGGGTAGTGGTGTCACATCCACACACTGCTTCTGCCAAAGACTTTTGTCATACACCCTGAATCATTTTCTTTAACCTATGCTACAATAAAACATTAGACTTATCTGAAGGTTCAGGCATTTAAAATGGAAAGTGAGAAGATATTAAGACTCGGTTTTATTTCTTTTTCACTCTTTCCTTTCAAAGGCAAAGAAAACTGATGATAATTTGTCGGAAACCAAATATTGTTCTCACTAAATGGATGTAAACAGGAAGCCAGAAGGCTGGTCAACCTTAATTGCTCTGAAAGGTCAGAGCTAATTACTCACTGTTTAGTTGAAACATTATTGGTTGAAGCAACCTCTATGTTTGTTTCATGTTAATTTCTGTATTGTTATTTCCTGCCTAAAGGCTAGGGGTGTGTCCCAAAGCCTTAATAAAAGGGAGAAAAAGGCCAGAGCAAGTGGCAGTCCTTTCCACTAGAGGAAGGCTCCCGCCTGGCCCCCCAATATCGCCAAATTTATGCTTTCTAGTCTCTCATTTCGTTTGCGTGCGGCCTCCTTCCGAACCCGAACCCTGACCTGGGAACCCTGAACCACGCGGGACGTGGAAAGAGGTTCCCACAATAATTAAACAGGAAAAAAGGAAAATTAAATGAGTAATCAAAATAATATTCTGCTGGGGCTGACCAGCAGGCCTTGAACGACGGATGAGCAGATTATTCAGACATAGTTTGACTGTGAAAGAGAGGGCTAAGGGGCCCCTGGCTCTAGTGACCAGAGAAGCCTCATTGCCTACGTCTTTAGGCCTTTATTGGAATTTCTATGGTTAGATACAATCAGTAGGGTAAACAATCTTAGGAGGACACATGTGTTTACATTGTCCTCTAGGCAAAGGCATCCAGAGATTAAACACAGGGATTTGCGTAAACACCCAGGAGTCTGCATGTGCACACAGACTTGTTTGGGAAGGTAAAGGAATAATTAGGGGTGCCACCTTGGACACTCCCCTAAATCTCCCCTAAGTTGGAATTCCTATAAACAGGGCAGTAAGCCTTCCACACACTTCCCTTTTATCAGAATGTCCTCCTTATAACTTTCCAACCAAGTCTCTTGTTCCCCAATAATATTTGACAAGCATATCAAAATACTACGTTGACATGGCATACACTGTCTGCATTCCTTACTAATTCAAAGATCAGTGAAAGCAGGAACCACACATACTGTTTTTTGTTTTTTTTAAATCTATCAGTGCCAATATCAGAGGTATTTGGCATGAACACATTTTTGGCTGATACAAATGAATGCATGTTATAGAAAACCCTTATCTGTCTTCTTCATATGCAGACACTATTTCCATGAGTTGTAGTAAAATGGCTTATCCCTATAGCCAAATAGAAAACAGAATTCAGATTAAAAATGAAGAGCATCATTGCTCTGATTCAAATCTCTTTATGAAGAATATCAAATCCCTTAGAGTTATTTAAAAATAACAATATTATTCAGAGTTCAGATTTATATCCAAATGAGAATTTTTAGAAAACTAACAATCAAAAACCAAGTAGGCAGCTCTCTTATTATCCTTTGGAAGCCTTCGGCTTGTTTTATTACAGATTTAATCTTTTGAATATGTTATCGGGCATGAATCAAAGCCAAACATGTTTCATTAGTAAAGCTTTGCAGTTATTTCAGAATTGCTCAATGGAATGTGTTATTACAGGAACAAAATGATGTTTTAAATCTGTTATGATGAGCGAAATTTTCTTAGAAATCATATATGCATTTACAATTATAAATCACAATATTTAGTTGAATAAGAAAATTAGGTTGCTAGATCTAGCTAATTAAAATATCAATTCATAGGATTTTATATTTTCATTTGTTTCATGGGTCAGTTCATAATTATAAAACAGTTAAAAGCTATATTTGATTTATATTTTTGGTGGATAGTACACTGAAATGCTTCCATTGAAAATTTTACTGATTTATTTATAATTTTTACTACAATATATATATTCCTAAGATTGATATTATGTCTTTAGTGATATGTTATGTGCTTCAATAAATAGCTATCAAATGTGGAGTCTGTGTTATGAATCTTTGGATAAAAAAAAAATTACTGCACCTGCTTGCAATATCTATGGAGTTATTAACTAGCCTGTCCCCCATTTGTTTTCTTATATGTGAAAGGCTAAACTAATTAAAATAAGCTAATACTGGGTGAGACTTTTTTTTTCTTTCTTAGTTTGCTCTCTCTGCAGGAAACTGAATAGAAATAATGCAAGACTAGACATATTGCAGCCTATAAATGAAGTATAGCCTAAGCCTGTATTTTTAAAAGTAATTTTATTTTATTTCTTTTTTATTTTTTTTGAGATATAATTGATATGTAACACTGTGTAAAGTTGACACGTTCAATATTTATATATTGATACATTTATATATTATAATATGATTACTATAGAAGCATTAGCTAACCCCTTTATTGTGCCACATGATTACATTTCTTTGTTGTGTTGAGAAGAGTTAAGATCTAGTCTCTTAGCAGTTTTGAAGATTAAAATATAGTAGTAGAGGCCCAGTGCACATAATTTATGCACTGCAGGTGGGGTCCCTCAGCCCAGCCTGCCCCCTCTCACAGTCTGGGAGCCCTCAAGGGATGTCATACTGATGGCTTAGGCCCTCTCCTAGTGGGAAGCAGGCCTAAGCCACAGTCTGACATCCTTATATGGGCTGATCAGGGGAAGGCGCCACCCCCATCACCCTGTTGCTGCTGCCACTGCCGGTTGCCAAGCTGTTTTCATCAACATGAAAACAGTCCCTTCACCAAGAAAAAATGATACTTTTTTTATGCATTTTCAAGATGTATCTTTCATAGGATGTGACATTTATTTCTTTCTTCTTTTTATCCTCACCTGAGGATATTTTTCCATTGATTTTTAGAGAGTGTGGAAGAGAGAAGGAAAGACAGTGAAACATCAATGTGAGAGGACACTTCGATTGGTTGCCTCCTGCATGAGCCCTGAGCCGGGCCCTAGCCAGGGAGGAGCCTGCAACCTAGGTACATGCCCTTGACTAAAATCAAACCTGGACCTTGCCAAAGCTCTATTCACTGAGCCAAACCATCTTGGGCAGGATATGACATTGCTTAGCCCCTCCAGCAGTGGACCTTCATTTTTTTTCCTCTAGGAGTGAGATGGAAAAACCCTACATCACCTTCTTGGATTCTTATTACCCAAGTTATCAAGAATGATGTGAATGGTGTACCAGGAGCTTAGCAAATGAGCTATAAGAAAATACGTTTCCTCTGCATCTCACACGCAGAAGTGGGCCTGCTGGGGCCTGGCTCCATTGGTGATTTGGGCATGTGCCCCTGCCTCCATTCCTGAGCTGTACCACTACCTTTGTGACAGTGTGAGGATCAATTAATATATTTCCTTTTTATTAGATAGGATATGAGTATTACTCAGCCATGAAAAAGAAGAACATCCTGCCATTTGCAACAATGTAGATGAATCTTGAGGGCATTATGCTGAGTGAGATAAGTCAGACATAGAAAGACAAATGCTGCATAATATCTCTTAAATGGAATATAAATCACATGAACTTGCAAAGACACAGAGTATAATAACAGTTGGCCAGGGCTGGGTGGTGGGAAAATCAGGGAGATGTAATTTAATGATGTAAACTAGCAACTAGTAGATAAATAAAGAAGGAATATGCCAATTGACGGCCACACCCTAAAATATGGAAGTGCCCATAGCCACAAGATGGCAGTGCCCAGCTCCCTCAGCCCTGCTGGGGCAGCAGGGCTGACAAGTCCCTCAAGGCCAGCCAGGGGCACAGGCAAGCCTTGGATGGTGGCTGCCCAGCTGCCCAGGGACAGCTGAGGCTCAGGTAACCAGGGCTGGCTGAAGCTTGTGCTGCTAGCCATGGCAACAGCAGAGGTGTGATGGGGCATCACCTTCCCCTGATCACTAGGTCACCTCCAAGCCCTGTGGGATCCTGGACTGTGAGAAGGGGCAAGGATAACTGAGGGACTCCCTCCTCCAGTGCATAAATTTTCATGCACCAGGCCTCTAGTATCTATATCTATCTATCTATCTATCTATCTATCTATCTATCTATCTATCATCTATCTATATTCCTGTAAAATTTACAGTGTAAATACACATATGTGTATTTTCTCCATGTATTCATTTATGCATTGATGAACCCTCAGGTTGTTTCCATAACTTGCTTATTGTGAATAATGCTGCAATACACATAGGTGTGCAGATATATCTTAGAGATACTGATATCAATTCCTTCAGTTATATACCAAGTGGAATTGCTGAATCATACAGCACTTCCATTCTTAATTTTTATTGGAATAAAGCCAACTCTTCTTTTTTATGTGTTGTCTATGAAAGTTTTTGTGTAACAACTGTAAAGTTGAGTAGTTGTGAAAAACATGATATAGCTCATGAGCATAAAATCTTCACTAAGTACACTTTGCAATGTTTGCCAATCCCTGCTCTCATAAAATAATTAATTTTAAAATGTAAGTCTATATGTTTCTGTATAACTAAAAAGTACAAGGGGGGAAGTGGACTATTACATGTTAGGGTCAGATTGTATGGCTGCGAGTTACTTGTTTCAAACGTGCTATTTGAGTGTAAAATTGGACGGTTGAGTGAAATTTTGTAGCTGGGTCTACATATTTTTTAAAATAATTGCAAACTTGCTTTTGTTTCATTTTCACAGCACTTTTTATGTCATCATCAATGCTATTTTGAAATCACTTTGTTCATTACTTCAGCAAGGAGAAAGCAAGGATAGTGTCATAACCTTGTGGTTACATGTGGTAACTGTTAAATCATAAAATCAGGATAAAAAATTAACAAACAACAACCAATTTTCAAGCACTGTATTAGTTACAATACTCAAATAGACACTAAAAATGTCTTCACATTATGCCCTGCTGTTTCCAGATGGAAACATGATAAATATCTTCCACATGAAACATAACTATTCCTACACTTCAATTTGTTACTGAAAATATGCATCTAACAACATCATACTTGACATTTACAAGCTGAGAAGAACATGCCTCACTTGCTGCTACTGGTTATAAAAATGATAATAATAATAGAGTGACTAGGAACTCTCCAACCAAATGTTGATCTCCAAGCTCACAAAAATGAAGCTACGGATATTCTCAATATTAAATCACCACAATGCATTTTCTGGTATACTTTCAGAAAACAAACCTACACACCTAGTTTCAAGAGCAAGATATACTAAAATTTGAAGCAATTTAGAAGTTCTATTAAATTATTTTAAATGATCTATTTCCAGACATTCTGTGTAGCTCATCTTTTTGTTATTTATTCCAATTTCATTCTTTTCTTGTGAATTAGAAATTACTTTTTGTTTTAATAAAGTTTTTAAACTTTCTATAAGAGTTTATTTGAGTTAAATGGAGGACATACTAATATACTGGGGTCAAGATCTCAAATGCTCCAGAGAGTATCAGTGTTGTAGCTTTTTTAATGCATTTGAAATTAAGGAGGGAATTTACAGATTACATGGAGGGGAGAGAAACCTGACAGAGACTGAATTACAGGATAGATAACAAGATTATGTGCTCCCTTAAGGGTGATTATTTCAAAGGTGTTTTAGCTCAGAGGTACAGAGACAATGGACAGAGGTTGCTTAAGGCAAAGATAAAGTTTTTTCTAAAAGGTTATAAGTCTAGGGCAATACTACACCCCCCCCCGCCCCCCCATCTACACACACACTGCCCTATTAGTATTAATGATTAGATCACTCTGTGAGGTTACTTTCCACAGAACTTCTTGGTTCATCTCAGTTTTCCCTTTTGGTTATAAAAAAGTTGAAAGAATGCATTGAAGACCAACCTTTTGTTCTGATAATATGGTCTCATAATGCTAGGAAGTCTCATTCCTAGGATAAAGTATTGTGGACAGCTTGTGTCCACTGGGGATGGGTAATAGCATATGAGTTGAGGCCAAATTTTTTTCCAAAAAGGAAAGTGTTGTAGGCAGTGGGAACTGCACCAGGTGTTAGACCGGATATGGGTTCAGCAACCTTGGTACTTGAGTTCTGGCTAGGCAAGAATTCAGAGTCAAGACTCAAACTACCCTGTTTCCCAGAAAATAAGACAGTATGTTATATTAATTTTTGCTCCCAAAGATGTGCTAGGGAATGTCTTATTTTTTCCATGAAGAAAAACATGGTACACATTTATTGTTGAATAAAAAAAAATAAAAAAAGGAAATTTATTTATTACCTATATATGGTATCGTAGTAGTTGTCATCACAAACCAGTTCACTGATTGGCCACAGTGCAACCAGAGCTGTTCCGGCAGTGCAAGGTCTCTTTAAATCAGGAGTCAGATGCCTTACAGTAGTTTCGGGGGCCTTTTATTCCAGGGAGGCCTTATTATTGGGGAGGTCTTATTTTTTGGGGGGATGCCTTATATTACAGCAAGAGGCAAAATTGGAAGTAGGTCTTATTTTCGGGGGATGTCTTACTTATGGTGAAACAGGGTATAAGAGAACATTTTTTAGAAAAATCACAAAGATAGAAGTAATTTGTAGAAGAAATGGGCTTAGGAAACAAGTTACAGAGGTAAAGAAAGGGCCCTTGGAGCTTGGGAGTGAGGAAGGTAATGGTAACCAGCAGGGGATGGGAGGAATGGAAAGGGAAAGGTGCAGGCATGTTCCCTAAGAGTTTTAAGGGAGGTCCTACGCCCTAGGACAGTGGTTGGCAAACTGTGGTTTACAAGCCACATGCGGTTCTTTGGCCCCTTGAGTATGGTTCTTCCACAAAATACCACCTGCGGGCACTCTTGTACAGTGCTATTGAAACTTTGTGGCCCATGCGCAGATGTTAGTTTTTGGCTCTCAAAAGAAATTTCAATTGTTGTACTGTTGATATTTGGCTCTGTTGACTAATGAGTTTGCTGACCTCTGCTCTAGGGGAAGATATCAATTGAATATTCGCAGTTTTCCAAGTGTGTTCTTGTAGGATTGTGGTCTCCATTGTGGTAGGTACCAGGTCAGGGGGTCATTATTCAATGCAGCTGGTCCTGAGGTCAGCTGTGTCTGGTTTTGTTGCTTTTCTGAACCTGGAGCTGAAATACAACAGAGGCCTAGATGTTATCTCTAGGGAGGAAAGGTCAAAGAGACAAACCTCATAATCAGCAATATACTATGGGAGGAAAAGTCACCCTGGGGTAGGATTCCACCCTACAATTGTTCTTTGCTAGGCAGCCTGGGCTTTCAGCCCTGGTGACCTTTTGTTCTGGCCCATCATCCTTGCTCTGCTCATGTCTGCTAACTGCTTACCACAGAAGGGCAGGTAAATGAAAGGCAATCAGATCTCATGGTTTTTGTGCAAAATAACAACAACAACAAAAAAAAACCACAATAATTATTCAGGTTGTTTTATTAAGCAGGATACAAAGGTCATTTCCCTCTCAGGTTCTTGTCCAGAAGGATTTGAAGAATGAAGTCACAGGCAAAAGGTGGTAGGTGAGAAGTACAGAAGCTTTATTGTAAGCATATACTATCTCTAAAACTATAATTCTAATCTCCTAAGACTCTGTCCCACCTGGCATGAAGGGATAGAGTGGTCCCCTAGGAAGGGTGGCACACTTTCTTGTCTAAAGACATTATAATGGCTGTAGTTCTTTGTCTGAACATGACTTTTTCTAATTGGACACTTCCCCAATTTAAGGTACCCTAGTTTTCCTCATGGGTTGCTCTGTGAAGACCAAAGCCCACATGGTGCCCCCCTCCCTCTTTCCCCTTAATTTCCAATATTCCTCTATCCTCTGTGAAAATATGTCTCTCCCCCCACCATATCCTGGATCTTCTCTTTGTCTTTCACATATCTATCTTATCTTGTCAAGTTAGAGTTATTTGATCTACCTTATGGTACCAGGCAACTTTATCCTGCCAAGGCCAAACCCACTGGCTTCTTTGCTCAAAAGACAAAAGTGGCTTCTCTTTTTAACTTTTTTCTCTTGGCCAGGGATTTATGGTTTTCCATCTGCTCAGGCCAGAGATATCTGTACCCTTGGTTTATGACTTTTTATTTTTTTCTTTTTTTATTTTTAATTAAATCTTTATTATTCAGATTATTACATTTGTTTTTCTTTTTTCCCTTCCATAGCTCCCCTCCACCTGGCTCCCAACCCTCCTTCTACCCTTATCTCCCTCCCATTGACCTCATCCATAGGTGTATGATTTTTGTCCAGTCTCTCCCTGTACACCCCTCACCCCTTTCCCCCTGAGAATTATCAGTCCACTCCCTTTCTGTGTTCCTGATTCCATTATGTTCACCAGTTTATTCTGTTGATCAAATTTTTAATTCACTTAATTTTTAGATTCACTTGTTGATAGATATGTATTTGTTGTTCATAATTTTTTATCTTTTACCTTTTCCTTCTTCCTCTTCTAAAAGAATGCGTTTCAGTATTTTATATAACACTGGTTTGGAGTTGATGAACTTCTTTAGCTTTTTCTTATCTGTGAAGCTCTTTATCTGCCCTTCAATTCTGAATGATAGCTTTGCTGGATAGAGTATTCTTGGTTGTAGGTTCTTGGTATTCTTCACGTTGAATATTTTTTTTGTTATATATATATTTTATTGATTTTTTTACAGAGAGGAAGGGAAAGGGATAGAAAGTTAGAAACATCGATGAGAGAGAGACATCGATCAGCCGCTTCCTACACACCCCACACTGGAGATGTGCCTGCAAACAAGGTACATGCCCCTGACCAGAATCGAACCCAGGACCCTTCAGTCCACAGTCCGACGCTCTATCCACTGAGCCAAACCGGTCTCGGCACGTTGAATATTTCTTGCCATTACTGTATGGCCAGCATCGTTTCTGTTGAGAAATCAGCTGACAGTCATATAGGTGCTCCCTTGTAGGTAGTTAACTATTTTTTTCTTGCTGCTTTTAGTATTCTATCTTTGTCTTTTGCCCTTGGTATTTTAATTATGATGTGTCTTGGTGTAGTCCTCTTTGGATTCCTTTTATATGGGGTTCTGTGTGCTTCCTGGAATTGTAAATCTATTTCTTTTACCAGATATGGGAAGTTTTCAGTCATTATTTCTTTAAATAAGTTTTCAGTATCTTGCTCTCTCTCTTCTTCTGGCACCCCCACAATTCTGATGTTGGTACACTTGAAACTGACCCAGTGGCTCCTTACATTATCTTCACATTTTTGGATTCTTCTCTCTTCTTGCTTTTCCAGTTGAGTGTTTTCTGATTCTTTATATTTCAAATTTTTTACTTGATTCTTGCCTTCCTCTAGTCTGCTATTAGGTCTCTGTATAATATTTTTTATTTCAGTCAGTGTATGTTTAATATCTAGTTGGTCCTTTTCCATCTCTAGTTGGTCCTTTTTCATCTCCTCTTGGGTCTTGCTAAATTTATCCATCTTTTCTAGGATATTCTTGAAAAATTTATAAGTGTAGTTTTGAACTCTATATCCTGTCATTTGTTTTCCTCCATTTCTTTTGTTTGTGATCTCTTTGTTTGTCTCCGCATTTTCACTATGCCAGCATAACTTCTGTGTTGGATTCAGCTTTATGATACCAGACTTGCAAAACTGCAGAAGCCTCCCTGTTGAGCTTGGGATGGGTAGAGTCTCAGGGCTTAAAGGAATGCCTTGCCTTCCAGTCGGCCCCACCCTCCATGGCCTCTGAGTCTCACGTGACTAGGTAATTGCTGGAGCAGTCCCTGTGCAGGCACCCACTCTCTTGCAGTGCCTCTAGACTGCTACCCTCTGGCTCCCCTGAGCTCTGGGACCATATGAATCTGGGTCCCCAGAACTTCGCCTGAATCTGGGGTTTAGTGGAGTTAGAAGTGAAGTAGTTGGAATGCTTTGTCTCCCACCCTCTTGTGAAAGCCAGCAGCACAATCAGCAGTCGGTTTTCTGTGTGCAGTGCTGTGCGTGCTGCCCAACTTCTGCCCTCCTGTGACTCTCACAATTTCCCTGCACTTCTCTCTTTTCACAGTCCAAACTCCCCTTGTATGAGTTTCAGCTTGACCTGGGATACAGTGTGGTAGGAAAAGGGGTTCAATGCCATTGGGAGTCTCCCGCCAGAGAAAGCCAGCCAGGTAACTCCTGCACCCACTCTCTCCATGCGCGAGTCTCCATACCTCAGCTTTTTGCAGCTCCTCTGGGTCTCTCTGAGCCCCTCTCTTTCCTTCTAGTTGTAGAATTTCCACTCAGCCAGCTTTCCTGAGGTTCTGGATGATGTCCGTTCTTTTAGTTGTAATTTTGAAATTGTTGTGCGAGGCAGCAGTGTAGGTGTTTACCTATGCCGCCATCTTGGTTACTTGCTTCATGACAGAATATTCAGTGCTTAGCTGTGCCTTCAGGAGAAAAGGCCATTGAGTTCTGTGAGACAATCGTGAGGGAGCGATGAGCGAGCACCCCTCTCGGCCTTCCTCTCACTATGGCATCCTACTCCAGCTACTGGTTCATGGCTTTTTTAATTGCTTAGGCCAAGATACCTCCATCCTCTCTGGACTCCCTCCCTTCCTGACTTAAGGTAGTTAATTAACCGTTTACAATAATAAAAACAAACAAAAAGTACTCTAGACCATTGCTATCCTGTGAGCTATCATTATTTGAGTTTTGATTCTGTCTAATTTTTTGTGTGTGTGTTTGATATCTAGTAAAATATAAGCCATAAAATAGTTTTAGTAATCTTTATAAATATACTTCATTATAGATAGCTACCTTCTCTATGCATTAAAATAATATGCTGTCATAAGATTATAAAATAAAAATATTTTAAAAATATTTAAGAGAAAATATTTTAAAAATAAATATTTTATTTTTCACAAAATTTATCAGATTTTTAGGTTAACCAAATTTTCATCATCCTATATGTCTTAATATAATATAATATAATATAATGTAATGTAAAAATCACTGGTAGAAATATATCCTAATATACAAAAGTATTTTGCTTATTGTTAATAAGAGTGATTAATTTTGTCCCCTTGTATTTTATCAGAAATATATATATATATATCTTGGTCATATTGCAGTCAGAACAAAAAGTATAATATTGTTTCAAATTTCTGAATGAATAAATAAATTCATCCACTTATCTTTACCTTAATGCTTTTGGCTAATATATAGAAATAATCAAATGTCACTGGCCATGGATTTCTGCTATAATTTTTCTCACTCCATTTGCTCTGTATAATATATGGTTGCATGTGAGTGTGATAGAAGTGGTTTTTGTTTGTCTCATAAAGAAGGTAGCATACTCCTAAAACAAGGCAAAATTCCACAGCTGATATAGAAAAGTCTGTCCTAATGCATGAAAACCATACCTCATATCTGTTCAAATTACAGCATTCATCTTCATGCATGAGTGAATTTAAGAGTAAATGAATATAAAGGTGAAATACTTATTAAAGAAATATCACTGTGTGAGTAGAGTATATTAGGAAGGAACTGGAGTTCTGAAGCATTTCCATTACTATTTCTGCTACATGAATATTCATTACACCATATACTTTACAAGCCATTGATTTTGTAACTATTGCAGCAATAATGAGATTATATAGGACTATTGCTACAGCTGGATGTTAAAAGTTTTGGTATTGGAAACTTTCTCCTGTTATTGTACATCTCAATATAAAATAACTATTAGGGTGCTAAAAATTCAGATGATTTTTTAATCTAGTTTAAATGATTTAAACATAGATAATAAGTTTTATTTATTCACAAGTGGTTTTAAGGTGGGCTGCACATTTTATTTTTTCACTAGAGGCTTGTTGCACAGATTCCTGCACCAGTGGGGTCCTTCGGCCTGGCCTGTGGGGATGGGCCAAAACCTTCCTTCAATGGCCTGTAGTCTATGTAATATTTGTCAACCAAAAAGAGTTCACTGGTATATCTTCATACTCTGGCCAAATATTTTCATCCAAATGTCCAAATGTGATATTATGCTATTATTATTTTTTTTTTAATTAAGAGAAAAGGAAAAGAAAAAGAAAGAGTTCAATTCTTCACTTTATATTTCAGGCATATATTTGTCCTCTGTAATTAGACTTCAATTTGCAGGCATAGTATTTTTAAGTGGTAATAATTATGTTAGTTTGATTTAATATTTTAACCTCAGTTTTGTTTATAAGATGCAGATAAGAATAGCCCCCACCTGACAGGGTTGCTGTGAAGAATAAATGAAATAAAGTATGTATTAAGATCTCAAAGTCTGGCTCATAGTAATTGCATTCTATCAGATGCTCTTTTTAAAAATATAAAATAACTCAAGTTTTGCTTAGTGTATGTATGTGTGTGTGTGTGTATGTGTGTGTGTGTGTGTGTGTATATATATATATATATATATATATATATATATATGGGTAGATACAAAATAATTATAACAATATGAATATAATAATGTGTTAGTATGTATTAAATATTACTTAGCACTGTCCTCTGGAAGGTCTAGAAGAAATGACATCTCAAGAATATTGAGCACATCCAGTGGATGGACTTGGTTTCTAAATATAAATTTCTAATAAGAGGATCAAGAGATGTTAGAGAAATGGCTGACTGTAGACCTTGAGCAAGAAAAATACAAGATAAGCCGGAAACATCAGGTAGTGCCAGGAAATAACTTACAGGTGAAAGGAGTTTAGAGACAGGAAAGACAGTGTTAGGGAAAGGGGATCTATGGGAGAGAAAGCCATACATAATGGGCGGGGGTAGGTACAAGCTGCCATATTGCTCATCTTTCTTTCACAGAGGACAGAGGGATGTTACAAGATAAGAGGAAGAGGAAGAGGGGGGCACTGGGTAAGCTTTAAAACTTTGAAACTGATACTATGCAGGAATAAGGGGTAAAGTGACCTATTAGGAAAGCACGGGGGACATAAATTAAAGAAAGGTCCAAGTAGAAAGTATCCTGTTCAAACAAAGAACCTATAAGTATATATAAACATGTAGTCTCACAGAGCTGATTGTTCCCATTAGCGAGGGCGAGTGAGCATGTTTTTCCTGATTTGTTTATTGTATATGCTTACAATAAACTTCTACATTTTTTGCCTAAAATCTTCTAGTTCATGAATTTTATTCTTCAAACTTTGTGGGACAAGAACCACAATGAGAGTCCAAGAGCTTGCCATTCTTAGTAACACAGGCATGCAGAGAAGAGACCACTTATAGGCTTGGGATTTTAAAGTAAAATAGATTGAGATGGACCACTCTATGCTGGAGAGGAGCCGGAAATTATTGAGTGAGCAGAATGTTTTGTATGAAGTTATAAAATGTAAAAAGTGACTGGATATAACAAATATATTTCTGAATATGGAACCTTATGTATATAAGGTAAATGTGGAACATATACTGAAAAAAAACACAGCTCTTTCTTTTCTTATTACTACTATTTTTAATTAGCTTTATATAGTACTGCTTTACAATAGACAACTTAATTTTGTGAATATAAATTTTTCAAAGTTGAAAAAGTATGTTAGAAAATGATTTAGTGTAATTATTTTAGAAATAAATACTCTACACAAAAACTTAATAAATTGGGCAAAAGAATATAATTTATAGAAGTTTTAGGTGAGATTCAGGCTCAAGTCGTCAGTGTCATGATTTACATTAAGAGAATATCTGATAAAGTTTAAGTTAGAAAAAGATTTGAGCAGAGAATTTTGTTCTTGTCCTATGGGAAATTAGGATCCACTGTTTTAGATTTATTCATTTGTATTGTATAGTTGTATTTAGAGAGAAATCTGGAATGTGGAGTTTCAAAAGTCAGTAAGTTCAAGCTCTTCTGTGTCTATTAATAAAATCTTTAGATAATCATAGTTGGGAGAAAAGAAATAAAAAAGTTTTTAGAGTATTGAGTATAATTCATTAGAGGAAATAATTTTGATTTAAAGAAAAGATCAAAGGTTTTATGAAGCTTGAATGTTTTGGAGAATTGTGACATTAACAGAAATAGATTTGTCAAATATCTTAGAGATAGGCAGGTATAATTTTGGAGTTTTGCATGAGAGCAACAGGTGGTTCTTGATAGCCACAATTATTTTCCATAGGACATATTAGGACACATTTGGGATGAGTCCAGATATGGAGGACCATTAAAAAAATCCTAATAGAGTATTTTATATGAATTTTAGAAAGTTAAATATGTTTGGCAAAGCAGCAGCTGTATGATGCTCTAGATTGGAAAAGAAATAATAAAAATGCAGAATAGACAGGGAAAAAGCACATTGAGAATACACTGAAGCAAAATTTCAGGTAGATGTCATAGTGGACACCTGAGCATCTGGTTCTTAAGAAGCTTGTTTTGTTTAGCATGCATTTTGTTATTTTTATGGTCAAAGGTCAAGAATCTTATGTATAAAATGAAACGTTTATGCCACCAAGAGAGATTCAGTTTAAAACTGATTATTTTAACATTTGAGGGGGAAAAATAGGTTATATTAAGTGGCATTAAAAATTAAACATGAAATAACATAATCTATGGTTTATGATTTTATGTATTTAATTTTGCTTCTAATGTTCATGACATATCTGTAGATGTAGGGGTTGATCTAGAAAAAAAATTACTTTGAATTTCAATTTGAACCTGAGAATTAATCTGTAATCTACTATACAATTTAGTTCTGTTTTTTGTTAGGTTTATTGTTAATTCTCACCTGAGGATACTTTTTCCATTGATTTTTAGGGAGAGTGGAAGAGAGAGGGAAAGATAGTGAGAAACTTCAATATGAGAGAAACACATCAATTGGTTGCCTCCTGCATGAGCCCTGGGGAGGAGCCTGCAACCAAGGTATGTACTCTTGACTAGAATGGAACCCAGGATACTTTGGTCCTCAGGCCGATGCTCTATCCACTGGGCCAAACTGGCTACGGCCAACTTAGTTATTTTAAAAAGGACTTCATTTGTTATAGAGAATTATTAATCAAGTCATACAACATGTTAATCTTTTAATTAGCTACACTATCAAAAAACATTTTTAGTATAGAATCACAACACCACTATCTGGTGGCTGCTTATTAAAGATACAAGCATGAGAGAACACCAGACAGCCTCTAGAGCCCTGGTGTTGCAAACCCACATCAACTAATAATAGATAACTCAACTGCAGCAAGAATAAATTGTATCATCATTATTAATGAATCTGAATGTATCTTTAAACAAAGTGAAGAGGCATCAGGATTTAATTACATGTATAAATAATGCACCTATGATGCGGAAAAACAGTGTTTATGCAATACTGTGTAACAAATATATATTATGCATAGTCCCTCACACAAAACAGGATAAACTACTAAATGCACAGATACAATGTGATACACATATGATGCATGCCAAGACAGAGCAAAAATAAAGTGCCATAAGAGTGAGGGACACATTTCTATGCTAGGGCACTGTTTCTCAGTTGCACCCAAATACATGATGAACATTTGGCAATGTATGGAGACATTTTTAACTTTCACAGCAGGGATATATTATGACATATAAAGTGTAGAAGCTAAAAATGCTGGTAAGTGTGCAAGACAGTCCTCACAACAAAGAATCATCTGGCTCACTAAGGAAATACTTGCAAGCTTGACAAATCCTGTTGTAGGAAAGTGAAAAGCTTCCTGAAAGAGGCCACATGTCAGTTTACTATTGAAAAATATGTAGTTTCAAAAGGCAGAATCAGGAGGCAAATACAATAAAAAGTGAGTGGTCAGGGGGGAGAAAATCTATTGTTTGTAAAGTAAAGGTTATAACTGAGAAATGAAGGATGAGTATTTTATTAATGGCTGGATGTAATGGAAATCCCAGACACAGGGTTTTAGACAGAAGAGAGAAGGTTGAAAAATGGAGTTGAAGGACAATAAATGACAGGCCAAACCTTTGTATATGCACCAGTTTAACTTGGGATACATTTTGAGAATTGCATTCTTAAGTAATTACTTCAAAATGCATCCTTAGGTAAAATCACATTCCTGTGAGAACATCATGAAGTGCACTTAGGCAAACCTAGTTTGTTAGCCTCTTACTGTGATTGTATTTGCTATACTTTTATACCCCTAGCTGCTGCAAGTTTGTTACACCAACATCATCACAAACACAATTAGCTTTCCTTATTGTAATGCAAGTGCCTAACTTAAGTCTGGTTGCCCAGACATCCACTTCAAACAGGCATTTCATCCAAGTTCAACTACTGCTAACTCATATTGCCAGGCACAGGAGTAAAGGCCACCTCCCTCCACTGAGGCTTCTTTGTTGTAGATCTTGGTTGATTTCAGTAACTGACCATTTTGGCTACTTGTTTTATTTTATTCTCTTCCCTTGTTTTAAATTCCAACCTTATGTTTTTAAATTAACCAATAAAGATTGAGTTCATGAAATCCCAGGCACCCACCCTCAACTCTTAAGACCAGATGCCCAGGCCTCAGTGTTCTTTCTCTTCCTTTCCTTTCTCTCTCTCTCTCTCTCTCTCTTGCTCTCTCGCTCTCTCGCTCTCATCTATCTCTATCTCTCTATCTCTATCTCTATCTCTATCTCTATCTCCATCTCTATCTCTCCCTCTCAAATTTATCTATTTCTCTATACCTCTATTTCCCTGTACCTTGACTTCACTGTGTGTCCCCTTATAAGTTCCAGGGCCTGTAAGTAATTAATTCTTTTTTATCTTCATAATTTCCTAATGGTTATTGCTGAAGGGCATTTTGCAAACAAGGTTTGGTCCAGTTGTACATTGGTTTAGAAAGGGGAGATGTCTGTGAAAAGCTCACTGAAGCCCAGCATGTTTAGACAATAGCATCACCATCCAGAGACTGAAATAGCATGAAAGAGTAATTATGCCTTGGGCTATGACAGTGGTTGGCATATGGCAGCTCGTGAGCCACATGAGGCTCTTTGGCCCCTTGAGTGTGGCTCTTCCACAAAATAACACTGCCTGGATGAGTCTATTTTAAAGAAGTGACATTAGAAGTTTAAGTTTAAACAATTTGGCTCTGAAAAGAAATTTCAACCGTTGTACTGTTGATATTTGGCTCTGTTGACTAATGAGTTTGCTGACCACTGTGCTATGATGTTATCGGCTAGGAGTCACTAGATGATAAGAATTTCCCCTCCATTCTAATCTGATAGTATCATCATGATATACGATCTATTCTTGACCAAAAAGTCACTGGGCAGTGCATGACTATTAAAACGTCATTGGGCAGCCAAAACCCCTTTGGCTTAGGTGGATAGAGTGTCAGCCTGTGGGCTGAGAGGTCCCAAGATAGATTCCGGTCAAGGGCATGTACATTAATTATGGGCACATCCCCAGTGAGGGGTGTGCAGGAGGCAGCTGATTGATGTCTCTCATCGATGCTTCTAACTCTCTAGCCCTCTCGCTTCCACTCTGTAAAAAATCAATAAAATATATTTTTAAAAAAATCATTGGCCAGTGGATTTCTGTTTGTATAAAATAACTCAAAAAATAATGTTTCATCTACACTAATAAAAGAGAAAGATGCAAATTGACCATCACACCATTACACTACCAGCCAATAGGAGTAATTATGCAAATTACCCAACAAAGATGGTGGCACCTATAGCAGCCAAGGGGCGGGCACCCAGCAGCCCCAAGCCCTGGATCTGGGACACAAACCCACAGGCAGGCCAGCATCCCACAGCCCCAAGCCCTATCATGGCAGCACTGGGGCTGAGGGGGACAGGATCAAGGACACAAACCTGCTGGGAGGCTGGCACCGAGAAGATCCAAGGCCCAAGTTGGAGGTGCTGGGGATACTGAGTGTTTGCGGGGGGGCAGGGGAGGCAGCAGAGACACAAACTCACAAGAAACCTGTGGAAAGGGAGACAAACTATCATAACTTTATCTCTCTTTCCACAAGATAAGAACACTGCCCTTGGTTTATTCAGTGATGTTGCCTACACCATTCTACAAACACAGGGTATGTTTTGACCACTCTCAGGAAGGTCTGGTCAGAATACCGTCTCCAGGGAATAATGCTACTGTGACAAATCATCTAAGAGAGGAAACAAGCTTTAGTTGGGTTTATTCTGAAGGTCAGAGAACATGCGACCCAACATATGCTGTGTTGTTATATTGATGATCTTGAGCTGCAGATGCTTGGAAAACAGCAAATGCATGCAGAGGCTTTCACTGAAGTCTCCTGATCTGCCTAAAATCGGACCTCCCTAAAGGAGCTTAAATGTCATAGGTCCCCTTGACAGGAGAAGTGTCATCAGGCAGACAAGACTGACTCCTGTCAGAGGACAGGAGAGTAGAAGCTGACATCACACCCAAACTTTGTTACAAATTATTTCCCCCATCCCCATTCATCTTTCCTAAAAATCACTTACTCTCCTCTAAGAGGCCTACATCTCCCATCCTCTTTCCCTAGAAAGAAGGTATTTAAATTTGAATTCTAAGCCACCTTGGGGAGTTATTCATTTTTTCCCTGGGATCTCCCACATATACATGAGGTGTGCATGTAAATGAACTTTTGTTTTTCTCTTGGTGATCTGTCTTTCATTTCAAGGGACTCCACTAAGAACTCAGAAAGGTAGAGGAAAACTTCTTTTTTTTCCTCCTCCATAATTCTATCTCGGGAAATCAAGTTCTCAGCTGAACAATGAGGTTGGCTCAAGTACCAAGCAGTCCCTGCAGATCGGAGGGAAGCTTCTAGAGAGAAATCAATGATATTGGCATCAAAGTGGGTCAGGGGCACATGCATGGTTGCTGTTGGGAGTTTAAAGTGGTTCAACATTTTTGGAGGATGATTTGGCAAATTCAATAAAAATGTTCAAGGTACATCCAAGAGTCTTCTTCTAGAAATCACATCTGATGAGATAAAGCACAAACGCATAAGCCCCAGTCAGAACTCAGGATGCTACAGTGGGCTCCCTTTTCACGATAGGAAGACCTGGGCAAAACCTGAATTTTTAAGACAAGGTGGCATCTATGCTAATAAAAAGGTAATATGCTAAGTAGTATGAACATCTTTTGGATGACCAGATGTCCTTCCGGAAGTCCTTTTCAACAAAGCCATGTTGATGGGGCCAAAGCAGAGGAGGTTAGGGACAATCAGGTAGGCAGAGAGAGAAGTTAAGGGGGTAAGGCCCACAGGGGAGGGCAGTTGGGAGTGACCCAGGCCTGCAGGGGAGGCCAGTTAACAGTGAGGAGGCCCACAAGGGAGGGCAGTAGGGGTGACCAGCCTGCATGGGAGGGCAGTTAGGAGTGACCAGGCCCACAGGGGAGGGCAGTTAGGGGCAAACATGCTGGCAGGGGAGCACTTAGGCATCAATCAGGCTGGCAGGGGAATGGTTATGGGGTGATCAGGCTGGCAGGAAGAAGTGATTAGGAGCAATCAGGCAGGCAGGCAGGTGAGCAGTTGGGAGCCAGCAGTCCTGAATTGTGTGAGGGATGTCCGACTGCCCATTTAGGCCCGATCCAAACGGGCAGTTTGACATCCCTTAATGGGTCCCAGATTGGAGAGGGAGCAGGCTGGGCTGAAGGACACCCCCTCCCCTGCAAGAATTTCATGCACCGGGTCTCTAGTTTTATAATAAATGACATGAATCTATACTTCTATTAATAATGAGTTCTTGTGACCATTCCTATTTTGTTTACTTATCTGGCATTTTCATATCAGTCTGCCAGTTTTTCTCATAATGAGTGAATTTATTCCACTTTATAGATGTATCAGAAATTATACAACCAGTCCACCATCAATGGAAATTTACACTTCTTTACAATGTTCCAACAACAACGTAATTGATATCTTTACATATTTTCATGTTTTCAATGATATATTTTCTAAAGTGCTTTAATAGCAATACAATATTTTATAGAAAAATATTTCAAACACTTACTTTTGCAAAGCTGAAGCAGATTATAAGAATTATAATAAAAATAAATAGGAAAGAGGCAGTAGGAATGCAAATAAGCAGGCCTATTTAATAATTAGTCGACAGATAGATTTGATAAATTTGTGAGTCTGTGAAATTTGAAAGATAATCCAAATGAGTGCTTCATAGTGATACAGTAGCATGATGATATTTTGTGTCAGCTTGATTGGGCCAAGGAGTTCCCAGACACTGATCAATCAAACATTATCCCAGATGTGTCTGTGAGAAAGCTCTGAATGAGGCTAAAATATAAATTGGCTGATTGAGTAAAGCGGATTGCTTTTCTGATTCTGAGTGGGCCTCATCCAATAAGATGAAGGACTGAATAAAGCAAAAGGCTGATTCTCCTCTGAGTAAAAAGACATTTCTCCTGCCTGACAGACTGCCTGTCTGCTGGGACATCAGATTCTTCCTGCCTTTGGACATGATCTGAAATATCAGTTCCTCCTCCAGATTTTAAGCCTATGGGCCTCTGTACTGCAACTACACCATTAGTTCTCCTGGATCTTGAGTTTGCCAGCATATCTCAGAACTGTTCAGCCTCCATAAATATGTGAGACAATGACTTATAATAAGTCTTTTAAAGGAAGACATACAAGTATAAAATTAATATTTATTAATATTTATCTACATTAATAGTATATATATCCTATCTAATAAAAGAATAATATGCAAATTGACCGTGCCTCTGCTACACCCACAAGCCACCTCTACAAGCTGTGCCCACCAGCCAATCAGGAGCTAGTATGCAAAATAACCCAACCAAGATGGCTATGGCCACAGAGAGAGCAGGAAGGAGGCTTGGGTTGCCCTGGTGATGGCGGAAGTCAATTTTTCTGCACACCCTTGCTGGCAGGGGAGCAGTTAGGTATCAATCAGGCTGGCAGGGGAGTGGCTAGGGGGGTAATCAAACTGGCAGGCAGAAGTGGTTAGGGGCAATCAGGCAGGCAGGCAGGTGAGCAGTTGGGAGCCAGCAGTCCTAGATTGTGAGAGGGATGTCCGACTGCCCGTTTAGGCCCGATCCAGGTAGGATCGGGCCTAAACGGGCAGTCGGACATCCCTCAAGGGGTCCCATATTGGAGAGGGAGCAGGCTGGGCTGAAGAACACCCCCCCCACACACACACATTTTGTGCACTGGGGCTCTAGTATATGTAGTAAAAGCATCATATGTTAGTTATACCAGATATCCTTCTGTAGTAAAAGCATCATATGTTAATTATACCAGATAACCTTGTGGACAACCTTCTGGACAAAGCCAGGGCTATGAGGGAAGCCTGGATCCCAAGTGCCAGAGGGAAGCTGGTGCCAACAGCAAGGCCTACTCTTGCATGAATTATGTGCCTCGGGCCTCTGGTACGTATGTATACATACGTACCAGAGGCCCAGTGCACAAAATTTGTGCATGGGAGGGTATGTCCCCTGCCAGCCCAATTGTCCCTAACTCCCATTCCTTGCTGGCCATCTTGTGTCCACATGGGGCAGCCATCTTTGATCACATAGGGGCACAGCCATCTTTTGTGTTGCAGTTTACAGTCAATTTGCATATTACTCTTTTATTAGATAGGATAGAGGCCTGGTGCATGGGTGTCCCAGATAGGGTGGTGATTCTCTTGCGGCTTGGGGCAGCCTGGGTGAGGGACCTGTGGTGGTTTGCAGGCTGGCCACTCTCCCAGACAGCCTAAGCGGAGGCCCTGGAAACTGGAATTTACTTATCTTCCTTAATTGAAACTTTGTAGCCTTGAGTGGAGGCCAGGGAAGGCCAGGGCAGTGGGAAGCTTGACTTCCTCCATCTCCAGAGGCAACCCAAGCCTCCTGCTTGCTCCAGCTCCATGGCCGCCACCATCTTGTTTGGGTTAATTTGCATAGTCACTCCTGATTGGCTGGTGGGCGTGGCTTGTAGGTATAGGGGAGGTATGGTCAATTTGCATATTTCTCTTTTATTAGGTAGGATATTCTCCTATTGGTTCTGTTTCCCTGGATAAGCCTGATTCATACAAGTAATAAATGTGATAAATTTCTCTTAACATATTGCTTTTACTTTCCTTTATTTGATGTTGTTTATTTTAAAAAATGAGTTTAGGACATTGACTCAATTCAAGATAATTAAAAGCTAGCTTATGTTAACTTGGTTGGCATGGCTCAGTGTTTAAACATGGACCTATGGACCAGGAGGTCATGGTTTGATTCTTAGGGCATATGCCTGTGTTGTGGGCTCAATCCCCCATGAGAGGCATGCAGGAGACAGCCTATCAATAATACTCTCTCATTATTGATGTTTCTATCTTGTTCTCCCTTTATTTCTGAATCAATAAAAAATAAAAAGCTTATATTATATTATTACCTTAGCATAGAGGGTGATGCAAAAATAGTTTTACAATTATGAGTACAGAGTTATTTCTTGTATTTCAGGATTATTTACTAATTATCATATTATTTTCCACATGAACAATTGCAAACCTACTTTTGCCCCACCCTATATATAGAAAACAATTGATTTTATCAAAGCTTTCAATGACTCTTTGGTACAGTGGTAATTTCCATCTTTACTCTGCCCTTGAAATCTCTTGAAAATTAATAAATCATTTTTTTTCTGATGAATTCTCAACTCCTGTTGGATCTCCCTTCTGTTCTTCTTGTGAAATATAATCTTTGGTGTCAAAAGTGCTACTATAAACATACCATTTCTACCAGGTTTCCCTGCTTTAATATTTTTCTTTTTCTAAATATATATATATATTTTTTTATTTCAGAGAGGATGGGAGAGAGATAGAAACATCAATAATAAAAGAAACCTCTCCCCACTGGGTATCAAATCTGTAACCTGGGCATTTGCCCTGACCAGGAATTGAACATGACCCCCTAGTTCACAGTTCCACTCTCAACCACTGAGCTACTGGGCACCCAGCTTTACCTTCTGATCACCTGCCCTATTTCTGTTTATCTTGCTCTGTTTCAACAATGGCCTTTGTCTCAGGGGAGAACTTCCATCAGAGTTCAAACTCCACCTATAGAATCACAAGCAACTCTCTGTGTTTGAACCAGGAAGCACTGCTTGAGAAGCTGCTTGGACCGCTCACCACCCAGCCTGCTGAGGCTTGAGGACCACTTCAACAGTGCCTGTATCACCTTCTTAAGTCTGGCCATTGATGGCCTTCTGCCATGGGACTTCTTTGTCACTGCAAGAACTACTGGATATTCAAACTCAGCAACTGCTCCACCCAGCCCCAGGCAAGAAACCTGAGGACGGGGAAATCCTGGTCGGTGGATGTTCCTCCTGGGAGGTGGTGTGCACTCTGCCTGGATGTGGTGAAGATCAACTTTCCTTGGTGCATCATGCCAGAGAGGTTTGTGGCCTGCTGAGGATATATGAATTAGGAAGTCATGTGGAGTACAGTACAATGAATTCAATTCAATCTTCAATCTCCCTTTGTGTTGTGTATGAGGCCTCCTGCTTCATGGGACAGGAGAAGATGGAAATGGCTAAGATATAGTTCCGGTCTTCATATTTTTTCTATTTAGTTTGTAGCTTCTGTTTTCAATATTGCTTCACAGTCCGGGATGGCTGTTGTAATTCAGCCATTACATCAAATAGGAAGAGGAGAAGGAAAGGAGAAGGAGAAGGAAACTCCTACAAGGAAAACACTTGCTTTTGCTCACATTGAACTCATTGATCAGACCTTGGTCATGTGACCACATGAGCTGCAAAGGAGGCTGTAAGAAATATTTTTTTCTGTATTGTGTTATTGGAACTATGCAGAACCTGAACTCTTTTTCTCAGTGATAGCTTTTATTTTTTATTTACATTCAGTTTTATAGATTTACAACTGGAAAATTTATATTTTCACAAGATCAAATATTTACTTAAAAAAACAAATATCAAAGAAAATACCATCACTGATTTTTGGCTGTTAACATATTAACATCACAGACACTTTGGACAAAAAATAATAAGCTTCTATTTTATTTCTTATAATTGTAATAATGTTGGGAAAAATTCTTTATTTATATAGCTCATGAATATAAGATCAGTTTCTAGCACTCTAAAAGCAGGAATGACTTGAGATAGGATCACTATTTCTATTTATATGTAAACATTATTTCTGCTTACTCAGTGGTGTTTCTTTCACTGCAGATTCAATCATGAGTGATGTTGGATTCCAGCTACCCTTACTTACCAAAGACATGCAGAGAAGCACCTTCTGATCTGTTAGTAATGGCTTGGTGCACATCTTTTGTGTGACTCATTCTCACCTCTACATCTATCTCAAAGATCACAAAATCTTTTTGAAATTAAAGGAAAAAAAAGTCTGAGTTTCAACTCTGTCTACAACTTTCTACCTTTTTTTTTCTTCTGGGAATGATACTTAAACTCTATAAAACTCAATTGTCCCATTTTAAATTGTAATTAAAAATAATTACTTCATGGGATTTGGCAAAGCTTTTAAGAGCTGATGTCAGTGAAGCAATCTCAGTACCATGTTCTTCCTTAAATGTAGATGGAAAGTTATCGCAATCCAATCAAGTCCTTGCTCATGTCTTCCTGGTTTTCTCAGCCAGGATAAAGAGAATATGAACCTCCAGGACATTTCTGTGAAGTCCTTTCATATTTATTATCTCCCCTCACCACTTCCTTTCTTCTCGGAGCTCCAAGATCCAGTCAAGATTCTATACTTTCTATCAGCCCATTCAGGTCCTGAAGGACTTTCATTGTTGGTCTCACTGACAAACAGTAAGATAAATTTTTCAGATCTATTTCTACTAGAATCACTAAATATGGCAGATCTTCACATAATGTCCTTTCATTGTGACCTTGATGAGAAAAATCTATCCTCAGGTGAAGGTTCTGTCTGTGTGGAGTTTGTACATTCTCCCCACATCTGTGTGATTTTTCTCCTTGATGACAGTTTCCTCCCATATCCCAAATAAGTGCACAGCTAAGGGAATTGGTGTGTATAACATGTCCCAGAGTGAAAGAGTGTGGGTGTGAGTGGAAGTACACTCTGTAGTGGAACCGTGTCCTGTTCAGGGCTGGTTTTCATCATCTAGCTACCCAAGACCCTGAACTGAAATAAGTGAGTTGGAATATAAGGATCTTACTTGCTTTTACTAAACATACTAGAGGCCCAGTGCATGAAATTCAGGGGGTATCCCTCAGCCCAGTCTGCACCCTCTCTAATCTGGGACATCCCTCTCACAATCCAGGACTGCTGGCTCCTAACTGCTTGCCTGCCTGCCAGCCTGATCTCCCTAAGCTCTCCCCTGCCTGCCTGATCCCTTAACTGCTTCTGCCTTGTCCCTGCCACCAAGACTTTGTCAGGAAGGCCATTTGGTCTAATTAGTATATTACCCTTTTATTACATAGATTTCTTAAATGTGTGTATAACTAATGTTAATGGCAATGTTTAATATTAGAAATGTTTTGGGTCTTTAATTAAAATTGTGTTGATAATTTTGTGACCAAAAATATGAGGTAAGAACTTAACTCTTGCTTATATCATCATTCTTGGGTAAAATTGGTTTCATAGTATGTCATTTGCTTAAAGTTGTGTTTTCCAAGAATCTACTCATGATGTTAAGAGAAGACTTATGTATAATAAAATCTTTATTAAAAAGGCAAATGATCTAGTTTTCTTAAAGTGTATAAAATATGCTATGTCTAATTTCATTTCAAGTCTCATCCTCATCACTAACCCTACTTACATGTGTCTCAGAGTTCTTGAGAAATTCTTCTCTTTGTCAAATGAACAATAGCAAGAATATTGTTAGTTGTAGTCAATTATTATATAATACTACCATTTGCCATTTATACTGCAAAGGACATAGACAAATATAGAAATGTGTCATCCCTGCCCACAAGTGGCTTTCCTAACAAACATCCATAGCATCTTTGAGGGCCCTTATAATATATTAGTCCAAGGTCATAAAGGATAAACTTGGTCAAGAAGTGCATCAATTAACCTTCAAGTACTTTTATTTTTTTATATGATTATATGCACCCCCTAGAATGGACTTCTCTTATTTTTGTAGAGTCTATATCTCTTCACCTGCAACCAGAGGGTTAATAAGAAAGGTTAGAAATGTTAAAGTAAAACCTGGATGACTAAGCACCCTACCACTAAAGAAGAGCATTGTATGTGGTAATTATAGTCCCATGGCATGTTTCTCAATGTGAAAGCTGATATTGATTTTAATGTTCGATATTGGTGTAAAATTTATCTTCTTTCTTTTGTGTGTCTGTTACCATGACAAAGGTTTAATAATGCCCTCTCATGCTATTTAACTAAATAGACTAGAAGACAATTCTTTAAAAGAATAATGTTAACAAGTACTACTGCACTGTTATAATGACTCAGGATTTTTTCTCATACACTCTGCCGTCACTTTTACTAGATGTTTCATAAAGAAAAGTGGTAGACCATAATCTTTAGGGTTTTTTTGTTTGTTTGTTTTGATTCATTTTTACTTTTCAGAATTTTTTCCCCAGGAGGATATTTGAATAAAGTAGAGCTAACACTGGTGGTTAGTTAAAAAAAAGCCTTTGACTGAATTTTCAGAAGCCATTTCCTAAGATATATTCTGTATTCCATTCAAATCAGATAGCTGGAGTTTCATGGAGCGAGGCAAATATTTCGAAGACCTCTATCCTAGAATACCAGATGTGAAGTTTGAGATTGTTTAAAATAGTGAAAAAAAAATTAAATTATATTTCATTGACCTACTGAATTTTACTGATTGGTAATAAACCTGAGATTTTGAGTTTTATCTACCAACTGAAGCCAACATATAATATTTTCAGCTTTATATTCCCACCTATGACACTGGAATAATGTCCTTTATCCTCTCAGTAATATGCTAGTAGCATCATGGGAAACATTACTAAAAGAGATAAAAGTACTATGTTTCAGGTACCATGGCTGTGGCAAGAGTTAATTGTAGAGAAAAGCCATGATAAAATGTTGGAATTCAGGCCCCGTTAAAGGTGGAAATTAATAGAAAGAGAAAGAAAAATTTCCCAAATGAAACTATCTATAAGTAGATTATTAAAAATAGTGTTGTCTATTGGGGAGAGGTAGTTGCGGCACTCCCATTTCATCATCTTGGTGACTGAGGTTAGTATTGTGAGAGCACTGTGGATTATGCTGCAAAATGTCACCAGCATTGCTACAAAGACCAATGTTTTCTGAAGCCAGGCACACACATTCTTTTGTTATTGTCTTCTTCCTCTGTTGAATAGTTACTTACTGCATACAGCTAAAATGAATGCTAAGAAGAGCCAACAGTTCAAACCATAGAAACAGAGTTTTAATGTTATATAGGTCTACTAGAAATGAATTTTTGCTCTTTAAAGATGAAAGATGAAGACTGTTAGGAAGATCTTACTAGATATAAGCAAGCATTGGAAAGCATACAGAGCAAAGCAATGTCTGAGACAAAACTTATAAGCTTTTAGCTAGAAATACAAGTGTAATATAATTTCACTCATATATAGAATTTAATGAAAATATTGAAGTACCAAGCAAAATAGAGACGGACTCATGGAGACCAGGCAGGTAGCTCTGGTTGTGTGGGAGGAGTGGTGGAAGAGGAATTGAATAAAAAAGAAAAACAAAAGGAGAATTCAGGGACATGGACAACAGTGTGGTGATCGTGGGGATAGGGGTGAAGGGTGTGGGTGAAAGTGGAAGAGGGAATAGAAGGGATAAATGGTGATGGGAAAAATCCAATATTTTTAAGTTCACTGACCAGTAAAATTAGCAAACAGTTATTACCAAGACACCTGAATCAGTATATATATATATATATATATATATATATATATATTCATATGTATATGCGAGAGAGCAGAGAGAGAAGAAAGTAATCTTTATTTTCTCTTTCTGGACAGGGCTACACAGTACACATTAACTTTGTTTATAATTTTATTTAAAACTAGTAGCCCTGTACATGAATATGTGTGCCAGTAGCTCATTGCCACCCTCCAGTAGCTCTCCTGTATCTCTCCCTATCTCCATTCCTCCTGTGCACCCCTTTGCTTGCTGCCCTGCCTCCTCCTATAGCTTTCCAGTGCCTGTTTGTAGCTCTTGGCCCACTGCCCTGCCCTCCTGTAGTTTCTTCCATCCTCTCTACTCCCCCCTCATAGCTTGCTGCCCTGACCCCTCTTGTAGCTTTCTGCCACCCACTTATAGCTCTCTGGGTCACCCTCCTATGAGTCGTGATCCAGGCATTACACAGTCAGTCATTATGCTTCACTGTGTAACAAACATTTGCATATTACATCTTTATTATATAGGATGCTGAATCTGACCCTGGCTAGTGTCGCTCAGTTGATTGAATGTTCTCTTATTATGTCCAGTGGTACCTTGAGATACGAGTTTAATTCGTTCCGTAACCTTGAGGCATGGGAAACTATGAGACACTCCTATCTCAAATGTTGCTCGTATTTCAAAGCAAAATTTGCTTGCTCGATGGCTCGTATCTCAAAAATCTCGTATGTTAGGGCACTCGTATCTCGAGGTACCACTGTACCAGAAGGTCTCCAGTTCGATTCCCAGTCAGAGAACATGTCCAGGTTAGGTAGCTGATCAATGTTTATCTCTCCCTTTCTCTAAAATCAATAAAAACACATTCTAAAAAGAAATAAAAATACTGAATCTGCTTACTTATCTATGTAAAACATTTTGAAAGTTTGACTCCTTGTTTTGATTATAAAAATTTGTCTACAGCCGAGACCGGTTTGGCTCAGTGGATAGAGCGTCGGCTTGCGGACCGAAGGGTCCCAGGTTCGATTCCGGTCGGGGGCATGTACCTTGCTTGAGGGCACATCTCCACTGTGGGGTGTGCAGGAGGCAGCTGATCAATGTCTCTCTCTCATCCATGTTTCTGACTTTCTATCCCTCTCCCTTCCTTTCTGGAAAAAATCAATAAAATATACTAAAAAACTTTTGTCTACAAATGTATAAATTTTATTAAAATATTTAATTTCAATATCCTATAGAAAGTATTTTATATAAATTTAATGTACAGCTATATACTATTCACTTCTACAGTTCTAATGCATGCTGATATCCAGGTAATTTTTATTAATGACAATAGTTGCATGTACATTCTTTCCATTGCGATAATAATCAAGGTCTGCAATGTGTATTTATGTATATTTTGTTTTATAATATTTAGAAGTTAGTACTACATTAGATTTCTCTCAATATCATAATACTAAATTACATATTCATTTTCAGGCACTACATATTTTTTGAAATATATATTACTATTGGCTGATTTTGTGTAATTTAAGCTGGGAGATAGTATGCTAGGAAGCTATCAAGCAGTCCAGAGAACAATAGGAACAGAAAATGAACATATTCTCCAAGGACATAGTATTTATTAAAAGACTAGGTTCATTTATCTGTAAAATCACGACTGATAAAATTCCCGGTAAGGAATAAACCTCTATACATAGCACACAAATTGATGTGTCTTATGAGTTACTTAACTAACATTATTTGTATTAATAATTAATATTTTACTATAAATTTGATAGAAGATAATGAGAAAATAAATTAATTGCTATATAATTTATAGTTTATTTTGGTATTTTGAGAGAGGTTTTAAATATTAATAATATTAATAAATACTTCAGACATAATTATTTATTTTATTAAATTAGACAAGTGAAAAAATTAAAAATCTCCAGAAAAAGATGGCAGAAGTCCCATAAGTATTTTGCTACATAATAATAATAATAATAATAATAATAATAAAAACATGCATGACCTTTATAATCAGACCCAGATAAAGGTGGAAATTAATAGGAAGAGAAATAAATTTTAAATTTTTAATTTTAATACATTTAAATGTTATTAAAATGCATTAATAAAACAATTATTTTTTCAAGTTGCTTATTATTCTTCCATACACATAATTGGTGAGTTTATATAAAATGATATTTAACAAGATACATATTTTATAAAACTATACAACTCAAATATAATACAAAATAATACATCTTTTTAAAATATATTTTTATTGATTTCAGAGGAAGAGAGAGGGAAAGAGAATAGAAACATCAATGCTGAGAGAGAATAATTGACCGGCTGCCTCCTGCACACCCCACACTGGGGATCAAGCCTACAAACCAGGTATGTATATGCCCTTGACCAGAATTGAACCTGGGACCCTTCAGTTTGCAGGCTGACACTCTATCCACTGAGCCAAACTGGCTAGGACAATAATACATATTTTTTAAAAAATAATTTGTCTAGGCAGTTTTTAAGTCTTTTTTTTTTAGAACAAAATTCAGTTAACTAAATATAATTTTAGAAAAATTTACTTTTCATCTCAGATATGTTTATTTAAACAAAAATTATTATGTTTCCAAATTCTGGTAGAACTAATGAAGTGAATTGCTATTATAATGTGTTGCATTGCTCAATGAGAAGAATTGCTTAAATACTAAGATAATAAACAAATCCATAATTCTCTCCCCTGGTTTTGAATGTGCTGTTATTTGAAAAATTCTTAGTTTTAAGTTACAATTCTCCCCTTAAGACCCAAATACATAGGGTTCTTAACTACTGGCTAGATATTTTATTCTTCTTTGCTTTCTATTTTTCTGTGTACCCTGGGCTTAGGATACACAGTATGAGATTAAAAATCAATTAATGAATGACATCAGTTAGAAGTGGCCATGATTTGGGGGCGGGGGGGGATTTAGGTTACTGTGGCAGGGTAAATTTAATTTGTCCATTCTATTTAGTGTATTCCAGTTTGCCACTAATTTGGTGGAGGGGAGGAGGGGGGAAAAATCTAAAATATACTCTTAAGAGAGTTATATGCCATCATACATCAATAAGATATATATGAGGTTTTCACTGTATTTAAGAAAATCAGAGGATGGAGGGAAATTAAGGTGTACTGGCTTAAAGCAAACAATAAATCACTGTGTAGTCTCAATACTACAAACATTCTGTAAAGGGGACATATTTTAGAAAAATAATCAAAAGTACCCTTGAAAAATAACAAGAGACAAAACCATCCTATTATAGGAAAAACCTTTTGGCATGAGAGCATACACTAGGGTGTCTATGTGCCTATGGACCTTCTGTCCATGAGATAGAACAATTTTTAAAATGAGATGGTCATAATCCCCTATTTCCTAGTTAATTTTTATGAATAGTTTATATGTAAAATTAGTTAAAGAATCCCCATAAGAGTTAGCGATTTGCTATACACTTAAGGCCATGATACTTAAACTTTTTTTTTTTTTAGAAAGTTTGTATTTTTAACAAGCTCCCAGGTTGTTTCCAACATACTTCAAGTGTAAAAGATCACTGCTCTTGGGGAAACTCTGAATTCCGCTGCCTGACTATAAACATCCATATAGTAAGAGATAAATAGGAACTACATTTTATATATAAAACAAAATAAATTTTGTATGAAAAATGTTGTGTTATGTGAATATGACTTTTATAGCTTCATTTAGTATTAGATTGTGTTTTCAAAGGTTTTCATCAAAGTATTTCATCTTCATTATCTCAGTGAGAAGTCATCTCCCTTCCCATCTGAAGTTAATTTTTTTTTAAAATCTGGGTATTGGCTAACGTTTCCTTTTTCTGTAATGAAAATTTTATATTCATAATTATTTCCTAAGTTTTCTTATATTAAAACCCTAGATTTTTCCTCTTAATATATAGAAATCACTTACAATCTGACCCTCTGTCACATGACACTTTATCATTTTAATAAATTATCTTCCATTTAACTAATACTATATCTAGTGAGTTTAAAAAATATTGGATTATTCTATCTGTATTATTTCTTAGCATGGTTATAGAAAAAGCCATCAAGCCCCTTCTAGGTGTGAAAATGAAAGAATCCCTTGCAGACATAATGAAGTATTATTATTTACCCGAACTCTCCATGCATTTTCTCACTATCAGGACTTGAATTATGCATGGTACCCAAAACCTATAACTAAATTTCATCTGTGTTTCTTCTTCAAATCTTTTTTTTTTCTTGCCTGCCTATTTACTTAACTAAAACACATTTACCTTTTAGTTACCCACATAAATATTATTTTCTCTAAAATGTCTTCCCTCTCCCAATAGACTTGGTTAGCTGACCCTCCAGCACCAAGTACTTAGCTTGCCAAAGTATTTATACCTCTTTGGAAATTGTTTGTTTGTTATCTTTCCTACCAGGTTGCCAGCTCCTATAGAGTAGGTACCAGATTTCTCTTGATAGGATGTAGTCAGTAAATATTGTTTGAAAGAATGAAATGCTTTCCCTAATGTTTGCCTTTAATGGCAAGCCTTTTGTTAAAATAATGCCCACACTTTTCATTTCCACTATTGACATTCTTCCTTTTAGGAGCTTCTAAGCATTGTTTGAATGCCCTGATTATATCTTGCCAATTTTCTATCATATACAGCCTGTCATTCCAGGGTAGAATATATAGATTGACTCTCCTTCACAAGAACATGGCTTTTGTGACCTAGGCTTCACCAATTAGATGTGTTTGAACATGATTTAGATTCAGCACCAGCAGTGTGATAAAATGGGCACCACTTAGAATCTGTTTTGTATGTAAGGTTTTGTGAACAACAATGCTGAGATTCTAGCATCTAATTCCCAATGCAAGCAGTGTCCATGGGAATATTTGTGCCTAGCTGTGATGGGGAAGTTTGTAGTGGAGGATCATTATGGTATGTTGTATCATTCATGACTTGACTCTGAGCTTAACTCTCTGACCTTTTCAGAGATCCATTGAGCTACCAGATAGCATTAAATAAGCTCCATTTCTGCCTAAGCAAGTTAAAGTGGATGCATTTTTTGTTCAACTATGAGCTCTGATAGATATTTCCTGTTATTTTGAGTTGTTCCTTTTCAGTCAACTTTGTAGATTCTTATTCTTATAAACTTTATACCATTAGTGTGTTTATTTCATCATGCAGGAAATATGTACTTAAAGGTGTCAAGTATTGCTGTAGATAGCTGAGATTCTGCAGAGAACAGAATAAAAATATTTCCTGCTCTATGTTGCTCATATTCTGGGCTGAGAAAGAATATAATTTTTTCTGAGTGATAATTTTATTGAAAAGTGAAGTAAAGTGAATAATTAATGACTAGTGGCATATGCAATTTATTTAAGATATAATATGCAGGGACATCTAATGAGAAACCTAAGGCTCCAAATCAGCCTTTAGCTTTCCGGAGAAAGCATATTCTAGGCAGAGCAAACAGTAAGTAATCAGGCCCTGGAGTGAAAGTGTGAATCATGAGCTTAAGAAAAGAAAAAAAAAAAGTACAATGTGGCTGAAGACAGTGAGTAAGGGAAAGATAATGAAAATGAGACTGGAACGTTAGCTGAAGAAAAAGCAGGAAGAAGTTCATAGGACAGTATAAAAACTTGAATTTTACTATGAATGAGTTGGAAGCCATTAGAGATTTGCAAACACAAGAATGATATCATCTGGCTTTTCATTTAAAATATCACTCCATGGAAAACAGACTGAGAGAACATGGATTATGGTAGAAATAGAGAACAAAGAACTTTACTAAAGGTCAGAGCACTGAGCCTTCGGCTTTTTGGTCCTAGTAAGAGGAAGGAGATCTAACAAAATAGACTGAATGTGGGAAAAAAGGGGAAAAGAAAGAGTGTGCCACAAAAGTGATTTGAAGAAAAAATTTCAAGGAAGGGGATGGGAACAATTTCAACTGATAAGTTAACGAGATAAGAACTGAGTTTGGCAATATGGATGTTATGGATAGTATTAGAATTCCTTTATTTTGATTACTGACTTTATTGTTTTCTACTGCTTGTTGAGATTTACTTAACTTGTCTTCTGCTGCCTATATTTGACACCTACATCCTTCCAACCCAAATTGCTTTAATGAATTTCAGACAACTTTTCTAAATTCTATTGGATATTTCCACTTGAATCTCAATACATTCCACTTAATAAATTGTCCTCTTTATTTTCACCTAGATTATTTTACTTAAAGGCTTCTTTTTAGTGTGGTAGATAATTTAGATTCAATGAAATTGTGATGATTTACAAGCCATCTTTAGTTCATATACAGTGGTACCTCGAAATACCAGTGCCCTAACATACAAGATTTTTGAGATACGAGCCATCAAGCAAGCCAGCTAGTGATTTTTTGCTTTGAAATACGAGCAACATTTGAGATATGAGTAATCCTACAGATAGGACAGCTGCACACGACCCACCAGTTTACCTCGACTCGAGCGTCTCATAGTTTCCCACGCCTCAGTCAGTGTGCTTGTTTACCTCCTTGTCAAAGCATCTTTTGTGCATTTACATACTTTATCACATTTCTTTTTAAAACCATGGGTCCGGAGAAAGTGAGTGGAAAGGTCAGTGCTCAGAAGAGGATGACGTCTATTGAATTAAAGCATGAAATCACAGAAAAATATGAGCAAGGTGTGCGAGTGGCTGACTTGGCAAGGCAGTACTTCAATGATATGCACTGTGCTTAAACAGAAGGAGTCGATAAAGGGTATATCGCCAGCTAAGGGCGTTACAATAATTTCTAAGCTCCGTAGCTCTCTCCATGAAAAGATGGAGAATCTACTGATGGTATGGGTGACGGAGAAACAGCTTAAAGGAGATACATTAACACAGGGTATCATGTGCGAGAAGGCGGAGTGATTTACAGTGATTTGCTGGAGCAGACCCTGCGCACTTCCACAGAAGAAGCCTTGAAAGACTCATTAAAAGCCAGTAGAGGCTGGTTTGATAACTTCAGGAAAAGGTCCGGCATTCACTCCATCGTCAGGAATGGTGAGGCAGCAAGTTTGGATGTGAAGGCAGCTGAGGATTACCGCAAAACTTTTCCCAAACTGATAGAAGCCAAAGGATATATCCCCCAGCAAGTCTTCAACTGTGACGAGACAGGGCTTTTCTGGAAGAAGATGCCAAATAGGACTTATATAACGGCAGAGGAGAAGGCGATGCCAGGCCACAAACCCATCCATGAAGGATAGGCTAATTTTCACACTGTGCGCCAATGCGAGTTGCGATTGCAAGATCAAGCCTCTGCTCGTATACCATTCAGAAAACCCCAGAGTCTTTAAGTCACATGAGATTTTAGAAGATAAACTGCAAGTTATGTGGAGGGAAAACCCAAAGGCATGGGTCACCAGGCAGTTCTTTGTGGAGTGGGTAAACCTGGTTTTTGGCCCTTCTGTTAAGAAATATCTACAGGAAAACAACCTAACCATGCAAGCCCTCCTCGTCCTCGACAATGCTCCTGCTCACCCACCAAACCTCGAAGATGAACTCCTCGAAGAGTTCAAGTTTATAAAGGTTGTCTACCTACCTCTCAACACCACTCCTATCCTGCAGCCCATGGATCAGGAGGTGATTTCTAATTTTAAAAAGCTGTACATCAAGCACCTGTTCCGGTGCTGCTTTGAGGTGATGGAGAAGACAAATCTCACCCTTTGAGAGTTCTGAAAGAACCACTTTAACATGGTGATATGCCTCAGAATTATTGATCAGGCCTGGCTGGGTGTTACAATGAGGACTTTGACCTCTGCATGGAAGAAGCTGTGGCCTGAGGCGGTAGCCGAAAGGACCTTGAAGGGACTTGAACCCGAGGTGCCAGTGGAGGAGGAGATAGTGTCTCTGGAAAAATTCATGGGCCTGGAGGTGGATGAGAGAGATGTGAATGAGCTCCTCGAGGAGCACTCTCTGGAACTCACCACAGAGGAGTTACAAGAGCTGCAGGCTCAGCAACATGCGAAGGTTCTCCAAGAAATTGGTTTCGAGGAGGAGCCAGAGGTGGAGGAGATCTCTACAAGTGGGATAAAGGAGATCTTAGGAATGTGGGAGAGGGTGTCACACTTCGTGGAAAAGAAACACCCCAAAAAAGTTGCTACTGGTCGTGCATCAGAGCTGTTCAATGAAACTTGCCTCACCCATTTCAGAAACATTCTGAAAGGGAGGAAGAGGCAAACCTCGTTGGACACTTTTTTTTTTAAATGGGCCAAAAATGCAAAGACCAGTAGCAATTAAGTTCAGTGAAGATTAGTTAAGTTACATTCAGTGTAGGGATAAAGTGTAGCATTAAGAGTGTAACGAGTAGGTAAATACACTTTATAAAACCAGTTTATTCCTTTACATTCTCTTTTATTATGTTTTTATACAATATCTGTCATTTATAAACACATTTTTCTTATTAAAAAACACGTAACAAGAACAACTGGGGTGGCATTTGGGGGGCTAGAACGGATTAACGGCATTTCAATTGATTTCAATGGCTAAATTTGCTTTGATATTTGAGCAACTTGATATATGAGCAAGGTTATGGAAGGAATTAAACTCATATCTTGAGATACCACTGTATATTCATTTAGCATATCATATATATAAACTAATGATGGCTTATAAATCATCAAAATATATATGGCTAATATGCTAAGTGTCCCTCCAACTGTCTGACCAGTCGCTATGACATGAACTGACCACCAGAGGGCAGATGTTCAATGCAGGAGCTGCCATAAGATACACTGGCCATTTCCAAAGAAATGGCACCATGGACCTGGCACTAACAAAGCAATAGTTGGCTTCCCCCAAGGGAGACACAGGCCCTGCCACCACCCCTGAATGACAGCTCACTAAATAGCAGCCTACACTCCCAAGACCTCATGGCACAAAATGTGACCAACAGCCCAGCCCATGCTAGAAACGGTTACTGTGGGTGCCAGAAAATGATGTCACATAGCAATTCCCTGCTTCCTCTCCCTAGTGTATAGCCTCCTTGCAGTTTCTTCAGCCCTGGAACATGACTTGCTTTAGAGCCAGGTGAAAACATTTTACACTTTAACCAAATGTCTGTGAAGTGTTTTTCCATTCCTCATCTCATTTGCTCTTCACTGAAGTGCTGGAGTATGTAGATAGGAGATTTGGTAGAATCCTATTTTCTGTTTCTTAGCTAAAAAATGGAAATTTAGAAAGTTTAGAAACTTGACTTGACTGAAAAGAAGTAAGAAGTGGTGGATTTTAAAAATGATTTCAGGTTTTCTCACTGTACAGAATATAGTCAAATATTGCTGAGGTTAAATATTTTATCTTTTGTTCACCCTGCATGATTTACAATAATAATTTGCTTCATGTTGATATTTACTGCTGTGTTGCTGACAATTACCTGAAAGAGAAGGTGGGATGCTTCCCTGGGCTGAAAAAAGTTTAGCTAAATAAAAAGCAGGTATAATTAAGCAAGTTTATTCTTTATATATAAAAGGCTAAGTTGATTCACCCATGTGCAATAAATGAAAAGCTCTCACTGGCTCTAATCACAAGCATGTGTTTCAATCTGTCACCGATTATGAATTTGGTTGACACTTCTATTATAGAGAAAGGGCGAATAGCAATATTAATTTATTTTCAGTGTGTATGAATCCATGTACCAGGCCACTAGTTTCTTGAATATCTGTCAAAAAAGTTCCTCCCATTTATTTCATTGCCACACCATAGTTTATATCCATATCATCTTTTGCTTGGATTGTTGCTATATCCTCCTTGTCAACATTTTATTTATTTTTATTTAAAATATGTTTTACTGATTTCAGAGAGGAAGGAGAGGGAGAGAGAAAGAAGAACATCAATGATGAGAGAGAATCATTGATCACTGCCTCCTGCACATCCCCCACTGGGGATCTAGCCCACAACCTGGGTATATGCCCTGACTTGGAACTGAACCAGGGCCTTCTGGTTCGATGCTCAAGCAGTGAGCCACACCCGCCTGGCTTCCTTGTCAGCACTTTAGTCTTATTTCTCTTGTGATAATTTCTAAACTTCTGCCATACTAATTATTCTGCATGTAAAGCATGATAGTGGGATATTCCTGCTCATAGTCATTCAGTGACTTCCATTACATTGGAATGAAAATCTGCATGGTACTCCTGATCTGCTTTTGTGTACTATCTCAGTTAACTCATCTGATTGTATTTCTGGAACCTTGTGTTCCAGGAATATCCAACTATTTTTCTTCCCCTAAAATTAGAATAAATTGTCTCATTTTCAATGCTTTTTTTCATCCAATTTTCTCTCACTGGAATCTTTATTTATTAGCCCAAAAGGCACTGAGGCCCTGTATTGGCACTCTTAATAAATTTGAAAGTATTATAGAAACAATACCTTAACTCATTTATAAAACATTAGATTGCAAATTGGGAGGTTATTGGAATCTAACAGTGTTACTAACATGTAGGCCCTTGACAAGTGCCTTTGCCCTGCATGAATGAGAGCTGAACAAAGAGCATTTATATGGTCTTTTTGCAGTTCCCAGAAAGGAGTTAATTGATTTTAGCACACTGTAGGAAACATAATTTGACTTTCTAAATCTTTCATTCTGGAAACAGAAAAGAGAATGTCAGATGGATTTATATATGCAGAATAAATTTGATTCTTTCAATTGCATGGCCATAAATAAATACATATGCCTTTATTTATGTTACTGCACTATATCCTTCAGGACCTTAACAGTATATTAAAGAAAGAACAGATAGAGTAAATTCCTTTACTAGGAAAAACACTGTTTAAACAGTATTTGTGATAAACATTTATTAGAAATACCAATGAGTAGCAGAGAATAACATATTTTTTAGAGTGCCCTATACTGCTGAGAATATGAGCATTCAGCAACAAAAATTATTTTACATAATTGAAGAATAAATAGATTCAGACTATGAATTATGAATTCTTGATGGTTTACTTTTTATAATCAAAATTAATTATTATTATAAGTAGTAATCACACCTCCCTAATGATATCCCAAATACTTATGATATAAAAATATAAATCAAGAAATATTGCAGGTGCTGTGAGCAAACATTCTGGTAAAAGCACTATGCTCTAACATGAAAGTAAACACTAACACCTGGGAAAACATAGCATATAAGGTCATGGAGACTTATCTTTTGTTTCTAAGCAGATCATGTTAAAAAAAAGTATCAGGTGCTTATTCAGGAAAGTGTGTTTGCAAAATCATTTTTAATTTAAAATAATTAAATCATTTTAGGAAGCACATACAGTTTTCTCTATATAATAAAACTCTAAAATAAATTTAGATTAATTTTAATCTAGTCACTTCATATCATACTTACTAATATCAATACTTTTTGTAAAATTTCGGTTGGTTTTAAGATTTTTAGAAACATCTTTGGAATTGTTTATAAAATAATTGTATATGTAAAACTGTATATTAAATAAGTAAAATATTATCTCAAATTATTTTTAAAAATGCTATACATATTAACTAATTTAATCATTTTTATGTGGAAGTTATTGTGTTTAGCTTGGAATTATAGATTAACTGTTTTCATCTCTTGGTGAATAAGAAATTTATTTTATTTTAATTAATTAATTTATTTTTTACAGAAGGAAGAGAGAGGGATAGAGAGTTAGAAACATCAATGAGAGAGAGACATCGATCAGCCTCCTCCTGCACACCCCCTACTGGGGATGTGCCCGCAACCAGAATACATGCCCTTGACTGGAATCGAACCTGGGACCTTTCAGTCCCCGGCCGATGCTCAATCCACTGAGCCAAACCGGTTTCTGAGAAATTTATTTTATTTTTAAGATATATTTTTATTTATTTCAGAGAGGAAGAGAGAGTGAGAGAGAGATAGAAACATCAATGATGAGAATGAATCATTGGCTGCCTGTAGCATGTTCCCTACTGGGGATGAACCCTACAAGCCTGACCAGGAATAAAACTATAACCTGGTTCATAAGTTGATGCTCAACCACTGAGCAACACTGGCCAGGCAAGAAATTAATTTTTTATGTTTTGAAAACTACAGTTTCTGCAACATGATAAAAGTAATAGTTATAATTTCATTATTATGTTGTCCATTAACAAATGTAAAAAGTTTATTGTGATATAATTCATATTCATTAATTCACTTGTTAATGTGTATAATTCATTGTTTTTTATTATACCAAATGAACATTATATTTTTACTTTATTTTTATTGTTGAAATAATTATGGATGCTCTCATTTTCTGCCCCCTGAACCCACCTCCACCCAGCCCCTGTTACTCCTTCCTCATGCCATTACCACACTGTATCTATGGGTTATGTATGTATGTTATTCCTGTCTAATCCCTTCACCTGATTTTATTCAGTCACCTCCCTGCCCTAGTCTGTCTCCCCACTGAGAACTGTCAGGCTGTTCCATGTATCCATGCCTCTGGTTCTATTTTTTTCATCAGTTTATTTAGTTCATTAGCTTCTACATATAAGTGAGATCATGTGAAATTTGTCTTATGATGACTGCCTCATTTTGCTTAGCAGAATAATCTCCAAGTTCATCCATGCTGTCATAAAGAGTAAGATTTCTTTTTTGAAGCTTCATATTATTCCATTGTGTAAATAGCTTTTGCACCTACTCATCTGATTGGCACTTGGGCTGTTTCTTGATCTCTGCTAATGTAAATAACACCCTTAAATATAGAGGTGTATAATATTATTTTGAGTTGAGTTGTACACTAATCACTGCAATCTAATTTTAGAACATTATCAATACTCCAAAAGACTGTTAGCAATCACTCATCATCCTTCTCTCACTCCTCACAGTCTAGGCGTAGGCAGAAACAAGTATACTTTTGTTTCTACAGATTTTTCTATTCTGGACATTTCAAGTAAGTGTTTTCACATAATATGTGGCTTTTTGTATCTAAATTCCATATTTGATGGGGGATTTCAGGCTGCACCCCCACTCCAGTACCAGGCCAGGGGACCTGAGGCTGCACTCCCCTGCCTGGTTGGGCTTGACAGGGGACCTCAGATCACACGCCCACCGGCAGAGTTTTAGAGGGGATCTCAGGTCGTGCCTCCCAACTTAGCTGGGATTCAAGCTATGCCCCTCACTGGATGAGGCTTGATTGAGACCTCAGGCCTCATCCCCGGTCCCAGCATCAGGCCAGGGAACCTGAGGTCATGCCCTTCACCTGGCGGGGATTGACAGGGGACCTCATTCCAGATGTTTTAAAGATTTATCTGTTTTAAAATGTGTTGGTACTTTATTCATTTTTATGATTAAACAATTTATTGTGTAGGTGTATATTTAGCTTTTCCATTTATCAACTGATAGACATTAAGTTATTTCCACTTTTTGCCCATTTTGTTTCTTTTGTTTTGTTTTCTTGCTTAATTTTCTTGGCTAGAACTGCCAGTAAAATGTTGAATAGAAATGAAAAGAGTGAAAATCTTTGTCTTATTCCCGATCTTAGAACAAATTCAGCTTTTCACCATTAAGTATGATGTTAGCTGTGAGAGAAAAAATATGTACAAAAAATTAAATAATTTATATGAAATGTTCAAATCCCTAAAATAAAACAAATGACCATACCAAAACTGCCTCAAGAAGTAAAAAAACATTCCCACCAGCAGTGCACAAGGGTTCCTTTTTCTCCACATCCTCACCAACACTTGTCATTTGTTGATTTGTTGATGATTGCCATTCTGACAGGTGTAAGATGGTATCACATTGTCATTTTGATTTGCATCTCTCAGATATTTAGTGACTTTGAACATGTTTTCATGTGTCTCTTGGCCTTCTTTCTATCATCTTTTGAAAAAAATTCTATTTGGGTCTGTTGCCCATTTTTTATTGGATCATTTATCTTCCTTTTATTAAGTTGTATAAGTTGGCTGTAAATGTTGGAGAGTAAACCTTTATTAGTGATAATATTTGCAAATATGTTCTCCCATACAGTGGTCTTTCTTGTTGTTTTGTTGATGGTTTCTTTTGCTGTGCAAAAGCTTTTTATTTTGATGTAGTCCCATTTGTTTATTTTTTCTTTAGCTGCCATTGTCCTTGGAGCAGTATCAGTGAAGAAGTTCTTTCAGCATATGTCTGAGAATGTGCTGCCTGTGGATTCCTCTATTATTTTTATGGTTTCCTGTCTTATGTTTAAGTCCTCTATCCATTTGAAGTTTATTTTTGTACATGGTGTAAGTTGCTGGTCTAGTTTCATTTTTTTGCATGTATCTGTCCAATTTTCCCAACACCATTTATTAAAGAGGCTATCTTGACTTCATTGTATGCTCATGCCTCCTTTGTCAAATATTAATTGAGTGAATGCAGACTGGTGCAACCACTGTGGAGAACAGTATGGAGTTTCCTCAAAAAACTAAAAATGGAACTCCCATTTGACCCAGCAATCCCACTCTTAGGAATATATTCTAAGAAATTAGAAACACTAAACAGAAAGGATTTATGCACCTCTATGTTCATAGCAGCACAATTTACAATAGCTACAATTTGGAAACAGCCTAGATGCCCATCAACAGATGAGTGGATCAGAAAACTATAGTACATCTACACAATGAAATTCTATGCTGCCATAAAAAAGAAGGAATTCTTACCATTTGCAGCAACTTGTATGTACTGGAGAGCCTTATGCTAAGTGAAATAAACCAGTCAATGAAGGAGAAACACCACATGATCTCACTCATTTGTGGATAATAAAGAACATTACAAACTGATGAGTAAAAGGATAAATACAGAGGCAGTAAAGCTTCAAAAAAGACTGTCCAATTATAGCAGGAAGGTTAAGGAGAGGTGGGATAGGTAAGAGATCAACCAAAGGACTTGTATGCATGCATATAAGCATAACCAATGAACATAGACACTGGGGGTTAGGGTATGCCTGGGAGGAGGTGGAATGGGAAGATATGTATACATATAATACATTAATAAAAAAATAAAAAAAGAAGTAAAAAACAAACAAACAAAAATATATAAATAGACTTATAAAAACTAAAGGGATCAGTCCTGGATGAATGGCTAAGGTTGTTGCAGTGTCATCCCATACACCAAAACGTTGTGGGTTTGATGCTAGTTAGGGCACATACCTGGTTATGGTTTGATACAAAGTCAAGACACATATAAGAGGCAATTGATGTTTCTCTCTCTCCCTCTTCTCTCTCTAAAGACCAATAATAACATATCCTTGGGTGAGGATTAAATAATAATAATAATAAATAAACTAAAGAGATTGAACTGTTAATTAATTTTTTTCAAAGAAATTAAAGCACAAACCTAGGTGAATTCACTGAGAATTCTATGAAACATGGAAATAATGATTTATATGTGTTGATTTAACATTTTGATAATTCATTAATATATTATACCATATTAATGGAATAAAATAGAAAACATATAAATATTTTGATTGATAAGAAAAGCAGTTGAGCCAAGACCATTTTGGCTCAGTGGATAGAGCATCAGCTTGTGGACTGAAAGGTCCCAGGTTCGATTCTGGTTGGGGGCATGTACCTTGCTTGCGGGCACATCTCCACTGTGGGGTGTGCAGGAGGCAGCTGATCGATGTCTCTCTCTCATCGATGCTTCTGACTTTCTATCTCTCTTCCTTCTTCTCTGTAAAAAACCAATAAAATATATTAAAAAAATAAAATATATAAAAAAAGAAAAGAAAAGCAGTTGACAAAATACAGTGTGAATTTATGACAAAAATACTTAAAATTAATCTGTTAAATATTAACATATTTAATATGTTAAAAGACATAAAAAACTCTACAGCTACCATCATCCTTAAGGTGAAAAACAGAATTTGTCTATCTAGGGTCAGAAACAAGACATGGTGTCCAGTGAATTGTGTGCACTTAAATTATGTTAATGAAATCAAGGTTATAATAATTAGATTATTCTTATCATTTAAATAAATAACAAACTAAAATAATTACTTCATTGTCTATTAGACTATAATCTTTTATGAAAGAAAAAGTCCAGGAATAAAATTATTGATTAAATTTACCTGTAGAAAGTTTGTTTCTCCAAGAGGGACCTCAAAAATATCAACAGTTTAGTTTTTATACCAATTTATTTTGTCAAGCGAAATTTGAAGTTTATCGTTTATTGCCTTGTTCTATTTAAGACTAAATCCTTCTCTGAGAAAATGAGAATAATCATTTGAGTTTCATGTACAATGGTTTTAAGTTTTCAGAACATGTCTACAGAGATAGATTTATTATGTTATTACTACATATCTTGTCAATAAGTATCCATCTTTAGGCATTTATACTAGTTATTAGAGGCCTGGTACATAAAATTTGTGATGGGGGGAGGGTGTGTATCCCTCAGCCCAGCCTGCACCATCTCCAATCTGGGATCCCTCAAAGGATGTCCAACTGCCCATTTATGCCCAATCTCAATAAGATCAGGCCTAAATGGCAGGCCAATATTCCTCTCAAAATCCAGGAATGCTGGCTCCCAACTGCTTGCCTGCCTGCCTTCTTTCTTTTTTTTTTTTAATATATTTTTATTGATTTTTTACAGAGAGGAAGGGAGAGGGATAGAGAGTTAGAAACATCCATGAGAGAGAGACATTGTGTCCACATGGGGGTAGCCAACTTGTGTGTTGGAGTGATGGTCAATTTGCATAATATTTTTTTATTAGATAGGTTTATTATATAGGATAAAGGCCTGGTGCATGGTTGGGGGTCAGCTAGTTTTCCCTTAAGGGTGTCCCAGATCAGGGTGGGGGTTCCCTTGGGGTGTGAGGTGGCCTGGGCGAGGGTCCTATGGTGATTTGCAGGCCAGCCATGCCCCCCAGCAACTCAATTGGAGGCCCTGATATCTGGGATTTATTTATCTTGTATAATTGAAATTTTGTAGCCTTGAGTGGAGGCCTGGGCAGCCAGGGTAAGAAGAAAGCTTAGCTTCCTCTATTGTCAGGGAAACCCAAGCCTCCTATTCACTCTATGGCCCCAGCCATCTTGTTTGGATCAATCTGCATACTCACTCCTGATTGGCTGGTAGGAGTAGCTTTCAAGTATAGCAGAGTGGTGGTTAATTTGCATATTTTTTTTATTAGGATGAATCAGAGAAACTTAATTTTAATTAAAGCACATTGTCTTTGCCAAATTTATTTCATGCAAATAAAGAATGCAAAATAATATTTATAAAGCTCACCCCTTTACCATTTTGTATTGATCAGTTCCATGTCTAATAGAATAGATTACTTAAACTTCACATTGAAATGCTTTCACACAATGTTTAAGCAGTTTACTTTTATAAATGAATATCTCATGATCTTCTAAGTGACTCATATGCTGATCAATGCATATAAAATTTTCAATTGAACAAGGTAAAAAATTTCTAGAGATCTGTTATACAACATTACATTTCTGGTTAGCGATATTATACAAAACACATAAAATTTTAAGAAGATAGTTCTCATATTAGTGAGATAGTGTTTCTTTTGTGAAAGAAAGAAGGAAGGAAGAATGAAGAAATGAAGAAAAGAAGGAAAGAAGGAAAGGAGTTTTCCCAAAGTATATCCAATCGAAATGTATTAAAGCAATCATATAATTACTAATGAAAGATTTCTTAACTCAACAATTGTGAGAACATACCAAAATGTATTCTAAGTTAGAATCAGCATCCTTAAGATTCTTATATATCACGCGTCATTGATTTATTTGGTATTGCTATTGGCAGATTCAAATTTTTATATAGTGAAATACAAACTTCCAATTATAAAAGGCCCTTCTGAATTCTGTATAATTATATTATCTTTAAAAACAGACACCATGTGAAGAGCTGGAGAGAGACCATGCAGGCTTTGAGACATATTTATTTCCAATAAAATGCAGGATATGATGATGTGAAGGGTGTGCAAATGCAATATTAAACCTATTTTTCCTATGTTACAAAATAATTGTTTTTCTTAAAATGAAATCTGTAAGCATCAGATTCAATTATGTGGACCCATAAGACACATATAATATGTCATTTGAAGTCCTTGCACATTTAGACTGTTATACTTTCTGTTGAGAATAATCAATAACTTGTCATACTAGTAATTATGTCAGGTACATTTGAAAAATGCAAGTGGACTCTATCCAAAATTTCTCATTACCAAAAGAATTTGCAAAGCCAATATAATGTGACTCAATCACATGCAAATTTTATAGCCTAAAGCTAGATATGCTCAATTATTTAGTCATTAACCAATCAAACAAGTCACTTAACCTCATATTCCACAATTTTTATATGATAATGTCTGACTCAAATTAAATGACAAATGAGAGACAATTAAAAATGTAAAATGAATATACAGTGGTACCTTGAGATACGAGTTTAATTCGTTCTGCAGCCTTGAGGCGGGGGAAACTATGAGACGCTCGAGTCGAGGTAAACTGGTGGGTCGTGTACAGCCAGCCGATCCTCGCGATTACTCCTATCTCAAATATTGCTCATATTTCAAAGCAAAAATCGCTGGCTCAACAGCTTGTATCTCCAAAAATCTCGTATGTTAGGGCACTCGTATCTCTAGGTACCACTGAACAAATACAGTTATTAACATACTTATACATAAGTGAATTATAGTTAAATCAGAAAATACTGAAGCTGTAATCAATCATAAACTGCATCTGATGTTTGTATACTATCTTGCTAGTGTCATGGCAGACTGTAAAGCAAAACTAAAGTAGAAATATCCAGATAGATTAAAATTTTAATTTTTTGTCCGTAATAAATTTCCACTGAGAAACTACTCCTGGAAGTCTAGGCTTCTTGTTGTTTTCTATATTTAGAACTTTGTTAGAGATTAAGTAATTCCCCTATGTTAATGTTGCTTCTGTTGTCATAACAGTCTTATCAGAGCTCTGCCCTATTTCAGCTGCAGAAGGAAAAGTCAGAAAAGAATTTCCCATTAGTCTATTTCCACTGCTATCATTTCCAAGCAACATCAACAAAATATAAACAGCGACAGGTAGAAGGGGGTTAACATGAAGATCAATGGAGGCAAAATGTAATAACTAAATTCTATTAAAACAAGATTCAGAAGAACTTTTCAGTTATGCTCAATATGGTGACTATGTGTTTTAGAGAACAGATAGTAGATTGCCATTTTGAAAAATGAATCAGATTAATAAAAGTGAACTCAGAAGCTTCTAGGCATTCTGATTAATTTCTTTTAGGCTCTCTCATTTCTTTTCAAGCATTAGATTCATGACCACATAGCTGAGTCCTGGGGTACAGTGAGTTGTTAATTAGGATGTTTGGGATGTGAAGGGTTAGTGGTAACTCACTGCAGAACTTCAATATTGTGGAGTTGCCAGAGGCATATAGAAGCAGTCTGCCGATTACCCAGATATGAATGATTTTAATAATAAAGATTGTGAAGTACAAAATGCTAACTAAGTTCCCAGAATACTGCATTGATAAATGGTGGAGCTAGAGGAACATTTGGTCATTAAGTCCCTTATAGCAAAAATAAAAAAGTTTTGAAAGAATTAGACATTTTAAAAACTACAGATGATAAAGCTACCACATAAAAATCAGGCTATAAGAGTACTTGGTTATGAAATACTCAATGTGATAGCTCCACTGGGGTTATAAAATTTAAAAAAATATATTTAAATTTTGAGTAGACCCTGAAACAGTGTCCAGAAAACATCCTAATATATAAAAACCCCAGGTCCATAACATCCAAAACAACCGAAGGTTATACTGACCGAGTCAATCCTGCAGTTAGTGTTGGGTTGCTGCAGTGACCCAGCACTGACTGCCACTGGTGTGGGTGCAGTAACCCAGCAATGACTGACAAAGGGGTTGTGGATTAGGACCAGAAAAAGGCCTGAAGAGAGAGGCAGGGTCTGATCTGCAAGCTCTGTGGCAGCTATTGATCAGCTGTTGCCTCTCTCTTTCTGGGCTTCGCCAGGAGCCACACCTCTGTTTCTCTCTGGGCTTCCACAGGGGTTGCTGATCAGCTCTGCCACTCTGATCAGGCCCAGAGATGGCCCAGAGACACACAGTTGCATAGAAATCTACCTATCAGAACCAAATCTGGTTGAACTGTGAGGAGCCAATGGTAGGAGGTAGAGCTTTTGATGCTGAGTGGCATAGAAACTGACCAATCAGAACCAAATTGGCTGTCAGGGGAGTGCAGTTGGGGGTGATATCAGGCAGGCAAGGGTAGGGCAGTTAAGGGTGACCAGGCAGGCAGAGGCAGGTAGGGGTGATCAGGAACCCAGGCAGAGAAGTTAGAGGTGATCAGGCAGGCAGGAAAAGGGGTTAGGGGAAATTGTGAGAGGGATTGTGAGAGGGATGTCCCCCAAGGGGTCCCTTATTGGAGAGGGTGAAGACTAGGCTGAGGGAAACCCACTTCATGCATGAATTTTGTGCACCAGACCACTAGTGTATAAAATAATTCATTAATTCTAAATGTGGGAAGGTGACCCACTGAAAAGAGAAGTCATATTTTTCAATTTTAAGAATAAAATATTAGAATACATAAAAATAACCTAATTAATGATAAGAATATATTGATGTGCTGCTGTTTATTTATGAAATATTAATGATCAATAATCTTGTTGATAATTATTAAAATTATTTATACAACACCAATTTTAACTGAGGTTATTCATTTGAACTCTAAAAAAATATTGATCTTTCTAAATGCAATATAGAGCCTAATATATATTGCTTATTTTAAAAATATTTTATCCTTTCTATAAAAAGTGTACTTTGATATTGTGAATAAAATGTATCTGAATATGTTTATGATGAATATGACTTCAAAAACTTTTTAAAAATCATAACATAGTACATACAACATAAATATAACAATAATGCCTGATATTGGGTGGTTGCTCAAAATTATTTGATCATTTCCTTATGAACAGTTGTCATGGATCTTATTTGTGAAAATAATGTTTAGAAAACCATTAAGTAGTAATTAGTTTTTTGATCATATGTAAAATCAGGTGAATTACTGTGATAATCTTTGGAAAAGCCACCTGCCATTTCACGTGAAACAGAATCTAAAACTAAAGTTAGTCACATAGTGTAAGCAAGTTATGTTTGTGTGCTTTGATTAACTTTCACAAGAATCAGATTATTTTCCCCAAAATAATTTTAATTGTTTTTTTAATTTGAATTTTAAATGTCTATGGATGTTTTCCATGGTGTTCTCCCTGACAAAATTGATGGTTTCTCTTTATACTAGTAAAAGAAAAAATGTCTACTTTTTTAAGTCAACACTTAAATGAAAATTAATTATAAATAACCCACTTACTAACTTACTTATACATGTTGAGCTGAGAAATGATTTAAAATCATAAGAAAATATAGTATTTTAGTTTGGTACTAAAATGATGCATTGGTTTAAAATCATAAGAAAATATAGTATTTTAGTTTGGTACTAAAACATTTATTCCTTATGTTCACTCTAAATATAAAACCATCACCAGCAGTAATTATGAAGAAAGAAGTAAATTGCAGGGTGCCGTATGTAGTGACTTTTATAAATGCATTCATATTGATTACAAGTAATTTCTAGAGCAGACCTCTTTAAATTTTGTAGAAGAATATGGCAATTAGATGCCTTTACTTTTCTATATAACACATTATCCAATAGAAGTGACGTTGCAAAGCTGACTGAATTTAAATGTCTATTTGTACTACATTTAAAAAGATTTTACTTAGTATTTTTAGGAATGTAGACTAGATAGTTTAATATTATTAGTTTTTATACTAATTATCTTTTTTCTATAAAAAAAGTGCAACAAGATTGAATGGCAAAATTTAAGGTATGAAATTAAGACATTTCTAAGACAAATCTACTTATATTATGATTACTAATCTTTTTAAATATAATATCTATATTAATGAAGATTAGCATTAACAGCTTTTCAATAAAATATGATTTTCGTGTGTATCTCTATCAATCACTTTTATGTCATTTTGTTAAATCTTACTCTTGCTATTTTATAATATAAAAATGCTAGGTATTATAAATCTCCCATTTGAAAGATATTCAATTTTTAACCCAAAATATATGTCTAGAAGACTCTTATACTGCCACCATAATATCTATGTACTTACTAGTGTGATACTAATCAATGTCCTAAAATTTTAGGGGAAGAAAAACAAACATGTAAGGTTTTTTTAAAAGCAATTTACAGGTTTCTAAGATAATCTTTATAATTTGTTTAGAATGTAAATTTTCATTATGGGTAAACTTAGAGTCATTTTTTCCTATGCAACTTTTTTTTCTTTCTGGATCATCAAGTTTATTACAAAATTTAGAAAAAAAAAAGTACTTTAATAAGAAACACCAGAAACATGAGAGCAAATGAGGGCAAGGAAGAAAAGAGTCCAAAGAAAAAGTCCAGTCTCTGACGTTTCTTTCAGTTGGGAATCAGGGGTGGACCTGCAGTGAGGGCACCCTCTCCTCTTGACCCCCAGGAGATCCAGGTATTCCTCCAAGCTCAGCAGGTATTTTGCATTAGTTGTTTCTGAAGGTCATGGAGTTGCTGGATACCATCCTGATGTGAATCCCATGAAGAGAATGAACACCATGACAGTTTGCAGACCTCCATGGTCCACTGGAACAGGTCTTCTCACCTTGCACACATTGTGTATTTCTGGCACTGCTCTCACCTGAAGCTGTTTGCATTCAGTCGGGCTTATTTCCTGTACCAACTGGCTAGCCTTCCTAGAACTCAGCACCTTCAAACTGACTGTGGCCCTGCCTTGGCTATCTACAAGTTAAAAAATTATATTGGCTTGACTTTTGCCCTTTTGAGATGCTTCTGGTTAGTGAACAACCTATAACATGTGAATCTTAAGAAAAACCTGAAGACCCTCCTAGCCACTCCCTGCAGGTCCTGGCTGGGGCCAGAGAAGATCTGGGTTCCCACCATCAGGCTACCCAGATTAGAGGCAGTTTTCTTTATAATTTCTTCTGGGGCTACACCTCCACTGATAATGCTGCTGCTGCTGTGGGTGGTAAGGATCCCCCAGGGTCATGCTGAAGGTCTGGGTTAGGGTGGTGGCCTGATATTCAGGGTCCAAGAGGGGAGTGGTGGTTATGAATTCCAGGTTGAGTGGGTAATGGTCACTTTCAATCACAGGCACCGTGGGGGAATGTCAAGCTCTTTGGTCTTCTCACTAGATCACTGAACCCTCTAGGTTTAAGGAAGCACTGACTGCTATTGGTGTCAGGGGAGGTCAGGGCCTTACCCCAATGGTGCGGCTCTTCATTTTGGTTTTTGTCATTCTTAGGATTAGGTATGTTCCTATCACCCTGTTTACAGTAGGTTGTGTGTGTTACTGGATCTTGTGCTGTTTAAATCTGATGTTCTTCACTATTTCTGTACATGGGGATCTATGTCACCCTAGGGTGGCTCACTATATGGACTCATTTCCCATCTGGGCCCATGCTGAGCCATGGATCCTTCATTATATCTTCCAGCATTGGTCTTTGGCCAAGGTCAGGGGACATTACTTTTTTTTTAAGGGTTTGACCTTCTATTGACATAAATTATGGTATGTAGAACTGTCCACTCAGTATCTACTGCTTCAATTTCCAAAAATGGTCTCAAAAATAGCACAACCCCCAACTCCATCCTGTACAAAAGTAACCTTCAAACTCCATATGTCAACCATGGGGCTGTCGTAGGTTTGATGCTATAAGATCTCTGGGGCCATAGAGGAGACAGTGCCACAGAAGGTGCTTAGTTTATGGTCATTGAATTTCTTACTGAAGCCAAAGTCTGCTACTTTAATATTCATTTCACTCTCTATAAGTGTGTTGTTTGGCTTCAGGTCCCTGTGAATGCTGCCCTTCTGGTGACAGTACTGTACCACTGATATCATCTGCTGAAACATGGCCCAGGCATCCTCCTGGTCATGGGGCCATAGTTCTATAAGTAATCAATTAAGTCCCCTCCACTCACATGCTCCAGAAAGAAATACAGTTTGTTCTGGGTGGCAATCACTTCAACTAACTTTGTGATACTGAGGTGATTTAAACCCTTAAAACAATAGACTTCTTGAAAAAATATAGAGAAGCCCAGATGACTACTGGCTTTGACAACCCCCTCTGTTTTGGTCAGCATGTGCCAGGCCACCCACACGTCAGCAGAGGATCCCTTGACAATGGTGTTCAGGAGTAAATCATTGCCAATATGAGATTCCTCATTGGCAAAGATTGTTGCAAAGTCATTAGATATGGTGACTTCAAAGTAAGAACAACAATGAAAAGAGATTTTTAAAAATAAAAATGAAGAGCAAAATAAAAAAGATAAAACAAATAAAAAATTTTAAAAGGAAAAATAATAAAGGAAAATGGGGGGGGGGAGTAAAAATTAGGAAAGAAATCCCACAAAACCCCAAATGGAAATAAAGTGACAAATACAAGTTAACTAGTCCAAGTCCAAGAGGTCACCACAAATCAGCTTCCTGGATGATAAAGGACAAAAACCTCTGCTCAACCAGGGCCTTATATGGGAGTGACACCTTATGTAGTCAAAGGAGGAAATTGGCCAATCATGGCTGGGACAAACCACAGTTTTGTCACTTTTTGGCCTCATGACCTTTATCCTCTGTGGAAAACAAAAAGATGACCAATAGCTTTTTGTTTATGTGGAATATGAAAAAATAATATTTACTGTGTTAGAAATTAAAATCTAGAAGATAAAGTTAAATTAGTGCTATATAACATTTTCCAAAGAGCAGTTTTTACTTTGCTTTCTATTTACCCCCCAAGTTTTTCTCTCAACAAATTTACATATTGTTCTGTAAAGTTTTCAAACTGATTAATATATACATTCTCATTATAGATGGCTATTTTATTCTGTTATGCATAAAAACAAAATATGTTGTTCCTGATCAATAACATGTATTTTCTACATAAATATTCCCATCCTGTTTATATTTTAAAATGAACCTTTTAATTTTCTTATTTATGCTCCATTTCCCAGCACATGCTCCAGAGATGTGATGGTACCAATTTGAAGAGATGATTGAAAATCCTTTCAAATCTACATGTCTAAATTCCCATATTATAATGATTCTACATTCAAAATACTTCAATTGTCCTTCAGTCACTGCATAATAACATTTCCATGGTATAAAAGCAATTTCTTCTAAACTCAATTTATTTCCAGAGCCGAATGCTTGCTATAAGAGAGATCTTTTTTAAAATGTCTATATAAGAAAGTCACTCTAAAGAGAATGAAATAAACTGTACCACCAGCAGCTATAGGACAATGTACAGTTAACGAGGCCACATGAGGATAAAGCTTCTGATGTTGGCCACAGTAGCACATAGACAAAGAACAAAAATTCCCTCAGAGGCTTGAACTCAGGACATGCCCTGTTTTTTTCCTTCTCCACTAAAGCAGCACAAGTCTGTTTTTTTTTTGTTTGTTTGTTTGTTTGATTTGTTTTGTTTTTCACAGAATCAGTGGAAAATGCTAGTATGTAATATAGATTTGGAACCTTTATTCTTAAGTTCCTAAAAGTAGAAAGTGGCTTCACACGGTTACCGCTGATGAACATATAAACCAGCAACACATGGCATATTAGGAAAGACTGTGACTGTGGAATACTAGAAAAAATAAATTGCTTGAATATCTGTCTTATTTCCAGTTCTTCTACCATCTGACTATATATTTGGTGGCCTTTGTTTTCTAAAATAGCAGTGTTGAACTGCACAATCATTAATATTCCTTCATTATGATTTTACTCTCATGTAAATTATATATTAATTTCTGTCCACTTTAATTGTATAAAAATAATTCCTATATATACACAATCATCAAATTAAATTGATGGATAAGTATTACAAATATAAAATGTTACATGGGATAACATAAATAAATTAATATGTTTATGGGTTATTGGTAATCACAACTCAACATTTTAATATTGTTTAGTAAATCAAAGGGGATAATAATATTTATACTATCTAAGTTCCTGTGCAACTGAAATGAGCTAATGTAAGTAATTCATGTTATAACAACTTAAATCACAATTTGATAAGATAAGGATGATCACTTCTTATTAAATCTAGTGACATCTAAAAAATAAAGGGTTAGCAAAACCTTGGGTCTACCCTAGTTTCTATTTTATGACATCAGTAATGAAGCACACAAAAGCAGCAGCAGCAACAACAAAATATTATGTATCGGAATTACTCAAAGAAAAAATAAGGAGCAAGTTATTAATGGAATTTCTCTCTCCACATTAATTTATTCTCTCAAAAAAAAATGTTTGTTGAACACCCACACTGTTGTAGTTTAGGTAGAACAGTGTGAACAAGGACAGAGAATCTACTTCATTCTTGGGAGTTTACAGGCCAGTTAAGAAAATCAGCCATTGGATAAGGAATTACAACCTGATGTTTCTAAGCCTCCACTAATAGTTACTTTTAGAATAATAGGAAATAAATCTGCTCCCCAATAAAAAAAATAGTGTAATTATGTTTGAGTACTGGCAGTCATCACGGGAACCAGATAAGGTCAGAAACATTAGTTGACTGTAGAGATTAGTTGTGGATCTGTATGGAAAGACACAGATCGAGATAGATGACTGTTTTCTTTGGATAATAAAACTCATAATGACTAAAAGAGTTATTGCAGGAAAGATTTATGGAAAGCTCCAGAGAAACCTGGAGGCAGAGATATTTTGGTAGAACCCCAGAAAGGCCAATTGTTCTACAAAATCTGAGACATATCTGCTCGATGGAATTCCATGATAGTTAAATAATACAATATATACATACCCCTAGGGATGAGAATATCATTCTTATAGCTGGACAAAGAGCTGAAATATTTTATTCAGGTGGGAAGATCATGTCTATTTTCCTGACATAGATCTTCTTCGGTGATTTCTCTATTCTCAAAGAATAGAAAACATTCACCATGTGGATGGAAAGTGTATTTACCCTCTTTCTCATTGACTTACTACTTTTACATAATGCAAGTGCATTTTAGGCCAAGATAGAGAATTGAAATGTTGCTGAAATATTGCTATATTTCAACTATAACTCTGAAGAGGTTGTTAGGCATTCAATATCCATTCATGATTTAGAACTAAAATGGATAGAAGTTTATATATATATTGTGCTAAATTCTCTCATTTAACAAGTGACAAAAATTTTAAAATACCAGTTAAGTGATGTTTTGCCCAAGGTCACATTCTACCTCATTATTCTAGGACAGATATTTGGGACTATTATTTCATGATGCTATATCTTATTAACAGCTTTCTGAAAATCTGCTTCTCAGTTAATTTCAGAATATTAATTTATGAAGCAACTGTGGTAATTTTCACTTAAATGAGTAAATATGAACCACAATTATGAAACCATTAAAATATTTTAATTTGTTTGACATAAATTATAACATTAAATAAAAATAATAGGGCATTTCTTTTTTTAATATATTTTTATTGATATTTTACAGAGAGGAAGGGAGAGGGATAGAGAGTTAGAAACATCGATGAGAGAGAGACATCGATCAGCCACCTCCTGCACGCCCCCTACTGGAGACATGCCCACAACCAGGATACATGCCCTTGACTGGAATCAAACCTGGGACCTTCCAGTCCACAGGCTGACGCTCTATCCACTGAGCCAAACTGATTTTGGCGTAGGACATTTCTTATACTGGAAATTTAATAGTGAAATTACAGTTAACATAATAATGGTGTCTGTTTATTTTTTTTCCATTTTTTAAGTTATTACATGTATACATATTTTCCCACTACCCGTCTCACCCCACTCCCATACATGCCCTCACTCTGCAGTGTCTTGCATCCATTGGTTATGCTTATATGAATGGATGCAGGTCCTTCAGTTGATCTATCTCCTCCACCTGTCCCTAATCTTCCCGCTGTAAATAATGGCGTCTTAATAGCATTTTTTTTCTATTAAAATACCTATCAAATACCTAAGCATACATTCCTGCTTATAAAGGTAGAAATTATGCAGATCGATAGAGTAACAACAACGTATTTTTCTTTCTTATAAAATCTACCAGTTTCAAAATGGCAAATAAACACATATTTATATAAAATATTAAAAGTACCTTTGCAGTTTTATGTATGTACTAGAGGCCTGATGCATGAAATACCTGCAAGAGTAGGCCTTTCTTTCCCCAGCTGCCAGCACTAACTTCCCTCTGGTACCCAGGACTGCAGCTTCCTTCTGGCACTCAGGACCTGAGCTTCCCTCAAAGCCCTGGCTTTGTCTGAAAGGTCATCTGGAAGGACATCTGTTCTAATTAGCATATCACGCTTTTATTATTATAGACTAGTAGCCCTGTGCCAGTAGCTCTCTGCAGGGTCCAGCCGCTCTGTACCTGCTGCCTAGAGGCTCTTCGTGGCCTAGAGGTCCATCTGCACTGGGTGCAGAATGCTTGGCTTCAACACCATGGTGATGAAGTAAGCATTCTGCCAGGCTGCTCATGCTGCCCACTTTCAATGGCTCCCTAGCACGCGCTCCCCCTCCAGACTGGGGTAGTCTGGCAGGACTGAGAGGACTGGGCACTGCCATCTTGTGGCTATGGGCTCTGCCATCTTTGTGACAAAGTGACAGTTGATTTGCATATTGTCCTTTTATTAAATAGGATACCTGGGTCCTGCTGATAGTTACCTGAATTTACCTGCACTCTGTGTATAAGAACTCTGCTTAAGAGCTTAGTTGATGATTTACACATTTTCATATGAGCTGCTACATAGCAGAGTAACAGAAACTAACATTTTATTCTAAGCCTGATTAAAAATATGTTAATATGTTATTGATTTTATATGATACTAATATAAGTATTATGCTATTTATTAAAATGAATTTTTTCAAAGCAAATAATTAAAATTTATGAACTGTACATTATCACAAATTACTTTGATATAAATTTTTAAAATATTTAAGGCTTTATAAAGTTCTATAACAAAACTCTTTTCCATTTCTACCTACTGTGAGTTATTTTCAGGCCTGTTTGTCTTAAGGTTAAATTGAAAATACAGTTTTAGGTTTGGGTAGTTCACTTTGTCTAAATGACTCTTATTTGCAGATATTACAGCAGCATGAAAACTGTGATTAGAATGCATATAATTATTTACTGTAAATTCACACTTGCACACAATTTTCAATGAGACACATGAGCAAGTAAGTAACTATCTAAGGCGAATAAAATCCATCTAAGAGGGAATCATACTCTGGTCATACTAGATTGTTAGTAAAAATTAAAATAGCATATGAAATGTTATTTTCCTATATCATCAAGCTTCTAAATTTTAGTGCTATCAAATAGTGCACTATCTCAATGATATTTTGTCATGAATATTTGTGGGATGTTAAAAATAGCTTCCATCTGATTGATTTTTAAAATTCATCAGTGAAGCAAATAATCACTCCAAATTACTAGAAGATGGTGTCTACAAAAATGAACATTTTCTCACTCTATTGAATCCCTATGAGCTACTTCTCACCAGTACAGCTGGCATGCTTTTCATGGCTCATGTCTACTCTGAGTGATAAGTGTGCCCATTTTCAATGGTCCCTGGTTTACACTACTGTTTTTAAAATATGTTTGAATTTAATATAATTAAATATTTGTAATTGTGACTACTGAAATATTTTTTTTATATATTTTATTGATTTTTTACAGAGAGGAAAAGAGAGGGATAGTAAGTCAGAAACATCGATGAGAGAGACACATCGATCAGCCACCTCCTACATGCCCCACACTGGAGATGTGCCCACAAGCAAGGTACATGCCCCCGACCGGAATCGATCCTGGGACCTTTCAGTCCTCAGGCCGACACTCCATACACTGAGCCAACTGGTCTCGGCACTACTGAAATATTTTAAGGAAAATATAGAATTCCTCAATAAGGTTTTGAATATCTATTTGAATCTAACTTCCATGTGGTTACCCTGCTTCAAGACAATATTTTCATCAATTATGTACCCTCCCCAAAAAGTAGTTTGTAAAATTGTCAATAATATCCCTACTCCAAATAAGCTAGTTCCTTGATACAAATGGAGAGGTCAATACTAAAATTTAAGAAAAAAGCCACTTTCTTATTTTAAGATGAATTCTGATGATGTATTGGATTTATACAGCTGGTTTATTCTAGAAAGTATGCAACTTGGCCTAATTCTACTGTTCTGTGTTCTGTTGATAGTAGTTTTAATTAAACACTGCATAAGAGAAACTTAATGCTTTTGCCCCCGCCTTCATCAGTTAACCAGCCAAAATGGTCTATATAGTTTACACTTATATAAAAATTCACTAGGAACCAAAATAGTATAAAAATGGGGGGTTGGATATTGTTAAGAGATTATTCTATATAGGTTTTTTTTCACTATACTATCTTGTGAATAAGGAATGAACTGTCCTTTCCTAAGGAGTATCATTTTATGAATGTTTGTAGATAACAATGTTGGAAATCAGAGGTACCAACCTTTCTGATAAAAGAGTAATATGCGAATTGACCATACCTCCACTATACTCACAAGCCATGCCCACCAGCCAATCAGGAGTGAGTATGCGAATTAACTCAACAAAGATGTCTGCATCCATGGTGCTGCAGCAAGCAGGAAGCTTGATTTAGCCCTGACAGTGGAGGAAGCCAAGCTTCCCTGCTGCCCTGGACAGCCCAGGCTTACACTCAAAGCTACAAAGTTTCAATTGTAGAAGATAAATAAACCCAAGATACCAGGGTCTCCACTTGAGTTGCCAGGGACTGTGGCTGGCCTGCAAACCACCACATGCCTCTTTCCCAGGCCACCCATGCCCCAAGGGAACCCCCACCCTGATCTGGGACACCCTTCAGGGCAAACCAGCTGGTCCCATATGTGCAAATTGACCATCACTCCAACACACAAGATGGCTGCCCCCATGTGGTCAAAGTTCCTCCCCATGTGAACACAAGATGGCTGCCAAAAGATGGCCAGCAGGGAAGGGCAGTTGGAAAGGACCAGGCCTGAAAGGGAGGGCAGTTGGGGGCAAATTAAGCCCACAGAGGAGGGCAGTTAGGGGTGACCAGGTCAACAGAGGAGGGAAGTTGGGGGCGATTGGGCCTGCAGAGAATGGAAGTTGGGGGAGACCCAGACCTGCTGGGGAAAGCAGTTGTAGGGGGGTACTAGGCCTGCAGGGGAGGGCAGTTAGGGGCAATCAGGCTCACAGGGGAACAGTTGGCATCAATCAGGCTGCCAGGGGATTGGTTAGAGGGTGATCAGGCTGGCAGGCAGAACGGTTAGGGGCAATCAAGAAGGCAAGCAGGCAAGCAGTTGGGAGCCAGCAGTCCCGGATTGTGAGAGGGAGGTCCGATTTCCCATTTATAATACAATTTCCTTAAGCCCAATCTTCTTCTTTATACAATCCAGTGTGTGTCAAGTGTCACCTGGTTCTTTCTGCATCCACCAGTGAGAACTGAAATCCAGAGAACCAGCACAAAAAATATTGATTGGCTATTACAAAAGATGTGAATGATAATATGTAATTTTATCTTTGACACATGAGTCTCAAGTCTTCAATCACCATCCATGAAAGTAAGCCCAGCTAAATGGTGGGTTCACAACTCAGTAAAAATATCAGACCTTTCACAGCTTTGATAGTAGGTCTTTACCACGGAAATAAGTGTTTTGTTCCTGTTGAAATACACACTCTCAATTTGAATATAATTTTCATGTGTACAATGCTTTGGCCAAATCTGCCATTTTTTAAATTAAAAATTATCTTATTGCCATTATGCCCTTGTGAAATTTATTTGCTAGATTCTCACTAAATTATGTAAACTTTTTTTTATCAGTCTCATATGTAAGAGCACACACAGAGATTTGCTTACTAGCTTATTCTCCAACTGTCACATTATCCAACATCTGCCATTTCTTTTCTTCTTACTGAGTTTCTTCAGACATCAGGCTGTAATATATCTAAAAAAAGAGTTCTCTTATGCCAGGATCTATAGGAGGAACCTTAGTAAAAATTAACAAGTTAAAAGAAAACCATTCCTCTTTGACTATAATTGGAGTAGGGCTGGACATATGACTTAATTTTCATTAATCACATATAAGAAGTCTTTTGAGAGACTACTGAGTAATATAATTTTCCATAATGCAAATAGGAAGAAAGAAGAGGAAAAATTATCCTTTCTCAGGATTTTCAATGACATTCTGAGAGCATATGATGCCTCCAGGTCTGCAGTCTTCTTGTGATGATGAGGAAATAAGCTTGATCACAAAACATATATGGCAGAGATGGCTACACATAAGAAGAAGAGCCTAAATCTCCATGCTATTTTTGAGCGCTATACTAATTCTCTTGGAAGTCTGATTAACTACATATAAAGATATTCTAATTTTGCTTGTTGAATCACATTTAGTTAAACATCCTAATACTTAGAGGATTAAAATATCTCCAATGAACAATATAAAGAAAAAGGTATTATTATTATTAGTGGTACCAATTTAATTATTATGATATTTTGCATATGTCCAATTTGAGATACCAACATTTTACTTCTGTTCATAGAAATGTGGTATGTGTGTGTCACTATATAAGTGTGTACCTGAACACATAATTGATTGTGGCATTGCATCAGTTTGTCTATTCATGTTTCTTTATCTCATTCAATATAAAATATTGCATCAATATCATATCAGTATTATGATGCTTAAAACTTAACAACTTTAGTTACAATTAAGCCTTGTTGTAAAATGTATTCCTCTGAACACGGCCTTCTAATAATACATAATTAAATATCGACATGAATATTATTAGAACCTAGTTTGAATTTATGTTGACTGTAACCTAATTCTATACCCTAACTAAAATTTTAGACAACTTATGTGAGAATATTCTAAATTATTACATGATTAAAAATAATTTAGTGAGGTATGCTCTCACAGTAAAGAAGTGTTTTATTATGAGCGGAGTGCCACTATAGCAAAAATGTATGTGACAAACAGGTTTAAAAGTAATGTTAAATTTCTTGATTAATCTGTTTATTATCACATACAAATTTAATGCTCACATTAAAAGACAAAATTTATTTTAATTTACACACCATAATTTATTTTAACTTCACTTGTTCAGGTCTTTAGATGACATCATAATATTAGCCATAGTTAAATTATTTATCCCTTGCAGGATGGTAATTTGTGTTTAGACTGAATTTCCTATAGCTGAATATAAATTGCAAACTTTATTTGCCTTCATGGCTTATTTAGTGATGTGCTTAAAGCACTACACTGTTACTTGATGTTTTAGATTGCATAGCTAATGTTTATTCATAATTTTAATGTTGTGAGACAAAATATTCTTGATTTTATGACTAAGCCACATTAATTAATTGATTAAATATTAATGATAGAAAAGTCATTTCAATAAACAACAAGCTTTGCTGAGCCTGCCACCTGCTACCATTTCTACTCCCAAGACATGCAGAAATATAAAAGTCCCATGAAGAATTATCTCCCAAAACCATTCTTTGTGTTAAGAAAATAAATCAAGAAAGTATACCTTAATATTTGCCACTTAAAATAATCTCCTTTGGATGATTTGTTCTTAGATGCACAAGTGCTTAGACTTTAAGATTTTGTGCATTTTAATCTACTTATCTGTATATTGGGTTCTCTGTATATTGTTGGAATAGGATTCTTCTGATTCTAATAGTTGCATCACTCTGAGGTTTAATCTCCAGTTGCTTTGATGTTATATAGTATGGAAATGTGTGGTCAATCCATTTTGCCTTGTTCTCCTCCCTTGGAAAGGGCTTAGACCTCTCTTTTGCCAAATTGATTTGACATTAGCTCATATAAGTCCTATGGATAATCCTATATGTCTAGTTCTTTCTTTGGTTCTTCAATGCAGTAGCCAAGCAACTATAACAGAGCATCCTTCTGCCTCTTCTTTTAAGATCCCTTTAGCCACCTTATCAGGCTACATGATTGATTATCTCCTGAATTCTCAATGTGTTTCCTAAAATACTTCTTTTAAAAAAAAAGAAAAAAGAAAAAAAAAGAAACTGTGAAAGGATTAAGTGCTATCTAGGGAGCTTTTTTTATAACACCCAGTTGTCAGTTTTATCCCCCTGAATCCATTCCTAATAATACTGGATAATGCCTCTCAGTTCTTTCACTCAACAACTGCAAATCCACTAAAATTCCTAAATCTCTTTCATACTACTTCTTTTTCTTTTATTCTCCATAGGTGAGAAGAGGTAGGCTTTTCTATCTTCCTGCCTGAACAATTTTTGCATCTTTCCCTCCTGCTTAGAGAATATAATGTTATTGCCTAGTTATTATGATCAAAATATGTATCATTTTCCAGAAAATAAAAGGAAAAAAAGTTGCTTTGTGTTATCAAGTCTTGGCTCTTAAAGTGGGAATGTGAAAGTTATAAAAATAGGAACAACATATGATATTAATATTATGTAAATAGTATAGTTATTACTCAATATTTAGTTATGAACAAATTCATATCTCAGGTGGTTAAAGTTTGAGAAAAAATAACGAATGTGTGAAGTGTAAATAAAACAAGACTATTGACTTTTATATCAAGGATGTGGAGAATAAGAAAAAGAAAAACACACACAATAAAAGAGCCATAAAGTCAGGATAAGAGTTTATCAGAAGTGTAAATAAATTCATGTAAAGAAAGTGAAAAATCAAAACAAACAATTACTGAACTCATGAGCAATAAGTCCATAAGAAATTGATATATGCAAACTTTTATAATTACATTATTTTTTGAGGAAGAAGTAAGATATAATAAAATATGTTATTTAAAATATTTATTGTAACACATTATACGTGAATCATTTATATGAATATCAATAAAAATATTCTCATTTAGCTATTTCAGTGGTCTCAAAATATGTTCTATCATTTATTCATTCAAAAATGATTTATTTAATACATATTGAATGGAATTTTAAAATCCAAAATAAGAAGTTAAAATGAAGTTTTTTGAGGAAGGAAAGAAAAAGTGAGCTTAACATAGATAAAGATAGTTAAAGGTATTAGATTGACTTCCATTGTTTTTTTATTTTTTATTTTATGTTTTGTTTTCCTTTAGAGAAAGAAAGGGATAGGGAGAGTGAGAAACATCAATGTGAGAGCAGAATATCAAATGGTTACCTTCTGCATGCCACTTGCCAGAGATCAGGGGTCGAGCCCACAAACTGGGCATGTGCCCTGTACAGGAACCTAACTGGCAATCTTTTGGTGCCCAACCAACTGAGCCACACTGCCCAGGGCTTGATTTCTGTGCTTAGGCAAGGCCCCTGACACTTGACAATACACAAATGTACTGCTCTGCTCCATCTTCAACCACATAGTAGCAGTACAGATTTCTTACACATTGCAATGCTCATCACCAGTGTTCATTGGAATAATAACACTCTAAGAAACTTGCAACTTAGTAAAGTAGTGCAGTTTCTTTTGAATAGTAACAAAAATGACTTTAGTGGGTTTTTGTTTGTTTGTTTGTCTTGTTTTTTTCTTAAAAATCTGTAGACACAATGAAAAGTAATCATATGCTGGTATTTCAGATTCAGTGAAAAGGAAAATATTTTCCATGAAACATTTATTTTCACTTGGAGGCCATAAAGTATCCATTTGTTTTATTGTGCTATAGATCTAATACCATGTGAAGTTTCATTACAGATAAAGATAGATGAGTGAAGCTGCAAGCTCACTAATAAAGTTATGCTGACAGATTGATACACAAGAATTATATATTGTAGTTGACAAATGTGTCCTGTAACAGTATTTTTTATAGAGTAAGCATGATATCTCATCTACCCATTTTCCAAATGGGATTGTAAATGGCCCTACTCAATCTTCCTAGATAAATAGTGTGTATGAAAGAGTGTACTGAAAGTAAAATCATAAGAAAAGTGCTATGTTTAGTCTCCATATAACTCTATGTGATTGACATTGTTAGTTAAATGCATGTTACTCTCCAATCTCCCCATCCATCTGTTTCTTAGGAGGAAATTAGGACATATGCAAATGTATTTATATCTCCTTCAACAGTGGGAACTTTAATTGCAGTAAATATGAAGTGTCAGTCAACTTTTAGAATAGGAACTGGGTTAAAAGTAGAAATAGAAAATAAGGCATAAGGCTGAAAAAGAGAAGAAACGTTCCCTACTTAAGTTTAGGAAAAACAAAGGAGAGATTAGGATTAAAGTCCATATAGAAAATAATAGCAATATTTATAGTATTTAATACAAAATATATACAATATATTAAAATGGTGGAAAATTGAGACAACATGGAACACAATAGTTTTAGCTACAACACCTTTAAAAAATTGTTAGTTGAGTAAAAATCACACTGCAAGTACAGGTTGTATTTCAACCAAACAATAGTATCCACTATATTTAATGGACATTGTATATGTAAATGATATAAAGAGATGCTTTATATCATTTAAAGAGATGCTTATATTTAAGGTATACATTTTTGTAAGTTTAAGTAATAATGTGATCAAAGTAATATTAGTAATTACTTAATATTCATTAATTAGTTATATTTGAGAAACAGACTTAATCTTAGTGACTAGAATATAGAAAAAATGTAAGCTCTGGTCCAAAATACTGCCAATGAAACATCATGTGTTTGCATAAAATTATATGACATTTAAGAAAAACAACTTAAAATTGCTTTTCAATGTCAAATAATAGTAACTATAAGTAAAAGTGTCTTTTATAACCTATAATTGCATATAAGTTCTCTAAAACTAAAGAATAAGAGAGTAATGTTAAATTCATTTTTACAGCTCAATTTTGTACTGAAAGATGACAATATACAAAAACCCATAAATATTTGCTAATCTTTGTCAGTTAGACTATTCAGGTCAGTAGATATCTTAATATCAATGTTTCCCATGCAAGACATACATCATTAAAAGGAAGTTTTCCAGGGAGGAGAAAGTTTGGAAACTAATTACAGAGGGCTCTGCTAGACTTCAAAATGAAAGGGAGATTCTGCTTATTCCAAATATACTATTACACGTTTAAAGAGTGCTTACCCAGGAAACTGAGACTGACAATTAGGAGTCAAAGGGAAGCAGGGAGAATTTATTAAGAAACTATGTTTTTGGTGAAGTGAAATGGTGTGAGTGCTACTGATTGGTTCAAACACAGCTTAGATGCCTCCTATTCAGGCTCCATTGGAGAACTTTCTATACAAAGAAGTAACTGGAACTAAATATTCCTTAAAGACTTCTAAACTTCTACATACTGAATCTCTCTATGGGTTGTGAGCTTCAGATCAAATAGCAAGAGAAATAATAGTATAGTGAATGAAGTTAACTGATAGCAAAATGTCACAGTGCTGATGAGTGAACCAAAGCTAGAATACTTGTCTTATTGAAGGTTGATTCTATTTTTTGAACCTTATATATGCTCTTAATGATTTAATATCAAACTTAATTCTGTTTTGATATTATTGGCATTTAAAACTTTAACAATTCTATAGTTCCTGTAAATTAATATTTTAAAAACCTTTGTTAAAGCATGTCTTTACTTGCCATTAATTCTGCATCTTTTCTAAGATCCTTTTTCAACTCAACTGCATTCTTTATACACTTTATCATTCATGTGTCCTTTATACACTATATCATTATTTTGTAACTAGAGGCTCAGTGAATGAAATGCATGCACAGGGAGGGTCCCTAGGCCTGGCCAGCAGTCAGGACTGATAGGAGCCTTCCAGCTGCTGGCCAGAGCCTTCCTTCATTCCATACCACTACCTAGTGGTCAGTGCACATCATAGTGAGCAATTGAACTCTGGGTCTCACAGTTGAACTCTCAAGGGGACACTTTGCATATTAGCCTTTTATACATAGAGATTTTTACCCCAATTGTTTTTCTCAGTTATTTGCTTTTGTTTTGCATTTTTCTTGTTCTTGTTCTATTTACTATGACTATCTTACATTTTATTTCATTTGGAAAATCATCTCTGACATTTTTTTTATTCATTAATATTTTATTTTATTTATTACACATGAAATATCCAGTAATTTGAGAAAAGGTAAATGGGATACTTCACATGCATAAAAATTATGACATTTAAGTAAAAAAATAAATATCAATCACAATATAAATAAAATATCATAATAAATATTTGTGTTTGATCTATGATTACACTAGGTAAACTAACAGCCAATTGAGCGCTGTCAAATCCACATCTCTCCATTCACACACTTTTGTAGAGAGAAATCTAAAACACCTTTCCTTCTCTGTGAGCAGTTGTGGACAGTCAGCTGGGATCACCTATGGCAGCTTCCAGGGAAAGTTACTAGATTTCACAAGTAAAAGTACACAACAAGCAGGTAAATTTGAATTTCAGACAAAAATGAATACTTTTTCTAAAGTTTATTTTTATTGATTTCAGGAAGGGAGCGGGGGAGAGGTGCCTGCTTCCTTCAGTCCTAGATCCCAACACTCTCACATTTCCTCAAAACAGTCTTCCTCAATGCCTTTCTGTCAGCCAGTTTATCTGTGATAAACTATCAAATGTCTTTCTTTTTAAAGTAGTCCAATAATTTCTATTTCTTAACGAAATGCAGATAAATATATCTAATAAAATATATGGATATAGATATTGTTTATGGGTCATTTATTTTTCAAAATTGTCCAGTTTTTTTGTTTCTATATTACTAAAGCATACCAAAATCTCCTTAAATATGTGGCTTGAAGATACTAAATTCATGTCATTTACAGAACTTCCTCTCTGTAGAAAATAAAAAAAAAGTTATTTTACTGAGATAGCCTGCAAGATCTCATCTTTCCTTTGTTTCAGCTTCCAATTCTGTTGTAGGAAGTAAACCTATAAATATTTTATAGAAAGAAGCAATCATAGGATAAAAGATCTTGGTAGCACATTGAAATATGTTTTATAGATCCCCTACTGACAGTTAAAGTCCATCAAAGAAAAATTCCCAATAAACTTGGTATTTGATTAAAATGAATGGATCACAATAGGAAATATAATTATTGGTTGATATATAAAGCTAATGCTTAATGAAATTAATCCCTCTCTTCATATGCTATTGGGCTTTTGTTCTTATGAAATATTTCAAATAAAAAGCAATATATGGTGTGTGCATTGTTCTTATAATTACCTTGGAACAATAATCCAAATAATTTAATAAATCACTTTTCTCAAGCAATTGACAATTTGGGATATAATATTTTAAAGTAACATGATAGTTATAACACAAATAGTGCAGTGCATATATTTTTAAGCTGACATTTTGGATTCCATTTTGCTCTTCTTGGTTCTACACTTACTAGCTGAATGATGTTGAAAACTATTATCTATATCTCATTTTATTTCTCTGTAAAATAAATACACTAATACCTATATATCTCAGTATTACTGTGAACTGTAAATGAGATTGTACACATATATATATGTACAAGTAGGTACATAGTTTCTAAAGCAAAGAATTGTTTTTTTAAAGTAACTGAGAGAGAGTTTGTTGTAGCTGTTGACTTTATATATTTTTATTGTTGTCAGTTACAGATGGGAAAACCTGTTCACTTATTAGTCTAACTAGTTTTACATACAGTAACAATCAGCATCTAACTTTGTTAAAAAATAGCTACTTTATCTCTGACTCTTCTGTCCACTTTCTCAACATAACATAGCATCCTACATTCAAAAGTACTACAAGGCATTTTTAAAGACCAAAATACTTTTATTGTTATTCTACAAGTAAAACATTAATATTATAATATTAAAAATTAAAGGGAATTTTTACTTATAATCATATTATGTTCAATAAAATCAACATGTGTTCATCCCCACATAATTCTTCTTTATAACACTATATAATTTTATCAGTAACATTTAAATTGTATTACATGCTCCCATCATTTAACACATTATTCATTTTTTCTGACTTCCAAGAAGTCAATACTAGAGTGAAAAGGACACACACACTATAAGTAAACATGGGTTCAAATATGGGTTATAATTCTTATTAGACTTTTGATTTGAAGTAAACAACCTCTCTCAAGCTCAGTTTTATTCTTTATAAAACATGGAAACTAACAATAACAACCTTAAAGGATTGAACTGAAGGTTAAATATCAAACACTTTACATGTTTTATTTTTTTGAGCTCTTACTACAACTCAGCTATGTCTTCTTTTGGATGGTTTACAATTTTTAAAAGTAAATAAATGACTAATGGTAATGACCCAAAATGACTTCTAACATTATAAAAAAAAAGAGATGGTCCCAGATATTATGTTAATTCTCATGAAAATTTAAAGAATAATTTATGTAGTTTTGTTGAAAAGAATGAGCCTGAAACTTCCTATAATTGGAACTACTAATTTAGGTAAGTACAGAGGACAGTAAGTTAAATGATATCACAGGGGTGCAATAATCACAATCCATAAAGTGAAGCACCACAGGACTAAAAACCAAATTTCCTTACTAAACATAGCAAGTACAGAAAGTGAGAGAGAAATAGAGTAGAGAGCATATTAGTTTTCTAGGGTTTTGCATAATAAAGTACCACTTTCTGCGTAGCATAAATGATGAAAATCAATTTCCTTGCAGAGGCAGACATACTGAATGAGGGCACTCCCATATTATCTCATTTTATTTTAACTACTTCTGTAAAGACCCTGTCTGCATATATTTACACTCTGAAGTGCTAGGGGTTATAGTTTCAGCTTATAAAAAAAAGAAAGGAAGAAAGAAAGAAAGAAAAATACTGTATGGTGTATTTTATATGTGGAATCTTTTCCTGGGGCGAGAAACGGGGAGTCAATTTCATTGAAACAGAGAATAGAATAGTGATGTGCTATGTAATTTAGTTTATTAGTAAACTAAATTTAAACTTTTAATTTAGAGAGGCAAAGGTGGGCTTATATGTCTTCAGAATCCAAAAGAAGAACTTCCCGACTCCAAAATCTGATGTCTCAGTTTATTTTATCAAGGATTTTTCATTCTGCAATTAAAGATATAGCTTATCATCTAAACAACCCTTGCAGCAGTTAAGTAGGAATTCATATTAAAGAATAAGTATGTATTTGACTCTATTCTGGAGGCAGATCTGACCAAGGAAAAGAGTAGTAAAAGCATATTAGATAATTGTAACTATGAGACAATGGAAATAATTTTAAAGGCAAGAAGTACAAGAACATCTTCACCTCTGAGTCAGCATAAAGTTTGCTCCTAAAAACAAAAGTGATAGAAATCTATAAATTTTACATTTAATAAAATATCTCTGAGAAAGATGTTTATAATGTTTTGGCATTCTATTGTTGTGTTTTGTGATAACTCTAAGATTTATTTCTATAAAATATCTCAGAGAAAAATAAATATTCTGATATCACTGTGAGTCCCATCATTCAAAGATCCCATGGACACAGCAGTATCATCATTTATCAAGAGCTGTGTTAGCTCATATACTTCATCTGTAACAGTGGCAACAGCACAGAGTATATCATCAATCATTCTTTTTTATATTACCTTTTTTTTTTTGTAAAGCTGGTTCTGTACCATTTTTGAATGGAAAGAATTACTTTCTTATTTAGTTGTGATGAAGAGTAAAAGAACATTTTTTGGGGTAGCTCAGACATGAGCATTGTAGAATGAATGTTATGCTATAGATTTTGCTTTTGTTTCTTCATGAATTCATGTATTCATTAATCTATATTGTGAATTAGTTATTTTGTAACATAATGCTTGTATTAGTTTCCAGGACTATCAGAACAAAATACCACAGACTAGGTGTCTTAACTCACAGGTATTCACCTTCTCCCAGTTTTGGGGACTAGAAGTCCAAGATCAAGGTGTTGGCAAGTTTGGTTTCTTCTGAGGCATCTCTTCTTGGCTTGCAGACAGCTGCCTTCTTGCTATGTGCTCACAAAGTCTTTTCTGTGAATGTGCATCCCTGGAGTCTCCCTTTGTATCCTAAATTTCTTCTTTTTATAAGGACATTAGGCATACTATCAATTATTTTTGTTATTTAATCACATTTTTAAAGGCCCTGTTTTTAAATATAGTCACATACTGAGAGACTGGGACTTAGGGTTTCAACATATACACTTGGGGAAGGACACAATTCATCTTACAGGAATGACCATCTCTAGGGATACAACTTGAAGTAAAATAAATACGATACCAGATCACAGTGTGTTTATACTTAAAGTAGGGACCTAATACATAAATTTGTGTACCTTGAAAGGAACTGTGTGCCACAAGACTGCAGTAAGCACAGGGGAAGATCTCTGCCCATATTCTGTGCCCCCATGTGGCCCCTCCCACAGCAGCCCCCCAGTCCCCTGTCTGCTGGCAGCCCTACTCCTGCTGCCACTCTCACACCAGAACCGCTTGCACAAGCTGAAAGCGTGGAGTGATTAGGGATTGGGGCTGGCAACAGCAGCAATTGTAAATGGGGTTGGCACTGTCAGTGCGTACAAGTGGCAGCTGCCCTGATCACCCCTCAGGAGCAGGAGGAGGTGGAATAGCCCTCAGGGGCAATGGAGCTGGCAGCTGCTGCTTGCACCCACTGAAGATGCCAAGTGATCAGGGCCAGCACCAGGTGCCAACAGCAGGTGCGAGCAGTGGCTCTGGCCCTAGTAGCAAGTGTGAGCACCCGAGCAGGACCACAGTGCACAGGAGCAAATAATTTTCAGTGATCATCAGAGGCTTGCCTTGATGACAGCAATCAGAGCCCTGCCATGGTCTGGCGGCCCCACTCACCTGCTCCAGCATCCCACAGTAACTGATATCCACCAAGTTCCACATGCACCCCCTGGTCAGCACACATCAAAACGACAGGTTGTTCAGTTTGGTTGTTCTGCCATTCGATCTATTTGCATATTAGCCTTTTATTATATAGGATTATATAGAATGGAGATAGGGTTTTAATATGTGGGTTAACATATAAAAAGATTATTGTTTGTGATAAAAATTAATTTTTTAAAAATAATAAGAACCAGAAGCTGTATGCTCCACTGTGTGTTTAGTTCATGCCTCTTCAAGGAGAAGAGCCCTTGGATATGAGATAGGATGAGCCCCCCCTGTTGAGGGGACCTGAGAAATTCTTCCTGTCAGGTGTCATAGTTCATTTGATAAGGCTCTTGGAAGGAAGAAAGTATGTGTATTCAAGGCCATTGCCAGAGGCTGATGATGCTGGAATATAGAAAACAAAGATTGATGTTGTTAGAATTTAGTAAACAAAAAGAAGAGAGCTATTAGATAAGTTGGAAAGACTGGCAGAAGCCAAATGGGGCAGGACTTGTAAACCAAAGCAAGTGGAAGTGTTACAATAATAATAAAAAAAAATCATCAAAGTGGTTAATAACAGAAAAACCTAAGTGATTTATGTTTCTTTTTTAATCTTTATTGTTAAAAGTATTACACATTTCCCCCTTTTTTCCCTATTCACCTTTCCTAGACTGTTCCCATCCCCCACTCCAGGCTTCATCAGCCTATTGTTTGTGTCTACGGGTTATGCATATACGCATACAAGTTCTTTGGTTGATCACTTTTTTTTTTAATTGCTCTATTGAGTATAAGTGGGTAGCATAAAAGGATAGATAAATAAAGGTTTTTATAGTAATTCAGAAATGACATGTTGGTTTGGAATAGGAAGTAGTAGCAGAAAGGAAAACAGTGAATATAATTAAAACATAATTTGGAAGAAGATAGTGTGCTTATAGTTTGCCATTAGTTTCTGTAAAAAAAACTGTAAAGAATCTAATATTTATATTTCTACCTTCAATCTAAAAGGCTAGCTTGTCACAGTTTCACTGATGCTGGCAGAAAATATGTGGCTCCTGGGTCCACGCTAAGAATTTAGCCTGTTACAGTTAATGGGTACTGGCAGAAGACACAGGGGTCCTAGGTCAGAGAAAAAGAGCATTATAACTTCTAACATAAGCAGTAATCAGAGTATCAGCATTTTCTGAACCGGCTTACTGACCTTGGATTCCTGCAGGTTAATGTAAAGAGGGCCAGGAGACACTTGGGCAGGTAATGAGAGTTATAGCAGAGGATTACAGAGATTAGGGAACTCAGAACATTTTAATGATTAGTAAGCAAGCATGTCTTTGTCTCTGGAGGAAAACATTATGTATGTTGAAAAAGACTAGAAGCAAATTTATCCTTTGTTCTGTTGGAGATGTTATCTCTGTTATCTAGGACTGTACATATTATAATCATCCTTGCAAAGGTAGCTCAGAAAACAAGGGCAATTAGTGCCACTGCTCACAAAATGTGCAGAAACATGACACACATACAAAAAATTATTTTGCCAACAATATCTAACCTTTATTTCTACTCTGTCTTGGCTTCTGGCAAAAAATTCCCGGAGTACACTGTTCCATCAGCCACTATGATTGATCTGACAGGTTGGGAACAAATTTGTTCAATTTATCTCGTAAGGCATTTAATTAGGGCTACTATCAATAGGACTCCGAAGAGCAGGATGAGGTCAACTTGCAGTTCTCACTTCACCCACACCCCTAAGGGCCCAGACACACACAAAAAAAACTGAGGAATAAAATAAGCCATCACATTATTCTTTAGAAAACCAAGTTGCTTTCTACTTAAATGTCTGTCTGTGGTGTCATTGTGTCCTTGCCTGAGGCATTAATCGAGGTGGAACAGTATCTAATAGCAGTTGCTCAGACTTCTTACCATGGTTTGCAAGGAGGGACTCTATGGCATATCTATCATCCATAATGATGCTGGCCAGTGAATTGAGGCTGACCTGAATGCCTTCTCTGTGCTCAAGTGGTATCATTTATCATTTCAGCTAAAGTCAGGGACAAATTTTGTATCACCCTCTCTAATTGGACCAAGTATATTGTAGGGATAACAGTTCTCGGTGGCATAAGTGCATAAAGTTTCTCTCCAGTTAACTCCCAAGAGTAAACAAGTTGATAATACTTTAGAGTGGTCTCCATAGTTGTGTTAGAGTTCATTGATCTTTTGGAGGCATTTTCTTAAACACATGGGGGTCTCTAGTGTAGACCTCTAAGGTGCAAGTACTGTGAAAGAGTCGATCAAATGCCTGAACTTCCACACAAGAAGTACAACCAAAAGAGTGCATGTGGCAGCTCTATAACATGTTTAACATCGTTGAGGGTCCCCAAGTGGGATCTACATGAGCCAAGTCCTCCAATATAACCTCCCAACTGGTAGATGTGTCTAAGAATTTCCAATGCATTTCAAATTGTTTTTTTTTGTTTTTTGGAGGAATTATGGAGAAAAATCAGTCCAAACTATTTTCTTTCTCCATGTCTTCTAACCCCTGGGATGACTGAGTGATGGGTAGAGGAATGGCAGTGGGGAAGATCCAGAGGTGATGGCAGGTGTTTTTGAGATACATTTTGGAAGTGAGGGATATATCTGCTATATCTGATACATTTCTCCATAAAATTCAGGGGAATGACAAGGAAATCATAATCAAGACCATCTCAGAGGTGATGGCCAGCCCAACAGTTACTGAAATTTAAAGCAATGACATTTTTGGAAAACCTCCCCCAAAACATTTTCTTTATGAGACACACTTATAACGATTTTTAAATCAATTATTAATGTCCTTTCATTTCATGTACCTCCAAGAATCTAAGATATTCCTTTCAGAGGTGCTAGAGGTTTTACTCATATTCTACCACAACAAAATCAGTATATCCCATGCCAATATCTATAATTTCCCCTTCTTTTCAGTCATCTCTTACTCATATCTAAACTTAGTTCGAAGTGGCTATATGCATGAAGATAACAGTATTTTTATAAATTTACATAGAATTATATATCCCTACATTGGTCTGTGAAAGTTGCTATGGGAGGACTGGGCAAGCAGTAAGCCAACCAAGTAGTCATTTTACTTATGCCTACCACCACATCAATCCAGCAAGTTAATCCAGGTTGTTGAAGTAGAATTATGTTTGTATCTCCTGGGTTCCCTTTGGGAAGACTGCCTCCTGGAGAATGTAAAAACTGGAGTGACACAGAAAAAGAAAGAAAGCTATTAAGAGAAAGAAAGAAGCATCATGTATAGCAGGGTTGACTTCTAATTTTTTTTTAATTAGCCCTCTATCAATTTCATACTGACAATGACTTAGAAAGTGGCTACGAGTATATGATCCTTTACTCAGAACAGCTACATTCAGTGTGTTTCTTATTTATTTATTTATTTATTTATTTATTTATTTATTTGTGTGTGTGTGTGTGTGTGTGTGTGTGTGTGTGTTTCTTTTCTTGATGACTCCCATAACAATGAATGAGATGGAGTCAGTGGGAGATTATTACATAAGGGAAGCATAAAGTCAATGCAATGGTACCTCAAGGAAGGATTTTGAAAGATCCCATAATATTTTCAAGTCTTCTGGAAATAGGTCATTGACAGGGGAGTCATTGAGAAATGGGCCATGGGGATAATCGTACAAGCATATGTAAATCTACATCTAACAGATGAATAAATAATCTGGTTGTGAATCTGGTTGTGAACAAGGCATTAGGATGTGAAAACCCTGCCTTCAAACAATATAACAGTATATCTCATGTACAGCTACAATTTATTAAATATTTATTATTATTATTATTATTATTATTATTACTTTAAATATTTTTATTGATGTTAAAGAGGAAGGGAGAAGGAGAGAGAGATAGAAAAATCAATGATGAGAGAGAATCATTGTTCAGCTTCCTCTTGCACACCCCCCAAAGGGTTTGAACCCACAATCCCAACATGTGCCCTTTTATATATATATAAATTCCATTGATTTTTTAGAGAGGAAGGGAGAAGGATAGAGAGTTAGAAACATCGACTGTTACACTTTTGATTATTAATGGATTAAAATTTGATTTCCAAGTAGGATAAGTATTGAATACTGTAAGCAGTATTAGATAAAGTAAATTATTAAGTATTAGTGCTATGATTAAGAAAGAAAAATCATTGACATTTCATTAATATGTTTGTAGTAGTAAGGAATCAATTAACAAAAATTTACTATGGTTGGTTTTATTTGTGTGTAAAAAACTGAAACTGTCCAGGGATATAGAAAACACCATAACCACAGAGACCAGTTTGGCTCAGTGGATAGAGCGTCGTCCTGCGGACTGAAGGGTCCCAGGTTCAATTCTGGTCAAAGGCATGTACTTTGCTTGCAGGCACATCTCCAGTGTGGGGCATACAGGAGGCGGGTGATCGATGTCTCTCTCTCATCGATGTTTCTGACTTTCTATTCCTCTCCCTTCCTCTCTGTAAAAAATCAATAAAATATATTTTTTAAAAATTTAATAGAAAAAAAAAGAAAATACCATAACCTGTATATGACAGGATTCTTGGAGAATTGTTAGGCCAGTTTTTGTGAGTTGTGTCCTGTACTAGTATATTGACACACAATGTTCTAGTGGAAGCAGAGTGGATGGGTAAGACAAATATATTTTCACCTGTTTGGTGGTAATTAAACCAGAAATAATAAACAATTAATAGCATGGCAATCTCCCAATTGAGATGTGATGTTTTAAAATTCACTTTAGTGATTTTACAAAATTGGGCCCAATAATATAATTTGTTTATCTCCAACATAATAATTTTATAGAGTTAAAAATCTAGATAAATTAATTCACAAGGCCAGCTATAATCAAAGGAAAACAAAACACATGTGGACCCAAAAGTTGTCAATCAAAGAGACAGAGGGAAAGGAAAGGGAAATGAGATAAGAACTGAGACATTGAAATAGAAGAGAGTCTGTGTGGGTTTAGGGAAAGGAAAGGGAGGTTGTCTGTAAAATTTGTTAGACTTGGTGAACAAAGAGGAAAATATATACCTGCGGACTATACAATATCCTGAGAGATTAGTAACAGGCAATTGAGGTACTTAAAGGATCTCTGAGGGGATTGGCAAAAAGTAGCACTTAGTCCCTGGTAGAGTTAAATAACAGGAAAAAGGTAAACTTTAAGGTAATTATTTTGCCAGAGAATCATTTTCCTTTGAAACAAACATGATCCTTTATATCTTTATACATACTGTGTGTTTGTTTTTCTTATAAAGAACATCTCCACTTAAAAATCAATTTCATGAAAAAGTCTTTGAACTATTTCAATAATGGTTCATTCTTTTTTAGTCCTCGTAGTAATGTGTAAGTAAGGAGCACTACCCACCTGGTATTGTTAAGAGACAGTGTATGGAACAATATAACATAACATTATTGGATACTCTAAAATTGTACTGTAATATAACTAGAGGTAGAGAAGAGATCACTCTATCTCTTAACCCAGTCTACTTCCTAGTTATACGGTCATTGCAGTAGGAGTTAGGATCTTGGTTTACACATAAATATAATTGTTAACCAGAGCCAGTGGCTGGGTTTTGGGTTCCCCCTGCTGGACTTGTCCTTTCATCACTGCCTTCCTAGATATCAAGAAACTTCAGCCACCCAATCAAATCTTGAGGTACATAGGACTCTCCAGTTGGTGAATCAATATTCCTAATTTGTTGATAAGAATTGTTCAATAGGTTACTATTGATTATGTCCCACACTTGGAAATGTAGAAATTGTATAGATGAACGTTACTGGAAGTATAAAATATTTAATAAAAGCATTGAGTGAAAATGACCTACTGGATTTCTTGTTTTGACAGAAATTTGCACTGCACCTGTGAACCTCAATAGGTCTATTGACAAATGTATTCTATTCTCCTCTTTTTGAGCATGTGGGTGTAGGGATAGATTTTCTTGGTTCTATGAAGTTACAAATAGCTGTTTGACTTGCTTTAGTAAATGAAATGGAAGGTGCTGATTACTTTGGGTTTGGACACCTTTGAATTACAGTGTATGATTTGCTCTCTTCTCTCCCTTTGCATTGTTGAGGCCAAGGAATGGTCCTTATGAAAGCTAAGTCACTCTGGATTACAGAATGAGAATGATGCCCCCAAACCTCCTACACATTGACCTGAAATGGATATAAATTGTGAGCAAAAAATAAACCTATCTATATATATAAAACCCTAAGTGACTGTTACAATCAAAACATCAGGTTGAACAGGCTGCATGGGACTACCAAGAAAGCAGGGGGTTTAGTGAGGGACCAAACAACTGAGCAGCAGGCTGCATGGGGTGACCAGCTGGCAGGGGGCGGGAGGTGCAGTTGTGGGTGATCAGGACAGCAGGGGAAAACAGTGAGGGGTGACTAGGCTGGCAGGGGGCAATTAAGGGTGACCAGTCTGGCAGGAGAGGCAGTAAGAGCTGACCATGCTGGAGGGGGAGCAGTTAGCAGTGACCTGACAGGCAAGCAGGTGAGCAGTTAGGAGCCAGTGGTCCCAGATGTGTAGGGGATGTCCAACTGCCAGGTTAGTCCTTATCCTGGGGCCAGGCCTAAAACTGTCAATCAGACATACCCAAGGGATCCTAGATTGGAAACAGTGCAGGCTGGGCTAAGGAAAACACCTTCCCCATACATGAATTCTGTGCACTGGGGCTCTACTATTGTATAAAGTCCTGAGTCTCCTTCTTCTTCTTCTTCTTCTTCTTCTTCTTCTTCTTCTTCTTCTTCT